>CM035850.1:86712525-87312525 GCA_020510985.1 Pholidichthys leucotaenia | reverse complement strand
ATTAGGAGAGCAGAGTGAAATGGAAAGGAGGGGGCGAGCACTCGCCAGGACATGACACTGGGGATATTTGAGGGTACTAGAAAAAGGAATGAAATTTTAAGATTTTGAACAGCACTACAAAATGGTTGATTCACTATATAGGGCACTACGTAGGGAACAAGAGGGCATTTCAAACACAGGTTACGTTTGAGTTTGGTGGCCATCTGGGCAGTTGCCTAGGAGGAGATTGTTATGTCCATAACTTACGCTATCAAGAACCAGGCTGGAGGTGCAGTTGAACATAGCTTTATTAAGTGAACCACAGCAATATAGGTGCTCCGTATAGACAAAGTGTCAACGGCAAAAGAGACAGGGTCTCTTCCACCTCAGCCCTTTATACCCCAGAGTGATGGCAGAACCAGAAAGGCGGGGCCATCACCCCCACTACACGCAGGCACACCCAGTACCATATTTGATGCGTTACATTTTCCCTCCCCTGTAGAAAAATGCAAAACACACAAATTAGGCCCTCCCAAATTTAGACCCAACTCACACGCTAATAACAATAACACATAGGTTGTGGAGATGAAATAACCAGACCGAACTTTCCGAGCAGATGAACTTTATTTCACTCTCACATCTTCCAGAATCAGAACATTAAACTCGTGAAGCTGGGACTCTCTCTTTTATATCCCAAAACTCACACCTCCCTGCTACCTGAGGTCCTGCATTCACCATTCACTCTCCCCAGACAATTCCCCTTACCCCCCAGCCCTTTGATCTCCATGCTCTCTCAGTCTGAGAGGAAAACTACTGAACTTTACAGCATGGGTCCCCCACAATGTATATATACTGTATTGGCCAATCCATTCATACAACATAACCAAACTAGAGGTAGCCAGTTAAACTGCTGACCTTCCTCAACATGGCTAGACGGGTTATTCTGCCGTCTTTGATCGTTTCAGGTCCACAAAATAAATTCAGCCATGTTCCTAGCAAGTAAAATAATCCCAGAACAATTCTATATGTATAACCAAACTCTCATAACACTACAACGAAACAACAGTTACTCTATACATCTACAACCCATTGTTAGCCTCCACCCCAACACACTCACCCCATAACTTGGGCACCACACACAATCACATTTAAGTAAACAAACAGTGTCAAGTTTTTTTGTTTTGTTTTTTTTTTGTAAAAGAGGGCAATAATACAATGAGTCCATGTAGAACATATTAACAACGTGACTTCTGGACACTAGAACATATTAACATATCCATCATATCATGTTAATAGCCACCCCACAGTCACCTTGCAGTCCCGATGGAAGACCCACCCCATGGATTTCCATCTGGCGGATCCCTCCCAGAGCGTCTTTGCCTCTTCGCCTCTGGGGATGAGCCACGTCGGTGCCTCCTCTCGTCCACGCGCCGCAGCTCGTTGGGGTGTCTCCACGAGTCATTTGGCAGCCCAAGATAGCCGTCCTCCCGGGAAGCCACCACCCGCAGCCGTCCCTGGTTATCCCGTCATTTTCTCTTCTCGTGGACCCCCTCAGCCAAGCCTCCTCCCTGGGCCAAACCTCGTCATCAACCCATAGAGGAGCTCGATTTGGCTTCAAATGTCCACTGTGTTTCAACCGGGCTTCTTTTCTGGGTCGAACCGTTCCACCAACCCATTCTGTAGCCCGCCTCGGCCTCCATTGTTGCTGGTTGGCATGTCGTTTTACCATGCCAGTCGGTCCTGCCCCGCTCTCTTTCATTTTAAACGCAGGCAAAGCAACCGCAGCTCTTTGCTTCTCGGTAACATCAGGCAAACTCTGAAAGAAGAGGGGGCTGTCATTCTGGGTCCATTCACCATCACGGGTGTCCCACTGTGCTGTCCAGTTCCCACATCCAGGATAACTTGGACACTGGCACCGGAACCCTCCCACGATGGCTCTTTATAGCACTGGTCCTGGTCATCTCCCAGAATACTAGGCCAGTCATTGTCCCAGTTGTTGTCCACATACGGAACCGGTTGGTCCCACAAGCCACAGCCCAACCAGTCTTTGCCGACGCCGCTGGTGATCATGAATCCCAGGCCGTAGAACATATCATATCCCATTATTTTCGAGCCATTGGCAGTCACCACAAATTGGACGTTGGACATCATTGCTGACTTGTACTTCGCCATCAGCTCCAGCGAACCCACGATGGCTCACTTTTTTTCTTCATAGCCAAAGTATGATGTTGACAGTCCCCTCACGTGGTAATGCGGGAACAAACTTCTCACAGTGGGCCAGTTCAACACAGAAGCTGCCGCTCCCATGTCCACTAACAAAGGCACTTCCACGCCATCCAGAAAAACGTTGCAGTAAATCCGCCCATCTGTGCTCGGGGAGACGGTATGAACAACCGTAGGAGTCGAGGCGGGGGCATCCGCTCCACATCTTTGGTCCCCTCGCTCAAAATTCTTGCAGGCCCTGTCAAAATGATGCAGAAGACCAAACTTGCCACAGCGTTTGCCTTTCGCCGGACACTCTCTTGCCTTATACCGCTGCCTGGCTATCCAGGTCCACAGCCAGCACCTTCAATCGTGGTTCAGCGTGCCCCAACATGGTTCTCTCACCAAGGTCCTCCAACAGTTTTTCAGCTGCTTCAAATTGTTGCGCTATCTCAACTGCCGTGATTAATGCCAGCTCACCCGAATAAGTCAGGAGCCTCAACTGTGCTGCAGAACAAAGTGTGTGCTCCGCCAGTTGATCACGGACCATCTCTTCTTCAAAGGCTCCAAATTGGCACTTCTCTGCCAGCTGACGCAGGTCTGCAACATAACTCTGCACCAACTCTCCAGTCCGCTGGCAGTGCTGCCGAAATCTGATCCTCCGAACTATGACGTTTTCCGGAGCGTGAAAATAGTGTGCCGTTAGCCCCACCACGTCATCAACGCTATCACCCTCTCCCATTGTGCTAAGGATCCGTTGGCCCTCCATGCCAAGATTATGGACCAAAATAGCTCTTGCACACAGTTTCTCTAGCTCACAGAGGTTCAGAGCCACCAAGTAATTTTGAAAAGCCACATACCATCTCGCCCAGGGGACAGGCGGCTTGCCCGGAACCTCCAAAAACGGCCGAATACCAGAAACAGCTCTCTCCATACCTTTATCCTCGTCGCCAAATGTTATGTCCATAACTTATGCTATCAAGAACCAGGCTGGAGGTGCAGTTGAACGTAACTTTATTAAATGAACCACAGCGATACAGGTGCTCCATATAGACAAAGGGTCAACGGCGAAAGAGACAGTGTCTCTTCCGTCTCAGCCCTTTATACCCCAGAGTGATGGCGGAACCGGAAAGGCGGGGCCGTCACCCCCACTACACCCAGGTACACCCAGTACCATATTTGATATGTTACAGAGACTTCTTGTGAAATGTGAATGGATGGATGATGAATGTAGTACCAATGGCATTAGTTCATTTTAGCCCCATTTCCACAATCAGGAACCAGGCGACGATTTTGCAGGAACTTCCCCCATGTGCATGTCTCCACTACCAGGAACCTCCCCTTAAGCGGCTGGGGCACAGGTGTAGTGTGGCATGGTCGACTACTGATCGAAGGATCAGTGGTTCGATCCCCGCTCTGTCTGCAGTCTGCATGTCGAAGTGTCCTTGAGCAAGACACTGAACCACCAATTGCTCCTGTTGGGTCAGGCCAGCGGTGGTGTATGGCGGCTCTGCCACCATCAATGAGTGAATGTGTGTGTGAATGGGTGGATAGCAGGATCTGTAAAGCGCTTTGGTCATCCAGAGATGAGTAAAAAGAAGCGCTATATAAGTGAACATCATTTACCATTTTACCATTTAGCTCAAGAAGGTTCATTTTGTCTTCTTTTAATTATTTACCTTTTGTTCTTATTAAAGACAAAAATAGAAAGGAGATGATTTTACCTTCTTTACATGTTTTGACAGTCAAAACGCCACAGTGCACACCACGCACCAGGGACAAACCGGCTCCACAGACTAACACATCAGGCTCTGCCGGTGCACATGCCCGGGGAACACAGCCGATCGCCATCTTTGGAATCTTTAGGGCTGCCCTCGCACCTAAAGCAGACGTGCAGTCCCACATGCAGGACATGTGTTTGTTTCTCAGCCGCTGCGCACAACAGGGAATTTAGCTGACTGCTTTCCCCAATGCCTTTAGGGCTGCTCCCACACCTAAAGCAAGACTGCCACGTTCCCTGACACAGCTTCAGTTTTTTCACAGCCGCTACGCATCCTAGGGGAATTGGGCCGATCGCCTTCCCCAAATTCTCGTTGGACCGGACTTGTACAAGGAGGAGTCAGAGACTGCAATTTTTTTCACAGCCGCTGCGGATCACCGATAGGTTTCCCGGGAAAGTCCCTCACCCAAAGCTAATCCGCACACAATTTTTGCACGGCCCAGACACTTTTGACATTCCGGGGTGGCACTCCATTGCTTCCCACCCACCTCCCCCTCATCCTCCACATCACTACACCTGCACCTCCGTTCCAAAAAGCCTGCCGATTACCAGCTTTGTTCCATTACGCACGACGTGCACCGGCCCCCGTGCGCCCATGATCCACAGCCGTTCAACGTGTTGGAACTCGGAGCAGAGCAGACTGTGTTTTTCACCCCTTCCCCATTCCCCCCATGGACTAACATGCCCTCCGACATGCCTTGACAGCAGGACAGTTCTACCGGAGCAGCAACCCCCGCTGCAGCCTCCACGGGCACTGACTAGAGCCTAAATGACGGGGGGGGAGGGGTCACAGCCCTTCTGGGTGTTCGGGGGGGGGCTGTGTGGTGACACCAGCACACTGCGGATGGACATTATCTCACACCAGAAGCAGAGAGAGGGGCTGAACAATGGACTGAGCGGGGTAGCACCCCACAGGAATAATTACACCAGACTCTAAGGCGCCTTCGCCTCCTGCTGCTCTAGACTACAGCACAGGGAGGTGAATGTATATTAAGAAGGTAACATGCATTATGATAATCGTGCCACACATTGCATTTGTATGTAACGTGTTATGATAATAGTGCCACACATTGCCTTTGTGCAACCCCAGGTAGTATGCACCAGCCCAACTCTCTGTGCATGAGGTTAAAGCTATATAAGTGGAATGCAGAAGGAGGTGGGGATTCTCTTCTCTTCTACACAACTTGGCCCCAGCGGGCTACGCTGGGGTCACAGGCTGTACATTATGTTAGAGGGTTTAATAAAGAATCTGTGTCGACCTACGCTTGTGCCTCGCCTCCACATCACTCCCTTACACCCTCTACAGGGTTATCTTTATTTGTAATTAAAACTTGTTTGATGATCTGAAACATTTAAATGTGAAAAATATGCAAACATAAGAAATCAGGAAGGGAGCAAACACTTTTTTACAACACTGTAATTTTTTAAGCATTAGACCTTCACTACTATTTTCTTCTGATCAAATGTGCCACTGTTCATTTCCGTTTGTTTTGTCACATGAAGCCAACATCACATGAAGTGATAAGTTTTTATCCAGTCAGCACCAAGTTAATCTTAAACCCTGCCCAGCAGTTTTGGGGGCAACTCTGAAGTACCTGTGCTGCCATGATAGTGGAAGGTCTAAATGACTATTTGGCATACATATGTGGAGAACATGTAACATTACAGTGAAGTGGTATGCATACACCAGCCGCTACCACTGTCCTTTGCCAGGATGTGAGCCCATACGACCCAGCCAACAGCAGACCGCGAGTCCCCACTGGTGCTCCTCCCAGTGTGCTCCTTACATCAAAAAATTTAAAAGTTAATACCACAATGCTTGTGGAGCGGAATGGCCAGATCGACTGCAATTCATATGCGGCCACACATGCCTCAGGGTAGCGCAAACACAACAGAGAGGTAAGGCTGGCAACTTGAGATGTTTGTAACCAGAAAGTAGACACACGGCCAGCCTGCTTGGGACAGGAGTGCTCCGCTGATGCTGCTGATGCAGCTCCAGTCCTCTCCTCTATTACTGACCAACAACAGCAAGTTGGTCCCATACACTCTTTACATTCATTCAGTGCATAATCATTTCTGCATGATTTCACCATAATTGAAACATATTTCCTTCCTTCCTTCCTTCCTTCCTTCTGGCCAATGTACGCTCACTAGACAACAAAATAGACCACATACAGCTCCTGAGATCTACGCAACGTAATGTGCGGAACTGCTGTGTTTTTTATCTTTACGGAAACGTGGCTAAATGACAATATCCTGGACTCTGCTATTTTGTTAGCGGGGCTAACATGCTATCGTGCTGATTGGGTGTTCACGGAGGGGGGAAACCCGAGGTGGTGGCATGTGTGTTTACATCAGTGATGCAGTGATGACGTGACTGTTGTACACAAACACTGTTCTTCATCGGGAGAATTTATGATCATCAAGTGCTGATCCTTTGACTTACCGAGGGAAATTACATCTAGCCTGCTAGTCGCAGTGTATGTCCCGTCCACCACCATCGGCGAGAGGATTAAAGCACTAAATGAACTCTATCAGGTCATCAGTGAGACACAAACAGTACATCCAGAGGGATTCCTCATCACAGCAGGAGACTTCAACCATGCAGATTTAAAGGCCTTCCTACCAAAATGACACTGACATGTGGGTTTTCCAACAAGAGGAGACAACTTGTTGGACCTGGTGTACACAACTCACAAGACCTACCAAAAACATGCAGGTTAGGGATACGGGGCGCTTGCGCACGCAGCGACCGGCAGCTGGTGGCTTGTCACCAGACTGCAAAACAAATCTACCTACGGGTACAAAATAAGTAATAAAAAAAAAAAGAGACCATAGAGAACCTCCTCCCTTCCCCACCTGGGTTTCTCTGATCATATCATCATCTTGCTAAGGCCTGCATACAGACCCAGAGTGAAAGCCATCAGACCAACAAAAAAGCAGGTAAGTGGCCAGAGGGGGCCTCAGATACTCTGAAAGACTGCTTCAGCACTACATACTGGGACACTTTCAATTGACACACAAACATAGAGGAGTGCGCTGAGGTTGTTGTAGCACACACAGCTAAATGCACTGATGATGTCACTCACTGCAAAAAAGTCACTGGTCGTGCCAACCAGAAGCCATGGATGGCAGCAGAGGTCCACAGTCTCCTGAGGGTTCTGACGCAGCCTTCAGAGCCAGTGACACTGCAGGACTAACAACAGCTAGGGCCAACCTGTCCCGTGGTATCAAGGATGTAAAACAACAGTACACCAAGAAAATATCTGGCCCCTTCAGCAACACCAGAGATGCACGTTCTCTCTGGTGTGGCATACAAACCCTCACCAATTACAAACCTCCACCTCAGACCTGTGCGAGTGACATCACACTGCTTAACAACTTAAATGACTTCTTTGGTTACACTGAAGCACAAAACAGCACATCAGCACAGAAGACCACTCTTTCCCCAGACGAGCAAGCTATAAGTCTGGAGCCGGCTAGCGTGAAGAGGACCCTCTCCAGGATCAACCCATGCAAGGCAGCTGGACCAGACAACATACCAGGTTGTGTTCTGAAGGACTGTGTGGAGGAGCTTAAGAATTTCCTGGCTGACATCTTCAGCATCTCCCTGAGTCAAGCTGTTGTCCCCACATGTTTCAGAACTGCTACCATAATGTGAGGGACTTAAAATAAGATACACCCAAATCATTTTTTGATTGTATGTTTGTGTGTGCAGGTTGTAGTTGTTTCCAGTCAAGTGCATGCATGCTGTTGCATCGATTACCCACAAGGTGGCATTTTGGCTATGACTGAGCGCTGAGGACAATGGGCCTTGCCACAGGGAATTGTGGGAGTTGTAGTAGGAAAGTAAGTTGACATGTAAAAAACAAGCGCAGTACAGAAGACGATGTCAAAGTGTAACGCATGAAAAAGTCCTTCATTAAAGAAGTGAGGAACCCACAAACTGTTTACAGAGTGGATTATTCAGCCATGTAACAAAACTGGTGTCAGAAGTGGGATAAGTTGTGCCACAAAAAGAAAAAGTAAGTGGAAGAAGTTAGCCTGGACAAATGTAACATAGAGCTAAAGTTAATGCAGGATCGGCTAAGCAAGGCCTTGTTGCAGTTAAAGCTGGATCAGCTCCAAGAGACGTGTTTTCATGCTAAAATCCCCACCGAAAGACAGATGAACAGCACATGCTTATAAGATTAATAAGTGAAATGGCTGAAAAAGTTATTGAAGACGAAGAAGAGGTGTCACGCCGCGCCGCTCATCAGCGGCGCCACCTGCTCGCACACCTGTCAACCATCAGCGGCGGGGAATATAAGCCGCCTCGCCCTGAGCTTCGGCCTGAAGCCGTTAGACTTCATCTCCCTTCCATGAGAAGCAATTACTCATTCTTCAGCACCACGCTAAGCGGTAAGAAGATCACTTACCTCACCTTTTGCAGTCTGCTCCCCTGTGCACAGGTGGATTCCTCGGCGGCGGACAACTCCGTCCCTCGTCCCTCCTCGCTGCTGCACCGAGTCCTGCAGGTGGCTGTCTCCTGGGGTCCCGTCCTTGAAGTGCCAGTCATCGGTCCCATACAAGTAAGCTTCTCTCCCTCGCCTATTCTCCTCCTGTGTTGGTGTGTGCCCGTCACCCTGTGTCTGTTCTTTCCCATAGGGTTGCCGGCTGAACGGTCTCCTGCCTCTGTGCCCGAAGCAGACGCCACCACCAACACATTAACATTCCGCAGACACACACCCATACATCCCTGTTGTTAATAAACAGTTTGAACGACTCTGAGCCTGTGTGTGTGCATCTCCTGAGCCGAACGTTATGTCAGTACGGCTTCAGCAGAGCGGCTCGGCAGACGGCGGGCTCGCATACCGGTTTACCATCCTCGAGGCTCGAGTGGATCAGGTTGTTTATCAGCAACAGGTGGTCCTAGATCAATTAGTAAATTTGACTAACCGATTGAACCGCCTGGACCCCCAACAGCCGTTCCCCCCGGCTCGCCAGGGTGGCGCGGCTCCTGCTGTTCCAGCGGCCGTCCAGCCGGCTCCAGTGGCACCGGTTCGGCTCACACCGATTCCGACCCCCGCCCGCTTTAGCGGTAAGCTCGGCGGAGCGCGGGGGTTCATTATGCAATGTGAGTCCGTGTTCCACCGTGTGCCCGGAGATTTTCCCTCGGATCACAGCCGAATTGGTTACATAGGGAATCTTCTGGAGGGGCGTGCGTTAACTTGGACCTACGCCATAATGGCGGGGCCCAGTTATGCCACCCTCACCTATGGCCAATTCGTGAGGCGCTTTCTGGAGGTCTTTGACCATTTTCAAACCGAGACGGTCCAGGTCGATCGGCTTCTCGCTCTCCAGCAGGGAAGCCGGTCGGCAGCGGACTACGCGGTCGACTTCCGGGTAGCGGCGGAGGAATTGGGCTGGGAGGAACGCTCCCTCTGTGGCCTGTTCCTCCGCAGCCTCAATGATGATCTGAGGGATGAACTGGCTGGACGGGATATCCCTGAAACGCTAGCGGAGCTAACTTCCCTAGCCATCAGCTTGGACAACAGGCTGCGCGAGCGCTCCTCAGGACGGAAGTCATCTACTTCGCGCCCTCGGGGAGCCTTGCTGCGCCTGCCCCAAGCTCGCCCCCTGGCGGCGCCGCCACCATCGTGCCCCGAGGAGTTGGAGCCGATGGTGATGGGCTGGACAAAGCTCTCCCCGGCAGAGAGACAACGCCGCCGTGAGTTGAATCTCTGCATGTATTGCGGAGACAGTCAACACACGGTGGAGCTTTGTCCACAAAAAGCCAAACGGCGGGGTCCGCGAGTCACTGTAGGGTGCCTCGCGGACGTCAATCGGTTAGGTCCACTCACTCAATTGAAGCTGCCCATCCGTTTCTGCCATAACCCCACTGGGCATCTCACCCACACACTGGTGGATTCGGGCGCAGAAGGCAGCTTCATTTCACAGAGCCTGGCAACCCGTTTGGGCATCCGCTGTCAGGCACTGAGGAATCCCATCTCCCTAGTCAACCTCTCCCGTGCCTCCCTTGGGAGAGTGTCACACCAAACCATTCCCGTTCCGGTCATCATCTCGGGAAACCACCGGGAGGAGATGACCTTCTATGTCCTTCCCAACTCTGTGTCGCCCGTCATCCTGGGGTATCCCTGGCTTCGTCTTCACAACCCGGTCCTGGATTGGAGATCAGCTGGGGTATCGGCATGGAGTACATTCTGCATGGGCACCTGCCTTCAGTCCGCTGCCTGCTCTCCGTCCGCTCCTCCCCCTGCGACGGACGTTGCACCCCCGGACCTGTCTCTGGTGCCTCCGGAATTTCACGACCTGGGTTTGGTGTTCAGCAAGACGAAAGCTATGTCTCTCCCCCCTCATCGGCCCTATGACTGTGCCATCAACTTCCGCCAGGGGGCTCCCTTACCTTCTGGTCGGCTCTATAGCCTGTCAGCGCCGGAGAAGGAGACGATGAACGCCTACCTGAAGGAGTCATTAAGTGCTGGGATAATCCGCCCATCATCGTCACCCGTGGGAGCAGGGTTCTTCTTCGTGGGAAAAAAGGATGGGTCCCTCCGCACTTGTATTGACTACCGGGCCCTCAACGATATCACGGAGAAGGACCGTTACACCCTGCCCCTCATGGACACTGCCTTCCACTCCCTCCAGGGGGCGACCTGGTTCACCAAGCTGGATCTACGCAGCGCTTACCACCTCGTCCGGATCCGGGAGGGAGATGAGTGGAAGACAGCCTTCCGTACCCCGAACGGCCACTTTGAATACCTGGTAATGCCGTTCGGGTTGACCAACGCTCCTGCCGTCTTTCAGCGTCTCATAAATGACGTCCTCCGGGACTTCATCGGCCTTTACGTGTTCGTCTACCTGGACGATATTCTCATCTTCTCCAAGTCCAGGGACGAGCACCAGGTCCACGTGAGGCGGGTCCTCCAAAGACTGCTGGAGAATCGTCTGTACGTGAAGGCAGAAAAATGTGAATTTTACGCCAGGACTACGTCCTTCCTGGGGTTCATCATCGCCCACGACAAGGTGCTCCCAGACCCAGAGAAGGTGAAGGCGGTGGTGGAATGGCCTACACCTGCATCCCGGAAGCAGGTGCAACAGTTCGTTGGCTTTGCCAATTTCTACCGCCGCTTTGTCCCCAACTTCAGTTCCATCGTTGGACCACTGACCCGCCTCACGTCCCCGAAGGTCCCGTTCCGGTGGACCGAAGAGGTCGCTGCCGCCTTTAAGGCGCTGAAGGCGGAGTTCTCCTCCTCCCGGGTCCTTCGCCAGGTTGACCCCGCGCTGCAGTGCATCGTAGAGGTTGACGCCTCGGACACGGGAGTGGGGGCAGTGCTGTCCCAGCGGTCGCCGGACGATGGCGCCAAACGGCCGTGCGCCTTCTTCTCCCGGCACTTGTCCCCGGCGGAGAGGAACTACGATGTGGGGGAAAGAGAGCTCTTGGCCATCAAACTCGCCCTGCAGGAGTGGCGCCACTGGCTAGAGGGGGCGAACCTGCCGTTCGTGGTCCTCACGGACCACAAGAACTTAGAATATCTACGATCTGCCAAGCGCCTGAACGCCCGCCAGGCGCGCTGGTCTTTGTTCTTCGCCAGGTTCCAATTTTCAATCACCTTCAGGCCTGGCTCTAAGAACGGCCTGCCTGACGCCCTCTCTAGGCAGTTCACTCCCGTGGAGTCGGAGGAGACGCCCCACTCCATCCTGCCCAGGTCGTGCGTCGTGGGAGCCATCTCGTGGGACATCGAGGGCAAGATCCGGAAGGCACAGGAGGTGGAACCTGACCCTGGCGGCGGACCTGAGGGGAGGCTGTTCGTGCCATCCGCAGTCCGAGGAGAGGTCATCCACTGGCTACACACCTCCAAGCTCACCTGTCACCCTGGCACCTCCCAGATGATAGACCTCCTCCAACGGTCCTTTTGGTGGCCAGGCCTGCGGAGGGATGCAGCCCGCTACGCCCGGGCTTGCCCAATCTGTGCCACCTGCAAGTCGGGAAATGCCCCTCCAGCGGGTCTGCTCCAGCCCCTGCCCGTCCCTGGCAGGCCCTGGTCGCACATCGCGTTGGATTTCGTCACCGGACTCCCTGTCTCCAACTCCTATGACACCATCCTGACCATCGTGGACCGCTTCTCCAAGGCCGTGCACTTCGTCCCCCTGCGAGGCCTCCCTACTGCCCTGGAGACGGCGGACCTCCTCGTCCAACACGTGGTCAGGCTGCACGGGATTCCGGTGGATGTGGTCTCGGACCGGGGCCCCCAATTTTCATC
This sequence comes from Pholidichthys leucotaenia, assembly GCA_020510985.1. NCBI lineage: Eukaryota > Metazoa > Chordata > Actinopteri > Cichliformes > Pholidichthyidae > Pholidichthys > Pholidichthys leucotaenia. Next base: position 87,300,300 of record CM035850.1, on the reverse strand, counting down.
TGAGGTTTGGAGGTCATTCTGCAACGCCATCGGAGCCAAGGTGAGCCTCTCCTCCGGCCATCACCCCCAATCCAACGGGCAGTGTGAGCGGACCAATCAGGAGCTGGAGGCTGCGCTCCGCTGTGTGACCAGATCCAAACCCACGTCCTGGAGCAACCATCTTGCCTGGGTTGAATATGCTCATAATACCGCTCGCTCTTCTGCTACAGGGATGTCTCCCTTCAAGGCGTCCCTGGGTTACGACCCCCCGCTGTTTCCGGAGCAGGAGAGTGAGGTGACTGTCCCCTCAGTTAAAGCACATCTCAGGCAGTTCCGCTCCACCTGGGCTGCCGCGCGCAGTGCGCTTTTACGCACAGCGGAGCGCAACAGGACTGTGGCGGACCGGCATAGAAGACCTGCCCCGGCGTACAGAGTTGGGCAACGTGTCTACGTTTCCACCCAGGACGTCACTCTAAAAGGCGAGAGGAGAAAGCTGGCACAGCGCTTCATGGGTCCCTACCCTATCACCTGGATCATCAACCCGGTGGCTGTGCGCGTGGCTATTCCCCCCTCCCTCCGCATCCATCCCACCTTCCACGTGTCAAAGGTGAAGCTGGCAGTCACCGACCCCCTTTGCCCTCCTCCTGCGGCGCAACCCGCGCCCCGGATGATTGGTGGCCATCCTGCCTGGTCCGTCTCCTCCATCCTAGACTCCCGGCGCCGGGGTCGCGGGTTGCAGTACTTGGTGGACTGGGAGGGCTATGGGCCCGAGCATCGACAGTGGGTGCCCCCGTCGTTCGTGTTGGACCCATCGCTCATCGCCGACTTCCAACGAGCGCACTCTGAGAAGCCATCACCAGGAGGCGCTGCTAGAGGGGGGAGTACTGTCACGCCGCGCCGCTCATCAGCGGCGCCACCTGCTCGCACACCTGTCAACCATCAGCGGCGGGGAATATAAGCCGCCTCGCCCTGAGCTTCGGCCTGAAGCCGTTAGACTTCATCTCCCTTCCATGAGAAGCAATTACTCATTCTTCAGCACCACGCTAAGCGGTAAGAAGATCACTTACCTCACCTTTTGCAGTCTGCTCCCCTGTGCACAGGTGGATTCCTCGGCGGCGGACAACTCCGTCCCTCGTCCCTCCTCGCTGCTGCACCGAGTCCTGCAGGTGGCTGTCTCCCGGGGTCCCGTCCTTGAAGTGCCAGTCATCGGTCCCATACAAGTAAGCTTCTCTCCCTCGCCTATTCTCCTCCTGTGTTGGTGTGTGCCCGTCACCCTGTGTCTGTTCTTTCCCATAGGGTTGCCGGCTGAACGGTCTCCTGCCTCTGTGCCCGAAGCAGACGCCACCACCAACACATTAACATTCTGCAGACACACACCCATACATCCCTGTTGTTAATAAACAGTTTGAACTACTCTGAGCCTGTGTGTGTGCGTCTCCTGAGCCAAACGTTATGTCAAGAGGTTGTGGCACATGAATTCTTGGCTAAGCTAACAAGTTGTGCTAGTGAAGCGAAAGGAAGAGATGAAATGGCAGATTCTGTGGGAGATGGTGCAAGTAAACATCCCGCCACTCTGGCTAGTTTATAAGAACAGTATGCCATGTGACAGTTGAGCTTCCAAAAATCCACAAAAAAACCTTGAGGAAGAAATGAAATGGCTACCACAGAGAATGGCTAGTCAGAGGCCCGGAAGAAGGTCACCACCATGAGCAGCCATGCCATCACTGGGCCAGGCAGGAGAGGTCACTATCGGCTGGGAGTTCAGAATAAACGGCCAGATCGTGGAAAGGGGTGAGAAAGACAAACTGTCATATTCTAATCTCATTCACCAAATTCATATGGGACTGAAGAAAAACCACAGTGAAGCTGAAATTATTGAGGCTGTGGTGAGAGCAATAAGTCCGGGTTTAAGCCTTCGCAGCATGTTGGAGATTAACCCCTTGCACTCCGGTCAATTTCCCTAAAAACGCCAAAAAATAACGTGCCCAAAGTAAATCGAAAGCTGTTCTTCAACCCTTTGCAGCATCTTCATGGGGTTGGTCTCATTTAAAAGAAAACACTTTGAATTTTTTGGCAAAACAGTCATAATCTCTCTAAGTGCTCCGGCCACTGAGTTACAGTCATCTAAACATAGTGAACTTGAAGAAAATAAATTTGGCCTGGGTGTTTTTTTGGATACAAATGCTTGCAAATAACACACAGCTTCAGATCCGGGCTGGAAAATGCAACAGAAATGTAGAACCAAGTGTTATCCAGCTGAGGTCCACATTTTGTAACAATACCACAAAAAATGAATATTTACACAGCTTTTTCCTCAGGTAGTTCCCAGGCATTTTTGAACTGTGCCAAATTGTGCCAAATGGCACAGTTTGGAAAAACGTCTGTAACTTTTGAATGATTCAATATAGAAGCTTCATCTTGGGATCTAATGAAAGGTGACACTCAGGGCTGTGTGTGTGTGTGGGGGGGGGGGTTGCCCCCCCCCCCCGCTACAGAGGACTGACATCGCCCGTTGTACCACAGTCCGTCACGCAGCGATGACGCACAGCTGTAATTTACCGATCGGTCAAAAGTCATTTTGATTACAATTTTCAGGGATAAAGAATAATTTAGCTTAGAACACTTACCTCTTCACAGCAGAAGCAGAGCTGGCGAACTTCTTCCTCATTGTCAGACGAACGCGACGCTGGTCTCGCGACCCGATCAAAACATAATTCCATTATTGCGGTTTTGGCGAACGATTTTTCAAAACAAATAACGGTAGTAATTAAAAAAAGACTGGCGAACGCGTGTGTGTCACTCAGCCTTCGTCGTCGGCCTCTGTCGGTCTATGATGACCATGGAAGAGAATCCTAAACGTCTACGTCTACTCTGCTGGAATAAAAACAAAAAAAGCACCGCCTGTGGCTGAACATGCAGATGCGTGAATGGCAGTCCCTGTCACACAGGTTGCACTTGTGGGTGGTCTCCGTGCTGCTGGGTCTGTGGGGTTCTTCCTGCGGGTCCTTTTTTTCATCTGCTGCAGCAGTCAGTCTCTCTTCACCCAGCCTTACAAAAAACAGCTGCGAACTTCTGTGCTTCAATTGGCTCGCTGCATTCACAGCGTTGGTAGGCGGGTCCTTCTTGCTAGGTTTTCAGTCATTGGTTCTTCAAGGTTTCAGAAACCCAATTCAAGGCTCTTATTAGTCGAATGAGAGGTCAATCATATCCGATCTGTTCGCGGCTGTGTCTGTAGTGGGAGAACGGAAATGCAGCTTTTTTTTCCAGTGCGCTTAGGACGCAGCGCCCTCGTGCGTCCTAGAGCGCACGAGAGCGCCCTCTGTGCACTGTAGGACGCAGAGGCCTGCCCGTCCGTGGTACACCGGAGTGCAAGAGGTTAAACAAGACCTCACCCTACCTCAACTCAGGACAATTTTGAAGGGGCGTTATAAAGAGGAGAGCTCCACAGATTTGTATCATCGATTAATAAGCATCACTCAGGAAAGTAATGAATCCCCACAAAATTTCCTGTTTTGAGCAATAGAGCTAAAAGAGAGGCTCCTTGCTACATCTTGAGAGCCTGGCACAGATGAGCAATACAGCCTAGAACTGATCCAGAGGAAGTTTCTGAGAGCCATTGGTACTGGATTGATAAGTGACAATGTAAAATACCAGCTCAAGAACTCTCTGGAGAACCCAACTGTCACAGATGACATATTGATTGCAAAAACAAATGAGGCAGCCAGTGTTGAATGGGAAAGGCAACAAAAATTCAAGAAAAATAATAGAGACATTAAAGTACGAGAATTCTGGGCAGAGACACAGCCGGTTCCTGAGGCAGTAGTGGGTGCAGTTGGAGGGCCAGATTGATCATCCTCCGTGTTCACTAAGGGCAAGCCTGTGAAATCTCAACCAGCAGCAACTCCCAAAGAATCTGAGCTTCTGGAGATAATCAAAGAGTTAAAAAATGAACTGAAGGAAAAAAAATGTTATCCACGAGTCTCCCAGACCTTCAACACCACAGAGGATAAGCAGAAAACATGGATGCAGATCCTGTCAAGAGAGAGGCCAAGGAGAACAGTGTGATCATTGCTTTAAATGTGGAGTGGGTGATCATCTCTGTCCAGGGGGTGTAGAAAGCCAAGAATGACTGTGTCATGATCTCCTCGTGTGCTTTTACGCAGCGCACAGAGGAAAGGAGAAAATCCACTCGCAGGAGTATGTTGTGCGTTTTTATTAACAGTTGGTGAATAAACAGTTCAGGATAACAGTTGCGTTACTCAGGAAATACAGGGAAGTCCTCCAGGATGCTCTACAGACAAGGTGAGAATAAAACTGGGAAAATGTCCTTAAACACAACAGGCAGAACTGAAGCGGGAGACAGACAGGGGGAAGCCCAGGAAAAGAATCTCCAGGCGGAGCTGGACGGCAGGGGCGAAGCAGTTAATACTCACACAGGCTAGAGCAATCCGAGTCAGTCCGAGTAATTATCCCGGCGAAACAAAACCAACAGTGAGAGCAGACAAACGCCACCCAGAGTGATGCGGTACCTAGAGACTGGCAGGGCATCTAGTCATGAGCGACAGGACATAACACTGAGTAGAACCTGACAGTGTTGGACAAGTGTTAGACAATGATCCGGCAATCTCTTCCAGCACAGGCAGAGCTAAATAATGCCAACCCTAATGAGAAAAGAGATGCCGGCGTGTGTAGTGAGAGTGAGTGTAGAATGAGTGGGCAGCACGAAGTGGAAACAGCTGAGTGAAAGGACGTCAGTAAGCATGTGGTTGAGGATGAGTGGGTGTGTGTATGTGTGTAAGAGTGTGTATGGGAGAAAATGTGTGTGTGTGTGTGTGTGTGTGTGTGTGTGTGTGTGTGTGTGTGTGTGTGTGTGTGTGTGTGTGTGTGTGTGTGTGTGTGCATATGTGCGCGCACGTGAACAGGTGAGTGACAGCAATAATGAAATACAGCTAGTCAAACTGGCAGGAGAGGGAGGTGTGGCCGAGATGTCAGGGAGCTGAGCAGACCCCAGAGGCTCCCTGAGAGAGCCTGATGGAAAATAAGACAAAATACACAAAAGAGTGAACAGCCACTGCGTCACAGAACAGACTGTTAATGTACTGTGTACTGTTAATGTACTGTCCTTCCCAGTGACATCCCTTAAAAACAGTGTGCAAGGTGATCATTTGGAAAACATAGACAAATGCACCTCTGGTAATATCCAACCATCACAGACAAAAACCCCTGATAAGATGAAGGACAGAGTGTTACAGGAGAATGGCACAGTCACAGTCAGTCGTCTTTCCCCAAAGCAAAATGCCCAGCTGCTTAACCTGATTGGAAAGAAATATATGATTACCTGCCTCTTAGATGACGTTGAAACAAAAGCTCTATGGGACACAGGATCTTAGGTCTGCCTTATAAGTGAAAAATGGAGACAACACAACCTCCCGCACACCACAGTGAGGAGCCTATATTGGGCCCTGGTGTTTTACGCCAATTCATTTCTCTGGGTGGGTTGACGTTATATTCAAGCTGCCCTCAAACAGCATCACTCCTCTCGAACTTGTAGTCCCTGTTTTGGTTGCTAAGGGAGAAGAGGTAGCAAAGGAGCCAATCACTGGCTTCAGTGTAATTGAGCAGATCTTAAAAAGTGGCAGAGAGCCCCCAAGTGTTGTCACAGAGGCAGTGAGTTCAGCCTTCTCCCTTGATTGTAAAAGAGACAAAGTGTTTGTGAGAATAATAAAGAGTGGGAAAGATGGGGTTGGGGAGGGCCTGGTACAAGTGGGCAGAGAAGCAGTCACAATCCCAGCAGGTCAGATGAAATCTGTGAAATGCAGCATGAGAACAGGCCCACTTCCCATAGATCATAATGCCCTTTTTGAGTCCATTCCAAACCCACAGTTGCCTGAAGGGTTAATTATTAAAGAAAGTGTAATGCACCTACAGAGAGGATCCTGGTCACGCCTTACCCTACCAGTCAAAAACAACACTGCTCATGACCTTCATCTCCAGCCAAAAACAGTGTTGGGCCAAACTGAAATGATCAAAACGATGTATCCAGCACCCACCAGGCCAGTAGGTGTAGATGCAACAGAAGCATCTTTCCACAGCTTCCAACGAGTTCCTACATCTCCTAGCAAGCAAGAACAAGGGAATAGCCAAACAGAGAAAATGAATGAGAGACCATGGGATCCTTCAGTTCCCCTTGACCACCTACCACCCTCCCAGCAGCAGCAGGTTAAACAGGTACTGCGAGAGGAGTGCAAAGCATTTGCACACGATGATAAGGATGTAGGGAGCATACCCTCACTGCAGCTAAAGATTTGCCTCAGTGACCCCACACTAGTTAAGTGTATATATACCTCAGTGCCCAAACCACTTCATAAGGAGGTGAGAGAGTACCTGGAACACTTGTTAAACAGAGGCTGGATAACTAAATCAAAATCCTGCTATTCAAGCCCCATTGTGTGTGTGCGAAAAAAGGACGAAAGTCTCCCCCTCTGTTGTGATTATCGGGAGCTAAACAGAAAGTCTATTCCTGATCGTCACCCAATACCACGCATGCAGGACATGCTAAACAGCCTGCAGGGAAGATCTTGGTTTTCTGTCCTTGACCAAGGAAAGGCATATCACCAGGGCTTCTTAGAGGAGTCAAATTGGCCTCTCACTGCATTTAATACACCCCAGGATTTGTATGAATGGGTGAGAATCCCCTTTGGTTTGACATCCGCTCCTGCAGAATTCCAGAGGTCGATGGAAGAATGTTTGATGGGCCTGCGAGATGAAGTATGTTTACCCTATTTGGACGATAACCTGGTGCACTCTCGCACATTTGAGAACCACCTCAAAGACCTAAGAAGTGTTTTACAGCGCTACCAAAGCCATGAAGTCAAGTTAACACCAAGGAAATGTGAAGTTTTTAAGAACCAGGTCAGATTTTTAGGGTGGCTGGTCACAAAAGAGGGACATACCATGAATCCTGCAGATATTGCCCCAGTTCAATCACTAAATATATAGAAAACCCACCACTATCTGAGAAGTGAGGAAACTGCTGGGATTTATTTTCTGTTCTTGTAGTTATAGTGTGTGAATGTGTGTGTGAATGGGTGGATAGCAGGATCTGTAAAGTGCTTTGGTCATCAAGAGATGAGAATAAAAGCGCTATATAAGTGAATGCCATTTACCATTTACCATTTTATAGCCCTAATTTCTCATGTATTGCAAAGTCTCTCTATGACCTGCTCTTTTGGGACAAAACAGTCGGGGGAAAATGCAAACAAACAAGGCCTAAACATGGGAGAGATGTGAGAGGTTCAGGGACTACCTTTACTACTCTCCACCATTTGTAGTACACACTGACAACAGTCCTCTCACATATGTGTTAACCATGGCAAAACTGAATACAACCACACACAGATGGGAAGCTGAACTCTCTGACTTTCAGTTCTCCATAAAGTATTGTCCTGGTAAAACAAACAAGGATGCAGATGGTCTCTCCCGCATGCCTTTAAATAAGAAAGAGTGCATGCAAACATGCACCAATGTGGCACAGAGTGAAATGGTGAACACAGTGACCCAGGCTGTAATAACCCTGTCTAAAGAAAATATGCCATGGCTTTGCCCTGTGATAATTTCCACAGCACTTATGGAAGAGGAAAGTGAGGGAAGATCACCAGTGGTAAAAATCCCCAACCTGGAACTGAGAAAAGCTCAAAGAGAGGACCCTATTATTGGGAAGATACTTGAGTACATGAGATTAAAACAGTGGCCAAGAAGTGGGAAACAGAGGTGTTATAAAAGGGTAGCTACCCTGGTAAGAGAAAAGCCAAAATTGCAAATTGCTGAAGATGGGTTGCTGTATCGTAAAGCTACCAGTCGACTCCAACTAGTCCTGCCTACTGAGTTCCACAAGTTGATCTTTAAAGAACTGCATAAGAGATGGGCCTCCTTGAAATAGAGAGAACTTTAAATCTGTTCAGAGACCACTTTTATTGGCCCCATATGCAAAAAGATGTTGAACATTACATCACGAATGAGGCGCCTATTATGGCTGCCGTGTCGTTGTGTCGCGCGCATGCGCACCAATGTCAAGTCAAATTCCTCGTGTGTTTTTTACATGCTTGGCAATAAAGTTTATTCTGATTCTGATTCTGATTCTGAATGTGTGCATCTGTTTCAAAAGCAAACGTCCCAATAAGCCCACAAGAGCTCCCCTCACCAACATTGTAACCACTTACCCATTTGAACTGGTTTCCATCATTTTCTTACACCTGGAAAAGTGTGAGGGAGGGTATGAACATATACTTGTTATAATGGACCATTTTACACGGTTTGCCCAGGCCTACCCCTGTCGCAACAAAGCTGCCAAAACTGCAGCAGAAAAACTATTTGGTGACTTCATGGTGAAGTTTGGCTTCCATGGTCCATGCTTATAACTCTACATGTAATGAAGCCACTGGTTATGCTCCCCATTTCCTCTTGTTTGGCCGTAACCCCAGACTTCCAGTTGATCTCATGTCTCATCAGAGTCAGTCTCATCATGAATATGCTGAGAAATGGAGAGCCCGAATGGCAGAAGCGTACCAAATAGCCTCCCAGATGGCTTCAAAAGAAAGAATGAGAGGTAAAGCTCTGTATGATAAAAAGACCCATGGTGCAGAGCTGTACCCAGGAAACAGAGTCCTGGTCTGAAATTTGAATGAAAAGGGAGGCCCAGGAAAACTGAGATCATTTTGGGAAAAACAAATGTACATGATAACACAGAGTAAGCATGGCGACAGCCCAGTGTATGAACTGAAACCAGAAAATTGCAAGGACAGAACTAGAGTTATACACAGGAATCTTCTACTGCCATGTGATTATCTCCCTGTAGAGACACCAGATTCACCTACAGCAGTAAAGGAAAAAAGTGCAGTCAGCCATAAGAGACAGCAAAAACAAGGGAAAGAATACAGCTCAGAAGATGAAGAAGACTGGAGAGGCATCAGAGGACAACAAGCAGGTGAAGCGAGCAAAAGAGTTGAGAGTAACTTGAATCCAGAGGCTTCAGAATTCCACATGGACAACAGCTCATGAAGGTTCACATGTGAGTGAGGACGGAAGATCACAGGGAGCACAAGAAAAAGGGGACACAGCTGCCCAGGAGGAAAACATAGTGACACTAGAGACTGAGATAGAGTCCTCTAAGCCCGAAGACAGCGACCAAGAGGCTATTCACCAGTCACCTACCAGAGAGAAAAAGTATCCTTTAAGAAAAAGAAAACCAAGAAAGATATTTACTGATAACACATTAGGTCAGCCTGCATTTACAGAGGAGTGAATTAACATTATTTGCGGATTGGTAAATGTAGCTAAAGATTACAAAAGAGTTCAGCTAATGTTAAAAAATATTTCAAGTTAGGTAAAATGAGTAAAGTTATAATTTTGGTTGTGTTCTAAAAAGTATTCACTGCAGCCAATAGTTTTACAGTCTTAGGCACTGATGTGACCCATTCAGCATTACCACATATCTGTTATATAGAAGGTTATCACTAAATGTAAGCAATTTACTCAGAAAAGATGCAGATATCCATGCTGAAGGCATAAGTGGCAGTAGATTGTTATGGTGCACAATAACGTCTGTTGCAAACTTGTGACATTAAGAGGAGATACATGTCATTTTGTTTACTGGTTACAGTATAGCATTTAGTAGAAACCTGACTCCTACTAAAGTGTTAACCTCTTTTGGCTACAAAAGCTCTATAAAGTGGACTGAATAATTTGCGGAATGTCAGGACGCCATTACATTTTGGAGGGGAGAGTGTGAGGGACTTAAAATAAGACACCTCCCCAAATCATTTTTTGATTGTATGTTTGTATGTGCAGATTGTAGTTGTTTCCAGTTAAGTGCATGCATGTTGTTGCACCAATTACCCACAAGGTGGCATTTTGGCTATGACTGAGCACTGAGGACAATGGGCCTTGCCACAGGGAATTGTGGGAGTTGTAGTAGGAAAGTGAAGTTGACGTGTAAAAACGAGTGCAGTACAGAAGACGATGTCAAAGTGTAACGCGTGAAAACGTCTTTCATTAAAGGAGCGAGGAACCCACAAACTGTTTACAGAGTGGATTATTCAGCCGTGCAACAATAGTACCAGTCTCAAAGAAGCCCGTCTCATCCAGCTACAACAATTACCAGCCCCTAACACTGACCTCCATCATGATGAATTGCTTCGAGCGGCTGGTCATGCAGAACATCAAGTCCATCCTCCCTCCCTCCTATGACCTATCTCAGTTTGCATACATGTCAAACAGATCCACAGAAGATGCCATCACTGCTAATTTTCACCCACCTGCACTCAAAGAACTCCTATGTGTGAATGCTGTTCTTGGACTTCAGTTCAGCATTCAACACTATTATTCCCCAGCATCTAATACAAAAACTCAGACACTTGGGACTCAAAACCTCTCTCTGGAACTGGGTGCTGGACTTTCTCACAGGGAAGCCACAGAATGTGCAGGTCAACAACAACACCTCCGTGACCATCACACTGCACACAGGGGCCCCACAAGGGTGCGTGCTTAGCCCGCTGCTCTTCACCCTGCTGACCCATGACTGCATACCAGCCTACAGCACCAATCACATCATCAAGTTTGCCGATGACAAGACGGTAGTGGTCCTCATCACAAACAATGAAGAGGCGAACTACAGAAATGAGGTGAGGCAACTGGTCCAGTGGTGTAAAGAAAATAATCTCTTTCTGAACGTGGGAAAAACCAAGGAAATTGTGATCGACTTTTGGAGAGGACACACACAGCATCCTCTTCTGATCATCGATGGAGGAGCTGTGGAGAGGGTGAGCAGCACCAAGTTCCTGGGATGTACATCTCCGGGACCTCTCGTGGTCCAACAACACCACATCACTGGCCAAGAAGGCTCAAACTCACCTCTATTTCCTCTGCAAACAGAGAAGAGCATGAGTCCCACCCCCCATCATGTGCTCATTTTACCGGGGCACCACTGAAAGCATCCTCACCAGCTGTATGACGGTGTGGTACGGAAGCTGCACCATCTCCTGCTGGAAGACCCTACAACGCATAGTGAAAGCAGCCAGCAAGATCATCGGTGCCCCTCTGATCCCCCTCTCGGACATCTACAGGTGCATTTCTAAACTGCTGAATGCTCCAGTGAGCACTGTTGGAGCCATCATTCAGAAGTTGAAAGAACATCATTTTACCATAAACCAACCATGACCAGGAGCTCCTCGCAGGATTTCTGATAGAGAAGTCAAAAGAATTATCAGAAGAGTTATCCAAGAGCCAAAGACCACTCGTGGAGAGCTCCAGAAAGACCTCGGATTAAACCATGGGGGTGTGTGAAAGACCACCTCCTTCGTTCTTGGAGTCTCTGGGTGTGCCAACTGCACGGTGAACCAGCCGCTGGTTGGAAGCATTTGATGACTACATCATCGCGGCTGGCTTGGGCGGCACCGACAAAAAGAGACAGAAGAGCATGCCAATCCACTGCCCTGGTAAAGAAGGTCAGTGTGTGCTTCACGCGCTGGGTAGCACGGGCTCTTTGGATGAGTGCTTAGGCAGGATGGATGAATTTTTTGTTGAACAGTGTAACATCACGGCTCAAAGATACAGATTCTTCGACCACTGTCAGCAAGCGGGTGAGTCCACTCAGCACTTTCTCATGGAGCTCCATAACCTGGCGAGCACGTGCGCCTTTGGGCCTGTTGAAGAAGAGCTAATCCATGATAAGCTAGCATATAGCACAAGCAACGAGTGGCTAAAGGAGAAGCTATTGCCAACTAAGGATGATTTCACATTGAGCCAAGTAATGCAGATGACTAGCCAAATCGAGTCCACTACCCAGCTAGGTTTGCAAGTACTGGCTAAGGAAAACCTATCCGCCCAAACTCCCTCCCCACGCCAGGCCATTAGCAACTCAGCTAATTCCTCGGGGCGGACCCCTAAAAGGCGGTGGATTGTGGCACAAGCAGGAGCGGGAATTTGGGAACTGTGTAGCAGCTGTGATTCCCCTCACCACCGGGTGGGCTCATCCACTTGCCCCGCTAAAGGGAAAAAGTGCTACAACTGTGGTCGTGCTAATCACCTGGCTAGGGTTTGCATCGACGCCAACAAGCCGATGGACTCGGGGCCCGTGGGCATAGTGTCAGTGCGTGTAGCAGATGCCAAGAATTGGCCGCTAAAGTGGTATGTTTTACAGCTCGATGGTGTCGATGTGCCGCTTATCGTGGATTCGGGCGCTGGTAAATCCATACTGAGCATGTCCACGGTAAGAAAACTTTTCCCAAAGAAACCTACTAAGGCAGGTGCTATGAAAATGTTTGGCTACGGGCACGCTAAGATTGTTATGGTGGGCACGGCCAGTTTCACGGTAGTGTGTGGGTCAAAGACTATTCCCGCATTTACCTTCTAAGTTTAGCGCCAGGAGGCTGACTTGCTGGGAATTGACTTGTTGGGAGAGTTAGGATACTCCAACGGGCTCAAAAGTGTTGACTGTGTCTCCCGGGTAGCATGTTTGCTGGCCAGCATTGTTTGCGGGCCTGGGCTGAGTGAAGGCTTTCAACCACGGCCCACTCATTGGCCCAGGTGTGACGGCCAAAATCCAACCATTACAGCGGCTCCCCCTCGCCCCACAGGACGACATAACGGCAGAACTGAATAAATTGCATAAAGCCGGCATTATCGAGAAAGTTGATGCCTCGTCATGGATCTCAAACATCATGGTGGCCAAGAAGAAGACGGGTGGCATCCGACCGTGCATCAGTCTCAGGATGGTTAATAAAGTAATCATCCCTGACAAATTCCCACTATGGAGGAGCTCACTGTGATTTTCAGCGGCTGCCAAGGTTATCTACAAGTTCCATTCCACCCAGCCAGTGGTGACCTGATGGCATTCGTGACCCACATGGGCATTTTCAGGTACACCCGCATGCCTTTTGGCTTGAGTTTGGCACCAAGCTGTTTTCAAAAAATTATGTCTATGATCTTCACTGGCCTCAGGGGTGTGGTGGTGTACCTGGATGACATCGTGGTCCACGGTGCGTCACTGGTGGCGCATGATGAACGTTTGGAACGAGTAATGGAGGTGCTGCTGGAGCATGGGATTATACTGAACAGGGAAAAGTGCATCTTTGCAGCAGGTTCCATTGAGTTTGTTGGCTTCTGGCTATGAGCTGAGGGCCTGAGCCCCCTGCACTCGAACGTGGAGGCAGTCCTGCATCTCCCCAACTCCACAACACCTGTGCAAATTTCCTCATTTCTGGGCATGGTGAACTTCTACAGGCATTTCATTCCCCATTATTCAGAGACAATCAAACCTCTCTGAGCTCTCCTGAAGCAGGACACTCCATGGCAATGGACCCCGGCCTGCTCAGCGGCGGTTGCTAAACTGAAGTCTCAACTCACCTCCCCGCCGGTGTTGGCGAACTCTGATCCCAAATGGCCCACTTTTGTGACTTCTGATGCATCTGGTTCAGCTGTGAGGGCAGTTATGTCTCAAGTGCAAAATGGTATGGAGCACCCAGTGGTGTTCGTGTCAAGGTCCCTCATGCCAGCTGAACAGAAGTACGCCGTGGGTGAGAGAGAGGCGCTCGCATGTGTTTGAGCATGCGAACGGTGGCACATCTACCTCTACAGACGCCATTTTACCCTGCGCACAGACCACCGGGCACTGATGACGCTGCTGGAGACGACTGGTTCGGGACACAGGCCCCTGCAGATCCACAGGTGGATGGAACAGCTGCAGGCCTACAACTTCACTACTCAGTTCACCCCTGGCAAAGAAAACGTAGTGGCGGACCTCCTGTCCCGTACCACAATCAGCACCGCACAACCGGACAACAGCGATTCCTTCAAGGTGGACCTGATCAACACATTGCACTGGCCCCTCCGGGACATGGTGTCACTCCAGGAACTCCAGGCGGAGTCCAAGAGCGGGACCTGACATTGTCGCAACTTCGCTCTTTTATCAGCAGGGGGTTGGCTCACGAAAATGCAGGGTGACCTGGCACCTTTTCACAGGTTCAGGGATGAACTGAGTTGCTGGAATGACGTGTGTGTGGCGAGAGGACACTGCACGTTGATTTCGGTGTCGCTGAGATTGCGCATCTTGACTATGCTCCACGAGGGTCATCTGGGGGTGATCAGGGTGAAACAACGTTTCAGAGATTCGGTTTGGTGGCCTGGACATTGCGACTATGGTTAAGAACTGTGTTCTGTGTTTGGAAAGCTGGAAAACTGGTGTGCTATCTCCTCCTCCTCTGCGACCACTACAATACCCGGAGGGCCCTTGGAGGCACATCCAATTGGACATCTATGGCGAACTGCACACAGCCCCTGTGAACAGCCATGTTCTGCTGGTGGTCTACAATCTGTTTTCAAAGTGGCCAGAAGTGTCGCCCACTAACTCATGAGGGATGTGGTCACCAGTTTCCTCTCATCACTGTTCGCCAGGTGGGGGGCTCCAGACCACATCACAATGGACAATGGCCCACAATTCTTCACACTTTTTCCTTCTTGCCTTGAGAGAGAGCAGTCGCATTTTTCTTCCCTCCTCTCCTGCCTTCCTGATCTATTCCCAGCTTTGCAATGTTGCGTTTTTGTCTGTGTTTAGTCGCTCTTCTTCTGCTGAATCTTAATCTAAACGGAAATTATGGATTTGGAAGCGGCTTAAATGTGCTACTGTCACTATTTTTCAACAAGAATTGCGCCAAGGGGGAGCCCAAGAATTGGAACCTGTGAGGAGACTCATGGACATTGGAATTCATGCGTCTGTGGAAACATTATTGGTTATGATCTCAGGACTTCTATTTTTGGCTGTGGAGTTCCCTGATGCATCAGAAATTGAAGGAAGGTGAGAGAGCTGATCAAAGCGAACCCGGCAAGCTCCTTCATCAAATTCGACCAGTTGGGGAGGGCACGAGTAGCGGCAAACAGTGAACTGAATGAATGACAGTGATTCAGTGGAGGAATACATCTGGAGCCCTGTGCTCTCCATGGAAAAACAGTTTAAGCCTGCACATATAATGGAAGCACAGAATTACACGGGTGAGGACAAATTCTATTCTCTGAGTGCACTGTGCTGATTTGATTTGACCTTGTTTGATGCCCCGTGTTTACATTCCTCCTGATTGAGATAAGCAGAAGGACCGGCTCTTATGTCTACCCAAACAATCGACAGTCAGTTGTTGTCGTATCAGCGGATTGGACCCTCAAGGACAATGCCCATGTGCCTTCTGCAAGCAAGAGAGATAGACTCTGGACTTGTTTATAAGTCACATGATTATAACATCTATCCACTGCCAGGAGGCGCCCTCTGCTGCTCACTAACAACTGTTACATTTACACTACACAATGCATACAACATTACATGCATACAATACACTGCCTCTCAACTTTTGTGTGTGATCTCCTGCTAAATGTCTGCTAAATGTGCATTGAGGGTTTTTTTTGCCTGCAATCAAAATTTCGCTCACTTGCCGAGCGTCATTCTGATAAAACATGTTTTTTTCTCTCGCCTACTGTGTCATATCCATTCTCTTTTTCTTTTTTTCCTTTCCTCTTTATGACTAGCGCCTAGCGGCTGCCCCGGCCTTGGATGCGCTCTGCAGAGCGTGCCCAAATGCCAAGTCACGTTTCGTTACCTTGTATTCATACATGTGTAATGACAATAAAGTTGAATCTCATCATCTCATCTCATCTCAATTCACCTCTGGGGAGTTTGAGGAATTTTGCGGAGAAAGGGGCGTGGAGCACATTAGAACCACGTTTTATCATCCGCAGGCTAATGGGGGTGAAGAACGTTTCAATAAGACGCTAAAAATGGTCTGTGGGCCCATCTGGCAGACGGTTTCATGTTCTCTGATGCCCTTCAAAACACGCTCCTCCACTACAGGGTGACAGCCCACACCACGACAGGGTGCTCTCCAGCAAAGCTCATACTGGGGTGCGAATTACATCTGCCCCTGTGGCCCCCCGCAACCTCCCCACCGGTGGACACAGAACCATCACAAGACTGAGTCGTTGCTCAACAGCGGATAATGAAACAACGTTTCGACAGAAAGCACAGGGCGAGGGCTCATGGAGTTGGATATGTCGGACTGGGTCAGGATCAAGCACCCCGACCGGACACATAAGCTGCAACCTTTCTGGACAGGACCACTGCAGATCGTGAAGCGGCTGAGTGCGGACACGTTCCGGCTCTCGGACAGGTCACGGTGGCATTCCAGTCGCCTCAGGAAGTCGTTGCCGGCCCATGGTCCGGGAGCTGCAGCGGATGTGACAGATGAGGGTTAGAACTTGACTGATGGGGGTGTTGGGGACACAGTGGACTGGGGATGGCAGTGGCTCAGGAGGTAGAGTAGGTCGTCCAATAACCGCATGGTTGGCGGTTTGAATCCCGCTCTCCACAGATATACTGCCGTTGTGTCCCTGGGCAAGACACTTCACCCCCAATTGCTCTTGGTGGGTCTGGAAGCGCCATGTTAGGCAGCATGCCACCATCAGTGTGTGAATGTGTGTGGGTATGGGTGGATAGCAGGATCTGTAAAGCGCTTTGGTCATCAAGAGATGAGAATAAAAGCGCTATATAAGTGAATGCCATTTACCATTTACCATTTACTCAGGTGCGGCCGACAGAGCCTGGAGCAGGTCCTCCGCCTGTGAGGCACTTGGCTAGGACGCGTCAGAGGCCCAGACACCTTGATGACTTTGTGGCAGGCCAAGCTTTAGCTAAAACATGTTGGTCATGGGTGGCAGAATAATCCGCCCCAACATGGGGGGGGTACTCTGGTAGTCTACCCAGATGCCCATTTAGCAATAAGATGTGTTAGTTTCTGTGTGGTTTACTAAATGTTTAAAAAAGGGGGGGGAGTTCTTGCTGAAATTGGGGGGGGGGGGGTTATTTCGTATTATGTTCTCATGTTTTGTAAAGGGGGAGAGGAAATGTTGTGTGGGGATTTGGCCCTTGGGGCTTGCCGTAGCCGACGCCAGGCACTTAATGTGGTGACATCAGCCAGGCTATGGCCAGGATGTATATTGAGCCAGAATCTCAATGAAGTTCAATTTGTTGTTCGGCACAACATGGCCCACGTCTCGCTTTGTTAAGACATAAGACACTCTCTTTGGCGCTCCGCCTCTAGTCTGCACCTGCCTGTACCTCACTCCTGTTAGCTTGCTATTAGCTTATTGTTTGTCTGCTCCATGTATTGGTAGCTTGTTCATTAAAGCAAACCCTCACCACAGACATGTCTGCTGGTCTCATTCCCAGACATAACAATAAGCATGCAATAATTTGACATTTTAGGCAGCCACTGTGAGTTACTAGCCAACTGTGTAAGCACAGACACCAAAAACACATGTCATTAACATTAAAGCTACGACAACATAATGTTTTATTAAATAATTTATAAACTAAACAGCTGTGACAGGCTTTTCTCCACATCAGATTCTGTAGTCCTACTTTCCTTCTGAACGCACATTTGTATGGGGAAAATCTCCCTGTAGCTTCATCCAAATATGTTGTATATCTTCCTTTAGATAAGCAACTTGGGAACATTTCATGCACAAATTTAAACAGTTTTACTCATGCATAAACACACTATTTGTCACTGTAATGAGTTTATCCGTCATTTTTCCCCCTCCAGTTACAGTACCACCTGCTGCTCCTGCAGGACGGAGTTATCAGCAGCCTCATTTCAGCACACTTGCTCCATGCTGTGTAAATGATTTAGACTCCCTGGTTGACAGTCTTGAGTATTGTCTCATTTTACCCCGCAGACAGCACAGAAGAAGCACAGTAATGACTGAGCCTATTCACTCAGCATGGTGGGAACAGTGGGTGGCCTGGGAAGGGAAGACAGCAGAGCATGGAACACTGCGTTGAATAAGATATAACTGGCTCTGTGCTCGTTTTTCAAGCATTCAGCCACATTTTTCTTTCAGAGCATTACACATGAATTCCAGCACCTCCTAAAATGTAGCTGTATATATTTTATTGAAATCATTCATTAAAATACTGCATAATTTCATTTTGATCTTTTTAATATGTAGCTGGTTGACCCTGCCACCTGTCAGCAACTAATTTAACAGTTTGGTACCAAATTTTGCACAGACAACTGACCTTAGTCGTCATGGCTGGTGACGACACACACACACACACACACACACACACACACACACATGCACACACACACACCATGGCATGGGGCACTCTAGTACATAGCTTCATCGTTTCACCAGCTCACCTGGTCCTTTCCCCATCACCGCTTGCAACAAACTGTCCTCCATACTCATCTTAGTAGGCTTGCGAACACACCAGATCACCTCTCCTCACAAACCTTTAAGTAGACAATTATACTCACTCTTTACCTTCACCATAAGTTACCGATTCTCCACGCCCTCCTCGTTGCTGCCGCTTGCTGCCTCGGGTGCCTCGCCATAACACCCAGCAGTCTCATCCAGGGCACTCTGCTGCTCACTCCCTGGGCTCACAGCATCGCCTTCGCCGGCATTGTTTTCCAACCCAGGCACCTTGCTGCTGCTCCCAGCACCCTTGTTCCAGGCGCTCCGCTGCGCTGTCTCCATGCCCGGTTGTAGCTGCTCTCTCCTGGGGCTCTCAGCTTCGCTCTGGTCGGTGTCACTCTCCGACCCATGCGTCTCGTCACTGCTCTCAGAACCCTCGTTCCAGGCACTCTGCTGCGTCGACTCCAAGTCCGGTTGCAGCTGCTCTCCCTTGGGACTCTCAGCGTCACTCTCGTCGGCATCACTCTCGTTGGCGTCACTCTCATAGGCGTCACTCTCGTCGGTGTCACTCTCCGACCCGGGTGTTTTGTCGCTGCTTTCGGCACCCTCATCCCAGATGCTCTGCTACGTCGTCTCCATGCCCGGCTGTCACTGCTCTTCCCCAGTGCTCTCAGCCTCCATGGTCCCACTCACTCGCTGCCTAGCCTCCAGCTGCGGGGATGACTCCTGCTGCTCTCCCTATCCGCTGTCGTTGCACTCCGTGCCGTCCAACTCATCAGAGCTCCGGTCCTCCACCTTCCTGCGCTTCGCGGCTGGCCTGCCATCTTTAGTGACCGGGAACTCCCCCAGTCTCACCTCGATGCCTTGCTGGGAGGTTGGAGCCCTCTTTTGGTGTGCAGTTAGCTTAGTGGCTAACCTGCCCATAGGCACCAAATGGGCCATTAGCTTCTCCAAGCTAACTAGCTTAGCCGCTCCTGGCGTCAATACTCCCGCCATCCACAGCTTCGTAGTTCTCGTCTGCCCGGTGAAGAATTTGTCCAGCCACTCAACAGCATCCTCATACAGCTCCGACACACCCAACGTACCGAGAATTCTTCGGCCCTTTGCGACAAGATGGTGAGCCAAAAGCGCTCGTCGTTGCTTCCCATCAAGTCTGCTTAGGCCCAGTGCCCCAATGTAACCCTCGAACATGGCCCACCACTGCGGCCACAGGATCACCAGCTCTCCCATGTACTCCAGGAACAGTGTCAGAGAGTGAGGTAGTCCATACACTTCTATGAGTTTACCTCTCATCGCCAAATGTTATGTCGTAACTTGTAGGCAATGATGAAGCCAGGAGTGAAGCTGAACACTACTTTATTATACAGACAGAACTCTGTACACCCGACCATACATGCAGAGGAAAGGCAGACCCCCGCCCACCACCACCACCGAAATCTCGTCTGGTGACAACAGTGGCTGATGCATAGCGCTCTCCTTGACGTCTCCAGCATCAATGGCGGCCATCATTTCTGCTCAACGTGAATCAACTTTCATTAGAGAACAGCACTGAGGCCCATTGGTCCCTTGTCCAGTGTAAATGTTCCTGCATATTCTAGCATGCAGACTATGCTGATATAAACAGTTTTGAATAGTCTGACGTGACACTTGGGTTCCTCTCACCTCCCTTAAATGTGCCTGGAGTTGAGTGGCTTCATCTTCCAGTTCCGTAGTGCACTGTTCACAATGAAGCGTGGGATGTGGCCAAAGGACGTCCACTTCTATGCCTTTCTGTGACTCTTCCAGTCTCTCTGTATCTCTGTTGCACCTTACTGATGACACTCAAAGCTCAATGACCACTTCCCTCTGAGAACATCCAGTTTGAAGCTGTCATGCGGTGGCCCTTGCGAGCCACCATAAGACACCACACCGTCACCAGAGAGTTGTGTTAAAGTCTTTATTACGGTGAAAATCACAATAATACAGGCCGCTGAGGCTATGACACCAACAAGTCTACACACAGGGAGGCGTAAGGCTAATAAGCTCATTCACGGGTCCACAGGATGAGACGTCACACCACAGACAGGCAATGTAGTATTAATCCATAACGTACGATCGCTCCGACGATCAGCGACAGACACTGCTGCAAGGATGCAGCCGCTAGCGTTGGTTTAAGAAGCCGGCCGCTAACGACCGCAAATGCAGAACAGCTGTTCAGGTCTTGACAGCTGAGCGGAAGCCTCCCCGAGCGTTGACACAATAAGAGTTCAGAGAGCCAGAATAACAACGCCGCTGTCAAGACCTGACAGGAATAGCCCGAGCACAAATAACATTAGCGCTCGGGTCATAACAGTACCCCTCCCTCAAAGGCGGGCTCCGAACGCCTTGTAACACCTAGCCCCCCCACCCCACCCCCACCCACAGGGCGAGTGAATGGAGGACCAGGCAAAGAGGGAGCAAAACAAATACCAACAAGGCCCCCCAAAAAAACACATCCCCTGACATACCCATTACATTCCCACAGTAACAATGAAACAAATAGGGCAAGAGTTACAATACATGGGGCATAAACCATACAGAGCATAATTTACCTGACACCGAAGGTTTTCCCACAGTGACCACAGACAAATTGTTTAACTCCAGAGTACATGACTTCATGTGGTCATAAGGAACTCATCTGAATGAAAGTCCTTCCACGCAGTTCACACAAACTTCCAAATGCTATAACGGATCAGTGTATGCTCCCAAGTTACCCAAGTGCATGAAACCTCAGCCACATTCACAAAAGAACTGTTTATCCCAAAAACATCAGCCTCAACCACCAGGGTACCTATGAAAAACCACAAAATACATGCTATAACCCCTCAGGTAGGAGAGGGGGAAAAAAAAAAAAAAAACATGCTACATCAAACATACATGAGGCAATTTAATCGTTCCGGATGACCTTACACCATATGGTCCAAACAGAGGATGACAGGCGGAGACCAAACGCCCCAGGCATAGTTCCGGCGGCCTCCCTGCGTCCGATGGCCCACAGGTAATCACAGGGAACAGTACGTGGTCAGGCGGCCTGACCCAGTCCCAGGCCCCGAGAGTCAAGTCCTCCGGCGGCCGAACCAGACCACCCAGCAATAAACATAGTCCATCGGGTGGCCGACCCAAGGCGCCGAACAGGCAAAACAGCTCCTCAGGTGGCCGACCCGCATGCCTCAGCCACCAGAACTGTGGAGGAATAGCGTGCGGTGACCTCCCTGACAGCGAAACTACATGGGAGCGCCACCCTGCAAGAAGAAAACCTCCAACGGCCCCCAGCGCTGACGACCCCAGCTGGTGGCTCCTGAGAGGGAAATAATCGTGATGACGAGCCCACATCACATCAGGCGGCGAAGGGTCTACAGCTCCTCCACCGACCTTGACCCACACCGATGTGGCCGTTGTAGCTCCGCCTGTGTCAAACCCCGATTGGGTCACGGCTGCACCCGCGTCGGACCCCGACCAGGTCACGGCTGCACCCGCGTCGGACCCCGACTGGGCCTCGCCGGACCCCGATTGGGTCACGGCTGCACCTGCGTCGGACCCCTGCTGGGTCACAGCTGCCCCCGCGTCGGACCCCCACTGGGCCTCATCGGACCCCGACTGGGTCGGCACCGCATCGGTGACGACCTCCACCCCCGAACTTGGGACCTCCCGCACCGTGACCTCGACAGATTCCAAGCCGGCAACACTGTGAAGAGGCTCAGAGGAACAGAGAGGACCGGGATCAGTATCTCCGGCAGCGCCAGAGCCCAGCGAGACGAGTTTGGGCACAGCAGACGGCTGCCCCTCGCTCGCCTCCCCACGAGGCAGGCAAAAATGCTCTAACACACCACAAAGGAAAACAAAGAAGAGCACTTGCCTGCACTCGGGCTCTGGAGCCGTCCAGGACTCCGTCGATCCAGGTTCGGGTAGAAGCTCGTCATCGGGCTCCCACTCAGCTGCGTCGGGCTCCGCAGCCAGCATGATGGTCTCTGCAGCTGGATCCTCTCGCGCTGATGTCCACACTGATAACCTGCACAGCGTGGCGGCAGGGGACCCTCGACCCGCTGGCTCGGGCTGCTCCTCCGTGGAGACCCGGGGATGCTTCCTCGTCGGCTCAGGCTCCACACCGCAGTCCGCTCTTCTCCTCTATCCAAAACGTGGCTGCGGGGCCAGCATTATTCCCAGAGCCGCAGGCCTCCTCCTCGCTCGACGACGTAGACCTAACGCCGAGGACCGCTCAGGGGAGGAAAACACAGAGGCAGCAGGTTCAGAACAGATGACTACAGCTGGTGGTGGGAGCTCGGGGGGCTGCAAACCCCGAACTCCACCCCAGGAGTCAGACAAGACAGATCACTATTATAAGTAGGGGAGTGAACATGAACTTGCCTGTCTCCCGAAGGGAGGGTGGTGCCAGCTGTAGGGGGCATTGCTCCTTCCCTCGCTCGCTGGATGGTAAGAGAGGACCCATGGGCGGGGCTCGCCGAAGCAGGGCTCTTGTCACACACAGCAGCTGGAGAAGGCATCGAGGACGAGGGAGCGACAGCCGAAGCGGGCCGGGCACAACATGCTGACCGGACAGCAGGGGAAGATGGCCCGGGAAGAGAGGCTGCAGGAATTCCCTCCTGACATGACGCCGAAGAGACAGCTGACTGGTTGACTGGGTCATTCCGGCGGCCCGGAACTGGATCCGGAACAGAAGCTTGCTGGGGATGCCCTTGGCCGCGGCGCCGACGTCTACGACGGCCCCCAGATGGTGCGAACTCCTGGAGTGGATCGAGGACAAGAACGGGATCCCAAGGAGAGGAGCGGGAACGCCTCCTCCTCTGCTTCTTGCCGTAGTCCTCCTCCACCATACGGAGTATCTCACGTTGCGCGGCGATATCAGCCCTCCTCGCGTCGACGTCTGGGTGGTCGGCGTAGCGGGGAGAAAGATGATTGAGTACATCCTCAGCGCAGTCCAGGTACCAGTGTACATCATGGTTGTAGTCCAGGAGGGAAGCAGAGATGAGAGTCTCATCCACGTATTCCAGGACATATGCCAGCTCGTGGCTCGAACTCCGAGCACGGCCCCTCCGCGATGGCATTCCTCCAGCACACCGTACCCAGACAGGAAAAAGCGATGTCCTAATGACACTAACTCACTGGTGAAAGGCGTCTCGCGTTGGCGTCACCGTAAATGCCGTTTTGTGGCAGCAGTGTACTGTCATGCGGTGGCCCTCGCGAGCCACCATAAGATGCCACACCGTCACCAGAGAGTTGTGTTAAAGTCTTTATTACGGTGAAAATCACAATAATACAGGCCGCTGAGGCTATGACCCCAACAAGTCTACACACAGGGAGGCGTAAGGCTAATAAGTTCACTCACGGGTCCACAGGATGAGACAGTCACACCACAGACAGGCAATGTAGTATTAATCCATAACGTACGATCTCTCCGACGATCAGCAATGGACACTGCTGCAAGGATGCAGCCACTAGCGTTGGTTTAAGAAGCCGGTCGCTAACGACCGCAAATGCAGAACAGCTGTTCAGGTCTTGACAGCTGAGCGGAAGCCTCCCCGAGCGCTGTCACAATAAGAGCTCGGAGAGCCGGAATAATAACGCCGCTGTCAAGACCTGACAGGAATAGCCCGAGCACAAATAACATTAGCGCTCGGGTCATAACAGAAGCCTTGCAATGGTGAGGTACTATTGATCAATTGTTAGGTGTTGTCTTGGTCTCATGATGTCAAAATGTGAACAACATGATGAAGAGGACTGTTTAAATACCAATTCTAATTGAACCAGAAAATTTATTGGTCTATTCATGGATAAAACACCTGTTGTGAATTTTGCCATTAAGCACCTTGTTAGAGAACAGCAAGTTATGCAAAAAGTACTGAAACATTGAACAGTTAGACATGTGCATTCAAAAGGTTAGAGAAAGTCAAATTAAGTTCACCTGTAAAGGTTATAGTGCATTTAATGTGCATCCTGAAATTTCACCCGAAATCCAGATATCCCCAACTTTTTATGAGTACTGTACCTATGTTAATTAAATTGTCAACAGAAAACTCTGCACACTGCCTTTCTTGATAATGTTCACAATCACAATTTGAGTCACCTTAACTCAATTACAACAAGAGGACAAAATATTTTGGATCTATTCCTGACAAATAACTCATCCCTGATTAATAGGTGTGGTGTTCTCCATAATCTTAGTGACCATGACATAGTACTAGTACGTATAAATCTTAAACCAGACAGCAATAAAAAAAAGGATCATAAAATTTCCTATTCAATAAAGGAGACTTTGATGGCCTAAAGACTGATTTAGAAAGAGACTTGGCATGTTTAATGGAAAAAGCTAACACCCTCACAGTTGATGAGATGTGGAATTTTTTTAAGCTCATCCATCATAAAAGCAATGGATACCCATGTTCCTAATAAAATGACCTCACCTCGTCTAAATTTGCCCTGGGTAAATCAGTCTATCAAGAGACTCATTAGGAAGAGGCGCCACGCTTAAAATTTAGCACGGAAGCTGAATAAAGATAGACACTGGAAAAGATTTATGGAGCTGAGAAAGCATGTCCAAAAAGAAATTAATAAATCTTACTGGAATTATGTTGAATCACTCATCATGCCAGATCCAGATTCTAGGAACAGGCCAAAGAAAATTTATACCTTTATTAAGAATCTGCATAAAGACCATACAGAAGTAGGATACTCAGACAGTAGGTCTAAAGCAGATATACTGGCCAGTTTGAATCAACTTTTTCAGATGAAACTGCATAGCATTCCAGAAAAAGGTCCAAGTCCATATTCAGAGATGCCATATTTTAAAATTACAGAATCAGGAGTCCAGAAACTACTGAGTAACATAAACATTCATAAGGCCTCTGGTCCCAATCACATTCCTTCTAAGATCTTGAAAGAGTGCACTCAAACAATTACTCCAACTTTGACAGCAACTTTTAACAAGTTTCTTGACACAGGAGTTATCCCTCATGTTTGGAAAATGGTTGATATTGCTCCAATTTTTAAAAAAGGTCAGGGTTAACTTGCATCAAATTACCGGCCCATTTCTGTTACTAGCATTTGTTCAAAAATTATGGAACATATTGTTTCTAAAATTATGAGTCACCTAGAAACCAAGCTTGTCGTTTTTGTATTTTTGAATGCTTTTGCGTAGTTCTGGTACTTGTTGCTGCTGCTCATGTTTGTGCCATAGATTGGATAAATGGAGGCTCCTGACAAACAAGCACAGCTAAATCTGTGCCTTCAGCAGCAATGCGTAGATCATGCACTGAAAATTAAAAAGGACTGTTTGTTCGTAGTGAGCACTGTTACGTATGGGAAAGGAGTCTCTCTTGTCATGCAGCCAACCAACACTTTATTAAGAACACAGAACTATATATATAAGTGGCCGTGCCCGCCTGATGTCACACTGTGGGCGGGTACGGCAGCACACACAAACTCCACACAACATTCCCCTCCCCCATACAAAAGTGTAAAACCACACACACAATCGAGACCCTCCCCAATTTAGGACACAAATCATGCACTAATAAAACAGGGAATAATGAACTGTAATAAAATATCCTATCACATTCACACAAAACAACTAAAATCGGACCGTGTCTCTTAAAATAAGTAAAATAATCCCATATCATACATACTCACATGCACACAAACACTATATATACATATTTACATTAACAGTATTCAGATAACACCTATGTCCACCGGCAGCCAAACGTAAAATCGGCCCGGGGGCCCAGGGCAGCCCCAAAGCATGCACGCCCCTGGCCGCCGAAGATAAAACCAGCTCGAAGGCCCCAGACAGCCCCACAGCATGTGCGCCCCTGGCTGCTGTCTGCCTCCGGGATCAAAACCGACCTCTCCTGAGAAAATGTCTCCTCTCACCACCGACTGCCTCACTTCTCGGGACCTGCAGTGCTGGTATCCAGCACGCTGTCCCTCCGTGCTCGTCGGTCTGCTCCCGACCGCTTTCCACATCACTACAGCTGCCACCGTTGCCCCGAACACTCCAGCCCCCTGTGGCCGCACACTGGGGAAAACCGAAGCTCGCTCGTCGATGCAGCTCACTGCCTCGGGCACCTCGCCGTAACGCTCAGCACCCTCGTCCAGGGCGTGTTGAGCTCTGGCACTGAGACCCTGCCCAACCTCTGTGGTGCACGGCTGTTGCTGATCTCTCCCAGGGCTCCCAGCGTCACTCCCACCAACATCACTCACCAATCCAGGTACCTCGCCGCCACTCCCAGCACCCTCATCCCAGGCACTCTGCTGCGCTGTTTCCGTGCCCGGCTGTCACTGCTCTCTCCCGGGGCTCTCAGCAGCAACTCTCATCGGCGTCACTGTCTGACCCAGGCGCTTCATCGTTGCTCCCAGCACCCTCGTCCAAGGTGCTCTGCTGTGCCATCTCCATGCCCGGCTGTAGCTGCTTTCTCCCGGGGCTCTCAGCATCAGTCTCGTCGGCGTCACTCTCTGACCCAGGTGCTTCGTCGCTGCTCCCAGCACCCTCGTCCAAGGTGCTCCGCTGCGCCATCTCCATGCCCAGCTGTCACTGCTTTCACTCGGGGTCCTCAGCCTGCATGTTCCCGCTCTCCCGCTGCCCAGCCTCCAGCTGCGGGGATGACTCCTGTCGCTGCCCTTCCTCTCCGCTGTTGTCACTCACTGCACCGTCAAACTCACCAATGCTACGGTCCTGTACCGTGCTGAACTCCTTGGCTGTCCCGCAGTCTTCAGTGACCATGGACTCGTCCACCCACGTCCCCGGTCCCACCTCGATGCCTAGCTGGTAGCCTGGAACTTGCTTTTGGCGTGCAGTTAGCTTTGTGACTAACTTGTCCATAGACACTGAGTAGGCCATTAGCTTCTCCGAGCTAACTAGCCCAGCTCCACCTGGTGCCAACACTACCGCCACCTACAGCTTCGTAGTCCTCATCTGCTCAGTGAAGTACTCGGCCAGCCGCTCGACAGCATCCACATAACACTCCGTTTCACCCAACGTACCGAGAATTCTTTGGCCTTCTGCGCCGAGATGGTGGGCCAGAAGTGCTCGCCTTTGTCTCCCGTCGAGTCTATTTAGGCCCAGCACCCCGAAGTAATTCTTGGACATGGCCACTCACTTAGGCCACAGGATCACTGACTCTCCCATGTACTCCGGAAATGGTAGCAGGGATGGAGGTAGCCCATATGCTCCCATAATTTTACTCTCGTCGCCAAAATGTTATGTATGGAACAGGAGTCGGAGTCTCTCTTGTCATGCAGCCAACCAACACTTTATTAAGAACACAGAACTATATACACAAGTGGTCGTGCCCACCTGATGTCACACTGTGGGTGGGTATGGCAGCACACACACACTCCACACAACAAGCACCAGGTACGTTTTCACTTGTATGAATGTCACAGATTGCACTGATATTTTACTTCATGCAAGGCTGCATGAAGCAAAATAATAAACAGAAATAGTTATCAGTTCACTTCCTAAGGCTTAATGATAAAGGAAAGGTATCAAATAGTTTTTTGCTGCACGGCTCAATTTTGTAGTGCAATGATGTAAACTTGATTTTAGCTGCTTCAGCATGCATTAATTGATTTTTAAATTATCATAAAATATAGACCAATAAAATTTTCAACAATTGGCCTGTACATGTTAAGTTAAATAACAAGCATTCACGGCATGACAGCAGCATGAGCATTTTAATGTCATGGTAAAATGGGCAGCTACCACGACATCCAAACACAGTGTTGTGGTTCTTTGTGGCTCTGACTAGATTCTACATCTGCTGTAAGGGAAATTAAGATTATGTCCAACATCTTTCAACAAAATGTGACCAACTTTATTGCGGTAGAGATATTGATATACAGTATCTCAGAGCATTTGTTTACAGTGTTAGCATCTTTGCAGTGGAGTTAACTAATGGAGCTACGGTCTGCCAGGCCACTTTTTAAGGTCATCTTCCCATCCCCCCGATAGTCGTGGGAAGTGGTATGATTATATTACTGTTTCTGAGGTGTAAAAGATTGTGTTCCCACATTTCTGATGCCGAAGTCATTGTTTTTTTTTAACAAGGAAAAGCATCCCATCCATCCATCTTCTACCGCTTTTCCGGAGGTCCGGGTCGCGGAGGCAGCAGTTCAAGCAGAGAAGCCCAGACTTCCCTCTCCCCAGCCACCTGTTCCAGCTCTTCAGAGGGGATACCAAGGCGTTCCCAGACCAGCTGGGAGACATAGTCTCTCCACCGAGTCCTGGGTCTTCTCCGGGGTCTCCTCCCAGTGGGACGTACCTGAAACACCTCAAGTGGGAGGCGTCCAGGAGGCATCCTAATCAGATGCCCATACCACCTCAACTGACTCCTTTCAATGTGGAGGAGCAGCGGTTCTACTCTGAGCCTCTCCCGGATGACTGAGCTCCTCACCCTATCTCTGAGGGTGAGTCCAGCAATCCTACGGAGAAAGCTCATTTCAGCCGCTTGTATCCGCGATCTTGTTCTTTCGGTCATTACCCAAAGCTCGTGACCATAGGTGAGAGTAGGAACGTAGATTGACTGGTAAATCGACAGCTTTGCCTTAGAACTAAGCTCCCTCTTCACAACAACAGACCGGTACAACGTCCGCATCACTGCAGATGCTGCTCCAATCCGTCTGTCGATCTCTCGCTCCATTTTCCCCTCACTCGTGAACAAGACCTCAAGATACTTAAACTCCTCCACTTGGGGCAGGAGCCTGTCCCCAACCCGGAGAGGACAATCCACCTTTTTCCGGCTGAGGACCATGGACTCAGACTTGGAGGTGCTGATTCTCATCCCAGCTGCTTCACACTCAGCGGAAAACCTTCCCAGCAAGAGCTGTAGGTCATTGCTGGATGAAGCCAACAGGACAACATCATCTGCAAACAACAGAGATGAGATCCTGTGGTCACCAAGCATGACACCCTCCATTCCCTGGCTGCGCCTAGAAATCCTGTCCATAAAAATTATGAACAGGATCGGTGACAAAGGGCAGCCCTGGCGGAGTCCAACTCTCACTGGGAATGACTCCGACCGAGTGTTGGCAATACAAACCAAACTCTCACAACGGTCGTACAGAGACCGAATAGCTCGTAACAACAAGCCCGATACCCCATACTCTCGAAGCACCCCCCACAAAAATCCACGAGGGACGCGGTCAAATGCCTTCTCCAAGTCCACAAAACACATGTAAACTGGTTGGGCAAACTCCCACGAACCCTCAAGAATTCTCGAAAGGGTAAAGAGCTGGTCCGATGTGCCACGGCCAGGACAAAAACCACATTGCTCCTCCTGAATCCGAGGTTCGACCAACGGCCGGACTCTCCTCTCCAGTACCTTGGCATAGACCTTCCCAGGGAGGCTGAGGAGTGTGATCCCTCTAAAGTTGGAGCACACCCTCCGGTCCCCTTTTTTGAAGAGAGGAACCACCACCCCGGTTTGCCATGCCAAAGGCACTGTCCCCGACCTCCACGCAATGTTGCAGAGGCGTGTCAACCATGACAACCCAACAACATCCAGGGCCTTGAGGTACTCAGGGCGAATCTCGTCCACCCCCGGGGCTCGGCCACCAAGGAGATTTTTAACCACCTTGGCGACCTCAGTCCCTGTGATAGGCGAGTCATCCCCCTCGTCCCCAAACCCTGCTTCCTCTGTGGAAGGCATATCAGTGGGATCCCATTTCAATGACAAATCCACGTTCTAAACTAGTACCAGAAGTTGCGAACGTAATTCACACAAGGCACCATGAGGGCTAGGAATAAGGTGGATAAAGTCCACCAACAGAGGGCACTCTAATCGAAACCTAAGTGCCACTCTCTGCAAGTGATAGAGCAAGAGTAAGGGAGCCATTAGAGGGACCAGCATTGTACACCGGAGTGTTGTCAAGTATGTGATGCATGCTAAGACCATATTAATAGACTGTAAAGAGCACTAAATGTACAAAGTAGGCTGCTTTTAAACAAGAATAAATTGTACAGCTGAGGAGCTGTAGCATTTATTCTTGTTTGGCAGGTGAAACCTCATGGAGCTCGGAGGCTTTCCTTAATTGAGCAGAAAAATATTCAAAGCTTTGAGGTTTCATTTTAAAGAGTGTGACTGAAGCACACTGTTAAAATCCCATGACAGCAATAAAAGTTCAGAGACTGGTTTTTGGGTTCTTTTGCTAATTATCGTCCAGAATTTCTCTTTGCTCATTATTTTGATGGAGAGAGTTTTAAAAATTAGGTCATGATATAATTTTATCCATCCATCTTCTTCTACTGCTTATTCCTTTTTTTTGGGGGGGGGGGGTGCTGGAGCTTATCCCAGCATATTTGGGCAAGAGGCAGGGTACACGCTGGACAGATCGCCAGTCCATTGCAGGGCAGATATAATTTTATCAGTAATTTTAATTCTAATATGATAAAACACTGATTAGCTTTTATTTTCATTTGCATTTTCAGTTTTAATTGTGAAACTTTGCAGGAAATAATACCCCACCACCACCACCATGGTAGTTTGACATGTAGATCTGGCACTTGGGAAGTGAGGAAAAAAATTTGTGGCCCTCACTACCACCAAAGTTGCCCATCCCTGATCTACTACTGTTGCATGGTTTTGAAATTACTGTATTTGTCAGGTAGGAGGCAAAAAGTATACTATAATGGTAATTTTTCAGAATGGAGTAGAGTGCATTATGGCATTCCTCGGGGTAGTTGCTTGGGTCCACTTTTATTTTCAAATTTTATTAATGATTTGCCATGTGTTTTGAAAAAACTTCCATAGTCATGTATGCCGATGATTGAACTATATTTTATTCTGCTCACAATTCCCATAATTTGGCTGAGGTGCTAAATACTGAGCTGCAAGGTCTAAATAATTGGATTATCAAAAATAATATGGTTTCAAATATTTCTAAGACAAAAGCAATGATTACTGGTAGTAGAATGAGAATGCTCAAAGAGTCTGTGTTAAATCTGGCTGTTGACAACTGGAAAATCGATCAAGTGAATCAGTTCAAGTTGCTGGGAGTTATGTGAGATAAACATTTGTCGTAGTAACAACATATTGCACTATAATATCGAATATTGAATAGCACTGTTAAAAAATGGGAAGAGGAATTTTTGTCAGTCGCAGATGTTTGGGTATTGTCACTTCAGCCTGAGTGCTGTAATAAAAGCCAAAGGTGCTGCAACAAAGTATTAGTTTAAAGGTGTGCATATTTATGCAGCCAGGTTACTGTAAGGTTTTAATTTTTTATTTTACATTGATACACATACTAGATCAGAAATCACTCCATACTTTTACTGTTCACTGGTTTTACCATATTACTGTTCAGAAGTTTGGGGAAATACATATAAAAGTTCATTATAGCCACTTGTTATTTTACAAAAAAAGAGCAATAAGAATCATCCGTGGTGCTGGTTTCTGTGATCATACAAATGGTTTATTTTTTACTGTCTAAAGGTTTGAAATTCTTTGACCTGGTGGAATATAAAACTGTCATAATAATGTACAGCGTAAGGAACAATTTACAGCCAGCATTCAAAACATGTTTGTTGAAAGACAAAAGGGTTATCATTTAAGGAGGGAGTTATTTTTTAAAGACAGTGGGTGTATGAACAACTAGGAGAAGCTTTTGTGTTTCATCTCTGGGGTTAAATTATGGAATGGATTAAATATGGAGTTAAAACAATGTCCAAACATTTTGAGTTTTTAAAAAAGTAGAAAAATGAGAAATTAGATAAATACAGGGAGGAAGATGGTTCTGTTGATCACTAAGATCGGTTGGGTGAAAGTCTATGAGAGTCACTAGTGGATTGTATGATCAGTGGGAAATTTTTTACTCGTGTTTTCATTTTTGAATTTCTATCCACCTTATTCCTGAGGGCGCTGCTGTAGAAACAATTATGGGGGCAACTTCCGGTTTCGGCTGAAGTAGTGTTAAATCAGTCAGCAAGAGTGGAGTACTGGGGTATTTAAAATAACGTTTTTAAAAGTGTTTGGTGGTGTAGAAACAGGCTAGAAAATACCAAATGTCATGTTTTGTCCTGCCTTTTCATGGTTTACATAAATAACCAAAATGTGTGTTTTTTTGTATTTTTATTCTAGTGTTTCTTTTTTTCTATTGACAATGAGTAGGAAAGGGAAGGGAAAAAACATTCATAATATTAATTTACTCTTGCATACTTAAATTATATGATCAGAGGTGAGTATAGTAGCCAGAAATTCTACTCATGTAAAAGCAGTGCTTTGAAATTAATAATTAAAAACAGACAACCAAAAATTTCTAGTTGAGTTAAGGGTACAAAGAGCACCTACTTAAAAACTTGAGTAGTGACTTGAGTCTTGAAGGTTTGAGGTTTTTCTCCAAAATTTATAACAATTTTCTTATAGTTTTCTACTTTTCTCTGTTAATTTATCTAAATTTGCAACCATTTTTCTCAAATTTTTAATTTTCTCTTGCAAAATTATGACTTTTGTTGTACATTTGAGACTATTATAAATTTGTGGATTATTTTTTGGTTAATGTTTATCTTTTTTAATCCAATCCAGCTTTATTTATAAAGCTCTTTAAAAACAACAGTTGACACAAAGTGCTGTACATCAATGATAAATAAAATATAAAAACAATAAAATACAGCTAAAGTACAAAACCACAAACAAAACAATAGTCATACAATAGAGACAATAAGAACAAATAAAATCAATGTCTCAAACTGGGTCAAAAGCCAGAGAATAAAAAATGGGTTTTAAGAGGAGTTTTAAAACTGGACAGTGAAGAGGCCTGTTTGATGGACAAAGGCAGATTATTATAAAATTGATGTTTTTTTCTTAATAAATTTGAAACAGAAAGTGGCAAATTTTTTACTTTTTTCCTCATACAATTTAAACTTTTGACCATAATTTTGTAGAGCCAGAACAGAACAGTAACTCTGAATTCAAAGAAATATAATTATTAAAATTATGTTTACAGAAATAAATTAACTTAAATGACTAAATATGCAGTTATTTCTGTTATAATATTTCTATGTATTTATCATTTTTTAGAAATCTCCTCACCAACCAGACAACAGGAAAAAAAAACCTTATTTTGAAATCCAAATATTGGCACGTTTAGTTTGTCTAAAGGCTGCTGACGAATTAAAGTCACTGACTTCGTGAATTTTGGTCATCTTAACTTGCCAGGTGCATAACAATGAACATAAATTATTAGTTAATATTGTAGTAGCTGGTGAAGTAAATCCTCAGCGATTCATCAGTCACTCTTCCTTTCCCTGCAATGAAGCCTAACCAGACCTGTTAGCTAAGCGACTCCTCATTGTTGTTCCAGTTACCAGCAGATCAAAACCATCATAAATGCCTCCACTGCTTATCTCTTGTACTTTTTTCCGCGTTTAAAGTACTTTAATAAGCTCATGCTTCTCTCGGACAGCAACGCTAGAGACACACTCTGCCTGCAGAAACGGTCACACGGGCACCAGGCGGGCGGGGCGCTTCCACGCTGATGACAGTCACACGCGCTGTTTGTGTGCACGCTTGCAGAGCGTTTCTTTCATATTTAATTTTTCTTAAATTAATATATATTAGGCACGGTGGCATACTTCCCTAGGGACGTGGGCCGCCACACAGAAATGTTACCAGAGGAAACCCTGTAAATCTGTGGTTTCAACAGCAATGCATAGATCATGCACTGACTATTAAAAGAATTGTTCATGTGATCGGTGGTACAGACACAACAGTACCAGGTATGTTTTCACTTGTATGAATGTCACAGATCTGACGTTTATATATGTCACCAGATGCAAGGCTGCATGAAGTAACATAATAAATAAAAAAAATTGTAACAGTTTGCTTCCGAAGGCTTAACGATTTAAGAAAGATATCAAATAGGGTTTTGTTTTGGGTTTTTTTTGGGCATTCGTTGCACTGCATTGGAAAGATATGGACTTGATATTAGCAGCTTCAGCATGCATTAATTTTTAAATTATCACTAAAATTTTAAACAAT
Source organism: Pholidichthys leucotaenia (assembly GCA_020510985.1). Classification (NCBI taxonomy): domain Eukaryota; kingdom Metazoa; phylum Chordata; class Actinopteri; order Cichliformes; family Pholidichthyidae; genus Pholidichthys; species Pholidichthys leucotaenia. The sequence continues at coordinate 87,266,077 of CM035850.1, read as the reverse complement.
TGTCAGAAAAGGTCTGTACATGTTAAGTTAAATAACAAGCATCCATGGCATGACAGCAGCATGAGCATTTTCATTTCGGGGTAAAACAAATAGCTGCAGCTTGTTATGTCTGTAAATACCTTCAAGAATGGTGAGGCCAGGTGAATGGGCGAACTCAGCTTAATTATTGTATTAGACACATAATACAGCCACCAGGCAGGGGCATCGGCAAGAGGCCGTAAAATGGATGCCTCCTGGTATTTATGGGGCGGTGCAGTGGCGGAAGAGGAAGTGGCCGCCACTACACCACACTTCACAAATAAAAGTACTTAAACCCAACATCACATTTTCTCCCCCCTGAAGAAAGTCCAAAGCATACATACAATTGAGACCCTCCCCAATTTAGGACCCGAATCATGCACTAAGAAAACCAGAACTGAAATTGCTAAATGGCCTATCACATTCACACCACAAACCTAAACTAGGGTGGATGGGTGGACTACCGTCCCACCCCACACGGCAAGGTTAGTTATTCTGCCACCTGTAAACGAACTAAAAGTCCATCAGTAACTTAGAACATTGCCGTGCTTCTAAAATATAAATACACCCAGAACAATAACATTTTAGTTTTTTGTTTGTTGTTGTTTTTTACACACAAACATATGAACATTATTTTTTTTTTCTTTTTTACCTTTACACTACTGTCCTTGGGCAGAAAAGAATAGGACCGGCTTGGGGGGCCCAGGGCAGCCCCTCAGTAGGTGCGCCCCTGGAAGTAGCATGCTCTCAGAATAGTGGCTCATCCCATGGACTAAAGCGCCTTTCCTCATCTCCACTGACTGATGCTCTCGTCCAGCCCCACCACCAGAAGCCTCTTCCTGGGCACGCCGCAGCTCATTGGCATGCCTCACCTAACCATACGACAGCTGGAAGTAAGCTGCGCCCAGCTTAGCCACAATGCGTAGGTGTTCCACTGGCTGTCGTCTGGCCCATACTCGCCGTGGACATCCCACTTCTTGAACCCGGACCAAGTCCATGACCCTAAGCAAGGTTCTGCTCAGCCTGATATGGTGCTGCTTGGCACGCGGTGTCTCCGTGCCTGTCAGTCTGGCCCCGTCCTCTTCTAAAGCCGTTGTAGCGGTCGTCATCGTAGCAGCCGATCCTCCATTCCTCTGTGGCCAAGCTCCAGAGGAATTGGGGTTAGCACATTGACGTCACTCACCAACGCAGGTGCCTCACTGCCACGCTCGGTACCCCTTTCTACTGTCTTCTAAGTGCCGGCACTGGGACCTTCCTGTGCCAAACCTGGGTGAGGCTGGTCCTGCTTGACCGCCATGGTGTCCGTTAGTTTTTTTGTCCCACACATCGTTCTGTACCACTGGAACCGGAGGGTTCCACTGGCCACAATCAGACCATTCTTCCCCAGCGGCGTCTTTAATGGCGAAACCCAGTCCATAGAACAAGTCACAGGCCATGATATTGCTGCCTTGGGCCGCCACATGAAACATGAAGTCTGCCATCATCTCAGACTTGTACCGAACCGTTAACACCAACGTTCCAAACGTGCACAGCCTGCGACCTCCATAACCATAAAGCGGCGGTGGGTTAACTTTTATCCTGTCGGTGAGTCAGTACAGCAATTCATCACTGACCTAAGACTGTTGACTAGCATGTGCCGTTTTAGGCCATTGGAAGATGAAATGGTGTGGGACCAGTTGGCCAAACACACATGCAACGCTGGGCTATAAGCTAGGTTGCTGACGGCGCCAAATGACTTGACGCTAGTTAGCGTGATCGAGCTAGTGTTCCAGTTAGAGGCAGCGGAGAAGTTAGCCTCGGAGCTAAATGGGCACCAAACACAGAGGCTACCCGAACAGACAGTGCTTGCTAACGTGGTGGGCACGGAGAAAGAAGAGGACACAGTAGAAGAGTGTGAGACGAATGCAGTTAGCTGTAGGTCCGCTCTGAGAGGCCCCGTCTGCGGGGGCTGTGGGTCTCCAGTGCACCAGGACAGAGCACGTGTATGCCCAGCAAGAGAACAACGATGTAACAAGTGTGGGCGCCTGAACCATTTTGCCAAGGTGTGCCGGTCGCCAGCACCGTGGGGCCTGCCATGTAAGCCAGCCTGCCCGCCAACAACGACCATTCACCTGGTAAGCCCCAACGTCAATGGTTATTCATACTGTACGATTGAATTGGACGGAGTAGCCGTACCACTCCTGCTCGACACGACGGCGGTGCGATCGATGTTAAACTGGGCCACGGTGAAGAAGTTTTTCCACAACCACAAAATCAAAAAGAACCCAACACCGCTGTAAGGATACAGTGGTCACAGACTGTGCAATGTCGGAACAGTGGAACTGACTGTTAGTTACAAGTCCGAAATTGTGTACGACTTCACGTTCCAGGTGACAGCGCACGGTGACAACATTATGGGATGCAACCTTTTCTGCGGACTGGGTTTTGCTAGTAGGGACAACACTGGGTTTGAATGGTCTGGGTGCGGCAGTTAGGGCACAGCGGACATGGATGATTTTAAATGTGTTGCATGTTTGAAAATGCTTAAATGAACCATATTCTAATGCATGTTAATTATAGAAGGATAAGTTTATAAAAGTGCATGCTCACTGAAAGTTAGTCTTGAATCACTGAAGTTAGCTATAAGTACATTAAGTGAATTTTCATTGTTATTAAGATGTGTTTCATCCTGTTGGGAAAGCATATTCAAGTCATCTGACTGGCTCAGCCAATCACTAGTCAGTCTCTGTTGGACAGTGCCCCTTCCATTCTATTGGTCGGTTACAGACAAAGGACTGTTTTCTTATTGGACCAGAGTTCATTCAAACCTCCCACGATGGGAGACAATTGGTTCCCTTTCATGTCAGTCAAGTTTTTCCCCGGGAAACTTACTCAGTTTTAAGGGAGAAACGCCCTAGTTGGGGGAGAGTTGTTCTGTGTGAAAGTTTTGTCTGTGTCCTGCTTAAATTGTTTTTCCTTTAAACGTCTGGGAAAATTACTTTTTCTTCTTTTTGAGCTCAAAGTTCTCTTTTATACGGAGTGAAACTCCATGTTCACAGATGTTTTTTTTATTTTATTCTGTTAAACTTTTTCTATTAACTCACCATGTTTTAAAGTGGACTTGATCATTTTTCTCACACTGGAAGCTGTTGTCACCCACCGCCACGACAACTGCAGAACTTGGATTTCGTGGTTTGAATTTTTTTGTTAATTTTGTCTCTCTAATTCTGTGACACTGATCAAACTGTGAACTATATCCAATTTATTTGGACCCGAAGAAGCCGCTGAAAAATTCTCGTGTTGTCTGTATGGCATATTACGCGGCCAGCAGCCTCATTATCATCGCCGGATCTCAGCTTCTGACTGCTTGTCCCTGGAAAGAAATATCTGCTGGAAGATATTCTCTGGTATAATCTTCAAATAAAGCTTCAGCTCCTGGATCCAGCTAGAAGCCAACGAAAACCAAAAGGTCACATGAGCAAGATTCCTTTGTTTCATCTGCTGAATAATGCGATGTCCATCGCCTTAAATATGCCATAATTTGTCTCAGGTTTAAAACTTGTTCATAACTCTGATCTGAGCTATAGAATTAAAGAGAAATGACATTCCTTTTTTTCATTAAATTCTGTCTTTACTTTCTTAGAGTAACTCAGAATTTCTTTTCCATATAATTAGTTTTTATAATTATCTTCATAAAATTTGCGTCCAATTTTCTTAATATTTTTGTTAGTTATTTCAGTCTCCATTTTCATCACAGTTACAAATTCATACTAAGGTTTCCTTGGTTCCACAAATGTGATTACACTCTGTTGCTCAATAATCAGTTACAAGTTGAATGTGATGCTTGATACGTGATCATTTCACTTCGCCAACAAATCCGTTGAATGTAATGTCATTTAATCTGAGTCTGATCATTAAAACTGTAAACGGTATATGGAAGTTTCTGTTGATTTCTTTTCCTGTGTTTGTTTTTAAAGTCACCCAGTAGAATTCACAAATATTTAGATTGATTGATTGAAGGTATAAAGATTAGGTATTAATAAATTGTCCAAGCTTGTGGACTGGTGCCCCAAAAACGAGTTTTTCCGGTGTGTGCGTGGACCCGAAGTAAACCTCCATTTCCACCTACACCTCTAGGTGTAAATTAAATAATCTTTGTACCTTATAATTGAATGTTGCTACATCCCCCATACTTCCATACAGTATGTCAAGTATGGGAGTATGAAAGAACAGTACAGTGTGTATCAAGATTTAATATTGATATAATCTTTTACCTTACATAATATTGCAACTGATTTGGAAATTTTTGTTTTTAACATAGTTGATATGAATCTTCCAGCTTAGTTTGTTATTTATAATTATTCCAAGGAGTAATTTTGTAGATAACTTGATAAAATCAGACTTGTCAACAAATACTGTAGGTCTATCCCTAAAGTTGCTTATTGTGACTTGTACAGTTAGTATTTGCAATGCATTTCTCTATATGCAGCACATGTGTATTGACAATCTGATGAACTTGTTTTCTTAATTTTATATAGTTTTGTCTATTTGGAGTTATTTTCTTAAGGTGCAATGCTTGAGCTCTCTGTGGGGTATTATCCAAAAGCCTTTTTCCCATACACTACCTTTATTTAAGTGACATCCATTAACAGTACACCCCCAGCTGACGACTGGGTCTATCAGAGTGCACTTTATTGTAAGTACTTGATCCCTGAAGGTTTTATTTTCATAAAACCAGATATTAACCAGACCATCAATGACAGAGTAGCTCATTCCATCCTGTTAAACACGCACATTCACCTCTCTCTAATAAATATACATTTTGTAGCCTATAGGCCTAGTGAAAGCTGGGCTATGAAGAGGATGAAGAATGGAAAGGTGGTTGGTCCAGATGACATATGTGTCGAGGTATGGAGAAGCTTAGGAGAGATGGCAGTGGACTTTTTATCCAGATTGTTTAACACAATCTTGGAGGGTGAGAGAATGCCTCAGGAGTGGAGAAGTGTAGTGGTACTGATTTTCAAGAACAAGTGTGATGCTCAGAGCTGTAGTAACTAGAGGCATAAAATTGATCAGCAACACTATGAAGACATGGGAAAGAGTTGTTGAAGCTTGGAAGAGAAGAGAGGTCACAATCAGCGAGCAGCATGCCAAGAAAGAGTACTCCAGATGAAATGTTTGCTTTACGAGTGTTGATGGAGAAGTATAAAGAAGGTCAGAAGGACTTGCACTGTGTCTTTGTGGTTCTAGAGAAAACATTTGATAGTGTGCCACGAGAGGAAGTGTGGTACTGTATGTGTCATGTAACCCTCTGACAGGTAGACAGGAATAATTGGACTCTTAAGCACAGCAGGACTATGGTCTTAACTCGGTTTATTTTCAAACTTAAAACACAGAAATACATGGCAGCTCGAGGGCTGAACACAAAATGAACCGTGGAAGGCAAAACACACTTACTCATACTGGGCTGGGATATAGACAGGGACGATTGCCAGAGGGAAAATCACGGCACAACATAATGACATCACATCAGACTGACACAGAATGTCAACATATATAGACAGGGGAGTGATCACAAAACACAGGACAGGTGGGAACAGTTAAGGGCAGCAGGGAAGGGGCTACACGTGAGGACAATAGGATGGGCGGGGCTGTACAGACAATCATAGGCAGGGGAAGCACATGAAACATAACAATGACACTAAAGGGTAGAACCAGGGAGTGCTAAGGCAAAACTGAGAGCATAATAATAATCATAATAAACATACATGTAGGGCAGGAACCAAAATTAGAAAACATAATTAGAGACATGATAGTGAAAATAAACGCAGTGATCAAACTAAGGCTGAGGTAGGGAAACAGACCAGTTGGGATAACAGTCCAGGGCTAAACATGAACACACACAAGGAAATGACTATGGGTATGGAAACATGAGGAGCTGGGGACACTAGGGAGACAGCTATACACACAAGACCACCAAAATGACAGCAAAGACAAACAGGGAATGAACACAGTGGACCAGGGGGAAACTCAGGAGGCACGTAACGCAAATAATCAAATAACCACAATAAACCAAATCAGGGGAGCACACAGAAAACACAAATGAACATAAAGTGTGGGCATGCTCCTATGATCACGATCAGATTCATGACAGTATGGGGAAGTCAGGCATAGCAGAGAAATATGTGAGGGTGGTACAGGGCCTATATGAGAACAGTGAGATGACAGTGAGGTGTGTTGTAGAAGTGACAGATGGAAGAGAACCTGGAGAGGTGGAGGTATGCACTGGAGAGAAAAGGAATGAAAGTCAGTAGAAGCAAGACAGAATACATGTGTGTGAAAGAGAGGGAGACAGGTGTAACAGTAAAGATGCAAGGAGTAGAGGTAGTGAAGGTAGATGAGTTTAAATATCTGGGGTCAACCACACAATGCAATAGAAAATGCATAAGAGAGGTGAAGAAGAGAGTGCGGGCAGGGTGGAGTGGGTGGAAACGAGTATCGTTTGATTTGTGACAGAAAGATAGCAGCTAGAGTAACAGGGAAGATTTACAAGACAGTAGTGAGACCTGCTGTGATGTATGGTTTGGAGACAATGGTGCTGACAAAAAGACAGGAGGCAGAGCTGGAGGTGGCAGAGTTGAAGATGTTCAGATTATCACTGGGAGTGACTAGGAGGGACAGGAGTATAAATGAATATATCAGAGGGATAGCTCAGGTTGAGCAGTTTGGAGACAGAGTAAGAGAGGTAAGGCTGAGACGGTTTGAACATGTGCAGAGGAGGGATAGTGGAGATGCTGGACAAAGGATGTTGAAGATGGAGCTGTCAGGCCGGAGGAAAAGAGGAAGACCACAGAGAAGATTTGTGGATGTAGTGAAGGAGGACATGGTGAGGGTTGGTGTTGCAGAGGAAGATGCAAGGGATAGGGTGAGAATGAGGCAGATGATCTGCGTGACCCCTAAAGGGAGCAGCCAGAAGAAGAAGTCTCAAGTGCATGCAAGATACCTTGCCTGCCTTTTTGACTTTTTATCTGTAGTAAATTAGTAAACACAAAACTTTTGTGCTGCAGTTGAATACTGAAAAAAGCAAGTCGGTGATCCAAAGCACACATTTGCGCCACACTTCCTGTCTTGCTCCTGTGGATTTGTTACTTTCTGTCAGCACAGAATCTGCTTTTCATACTTTGATACTTTTCATACTTTTCAATACTTTGTGTCACACCATATAATTACTTGTGGACTATGCATCTACTTTACACTGCAAGGAGAGGACTCATTTAAATAAGGTGTGGCACTGGTGCATTTTGTAGTGCATCGTGATGCACTTTTGATCAGCAAAAAGCAGGTCTATCATCAGTAGAACATTGATTGATTGATTGATTGATTGATTGATTGATTGATTGATTGACTGATTGATTTTATTTATTTGAACATCCAGACAAAAAAGAAAATTTTTTTAAAACAAAAATCAAAACCAAAAAAAATAAAATGTTCAAAAGGACTGGGAGGAAGCCAACGCTTATATAATCCCACCCCTTCTCCATACCCAATAAATTATAATATCATTCTAGTCATTATTCATCCCACAATTACATTTATTATACAATACCATAATATATAATACACCTTATAATTAAATTATGCAATAGAAATGACACAACAATGATAGTTTATATTGACAATAATACCAACATCTAATAACAATTGTACTAGTAATAAATAAATACTTCTGGTATGTTTAATATAATTATAGACAATATTATCATCATCATAATCACCATATATACCACCATATACCCCCACATGGCTTACAATACCTAGGCACAGTAAGTAACCATATAATAATAATAATAACCATGATAATAGGTAGCCATATGGTAGTTACAATAATAATAATAATAATAATAATAGTACCAATTGGCCTATATAATACTTCAAATAATTCCATCCTAACAACAATCCTAATACTATAATTCTAGTAATAATGATATCAATAATAATAGTACTCAGTATATATATTCACAATAACAATCTTTCTTCATTGAAGACACATTGCAATGTTACTGTCCTTTATTTTTATATTGCTCAAAAATCACTTCTTTATACGTTGATTTAAATATATGGATGTTTGGACACTGCCTGTGTTTCTCCCCCAACCCATTCCACAATTTTACCTCACACACAGACTCACAAAAACCCTTCCTAGTAGATCTTACTAGGTGCATTTTAAATTTTGCATTCCCCCGTAAATTATATTTCCCTTCTCTCTCACTGAAAAGATTTTGTATATTGTGTGGCAAAAAGTTTTTACTGACTTTAAACATTAACCGTGCTGTATAATAATCAACCAGATCCTGTAATTTCAATAACATTGAATGTAAAAACAATAAATTAGTATGGTCAAGATACCCGACTTTGTGTATAACATGGACTGCCCTTTTATTGTAATATTAGCAATGAATTAAGTGTACTTTTATAATTGTTACCCCAGACCTCTATACAATAGGTCAAGTATGGAAGTACTAATGAGCAATACAAGATATGAAGTGATTTGTAATCTAGGACTTGCTTAATTTTATTTATAATTGCAATATTTTTGGTGACTTTGTTTTGTATGTATCTGACGTGTAGTTTCCAACTAATTTTATCATCTAGTATTATACCCAAAAATTTGATCTCCTTAACATTTTCAGTAATTACATTATCTATATGAATATGTATATCTTCTTTATTTTTACAATTACCAAATATCATTACCTTAGTTTTATCTATATTTAGTGATAATTTATTACAATCCATCCATTTTTTAAGCTTATTTAATTCATTATTTAGAGTATGGATTAGTTGATTATAATTATTTCCAGAATAAAATATATTAGTATCATCAGCAAATAATATTATTTTTAATAATTTAGAAACTTGGAATATATCCATTTATATATACTATATATATACATTATATATATATGTATGTGTGTGTGTGTGTGTGTGTGTGTGTGTGTGTGTGTGTGTGTTTAATAATTTGGGGACCAATACTGACCCCTGGGGAACCCCACAGGCAATTTCCATACATCCAGACAGATATTCTTCCATCTTCACAAACTGTTGTCTCTCAGAAAAATAACTTGTAACCCAATTCAGTGCCATTCCCCTAATACCATACATTTGCAATTTTTCAAGAAGTATTGAATGATTTATTGTATCAAATGCTTTTCTAAAATCTATAAATACACCAATTGCATATTTTCCTTGATCTAGTGCATTTATTATTTCCTCCGTTGCTTCCATTATTTCCAACGATGTTGTACTCTTTGCTCTAAATCCATATTGATTCTGATTAAGCACATTGTGTTTATTTAAAAAGTCCTCTAATCTGTTGTTGAAAAGTTTTTCCAGAATCTTTGAAAATTGTGGGAGGAGCGATACTGTTCTGTAGTTTGCGTAGTGGTGTTTATTTCCTTGCTTGAATAATGGTATTACTTTTGCTATTTCATTTTCTGTGGGAATGAGCCAGTTTGAAATGATAGATTACAAATATATGTAAATGGTTTTAATATGCCATCAGCAGTTCTTTTTACTAGTGCCATATCAATACATCACAATCAGTAGATAATTTATTTTTACACTTTTCAACAACAGATTTTACCTCTAGTTCATCCACCCCTGAGAGAAACATTGACCGAGGGTTATATCCAATCAATGTCTCACTCACAGTGTCTCTTCCTTGGTTTGGAATTTTTGCTTCCAATTCTGGTCCAACATTTACAAAAAATTATTCATTTTATTTACTACCATGTTCTTATCATAATTATCACCACAGTTATCAGTAAAATACTCTGGATATATCATTTTCTTAGTTCCATTTTTCCTTAATTTATTTAACCTCTTGCGCTCCATTGTACCGCGGACGGGCAAGTCTCTGCGTCCTAGAGCGCACGAGAGCGCACGAGGGCGCTCTCGTGCACTCTAGGACGCATGGTGTAGATGGTGATGTAGGTGGTGATGGTGATGTAGTGGCGTCCAAGCGCGCACTGAAAATAAAAGCTGCAGACACAGCCGCGAACAGATTAGTTCATCTGATTGACCTCTCATTCAACTAATAAGAGCCTTGAATTGGGTTTCTGAAACCTTGAAGAACCAATGACTGAAAACCTAGCCAGAAGGACCCGCCTGCTGTGAATGCAGTGAGCCAATTGAAGCAGAGAAGTTCGCAAGCTGATTTTTTTAAGGCTGGGTGAAGACTGACTGCTGGAGTGGATCAAAAAAGGATTAGACGTTATGATTTCTTCCATGGTCATAGACCGACGGAGGCTGACGACGAAGGCTGAGTGACACACACGCCTTCGCCAGTCTTTTTTTAATTACTACTGTTATTTGTTTTGAAAAATCGTTCGCCAAAAACCGCAATCATGGAAGCACAAAACCGCAATAATGGAATTATGTTTTGACCGGGTCACGAGACCAGAACCATGAGCGGACCAGCGTCACATTCGTCTGACAATGAGGAAGAGAAGTTGGCCAGGACAATGTGGCTGTGAAGAGGTAAGGTGTTATAAGCCAAATTATTTTTTATCCCTGAAAATTGTAATCAAAAATGACTTTTGACCGATCGGTAAATTACAACTGTGCGGCGCACGATGTCCGAAGTGCGTGCGCCGCGTTACACGGTTCTTCGCCGCCTCCGGACCGTGAACGCCACCCCCGCCGCTACGATTCTGTAGCGGCGGGGGGGGGAAGATATCTTTTTGTAAAAGATATCTTTTTGTCTTATTTTTGTATACATCTTTTCCATACCATTTCTAAATTGTTCCATATCAGATCCCGGTGCTCTATATATACAACTTACTATTATGTTTTTTCTAAATTTTTCCATATCAGAGCCTGGTGCTCTGTATACTGTATACAACTTACTATTATCCATCCATCCATCTTCCTCCGCTTAATCCTTTTCGGGTCGCGGGGGTGGGGGTGGTTGGGGGGGGCTGGAGCCTATCCCAGCATCTTTGGGCAAGAGGCAGGGTACACCCTGTTTTTTCTATTTTCCATCATAATTTCGATTGTTAAACATTCCATACTTTCATTCACTGTTGATGTCATGCTGTCCACTTTTTTACTTTTTAATTTTCTATCAACATACAGTGCTACCCCACCACCACTTTTACATTTCCTGTTTTGTATGTACATCTCATAACCAAGTAGTTCAAAATTTACATATTTTTCTTCATTAATCCATGTTTCACTTATTGCTATAATCCAAAATGGGGTGTTAAATTGCATTTAAAAACTCCTTAATACTATCAAAGTTGACATAGAGACTCCTACTATTAATATGTATCATTGTCAATGTCTGATCCGAGTTCATAATTCCAGTTAATTGTTGTTCATCATAATAAGCACACTTATTGTTAATATGATTAAAGTAGTTATTATCTGGGTCAGTATTTCCTAAAATGTCTTGTGGTTGCTGTTCAGTATTGACAAAGGTTTCAGCTTCTATTTGCCCTAATACACTTCCATTATTAAATGAGGAAGGATGATTGATTAAACTTCTAATCATAAGTTGTGTCAACAATGTACATCAAAAGGAAAAAAAGAGAAAAAAAAAGAAAAAAGAACACAAAAATTTCCACTCATAATCTTACTGCGCTGTTATTTGTGCATAAGAACTAAGGTTTAAATTTGTCTAATTCCTCCATATCTCTGATCATTATGACTTTAGCTTCTTCTGGAGTGCCAAGAAGTTTTATCCACACCTTACAGTTCTTTGTCTATGTTGATTGTATTTTTCCCTGTTTTCTGAGAGCCCTGGCTTGTCTAGCTATTTCAGAGTTCTTTTTGTTAAATGTTCGTTTGCATAGACAGCCGTTCCTCTCAGTTTTCTTTCTTGTCGCAGAAGATCAGTTTTTGCTTTCCTGTTGACAAATTGGATGATGATGGCTGGTTTTCCTTTACTGTCTTTTTTAGGTAATGTATGGCAAGCTGAAACAGTCTTATTGTCCACAATAATGTTTTTAGAGTTGAAAAAAGTTAATACCTGCTGCTCAAGAGTGTATGATTCTCCCAATGTCTCATCCTCCCCATCCTGGTTATCAACTCCAGCTGTCGCACGTGCATAGGAGCGGTGTCTGGTGTTAAGACCGCTCACAATGATATCATCCATTCTTGTATACTGTTCTAATTCATCTACACGTCTTTCTAAGAAATTAATTTTCTTGCCTTTTTCCATAACTTCAGCCTTTAATTCACACACTTGATCCATAAGGCCAATAAGCAGAGTTTGCTGTTTTGCTATGTTAGATATTTCTTCAGACATAAAGTTTAGTGAGAGTTTGATCTCCTCCAACTCCTCTCCATTTGTCTGATTCTTTTTCGGAGGCATACTGACTAGTCTGATTGGGATCAAAGGAGCGGCTCACCTGTTGGCTAGTACAGGAACCAAAGTACGTCCGATGGCTAGTGGAGGCCATCAGCTGGCTTGTCGTCTAATTATAGCTGTTATCTGGCGGTGAGGTCGAAGCTCTCCCAATGGCTAGTGAAGGTCGCTAACTGGCGTCGTCATCTAGTAGCTGGATCTGCCGGTGAAGCCGAGGAAGCCAAGGCTCCTTTGGTAGCTAGTGGAGGCCTCTAGCTAGCGCCGTCCTATCTGGCGATGAATCTGAAGCTCTCCTGGTGGAGAGCTCTCCCAGTGGCTGTTGGCTAGTACAGGAGCCGAAGTACGTCCGATGGCTAGTGGAGGCTGTCAGCTGGCTTGTCATCTAATTATAACTGTTATCTGGCGGTGAGGTCTAAGCTCTCCCGATGGCTAGTGAAGGTCGCTAACTGGCGTCGTCATCTGGTAGCTGGATCAGTAACGCAATATGCAGCAGTAAGTCATGTCATTGTCATTGAACATTGTTACTGCTATTTCAGCGGCACATTTTAAAATTGGGGGCATGCTCTTTCTGACAATAATAATGAATTACAATATGATGAGATACAGATGTTTTTTTATTCCATCCACATTTTCGTTTTAATTGCCTATAGATGTTTTTATTTATTTAATTTGTCGAGAAATGAATGAATGGTCAGGGAGTGTTTCCGTTTCACTTTTTACCACTGGCTGTTACATTCAGAAGAGGTGCAAAAGCACTCCACAAACTCTCCACTGAGCTTCAAACCCATTCAGGTCTGTGTGTTGCACAATGCAGCGGAATGAGTCAGGCATGAATCCATGGATGCTACATTAAACCTAAATTCATTTTAATTCAGCTCAGTTGTTCAGCCCAATTGTTCAACCATATCCTTCTCATCCCTCTTCATAAAATAACTGACTGGGGACTTCAGGGAAGATGGCGGAGAGGCATAACGCTTAACCAGAGAGCTCTCCCTAGTCAGATTAAAAATCTTTGGTAAATGGCCAACTCGACATAATTAGGTCAATAAACCAAGGGATGAGTTTAAGTGGAGGAGTTTAAGTATCTTGGGGTCTTGTTCACGAGTGAGGAAAAAATGGAGCGAGAGATCGACAGACGGATTGGAGCAGCATCTGCAGTGATGCGGACGTTGTACCGGTCTGTTGTGGTGAAGAGGGAGCTTAGTTCTAAGGCAAAGTTGTTGATTTACCAGTCAATCTACGTTCCTACTCTCACCTATGGTCACGAGCTTTGGGTAATGACCAAAAGAACGAGATCGCGGATACAAGCGGCTGAAATGAGCTTTCTCCGTAGGATTGCTGGACTCACCCTCAGAGATAGGGTGAGGAGCTCAGTCATCCGGGAGAGGCTCAGAGTAGAACCGCTGCTTCTCCACATTGAAAGGAGTCAGTTGAGGTGGTATGGGCATCTGATTAGGATGCCTCCTGGACGCCTCCCACTTGAGGTGTTTCAGGCACGTCCCACTGGGAGGAGACCCCGGGGCAGACCCAGGACTCGGTGGAGAGACTATGTCTCCCAGCTGGTCTGGGAACGCCTTGGTATCCCCTCTGAAGAGCTGGAGCAGGTGGCTGGGGAGAGAGAAGTCTGGGCTTCTCTGCTTGAACTGCTGCCTCTGCGACCCGGACCTCCGGAAAAGCGGTAGAAGATGGATGGATGGATGAAAACACGAAGAACCCGGGCACATGGAAAAAAGCAGGGTAAAACTAAAGAATCCCTCTTCAACAACACTGGAGAAATCGCTGAACACGAGGCCAACAAAAATAAGGAGACTTCAGAGAAAATGGAGGACGCCAACCTCGATGTTATGAACACTGGCTTCGCCCATATAAGTAAGGACATAAAAGACCTCAAGCGACAACTCCAACAGGATTTAACGGCTCTTAAAGAAGAACTGAAAAAAGAGATGAAGGAGGAAATTATGGGTCTACGAAAAGAAATGGACCGCAAGCTAGCAGAAAACATGGAGGCGCTGCGCACTCAACGGGCGTGTATGGCAGAAGCACAGGCTCGAATATCAGAGTTGGAAGACTGGAAGACCGAGGCAAGTGAGCTGCTACAGACTCTGACGGCACAAACACAGAGGATGCAGGAAAAAATAACCGACCTGGAGAGCAGGTCCAGACGGAGCAATATACGCATCTTCGGGATTCCGGAGGGCACTGAAGGCAACTCGATGACGAAATTTATAGATCAATTCTTAAAAAAGAGCTTGAGCTGCCCAATGAAACAGACTTGCAGATCCAACGTGCGCACAGAGCCTTGGAACCCGAACTCAAACTCTGCACCCAGGTCAGTTGTGGTAAACTTTTTAAAATACGACGTGAAGGAAAGAATCCTGGCACAAGCGTGGAAAAAAAAGATACGAGTTGGCGACAAACAGATATTCTTTGACCATGACTACCCGACAGAAATTGTGCAGCAGTGAAAGAAATATGCCAACATTAAAAAAATGCTGAAAGAGAAAAAAATTAGATTCCAAACGCCACTAACGAAGATGAGAATTCATTGGGATGACGGCGTGAAAACCTACAACACGGCCAGAGAGGCAGCGCGGGACATGAAGGAGCGAGGCTTTGTGGTGACCATACCCGAAGAAGCGGCTGGAACAGCGGCGGCACAGAGCGCATCGAGACAGCCGGAGTGGAGGCAAGCAAGCGGCAGAGGGCGGGAGACGGACGTGGCGCACCGAGCCCAAGAAAAACTGTAAGGCTTTCAACGGAAAGCTTAGATTATAACAAAGATTAAGAAGGGCATAGAAGAAATGAAGGCCAAGAAGACAAGGTAAAAGAGAAACAAACAGCTAGGAGACGTTAAAGTGATTTTTGTTGGACATTTCTAGACTAATGACTATTACTTGGATAGTAACTACAGGTCTAGGGAGGGCCCCTCACTCGGTGAGGACATTCCCTCCACCCTCCAACAGGGACCAATGGGCAGAAGAAAGGCCCAAAGTGCGGAGGTCGAGGTTTGTTAATGTGTTTTTGTACATATATGTGTTAGTTTTGTTGTTAAAGGGGCTAGGAGCACAAGTTAAAAAAATGGAAAAACATGAATATGGTTAAAAATCTTAAGATAATGACATTAAACGTGAATGGTCTGAACTCACCTGTTAAAAGGGAAAGAATAATAAGAAAATTCAAGAAGGAAAAAGCCGAAATTATATTTATGCAAGAGACACATTTGAACAAGACAGAACATGAGAAACTAAAGAGATTTGGCTATAAGAACTCCTACTACAGTTCATTTAAGGGAGGAACTAAAAGGGGGGTTATGATACTAATTTCAAATAAAATACAGTTTGAATGTGAACAAGAAATCCAGGATAAAGAAGGCAGATATGTAATAGTAAAGGGAAGAATAGATGGTATGCAGATCACATTAGTGAACATCTATGCTCCACCAGAAAGTGACAAGGGTTTTTTTCAACATCTGTTTGATCTCATAGCAACACACAGTGAAGGAGTCCTAATTTGTGGAGGAGACTTAAATGCCATCATGGATCATGAAGTTGACACAACAAGTGTTAAGAAGACAAAAAAACATGTAACAAAGTTCATAAGAACCTCACTGGCAGAAATGGGTATGGTAGACATATGGAGGGACCTGCACCCACTCAAAAAAGACTATACACATTATTCAGCAGTCCATAAAGTGCACTCTAGAACAGATTACTTCCTTATGAATGAAGGTGACAGACACAGGGTGAGAAATTGTCGGATTGGAGGGGCAGAAATATCAGATCATAATCCTATATACATGGAAATATATTTAAACAATAGAAAATGACAAACAACATGGAAACTTAATGTAGGACTATAAAATGATGAGAAAATGAAAGAAAGAATAAAGTTAAACATAAATGAGTATATCGAGGAGAATGATAATGGAGAAGTGGACCCAACAATACTATGGGACGCACTAAAAGCCGTGTTAAGAGGTAAATTAATTGTTGAATCAGGAAAAGCAAAAAAGTCTAAACTGGAATCATATGAACAAAGATGTGAGAGACTGAGGGAATTAGAACGTAAACATCAAAACACAAATGACCCAAAAATATATCAAGAAATTAAGGAAGAAAAAATAAAGATAAAAGAAATACAAATAGATGAAATTGAAAGGAAAAATAGATATTTAAAACAAAAATATTATGAAACGGGGCCAAAGGCCACAAAACTGTTGGCAAAACGGTTAAGAAAACAACAAACAGTGAATAATGTATATAAGATTAAGGACCCCACACAAATAAATCCACAGTTACCCCAGAAAACATCGAAGAAATATTCCATAAATTCTATCAAGAACTATACTCGCAACCTGAAGAGACAAATGTTAAGGATATTAAAAATTTTCTATGCACATTGGACTTGCCATCAATAGGAAACCAACAAAATGAAAAGCTAACAGCAGAAATAACAACACAAGAGATTAAAGATGTGATTAAGTCACTAAAAAATGGTAAATCACCAGGTAGTGATGGATACCTGTCTGAGTTTTATAAACTGTTTATAGAAGAACTCACGCCACAGCTCCTAAAGTCATTTAATTGGACATTAAACAACAACAAAATACCTCCATCATGGAACGAAGCCATTATTTCAGTTATTTTAAAGCCAGGGAAAGATAGGGAACAATGCGGAAACTATAGGCCAATCTTTTTATTAAATGTGGATTATAAAATATATACAACAATTATCTGTAAACGAATAAAGACATTCTTGACGGAATTGATAGAGGATGATCAAACTGGTTTCATAGAGGAACACCAAACACATGATAATATCAGGAGAACAATACACATAATTAATCAAATACCTGTACCAAAAACTTCCCACCCCAAAGACCTGAACAGCTTCAGACCGGTGGCCTTGACGTCCCACTTGATGAAGACCCTGGAGAGACTGCTCCTTGCTCATCTCCGCCCCCTGGTGGAACCAGCGATGGATCCACTCCAGTTCGCCTACCAGCATGGCATTGGGGTGGAGGATGCGGTGATCTTCCTCCTTCACCGTTCTCTGTCCCACCTGGAGAAGCCCGGGAATATGGTGAGGATCATGTTCTTTGACTTCTCCAGTGCTTTCAACACCATCCAACCGATGATCCTGAAGGACAAGCTGCTGCGCGCAGGGGTGGACCAGCACCTGTCATCATGGATCCTGGACTACCTCACGAACCGGCCTCAGTTTGTGAGAACCCGGGACTGTGTTTCCGACACGATCATCAGTAGCACGGGGGCCCCTCAGGGAACGGTGCTGGCTCCCTTCCTGTTCACTCTTTATACTGCGGACTTCTCACACAACACAACACATTGCCATCTACAGAAGTTCTCTGATGACTCTGCGATCGTTGGTCTCATCTCCAGCGGAGATGAAGCTGAGTACAGAGGGCTTATCCAGGACTTTGTGGACTGGTGCCATCGGAACTGCCTCCAGATCAACGCGAGGAAAACTAAGGAGCTGGTGGTGGACTGCCGCAGGCATGGGCAGCCCCTCACAGCACCAGTAAATATACAGGGAACAGACATCGAGATGGTGACATCCTACAAGTACCTGGGTATTCATCTGAACAATAAACTAGACTGGTCACACAATACTGACGCACTCTACAAGAAGGGACAGCGCAGGCTGTTCCTGCTGAGGAGACTCAGGTCTTTTGGTGTACAAGGGGCGCTGCTGAAGTCATTCTATGACACGGTGGTGGCATCAGCCATCACTTTTGGAGTGGTCTGCTGGGGCAGTGGCATTACTGCAGCCGATAGGAAGAGACTGAACAAACTGATTAAGAAAGCTAGCTCTGTCCTGGGGCAACGCCTTGATCCGATGGAGGAGATAGGAGAGAGAAGGACGGTGGCTAAACTGTCATCTCTGCTGGAGTCCGAGTTCCACCCTATGCAGGACATACTGGATGCACTGAGGAGCTCATTTAGCAGCAGACTACATCATCCCAGGTGCACAACCGAGAGGTTTCGTAGGTCCTTCCTACCAACGGCTGTCAGACTGTACAACCTAAGCAGGGCTGCTCGCAGAGATAGCAAAAAGACGTAACAAACTAATAGTTTTTTGAATGCAAAAGATGCAATAGACTTACACAATGGTCCTCTCCGGCATACAACTAGGAACATACCGGTCGCTATGGAGGGTGAGAATATGTATGGGCACATAATCATACCATGTAGGATAACTAAATAGAAGGTTATGCTGTTTCATCCCACCTAGCAACAATGCTCTGCACTGTGTGTGTTTATATATTTACATATTTATTCCATCTAGCTACAATGCTCTGCACTGGGTGTGTTTATATTTATATATCTATATATTTATTCCATCTAGCTACAATGCTCAGCACTGGGTGTGTTTATATTTATATATCTATATATTTATTCCATCTAGCTACAATGCTCCGCACTGTGTTTTTATATATCTACATATTATTCCATCTAGCTACATTGCTCCGCACTGTGTGTGTTTATATACTTGCATATTTATTCCACCTAGCTGCAATGCTCCGTACTGTGGGTGTTTATATATTTACATATTTATTCCATCTAGCTACAATGCTCTGCACTGTGTGTTCATATATTCATATATTTATTCCATCCAGCTACAATGCTCTGCACTGTGTGTCTGTGTGTGTGTGTGTGTATATATATATTTTATAGTAATATGTACATATGTATATTAGCTGCTCTTGCTTGCTTGTTTTTTTTTTTTTGTTTTTGTTTTTTTGCCTTCTGATTGTTGCTCTGAGTGTTGCTATCCCTGTGCTGATGCAATCCTGGAATTTCCCCGTTGTGGGACTAATAAAGGCTTATCTTATCTCTTATCTTAAATACATAAAGAAAAGAAAAGCGCAGTAATAATGAGTTTAGACACAGAAAAAGCATTTGATAGGGTTAATTGGATGTTTCTATATAATGTGCTGGAACGCTTTGGATTTAATGAAAAGTCAGTGCAATGCATAAAGACACTGTATCAAAAACCTGTGGCAAGAATCAAGATAAACGGTAGCTTAACAGACAAAGTAAATATACAAAGATCAACTAGGCAGGGATGCTGCCTATCGCCCACGTTGTTTGCTCTGTTCATAGAGCCACTGGCTCAAGCGATGCGACAAAATAAGAAATTAAAAGGTGTAACAATAAAGGGAGCGGAACACAAGATTGGGCTGTTTGCAGACGATATTATAGTTTACCTTGAACAACCAGATGAATCAATAATGGAAATGATGGACTTGATAGAAAATTTTGGAAAATTATCAGGATACAAGATAAACATACCAAAAACACAAATACTGACATTCCACTATAACCCTTTAAACCACATAACTGATAAGATCAAACTAAACTGGAAACAAAAAGAAATAAAATACCTTGGAGTGAACATACCTAAAGATTTAAGCAAAATCTATAAAGCAAACGATGATAGGTTGGAACAAGAAATAAAAAAAGATATTGATAGATGGTCAATCTTAAACATGGATCTGAATTCAAAAATTAAGACAGTCAAAATCAGCATACAACCTAGACTGCTTTACCTCTTCCAGGCTCTACCAACAGAGATTCCTGGTGCCCAGTTCTCAAAGTGGGACAGGATGATATCGAGATTTGTTTGGGGAGGTAAAAAGCCAAGAGTGAAATATAAAACTCTCCAATTACCAAAAGAGAAAGGAGGCATGGGTCTACCGAGTCTAAAGGAATATTACTACTCAGCACAAGTAAGATATATCATATGTTGGTGCGACAGAGGATACGAGGCAAAATGGAAAGAAACGGAAAAGGAAATTGAGGGACTCCCAGCGCAAAGCATAATAGGAGATAAGGATGCATATAAGCAAATCAAACAAATAGACCCAATCACTAAATTTACTTTGGAACTGTGGTATAAAATAGTACAAAAGTATAATATAAAGGAGGACATAAAACTATTGAAATGGGTAGCATTTGACAGTCAGTTTGAACCGGCAAAGCAAGATAGGGGATACAAAAATCTGGTGAACAAGGAAATCACAGCATGGGGCAATATGGGAAAAAAAGATTTCGGGAGTTTTGTAAACATGAGAAGAAAATTTAAACTAGAAAAATCTGAATTCTTCAGATATCTGCAGATGAGAGATTATTATATGAGAAAGATTAGGCATAACCTTCACACAGATGTGAGTGAGATTATACAATTCATTTTAAGCTCGTAGGCAGGAAATAAAATAAGAATTATTTCAAAGTTATATCAGAAACTTACGGCAAACAAACATTCAAGTAACTATATAAAGGAGAAATGGGAGAAAGAGCTAAATTTAAACATAACAGAAGAAAACTGGCAAGAAATATGGAAAGCACAACACACATCAACAAGTTCAAGGACATGGAGGGAATTTTTTTTTTTTTTTTTTTTTTTTAGATTTAGTATACTTTATTGATCCCCAGAGGGGAAATTGAGGGTCATCCACCACCTGGATGGATGAAGCAGCCACGATACGGCGCTATCCCTGAACCATTCACACACACATTCACACCTAGGGCCACTTTAGAGTCTCCAATTAACCTAACCTGCATGTTTTTGGCATGTGGGAGGAAACCGGAGAAATCCCAGGGTAAACCCACGCATACACGGGGAGAACATGCAAACTCCACACAGATCACTGTTGGTGGGGGCTGGGATCGAACCCATGATCCCATGATCCCACGATCCCCACGATCCCCCGGCCAAGGGTAAACTGTGCTGCCGCAGTGCTAACCACTGTGCCACCGTGCAGCCCATTTGGATGGAAAAACCTGATTCGCTATTTCATTACACCACAGATCCAAAGAAAATATACAAATACCAAATCTATATGCTGGAGGGGCTGTGGGGCTCAAAATGCAGACCACTCGCATATGTTTTGGAAATGCTGCAAAATCTCATCATTCTGGAAATCGATACATGTGACAATACAGAGGATATTAGGATATAATATACCAATGAACTGTAACTTGATGTATTTATGTGATCTTAAAAGAGACAATGTGATACAGGCTGAGGACAGATCCATCCATCCATCCATCTTCTACCGCTTTTCCGGAGGTCCGGGTCGCGGAGGCAGCAGTTCAAGCAGAGAAGCCCAGACTTCTCTCTCCCCAGCCACCTGCTCCAGCTCTTCAGAGGGGATACCAAGGCGTTCCCAGACCAGCTGGGAGAAATAGTCTCTCCACCGAGTCCTGGGTCTGCCCCGGGGTCTCCTCCCAGTGGGACATGCCTGAAACACCTCAAGTGGGAGGCGTCCAGGAGGCATCCTAATCAGATGCCCATACCACCTCAACTGACTCCTTTCAATGTGGAGGAGCAGTGGTTCTACTCTGAGCCTCTCCCGGATGACTGAGTTCCTCACCCTATCTCTGAGGGTGAGTCCAGCAATCCTACGGAGAAAGCTCATTTCAGCCGCTTGTATCCGCGATCTCGTTCTTTCGGTCATTACCCAAAGCTTGTGACCATAGGTGAGAGTAGGAACGTACTAGATTGACTGGTAAATCGACAGCTTTGCCTTAGAACTAAGCTCCCTCTTCACCACAACAGACCGGTACAACGTCCGCATCACTGCAGATGCTGCTCCAATCCGTCTGTCGATCTCTCGCTCCATTTTCCCCTCACTCGTGAACAAGACCTCAAGATACTTAAACTCCTCCACTTGGGGCAGGAGCCTGTCCCCAACCCGGAGAGGACAATCCACCTTTTTCCGGCTGAGGACCATGGACTCGGACTTGGAGGTGCTGATTCTCATCCCAGCCGCTTCACACTCAGCAGCAAACCGTCCCAGCAAGAGCTGTAGGTCATTGCTGGATGAAGCCAACAGGACAACATCATCTGCAAACAACAGAGATGAGATCCTGTGGTCACCAAGCATGACACCCTCCATTCCCTGGCTGCGCCTAGAAATCCTGTCCATAAAAATTATGAACAGGATCGGTGACAAAGGGCAGCCCTGGCAGAGTCCAACTCTCACTGGGAATGACTCCGACCGAGTGTTGGCAATATGAACCAAACTCTCACAACGGTCGTACAGAGACCGAATAGCTCGTAACAACAAGCCCGATACCCCATACTCTCGAAGCACCCCCCACAAAAATCCACAAGGGACGCGGTCAAATGCCTTCTCCAAGTCCACAAAACACATGTAAACTGGTTGGGCAAACTCCCACGAACCCTCAAGAATTCTCGAGAGGGTAAAGAGCTGGTTCGATGTGCCACGGCCAGGACGAAGACCACATTGCTCCTCCTGAATCCGAGGTTCGACCAACGGCCGGACTCTCCTCTCCAGTACCTTGGTATAGACCTTCCCAGGGAGGCTGAGGAGTGTGATCCCTCTAAAGTTGGAGCACACCCTCCAGTCCCCTTTTTTGAAGAGAGGAACCACCACCCTGGTTTGCCATGCCAAAGGCACTGCCCCCGACCTCCACGCAATGTTGCAGAGGCGTGTCAACCATGACAACCCAACAACATCCAGGGCCTTGAAGTACTCAGGGCGAATCTCGTCCACCCCCGGGGCCCAGCCACCAAGGAGATTTTTAACCACCTTGGCGACCTCAGCCCCTGTGATAGGCGAGTCATCCCCCTCGTCCCCAAACCCTGCTTCCTCTGAATCAGAATCAGAATCAGATTTATTGCCAAACACATTTACAAGTAAACAAGTAAACATACGAGGAATTTGACTTGACATTGGGCACGCACGAAAGGCGCATCCCAATGACGCGGCAGCCATGATGAGGCGCCTGTCATACGGGGGGGGGGGGGGGTAAAGGGGGGGGGGAACACAATAGGCAGAGAGAAAAAAGCATTGTTGATCAAAATAAAGCTCATTTTATGACCAAAATTTTGATTACAAGAAAAAAACTCTCAAATGCACAATTAGCAGACAATAGATCACACAATGACAAAGCATTACAGAGAGAGTGTGAGTGTGTGTGTGTCAATGTGTGTTGTTCATGTAATGTTGTATGCAGTGTGTGGTGTGGGTGTGACAATTGCTAGTGAACAGCAGAGGGCGCCTCCTGGCAGTGGATGGATGTTGATCATGTGATCTGTAGCAGTCTAGAGTCTTTCTCTCTTGCTTGCAGAAGACACATGGAACACTGTCCCTGAGAATCCAGTCTGTTGAAACAAAAGCAATTGTTTGTCGATGTTTGGGTTAGCAGAGCCGCTCCTTCCGCTTATCTTCATCGAGGAGGAATTTAAACAATCAGAAGACCAAAAAAACAAGGTCAAATCTGCACAGTGCACTCAGAGAATAGAATTTTCTCCCCTATGCAATTCTGTGCTTCATAATTCCATGTACAGGCTTAAACTTTAAAGTCATTCTCTGGGAAGCACTCAGCGGCTCCAGATGTTGTCCACCTACCGAAACATTGGTAAACATGTCCAAGAGAGTCCATTCTCTCTTCAATGCATGCCAGATGGTAAATCCATGTTAATCCCATATGCCGCTATCCGTGCTCCCCCCAACTGGAAATTGTTGGGGGAGCTACGCCGGGGTCGGCATTTTGATTAGCTCACCCGAATATAATTTTGATACGCCAGGAAACTCCAGCCAAACAGAAAAATCCAGTGATCATGCCAAACTTCAGTCGAATCACGCAGGTTCCAATTCTTGGGCTCCTCCCTGGCCCGGTTCTTGTTGAAAAGTGGTGACAATAGCACATTTAAGCCGCTTTCCAGATCCATAATTTCCGTTTAGATTAAGATTCAGCAGAAGAAAAGCGACTAAAAACACAACATTGCAAGCTGTAATCAAAGGGGAGAGGATTAGAAGGGAGAGGAAGAAAAAAATGCGTCTGCTCTCTCTGAAGGGCAGGAAGAAGATACACCTTCCACTGATACACCTTCCACAGTGGAAGGCGTATCAGTGGGATTGAGGAGATCCTCGAAGTATTTCTTCCACCGCCCGACGATATCCCCAGTCGAAGTCAACAGTGTCCCATCCGCACCATACACAGTGTGGACGGGGAGCTGCTTTCCCCTCCTGAGCCGCCGGACAGTTTGCCAGAATCTCTTTGAGGCCGACCGAAAGTCTTGTTCCATGGCCTCACCGAACTCCTCCCATACCCAGGTTTTTGCTTCAGCAACCGCCCGAGCTGCACTCCGCTTGGCCTGCCGGTACACCTCAGCTGCTTCGGGAGTCCCACAAGCCAACCAAGCTTGATAGGACTCCTTCTTCAGCTTAATGGCCCCCCTCACCACTGGTGTCCACCACTTGGTTCGGGGGTTGCCACCGCGAGGTGCACCGACCACCTTGCGGCCACAGCTCTGGGCCGCCGCTTCAACAACAGAGGTGGAGAACATGGCCCATTCAGACTCCATGTCTCCAGACTCCCTCGGAATGTGGTTGAAGTTCTTCCGGAGGTGGGAGTTGAAGACCTCCCGGACAGGGGCCTCAGCCAGACGCTCCCAGCACACCCTCACTATATGTTTGGGTCTACCAGGTCTGAATGGCTTCCTCCCCTGCCATCGGATCCAACTCACCACCAGGTGGTGATCAGTTGACAGCTCTGCACCTCTCTTTACTCGGGTGTCCAAGACATACGGTCGCAGGTCTGATGATACCATAACAAAATCGATCATCGACCTGCGACCTAGGGTGTCCTGGTGCCAGGTGCACATATGGACACCCTTATGCTTGAACATGGTGTTCGTTATGGACAGACTGTGGTTAGCACAAAAGTCCAATAACTGAACACCACTCGGGTTCAGATCAGGCAGGCCGCTCCTCCCAATCACCCCCCTCCAGGTTTCACTGTCGTTGCCCACGTGCACATTGAAGTCCCCCAGTAGGACAATGGAGTCTCCAAGAGGAGCACCCTCCAGCACCCCAGTCGCAGACTCCAAAAATGGTGGGTACTCTGAAACATCATTTGGTACATAGGCACAAATGATGGTCAGGACCCGTTTCCCAACCCAAAGGCGCAGGGAAGCAACCCTTTCGTCCACCGGGGAAAACTCCAATATAGAGGCAGCAAGGTGGGGCGATACAAGAATACCCACCCCTGCTCGTCGCCTCTCGCCCGGGGCAACTCCAGAAAAGGCCAAGCTCCAGTCACTCTCCAGGAGACTCGTTCCGGAACCGGAGCTGTGTGTTGAGGTGAGGCCGACTGTATCTAGCCGGTATCTCTCAACCTCGTACACCAGCTCAGGCTCCTTCCCCACCAGAGAGGTGACATTCCACGTACCAAAAGCCAGTTTAGAAAGCCTGGGATCAAAATATCTGTCCTCAAATATCTGAGGACAGATATTTAGTTAAAATCATGCTGATTGCATGTAAAAAAACAATCACAAGAAAATGGCAATCAGAAGTTCTTCCTGACCAAGAGCAATGGACAGACATTGTTGAGGATATACGTTTAATGGAAAAAGTAACATATCGACAAAGAATGCAAGAAGGACAATATGAAAAAAAAATGGTGGAAATGGACACACTACAAAGTGCAACAACGAGACAGAAATTGAAAGAATAACCAAAGACACTGGAAAAACCAGAAGAATTAAGAGATGGATGTGGCGGTTTGGGAAAACCCCCACAAACAGACTAAGGACAGACAGCTCGCTACTCCTGGTTTTTTCCGCTACACTACTGAGACGTAATGTGCCATTCATGCCTTGTGATGTTAATGTTGCCTTTCATGCATTGTGTCCATGCGTCCTGTCCTTACTGTGACCTAGAGACTCAGATCAATATGTAGATGTGCCTTTTAACCTCTTTGTTCTGCAGCTGGAGCAGAGTCTAGCAAATCTGCCTATTGTGATGTATGTCTCACAAATGCAAATATCTCATGCCTGTTCTGCAGTCCCTTTGATCAGACCAACTGCTGTGAATCTGCTTTGATGTATTGTTTGAGTTGGGTATAAATACTGCACAGGTTCTGTAACACCTTCTCTCAATCTCACTTCTGCAACTACAGCTGCTGGACACAGACTTTGTGTCCCCTCTTCACTGAGAGCCGTGGGCTCGCTCTCGGCGCGCTTGCACGGCGCCGGGAGCGGAGCTTGTGACGGCGGTATGATAATAAAACTCTACTTAAAACCTCCAACAACGCTGCCTTATTTTATCATCCGCCGCACGGAAACTAAAAACTTGATGCTCCAACATTTGTCCCCGCCCCCTTTTTTTTTTCTTCTTCTTCTCTTTCTTTTTGGCTGTATGGTTAGCTCCTTTTTTAAATATAGAGACTGTGATCTGAATGTAATATGTATGATGAAAAATGAATAAAAATCAAAGTTACAAAAAAAAAAATAACTGACTGGGTGTCATAAATCGCCCCTCAGTGTAGGAAGGGAGACCCACGCATTGAACTGCAGTTTGTGACATTTAATGAAGAAGACAGTAAATCCAAAAGTGCACGAACAAAACTTACATCAAGGTAAAGACGGGATGAAGTATCGGAATACATGTTGAAACAGGGAAGGGTTCCAACGCGGATGAGAATGATGAGACTCTGACCAAGAGTACATGAGCAGGCCCATCTTAAATAAGGCAAACAATCAATTATCACAAGTGCCATCAGGTGTGAATCACATGAGCGGACAGGAGGTGAAAATGATTACAATCAGCTGTGAGTCATGAGGAGAGGAGACGGAGCTGACAGCTTGACAGGGGCACTGCCCACAACCGGGGTAAAACCTGGAAGTGCCACTGACAGCTGCAACCCCAAAGAGAGAGAGACAGAGAGAGAGAGAGAGAGAGAGAGAGAGAGAGAGAGAGAGAGAGAGAGAGAGAGAGAGAGAGAGAGAGAGAGAGAGATTTTTTGATTTTTAAAGGATCTTTAATAAACACACTTGTCCATCAGTCAATACAATTTCTATATCATGCTATGTTACACAGAAAATTAATCCCCCAAAAAACGCCCCAAAAAAAGCTGTCCATCATGAACTGAACAGAGGACATTCTCCAGGGACCAGAGGGTCCTGAAACCTTCCACATCCCCATTCCCCATAAAAAACTGAAAGTCCAGCCTGATTCTGGCTTTAAGTAGCCTCACAAATAAAATTTTGACATCAACATCATTCTCAACATTTTCAAGTTTTCTTCTCCGGCTTACATAGATAGCCAACTTTGCCTGCCCTAAAACAAAGTTCAGTAGTTGACACTTCTGCTTAAAACGACGATTGTACATAAAACCACAAATGAAAACCTGCTTAGAGAAAACTTCCTTAAAAATATGAAAAAGTTTTGTGAGAAGTTCAAAGAGGCCACTCAGGCGCTGACATTCAATAAAACAATGAAAAACTGTCTCCCTAGAGGAACAAAAAACACACTGATCACTGACACTGCTGTTAATCACAGAAACAAAAGCATTGACAGCTATAATACCATGCAGGACCCTCCACTGTAAGTCTCCATGCCTCTTAGGGAGAGGGGCTTTGTAAAGAGCCCTCCAGGCAGGCCGATGCCCTTTTCCTAGTTTAAAATAGGCTCTCCAAGGAGTGTCCACACAGGTGTTCAATCGGTCCTTGTTGAGTGCCATCACCACCAGTCTGTAGAGTGCCTTACCACTGGCTCCTCCAAAGTCCACACCAGTGGGAGCACAGAATGCCAGTAAGGAGCAAGGAGCGACGTCAAAGTCCATATAGAGCGTGAGAGAGGGAAAGGGGTCAGTGCTTTCTGGCTGCAGCGTGCCATTGCAAAAGTCCAAGAGTAGGGAGTGCTCAAGTCCATGAAGCTCCTGTTTCCAGTGTGCAAGAAGACCATCGATGAAACGATTCGACCTGACACCAAGATGAGCTGCTACAGCTGAGGCGTTGTTGAGGCCAGGACCAGCCAGTTCCACCACTTGCTTCAGAGTGAGAATGTTCCTGGAACACAGCCTATCAAGGAAGGTCCTTCCAACTCCCGGCAGGACACCAAGGCGACCACCAAAAACCAGCGGCTCCTTCAACAACCAGTAGAGGGAATCGCATGGCCCTCTTTGTTTTTTAAAAAGAGTCCACACTGAAAAGAGACTGCGGTAAAAACTGGGTAAAGACAGTGCATTAGAGTTCTTAAAATCCATTAAAAACACAGGGAGGTCTAGCCCAAGCCCAAGGACTCTCTGTAAAATAACACAGGCCAAAGGCCTCCATACCAGGTCCTGGGGGCCCGTCAGCAGTCTCTGTATGAAAGTCAGTCTAAAAGCAGCACCTCTACTAGCTAAATGAATCACTCCTTGCCCCCCCTCCTCTTTGGGAAGAAATAACAGGGCTTGAGGAACCCAGTGGAGTCCACCCCCCCCAAAAAAGTCCACCAAAACAGACTGAATTTTGGACAACAAACCAGCAGGGGGGTCCATGCACATGAGGCGGTGCCACAGGGATGAGGAAACAAGATTATTTAAAATGAGCACTCTTCCTCTAAAAGATATTCTTGGCATTAGCCACTTCCACTTGTTTAGTCTCCCGTTAATTTTCTCTATGACCCCATCCCAATTTTTTTGCTCAAACTGCTGATTTCCAATAAAGACACCAAGATACTTAAAACCTCCTTTTTTCCAAATCAACCCACCCGGCAGCGTAAGCTGATTTTCTAGTTTCTCCCCCACCATCAGAGCCTCGCTTTTTCCCCAGTTTATCTTTGCAGAGGAAAGTTGGCCAAAAAGATTGACACTCCTAACCAGAACGTCAATGTCACTCTGCTTGTTTAGCAGAATGACTACATCATCTGCATAGGCCGACAGCTTGAACGTGGTGTCACAGCCAGGAAAAGTAACTCCTGATAGATCCCTTCTCAGGCAGTGAAGCAAAGGCTCTATGGCGAGGGAGTACAGCATCCCTGAGAGAGGGCAGCCCTGCCGAACCCCCCTCTGGACTTTTAAAGGGGCAGACAGGCCCCCATTTATCTTCAGCACACTCTCAATGTCACTGTACAAGACCCGTATCCTGGCTATGAAGCCTGGGCTGAACCCAAAAGCTGTTAAAACTGTCCATAAATATTGGTGTTCAACCCGATCAAACGCCTTTTCCTGGTCAATTGAAATCAAACCAGTTTCTACCGCCAATGAACCAGAGACCTCCAAAATATCCCGAATTAAAGTGACGTTGTCACTAATCAGCCTGCCAGGCACACAGTAAGTCTGGTCTACATGAATGAGCTCGCTCATCACCTTTCTCAGTCTTCGGGCCAGAGCTTTTGAGAGAATCTTGTAGTCTGTGCAGAGCAGAGAGACTGGCCTCCAGTTCTTTAGGCTCTGGAGGTCCCCCTTTTTCGGCAACAGTGTGATGATGGCCCTCCTGCAGGTCGTGGGTAGGGTCCCCCTTTCCAAGCTATCTTGGAGAACCTCCAGCAGGTCTGGACCAAGCAGGGGCCAGAATTCCTTAAAAAAGTCCACAGAGAGACCATCTATGCCTGGTGATTTTCCATTCTGGAGGCTCATTAGCGCCGTATGCAGCTCAGACAGAGACAGTGGAGCATCCAAGCCGGCAACAAGGTCCTCTGAGAGCACTGGAAGACCATCAAGGAAAACCTGGCCCAGTGACGTGTCCTCCCTCCACTCTGCTCTAAACAATTCACTGTAAAAGCTAGCAGCGTGTTTCCTGATCTCTGCTGCTGTGGAGATTGTTCTCCCGTCATCGCCCAACAAGGAGTGAATGAGCTTTCTCTGTCCATTTTTCCCCTCCAGTCCAAAAAAGTACTGGGAGGGCGAGTCCATCAGAGCTACATCCATGTAGCGTGAGCGGACCAGAGCACCCTGTGCGGTGACCCCTAGCAAGCTAGCCAAGGCTGACCTTTTTGACTTGAGAGCCTCTAAGTGCTCCTGTTTTCCTGTAGAACTGAGCAACTCCTCTAGTTCTACCACCTCAGTCTCCAGAACTTTCAAGGA
Organism: Pholidichthys leucotaenia; assembly: GCA_020510985.1. Classification (NCBI taxonomy): domain Eukaryota; kingdom Metazoa; phylum Chordata; class Actinopteri; order Cichliformes; family Pholidichthyidae; genus Pholidichthys; species Pholidichthys leucotaenia. Next base: position 87,235,864 of record CM035850.1, on the reverse strand, counting down.
TTGGGTCAAGCTACGAGTGACATTTTGAGTGTACTGTTGGCAGAGTTGTTTTATCTGGGCCTTACCAAAATCCCACCACAATTGGAGAGAACTAAAAGAGGGTTTTTGTTCCCTGTGTGACTTCCATACATCATGAAAAACTCCCTTAAAAAACACATCATTTAAAAGTGTATTATTAAAATGCCAAAAAGCACTCTTACACTTTACATTTTCAATGAAAACAGAACAAATCAGCAGGCAGTGATCAGTGAAACCAACAGGACAGATACAACTATTTTTAAAAACACTCATTTGGTGTTTAAAACCATAGAAACGGTCTAACCTAGCCATAGATAAGAGGTTATCTTTAGCATGGCTCCAGGTGTACTGCCTCTGGTCCCCATGATGTGATCTCCACACATCGGCCATTTCATGCGCCTTCACTAGTTCCCTCAGCCTATTGGCAGAAGCAGGGTGAGGTTCCTGATGGTTCCTGTCCAGTCTGTGGTTTAATGTACAGTTAAAATCACCCCCCAGAAATAAAAAACTATTTGGATTACAGGATCTAACCGTATCTGATAGCATATTAAAGACCCTGATCCTTTCTGCTCTCTGGGTTGGCACATACACGTTTATAAGAACCAAGTTTACATTTTCAAGCTGTACCTTTAGCAAGAGTACATGTCCTTTCACCACCTCTTCTACCTCATAAGAGACAGGCACACAACCCCGAGAGAAAAGTACAGCCACCCCTCCACTATTATTGGATTTGTGGCTAAAAAAAATGCAGCCATCCCACTCTTTTCTCCACTGGCACTCAATGTCTACAGTGCTGTGAGTCTCCTGGACCATCAGCACGTCAAGTGCCTTTAAATTAAAAAGCTTGTATAAAGAGGCCCTTTTTACATCATCCCTGGCCCCGTTTATATTAAGAGTGCCAATTCTAAGGTGGGGCATTAAAAAGGATAAAAATAAGGTACAGTAAAAAAACACACACATAGCATAAAAGGGAAGAAACAAACTAAGAGTCAACATGACTGTTAGTAATTTGTGATTTCAGTTTGACAACCAGTTTCTTTAAACGAAAAATTTCCTGATCAGTAAAAGTCTCATTCCCATCATTCGGTTTCATCAGCTTGCGAGCTGATGCCACAAATAACTCCAGATCTGGAAAGTAATTTTCCACTTTCACAGCTCTGCTCCCCTTAGTCACCTGGAGAAATTGTCTAATTTTAGCAAAACAATAGGAGCTTTGCTCCTCCTGCGTCTGCGTCTGCATCAGTTCAGACTCATCTCCACTTTCGTCAGAAGCGCTCTCATTCAGTAAATCTAAATTCCCAACCCTACTAGATTTAGCAGAGCTCTGCAAGTTTTCCGCACTTTTCCTTTTTTGTGCAGCTTTAAAAGGATCCTCTTCAACAAAACTACATTCCTGCATTTCTTCATGAAACGCAACGTTTGTCATGCAGTGTTTGCTCTGTGTGTCCGCTACAGCCTCAAACCGCTCCTCCCCCGCCTGCAAAGTCTGTTCATTCACGTTCCTTCGTTTAACTGCACTTTTACTTACACCCTCCACCTGTCTACCCCGGGCGACAGGCTCGTCACAATGATCAGAGCTGCCGCCAGACAGAAATTCCCCACCATCACTGTTTGGGGGGACAACTACCGCGCCCGCCGCGGCCACCCCAGCAGAGGCGGCCGCGGCCGCCCCAGCACAAGCGGACGCGGACGCCCCCGCAGAAGTAGAAGCGTCTGCGGCCGCAGACGCGGCCGCAGACGCGGCCGCGGACGCGGATGCGGCCGCAGTCGCGGCCACGACCGCCCCAGCAGAAGCGGGCGCCGCAGCGGCATCCGCCGCACCACATGTAGCGCTACCCTCCGGACCACCAGAAACAGCGGCGTCACCTTTCTTACCGCCAGTGCTCTTTGTGTTCGCCTTTTCAGGACATGACCTAATAAGATGGCCTTCTCCGCCACACGCAAAACACTTCATGGTTTCAGATGTTGCAAACACCAAGTAGCTAAAGCCATCAATCCTGAAATTAAAAGACGCGTTCAGTTCAGCAGAGCTGTCTTTCAACACCATGAAACACTGCCTCCTATGACATACAACATGCTTCAGCAGGGGTGATTTACTACCCAGAGAGACCATTCTGATAGGGGACACAACCTGGCCAAAACGGGACAACTCTCTAATCAGCTGATCATTTTTAACGAAAGGAGGAGCGTTTGAGATGGTGATCCTCCTAGACGGATTCGCCAGCGGTAAAATGGGAGTAAAAGTGTCACCTATGACCACTCCCTGTGCCACCACCTGATCAGCTTTCTCAGTCGAATCCAGAAAGATCACAATTGCGCTGTTCATCCTCGATGCTGATTTTATGCTGCCATGCCCAACCACCTGTCCTACAGCGAGGCTGGCCTCCTCCACAGAACAGGGAACTGTCGGGAGGATTCTCACACCATGACGCCGGGTTAAGCGCTCAAACTCCACACCACCATCAATCACCGGCATGATGCCGGCCGGGAAAAACCGGCAGCAGAAGCTACCGTTCCCCAACACACTCACTCCAACACTCACACCCCAGCACACACACACTCAACCCACTATATTAAACACACACACCTCAAACACACAAGATAGAGAAAAAGTTAGAAAATACAAAGTTTAAAGTACTCACTCGACACCACTCCACACCCCTGCTCCCACAAACGCCCACGCATGCGCACGAGAGAGAGAGAGAGAGAGAGAGAGAGAGAGAGAGAGAGAGAGAGAGAGAGAGAGAGAGAGAGAGAGAGAGAGAGAGATTTGATTTTTAAAAGGTCTTTAATAAACACATTTTTCCATCATTCAGTACAATTACGATACCATACTACATTACGAAGAATTATTCCCCCAAAAAATGCCCAAACAAAAGCTGGCCATCACGGACTAAACAAAGGACATCCTCAAAGGACCAGAGGGTCCTAAAACCTTCCACATCCCCATTCCCCATAAAAAACTCAAAATCCAGCCTTATTCTAGCTTTAAGTAGCCTCACTAATAAAATTTTGACATCAACATCATTCTCAACATTCTCAAGTTTTCTCCTCCGGCTTACAAAGATAGCCAACTTTGCCAACTTAGCCAACTTTGCCTACCCTAAAACAAAGTGAAACGTCAAAGTCCATATGAAGTGTGAGGGAGGGAAAAGGGTCCGTGCTTTCTAGCTGTAGTGTGCCTTTGCTAAAGTCCATGAGTAGGGAGCGCTCATGTCCATGAAGCTCCTGTTTCCAGTGTGAAAGAAGACCACCAATGAAACGATTTGATCTAAAACCGAGATGTGCTGCTAAAGCTGAGGCGTGGTTGAGGCCAGGACCAGCCAGTTCCACCACCTGCTTCAAAGTGAGAACATTCCTGGAACACAGCTTATCAAAGAATGTCCTTCCAACTCCCGGCAGGACACCAAGACGACCACCAAAAACCAGCGGCTCCCTCAACAACCAGTGGAAGGAATTGCATGGCCCTCTTTGTTTTTTAAAAAGAGTCCACACTGAAAACAGACTGCGGTAAAAACTGGGTAAAGACAGTGCACTAGAGTCCTTAAAATCCATTAAAAACACAGGGAGGTCTAGCCTAAGCCCAAGGACTCCCTGTAAAATAACACAGGCCAAAGGCCTCACACCAGGTCTTGGGGACCCATCAGCAGTCTCTGTATGAAAGTCAGTCTAAAAGCAGCACCTCTACTAGCTAAATGAGCCACTCCTTGCCCCCCTTCCTCTTTGGGAAGAAATAACAGGGCTTGAGGGACCCAGTGGAATCCACCCCCCCACCCCCCAAAAAAGTCCACCATAACAGACTGAATTTTGGACAGCAAACCAGCAGGGGGGTCCATGTACATGAGGCTCATCACTTTTATTCAGTCTTCGGGCCAGAGCTTTTGAAAGAATTTTGTAGTCCGTGCAGAGCAGAGAGACTGGCCTCCAGTTCTTTAGGCTCTGTAGGTCCCCTTTTTTGGGCAATAGCGTGATGATGGCCCTCCTGCAGGTCGTAGGTAGGGTCCCCTTTTTCAAACTGTCTTGGAGAACCTCCAGTAGATCTGGACCAAGCAGGGGCCAGAATTCCTTATCAAAGTCCGCAGAGAGACCATCTATGCCTGGTGACTTTCCATTCTGGAGGCTCATTAGCACTGCATGCAGCTCAGACAGAGACAGTGGAGCATCCAAGCCGACAACAAGGTCCTCTGAGAGGATTGGAAGACCACCAAGGAAACTCTGGCTGAGTGACGTGTCTTCCCTCCACTCTGCTTTATACAGTTCACTGTAGAAACTAGCAGCATACTGTATTTCCTGATCTCTGCTGCTGTGGAGATTGTTCTTCCACCATCGTCCAACAAGAAGTGAATAAGCTTTCTCTGGCCATTTTTCCACTCCAGTCCAAAAAAGTACTGGGAGGGCGAGTCCATCAGAGCTACGTCCATGTAGCATGAGCGGACCAGAGCTCCTTGTGCAGTGACCCCTAGCAAGCTAGCCAAGGCTGACCTTTTTGATTTAAGAGCCTCTAAGTGCTCTTGTTTTCCTGTCGTCGTCGGCCTCCGTCGGTCTATGATGACCATGGAAGAGAATCCTAAACGTCTACTCTGCTGGAAAAGCACCGCCTGTGGCTGAACAGGCCGATGCGCACCGGTGTTCTACCTTCCAGCGTTGGGCGTTGGTAGGATTCAAGCCTGGGCAGGAAGATATGGAAGACAAGATGCTACCCATGCAGCATGTCCCCCCTCTCCACGTCACTGATGAATCCAAAGGAACAGCAGGGCTGCTATAGTTTGGCACCAGCGCCGTCGCAGGAGCTGCCAGAACAATGTTGAGCACAACAGAGAACTGCCTTAGGGGCTCCGACTCTGGATTTTTCCTCAGGGTTGACTCCCGAAGCCTTTTCCGTGACCGGGTGTGCCGCAAGGCAGCGGAGGTTTGAAATCAGGGTTTACCTTCCCCTAGATGGGCTACCTTCCCAGGTTGACAAGCCACCATCTACCCGAAGCATCTGGTTCTAAGGCGCCAGAGATCCGCCCTCGCCCCTTCTCCTATTAGTAAAAGCAGTTCCGCCGGGCTTAGAGACTAAACCACACGGGCAGGCTAGGAGTTGGACTTAGTTGTCAGAGGCTTTTCGAGACGCACGCCGTAAGGAGCATTTTATGAGCACTGGGAGCTTAACCCCAGTGCCACTCCTGGCTATGACAACCTTGGAACCTGTTTTCCTGTAGAACTGAGTAACTCCTCTAGCTCTACCACCTCAGTCTCCAGAGCTTTCAAGGATTTGGTCAAGCTACGAGTGACATTTCAAGTGTACTGTTGACAGAGTTGTTTTATTTGCGCCTTACCAAAATCCCACCACATTTGGAGAGATTTAAAAGAGGTTTTTTGCTCCCTGTGTGACTTCCATACACCATGAAAAACTCCTTTAAAAGACACATCATTAACGTAAAAGTGTATTATTAAAATGCCAAAAAGCACTCATACACTTTACATTTTCAATAAAAACAGAACAAAACAGCAGGCAGTGATCAGTGAAACCTACAGGACAGATACAACTATTTTTAAAAATGCTCATTTGATGTTTAAAACCATGAAAACAGTCTAACCTAGCCATAGATAAAAGGTTGTCTTTAACATGGCTCCAGGTGTATTGCCTCTGGTCCCCATGATGTGATCTCCATACATCGGCCTTTTTGTGTGCCTTCACTAGTTCCCTCAGCCTATTGGCAGAAGCAGGGTAAGGCTCCTGATGGTTCCTGTCTAGTCTGTGGTTTAATGTACAATTAAAATCACCCCCCAGAAATAAAAAACTATTCGAATTACAGGATCTAACCATATCCAATAACACATCAAAGAACCTGATCCTCTCTGCTCTCTGTGTTGGCACATACACATTTATAAAAACCCAAGTTCACATTTTCAAATTGTACCTTTAATAAGAGTAAATGGCCTTTCACCACCTCTTCTACCTCATGAGAGGCAGGCACACAACCCCTAGACAAAAGTACAGCATGCCCCCCACTGTTATTAAACTTGTGGCTAAAAAAAAATGCAGCCATCCCACTCTTTTCTCCACTGGCTCTCATTGTCTACAGTGCTGTGATTCTCCTGTAGCATCAGCACATCAAGCTTCTTTAAATTAAAAAGCTTGTATAAAGAGGCCCTTTTTACGTCATCCCTGGCCCCATTAATATTAAGAGTGCCAATTCTAAGGTGAGGCATTAAAAAGGATAAAAATAAAGTACAGTAAAAAAAAAAAAACCGCACACGTAGCAGAAAAGGGAAAAGACAAGCTAAGAGTCAACATAACTGTTAGTGATTTGTGATTTCAGTTTAAGCACAAGTTTCTTTAAATGATAGATTTCCTGATAAGTGAAAGTCTCATTCCCATCATTCAGTTTCATAAACCTGTGAGCTGATGCAACAAATAATTCCAGATCTGGAAAGTAATTTTCTACTTTCACAGCTCTGCTCCCCTTAGTCACTTGAAGAAACTTCCTGATCTTTGTGAAAGAGTAGAAGCTTTGCTCCTCCTCCGTCTGCATCGGCTCAGGCTCAGCTTCACTGTCATCAGAAGACTCTCATCCAGCACTTCCAACCCCCCCACCCTACTAGATTTAGCAGAGCTCTGCAAGTTTTCAGCACTTTTTCTTTTTTGTGCAGCTTTGAAAGGATCCTCCTCAACAAAATTACGTTCCTGTATTTCTTCATCAACTGCAGCATTTGACATGCAGTGTTTACTCGGTGTGTCCGTCACAGCCCCGGTTTACTCCTCCCCCACCTGCAAAATCTGTTCATTCATGTTTTTTTCTTGAACTACACCTTTTTGCTCTTCACCTTTTTACTCTGGGTGACAGACTCGTCACAACGATCAGAGCTGCCGCCAGACAGAAACCCCCCACCATCACTGTTTGGAGGAGCAACCACTGTGCCCCCCGCCACCGCCGCCGCCACCCCGGCAGAAGCGGACACCACAGCAGCATCCGCCGCCACCCCGGCAGAAGTGGATGCCACACTGGCATCCACCGCAGCGGCGCCCACCGCATCATATGTAGTGCTACCCTCTGGACCACCAAAAACACCCGTGTTGTGGAGGAACAAATAAGTTCAGGTGAGATGCGGCGAGCTGGAAGGTGGCAGGATTTTATTTTCCTCCAACATCATGAGACACACTGTAGCGCTGTGCACCATGTTGTGCTGTGTGTGCTGTGTGTGCTCATGAGGCATGTATTGTAAGCTCTTTAATACAGACAGAGAGAATGCATGGCACATTTGCATATTGATATACACTACCGTTCAAAAGTTTGGGGTCACCCAGACAATTATTTTGTGTTTTCCATGAAAAGTCACACTTATTTACCACCATGAGTTGTAAAATGAATAGAAAATATAGTCAAGACATTGACAAGGTTAGAAATAATGATTTGTATTTGAAATAATAATTTTTTCCTTCAAACTTTGCTTTCGTCAAAGAATCCTCCATTTGCAGCAATTACAGCATTGCAGACCTAACATGATTGCACAAGGGTTTTCTATTCATCCATTAGCCTTCTGATGCAATGAGCAAACACATTGTACCATTAGAACACTGGAGTGATAGTTGCTGGAAATGGGCCTCTATACACCTATGTAGATATTGCACCAAAAACCAGACATTTGCAGCTAGAATAGTCATTTGCCACATTAGCAATGTATAGAGTGTATTTCTGATTAGTTTAAAGTTATCTTCATTGAAAAAAAGTGCTTTTCTTTCAAAAATAAGGAAATTTCTAAGTGACCCCAAACTTTTGAACGGTAGTGTACATGTCAGTCAATACATATCATTCGCATGGCCAACTGGCATCCAGACATCCTCTCCTTAATCCGGGGATGTATAACAATAGTCCATTGTTCTGATTGTCTCCTAGGGGCTCTCTGTCCACATGCAAATTGTCCCCTGCTTAGTGCAGGCTGGCTGAGTGTGAGGCTTGAATGTCCATGTAGATTGTGGTGGGTCACCACAGCGTCACCTTTCTTATCCCAGTATTATTCATGTTAACTTTTTCAGGACATGAGCTAATAAGATGGCTTTCTGCACCGCACGCAAAGCACTTCATAGTTTCAGATGTTGCAAAAATTAAATAACTAAAGCCATCAATCCTGAAGTTAAAAGACACGTTCAGTTCTGCAGAGCTGTCTTTTAACACCATAAAACACTGCCTCCTGTGACACACAACATGCTTTAGCAGGGGTGATTTACTACCCAGAGAGACCGTTCTGATGGGTGAAACAATTTGGCCAAAATGGGATAGCTCTTATCAGCTGATCATTTTTAGTGAAAGGAGGAGCGTTAGAAATGGTGATCTTCCTAGAAGGGTTCACCAGCGGTAAAACAGGAGTAAAAGTGTCATTTATGACAACTCCCTGTTCCACCACCTGATCAGCTTTTTCAGTTTGATCCAGAAAAATGACATCTGCGCTGTTCATCCTTGATGTTGACTTTATACTGTCATGCTCACCCACCTGTCCCACTGCGAGGCCGGCCTCCTCCACAGAACAGGAAACTGTCAGGAGGATTCTCATGCCATGCCTTCGGGTCAAGCGCTCAAATTCCACCCCACCGTCAACTATCGGCATGATGCCGGCCGGGAAAAAACAGCCAGCAGAAGCTACCGTTCCCCAACACGCTCACTCCAAAACACACACCCCAGCACACATGCACTCAAACCGCTATATAGTAAACAAACACACCTCAACACACAAGATAGAGAAAAGTTAGAAAAACAAAGTTTAGAGTACTCACTCAATGCCACTCCACACACGTGCTCACACATGCGCACGAGAGAGAGAGAGAGGGGGGGGGGGACCGGCAAAATACAAATATAATGTGATAACTAGAATGATGACAAATAAAGACTGAAGGAAAAATACAAGTAAACCCAAATATATAAATAACAAAACTACAATGAATGTAAACAGGAAAAATAAGCCACACAACAATACAAGATATGTGAAAACCAACCAAGGACAAAATAACAGGAACTAGAATTCAAAAATACATCAACTATAAACATATGGAAAAAGGCAATGAGACTGAGCACGGTGGAATCCCCCATGCTCAGATCATGACAACCAACCCCCCCACCCCAAGGGGTGGATTCCAGACACCCTGGATAACATCGAAAAAAATAAAGGACCCACCCACAAAGAAAACCCACCTGACAAAAAATAAGAAAACAACCCCACCCCGGGCAGGAGGAAGGGGACCCAGGCACGGAGGGACAGAAACAAACCAGAGAAAATAAGAAAAACCCTCATGACTCACACCCCACCAAAACTCAGGCTAGGAGGGAACAAAAAACAAAACCCCACTCAGATCCACACCCGGCAAAACCCAGGCACCTAAGCCCCCTGGACCGGAGAGCTGGACAGTTCAGGTGGTTGAAAGAAGTCCCAAACCTGGCAGATGATGTGAAGGAAAGAGTCGGGTGGTCTACTGGAAAATGTGGTCCCCCCAACCCAGCAGCACAGTCTGTCCGGTGGCCTGCCAGAGTGCTTCAGCCACCTCAACAGACGGGAAAGTCCAGGAGGCGGCTGCCCAGCAGGGATGAATGGTGGTGGAGTAAGTTGGATAATTGGGAAACAGAATGGAACAGATGGCCAGCCAGTGGGAACCTCAGGGACAGGAACAAGAGCCCCGGTGGCTACAGGGAAAGGGGAACCCCTGATGACACCGGGCACAGGAGAGGGAGCCACAACGGCCCCAGGCAAAGGAGAGGGGACCACAACGACCTCGGGCAGAGGAGGGGGAACTTTGAGGACGTCAGGCAGAGGAGAAGGGACCACGACGGCCCCAGGCAATGGAGAGGAAACCACGGCGGTTTCTGACTGGCCATAGCTGCACCCACGGTGGCCCCGCACTGGGACATGGCTGCACCCACAGCGGTCCCTGGGCTGGAGTGCAGCACTCACAGCGGGCCCAAGCTGAAGTGCAGCACCCACTTTGGTCCAAAACTGGGACACAGCACCCACAATGGCCCCCGGCTGGGACATAACATTCACGGAGATCTGGACTGAGGAGGAGCTGCACCCATGGAGGTTTCTGAGCTGGGATGGAGTACCCGTGACGACCTCAGCAGGAGGGGGAGCAGCACCCATGGAGGCCCTGGGCTGGGACGGAGCACCCGCGAATATCTTGGCCGATGGGGAAGCTGGACCGATGGAGTTCTCTGGCGGCAAGGCTGGACCCACGGAGACCTCTGGCAAAGTTGGACACTCCTCGTGACCCTGGGAAAAGACTCCGACAGGAGGGACAGTGAGTGGGGGTCAAGGTCACTGGTGGCAGTGGAGCCCGGCAAGGTGAGCTCAGGTGCAGCTGATGGCTGCACTTGGCTCCCCCCTCCAAGAGCCAGGCAAGATCTCTCCAAAACAGAGACAGTGAAAACAAAGAAGAGCAAATCAAATCAAATCAAATCAAACTTTATTGTCATATTGCTGTACATACAACTATAGTGCAGGCAAGATGAAATTGCGTTTCTCTCGGCATCCATATAAATAGAAGCAGCATGATTTAAGACACACTCACACATAGCTTCACCCCCCCACCCCCACCCCCCCCATCCATTCACACATCCCTGAGACATACTTGGGAAAAAAAACTAACTAACTATAATATACAAATAATATACAAAAATGTCCGAAGGTGCAGTAGTGTGTATGAGAGATTCCGGGTCAACTGTTCAGCATCCTGACAGCTTGTGGAAGGAAGCTGTTGATCAGTCTGGTGGTTCTGCCTCTGATGCTCCAGAATTGTTTACCAGATGGAAGAGGTTCAAAGTGTTTATGCAGAGGGTGAGAACGGTCCTTGACAATGTTCAGTGCCCTGCTCCTACAACGGTTCTGAAAAAAGTTCTTGGACAGAGGGGAGGGAGACTCCAATTACCCACTCAGCCCCCCTTGACTATCCTCTGCAGGGCTTTTTTGTTTGACATACTGCAGCTGGAGTACCATGTAGCATTGCAGTACGTCAGAACACTCTCCACCACACCTCTGTAGAAGGTCCTGAGGATGCAGATGGGGAGAGAGGCCTGTTTGAGTTTCCTCAAGAAGTGCAGTATCTGCTGAGCCCGCTTCCTGATCCCCTTGCCTTGCCTGATCCCCAGCACTTGCCTAAGCTCAAGCTCCACTGCCACCCAGGACTCTGTCAATCCAGGCAGCAACATCTCGGGCCCGGCCCTCTAGAGGTCCAGCTTCGGATCCACTGTGGCGGCCCCAGCAGCAGCCATCATGGAAGATGCAGTCCCGAGACCTCCCAGCGAAGTGTCCCACGCAGGTGGCTTGCCCAGCATGGTGACAGGAGGTCGGTTCCCCGCTGGTGCTGGATCCTGCACTGCTGAAGCCAGGGGACACTCAGTTGTCGGCACGGGCTCCAGCTCACTGGTAGTGCTCTCCCTCCATCCGGACCATGGCTGCAGGGCTGGAACCAAGTTCTCCAGGTCCGCAGGCTCCTCCAATGTTTGGCGGCTCAATCCTGGGGCTGGTGGACACTCAGGGGGCAAAGGAGGAGACACGGAGAGAGCAGGTGAAAAGTTTATAGCTGCAGCAGGCGGTGAGGACTCAGAGGACTGCACAGGCAGAGCCCCACCACTGGGAATCAGGCAAGATAATTCATGTGTCAATGAAGGAGAATGAAAAAACACTTGCCTGTATTCCCGGGGCATGACGTTTTCTGCTGCAGCTGGTCTTAAGTCATCCCTCTCCATGGCTACGGTGGTCATGGGCCCCTCAGAGGATCGTGGAGGGGCCGCCCCTGCAGACATGAAGATGGGCAGAGCTGGAGAAGAAACGGCCGGACCCTCAGCAGCGGGAAGGAACGCCGAGGAAGAGAAGGAGGCAGCAGCTGCGGAAAAGGAAGAAGCTGACAGGACAGCCAGAGAGGAAAAAATGCAAAGAAGGCACTGCTGCGGGAGTTTTCTTCCTCGGTGAAGGAGGGGCTGCTGACAGGGAGGTGGAGGGTTTTTTCCAGCGGTCCAGAGCTGGATGACAGCATCTTGGCGCTGGTGACGTGGTAGTTGGAGCCGGAGCTGGTGACTGACGAGGAACCCATGAGACCGGGACTCGGGACGCTTCACCGTCGGCGCAGGCCTAGGCTTCTTCAGAGAGCTCCTCACCATCCCTCTGCTCTCGTGCTGTAGGTCTGCCACCAGCGAAATCCTCTCCATCTCCTCAGCATGCTCCGCCAGCAAAGGGCACCAACGGGCAGCTGCCTCCGCGAGTCCCAGGTACCAAAGGGCGTCTCTGGCCGTTGGAGCCCTGCAGGCATTGGAGATGAGATCGTCTATCTCCATCAGCGTTCTGCAAACCTCCCATCCCAGGCGCACTGGGTACTCATGCCCGCCGATCGAAGAGGTGTAACTGGGGAACATGCTGGGGAACATGCTGAAAGTAGCTCCGGTGGAAAAAGAGGTGAGTGGGGAAAAAAAATACAAACTACAGCAGCTGGGTCAAGACTTGGTCAGAGTCTACTGTCATAAATTGCCCCTCAGGGCAGGAAGGGAGACCCACGTGCTGAACTGCAGTTTGTGGCATTTAATAAAGAAGACAATAAATCCAAAAGTGCACAAACAAAACTTACAACAAGGTGAAGACGGGATGAAGTATCAGAATACACGTTGAAACAGGGAAGGGTTCCAATGGGGATGAAAATGATGAAACTCTGACCAAGAGTACATGAGCAGGCCCATCTTAAATAAGGCAAACAATCAATTATCACAAGTACCATCAGGTGTGAATCACATGAGCGGACAGGAGGTGAAAGTGATTACAATCAGCTGTGAGTCATGAGGAGAGGAGACGGGGCTGGCAGCTTGACAGGGGCACCACCCACAACCAGGGCAAAACCTGCAAGTGCCAATGACAGCTGCAACCCCAGAGAGAGAGCGAGAGAGAGAGAGAGGGAACCGGCAAAATACAAATATAATGCAATAACTAGAATGATGACAAATAAAGACTGAAGGAAAAATACAAGTAAACCCAAATATATAAATAACAAAAATACAATGAACGTAAACAGGAAAAATAAGCCACATTAAGAAACAATGCAAGATATGTGAAAATCAACCAAGGATAAAATAACAGGAACTAGAACTCAAAAATACAACAGCTATACAAATATGGAAAAAGGCAATGAGACTGAGCACGGTGGAATCCCTCGTGCTCAGATCGTGACACTGGGCATTAACTGTAATTAATACCTGGTTTACATAATTCCAAGCAGCATCACTATTGTGTGCAATTTCGCTTCGCTCACGTGTACGCCCTTTGGCCAGAGCAAAACAGATCATCCCTCTGAGGTAAACATATCATCATGATCTCAGTTCACCTTAGATCATGAACCTCTGTGCAGTAAAGGAAGGGCAGGAGTGCTTTGGACCGGATTAGCGCATATTACACCCAAAACACACTTCTGAATAATTAGACCAGCCCCTTTGTGCTTTTTGCACTTCGCAAAAACTGCTTTCCCACTGCTGTAACAACAAAATGTACTTGGATATGTCCATAAATGCACTCTGTGCCTTAGACAATAGAATGTTGACGAGATCATCATAATATGGCCCTTAATGTGGGCCCAACACAATCATTCCCCAGCACCTGATACAAAAACTCAGACACTTAGGACTCTAAACCTCTCTCTGTAACTGGGTGCTGGACTTTCTCACAGGGAGGCCACAGAAAGTGTGGGTTGGTAGCAACTCCTCCCAGACCATCACACTGAGCACAGGGGCCCCACAAGGGTGCGTGCTCAGCCGGCTGCTCTTCACCCTGCTGACCCATGACTACGTAGCAGCCTACAACACCAACCACATCATCAAGTTTGTGGACGACGCAACGCTGGTGGGCCTCATCACTCCCCCATCCCCCCTGGACGGTAACACAATCACCCACACAATAACTACCTCAGCTGTTTTGCACAGAAAGACTGGCACATCAACAGTAATACTGTTGTTTTGTTATACGTTTGCTGCTGTATGTCTCTGCACATTAACCACAACCATTTGCACAAATGCCATATCTGCTGCTGTTTGTCACTGCAATACTGATCACATGCAGTCCTATCTGTAACAATCTGTACCTACACTACTGCATTGAACTACAACTATGGGTATTCTACGGCATGAACTACGGGCATCTCTAGCTGTCTGTATATAGGATTGCTGGGTTTATCATCATTAATTGTTTATCTCTATGGAGGTCTGGGTCTTTCTTGTCACCATTGGCACCACGGATTGCATTACTGTACATAGACTGCTGTTGTTTTCTTTTTTCCAGCCTTATTCCTTTTCTTTTTATTGTAGGCCTCCGTCGGTCTATGATGACCATGGAAGAGAAGCCTAAACGTCTACTCTGCTGGAACAGCACCGCCTGTGGCTGAACAGGCCGATGCGCGAATGGCAGTCCCTGTCACACAAGTCCCACTTGTGGGTGGTCTCCGTGCTGCTGGGTCTGTGACGGTTCTTCCTGCAGGTCCTATTTTCATCTGCTGCAGCAGTCAGTCTCTCTTCACCCGCCTTGAGCTGTCTGGTCAGGGTGCCTCTCCATTTGGAGCAGTCCGTTGCAAGGTCCTCCCAGCGCTCTGTGTTGATCTCCAGGGCCTTCATGTCTGTCTTGCAGACGTCTCTAAAGCGCAGCTGTGGGCGGCCAACGTCTGTCCTGCCAGTCGCCAGTTCTCCGTAGAGGACATCTTTGGGGATTCTGCCATCCTCCATACGGTGAACGTGGCCTAGCCAGCGGAGCCTGCGCTGCCTGAGTAGAGTGAACGTGGAGGGAAGGCCGGCTCGGGACAGAACTTCTGTGTTGGGCACTTTGTCCTGCCAGGATTTGTCCAGGATGTGGCGAATGCAGCGCAGGTGGAAGGAGTTCAGTCTCTTTTCCTGCCGGGCGTATGTTGTCCACGTCTCACTCCCATAGAGCAGTGTGCTGATGACGCAGGCGTTGTACACTGCCATCTTCATCTTGACAGACAGTTTGGGATTCTCCCACACTCGTGTGGTGAGGCGAGCGAGTGTGAAGGCTGATTTTCCAATCCTCTTGTCAATCTCTGTATCAAGGGAGAGGTTGATGCTGATCGTGGACCCCAGGTACGTGAACTGATTCACGACCTCCATCTCGTAGTCATCGATGGTGATGGTTGGTGGTGCTTCCGTGCCTTGCGCCAAGACGTTAGTCTTCTTCAGGCTGATGGTAAGCCCGAAGTCCTTGCATGCCTGGGAGAAGCAGTCCATCAGGGTCTGAAGCTCCTGCTGTGTGTGGGTTGCGACTGCAGCGTCGTCTGTGAACAGCATGTCTCTGATTAGAGCCTCGCGTACTTTGGTTCTGGCTTTCAGGCGGGCGAGGTTGAAAAGCCTGCCGTCAGATCTTGTGTGCAGGTAGATTCCCTCTGTTGCTGTGCTGAAGGCATGCCTCAGGAGCATAGCAAAGAAAATCCCAAAGAGGGTTGGCGCAAGTACACAGCCCTGTATCACTCCGCTGCGTATGTTGAATGGCTCTGAGACGTTGCCGTCGTGCTGCACTATCCCCTGCATGTTGGTGTGAAATGATTCAATGAGGCTTTGCAACTTTGGTGGGCATCCTATCTTTGGCAGGATCTTGAAAAGGCCCTCTCTGCTGACCAGATCGAACGCTTTGGTGAGGTCGATGAAGGCAACGTACAGGGGTATGTTCTGTTCTCTGCATTTCTCCTGGAGTTGGCAGATGGAGAATATCATGTCTACCGTCGATCGCTCAGCGCGGAAGCCACACTGAGACTCGGGGTAGACACGTTTGGCAAGCTTCTGTAGTCGAACGAGAACAACTCGTGCGTAGACTTTGCCAACAACACTGAGGAGGGAGATGCCCCTGTAGTTGTTGCAGTCGCTTCTCTCCCCTTTGTTTTTGTAGAGGGTGATGATCTTGGTGTCCCTCATGTCCTGTGGTACGGCACCTTCCTTCCAGCACTGGCAGAGGACGTCATGCAATGGCAGCAGTAGAGCGGTCTTGCAGTGCTTGATCAGGTTGGGGGGTATGCCGTCATTGCCGGGTGCCTTGCCAGCAGCCAAGCTATCAATGGCCTTGCTGAGTTCGTCGATGGTTGGCTCGGCGTCAACTTCGTCCATGGATGGCAGGCAGTCGATGGCATCAAGGGCTGACGGTGTCACGGTGTTCTGTCTGGAGTAGAGGTCGGAGTAGTGTTCCACCCATGTCTCCATCTGCTTGTTCTTTACTGTGATCATCTCCCCAGTGGAGGATTTGAGGGGGGCCGTCTTGCTCTGAGCTGGACCAAGTGCTTTCTTGATGCCATCGTACATACCACGGATGTTCCCTGTTATGGCAGCGGTTTGAATGTCCTGGCTGAGCTGAGTCCAGTACTCGTTGGCACAGCGCCGAGCAGTCTGCTGAACTTTGCTTCTCGCAGCCCTGAGAATCTGGAGATTCTTCTCATTTGGGTACTTCTTGTACTCAGCAAGTGCTGAGCGCTTGGCTTCAATGATGGGGGTCATCTTGGTCAACTTGGCATCAAACCAGTCCTGTGACTTTGAGGTCTTCCTCCCAAAGGTAGCCAAGGCTGTGTGGTGGATGGTGTTTCGCAGCTCTTCCCACTTCTGCTTTGCAGATTCTCCTTCTTGTGGTACACCAAGTTCCTTCTCAAAGGTGGAGGCAAACTGCTCAACAAGTTCTGGTTGGGCCATCTTGCTGGTGTCAATCCGTGCCTTTCCAGGCTGTCTAGCATGATGGAATTTCTTCAGCTGCAGCTTGACCTTGCAACACACCAATGAATGGTCTGTGTCGCAATCTGCACTCTGGAACGAACGGGTGATTAGCACGTTCTTCAGTGAGGTGCGCCTGGTCAGGATCAAGTCCAGCTGGTGCCAGTGCTTTGAGCGCGGATGTCGCCAGGAAACCTTGTGTTGGGGCTTGGTCTTGAAGAACAAGTTTGTGATGCACAGATCGTGATATGTGCAGAACTCGAGCAGCCGCTGTCCGTTGTCGTTTATTCTGCCCATGCCAAATGGTCCAAGACAGGAGGGCCAGGAGCCGTGGTCAGCACCCACTCTGGCATTGAAGTCTCCAAGGAGAATGAGTTGTTCAGAGTTGGGGATGATCCTGGCAGTTGTTGCGAGATTCTCGTAGAACTCGTCTTTTGCCTCTGGTGTGGCTGTCAGTTTTGGGGCATACACACTGACGAGGGTGACTGGGCCTTAAGTGGTGTTCAGGCGGAGGGTGAGGAGTCGTGCAGAGCCATTGCTGCCTGGTTCCACCATCTTCAGCAAGGTGTTCTTCACTGCGAAGCCCACTCCGTGTTCCCTGTGTTTGTCACTGCCCTTTCCCTGCCAGTAGAGCGTGTAGTCCTTCTCTCTCAGTGTGCCTGCATCAGCCAACCATGTTTCCCGGAGAGTGGCGATATCCACTTCCAGTCTCTACAGCTCATTATTGATGATGGCAGTCTTCCTGGTGTCGTTGATGTCCTTGAGGTTAGCAGCGAGTCCTGTCATCATAGTGCGGACGTTCCAAGTTCCCAGTTTTAGAGTTGGTCTCTTTTGTTTTTTTGTCTTGCCTGGTGCGAAAGTTCTCAGCCTGCCGTTCGGACTTCTCCTCATCCCCATGCACCCAATGAGGAAAGCAAGCTGTGGCGGGACAACACCTTATTGGCTGGGGGCTGCCCAGCTTGAGGCGGGCGGTAGCTGTCCAGTGAGATCCGATGAGCCCTCCCACCGTCGGGAACAACCCCTGGCGCCGCGCTCTACGCCAATTTGAACGGTGGCTTATAACCGGTAACTGTCATTCCCCGTGTTTTGTCTACGCCAAAGGCGAAGCTGGAGTGTCCTCTCCAGTGATCCGGTGTTCTACCTTCCAGCGTTGGGCGTTGGTAAAAAACGGTTTGGTTTAAAACTGCCTTGACTAGTACTACTCATTATTACTAGTATTATTATTATTATTACTTATTATTACTTATTTTTCTACACTTATTGCACGTTTCTAGTCCTTTAGTTTTTTAGTTTATCCCTTTTTCTCATTATGTTTTTAATGTTGCAGCATGGCACCGAGACAAATTCCTAGTTTGTGTATCACATGAACAATGGCAATAAACCTGATTCTGATTCTGATTCTGATTCTGATTCTGGTAGGATTCAAGCCTGGGCAGGAAGATATGGAGGACAAGATGTTGCCCATGCAGCATGTCCCCCCTCTCCACGTCACTGATGAATCCAAAGGAACAGCAGGGCTGCTACAGTTTGGCACCAGCGCCGTCGCAGGAGCTGCCAGAACGATGTTGAGCACAACAGAGAACTGCCTTAGGCACTCAAACTCCGGATTTTTCCTCAGGGTTGACTCCCGAAGCCTTTCCCGTGACCAGGTGTGCCGCAAGGCAGCGGAGGTTTGAAATCAGGGTTTACCTTCCCCTAGATGGGCTACCTTCCCAGGTTGATGAGCCACCATCTACCCGAAGCATCTGGTTTTAAGGCGCCAGAGATCCGCCCTCGCCCCTTCTCCTATTAGTAAAAGCAGTTCCGCCGGGCTTAGAGACTAAACCACACGGGCAGGCTAGGAGTTGGACTTAGTTGTCAGAGGCTTTTCGAGACGCACGCCATAAGGAGCATTTTATGAGCACTGGGAGCTTAACCCCAGTGCCGCTCCTGGCTATGACAACCTTGGAACCAATTCTCCTGTATGACCTGTACGTATAGAAGTATTGACAATAAAATCTTTGAATCTTGAATGTCTAATTTCCCTACAGCTTTCACTGATAAAGTCTTCACATTTTTAAAGTATAAAAATAATGCATCTTGAATAAGAAAAACACGTCTGAAATTTTAAAAAGTATGTTTGAATTATGATTGTACCCAAATATTTGATTATTAAGATATTTGTTAACTACACATATTGGTTTTTAAATTTAACAGCTGTTTTACTTTCATCCAATTTTAGTAAGGGTAAACAGAAATTCTGAAAATCTGGACAAAAAAAGCTCACAAATTTACAAGAAAAAGAAGCAATTGATATTAGAAGCCACAGACTAACATGAATACATTTACAAATATACAAAAAAAAACCCAACTCAAAAATACATGAAGAAATTGAAAATTCGCAAGGAAAACCCTCTTAAATTTGGTGAAAATTTTAAGAAAAAAAGCTGACATATTTATAAGGGAAAAGTACATTTACAAATAGAAGTCACAAAATTGTAAGCGAGAATAGGAGTGCCATATTTTGAAGAAAAAGTTTTTAAAAATTACATATAGCAAATAGACAAGCATTTCCATGTTTTAGCTATGAGCATGTCCCACATATTTGTCTGCATCTTTTATATGGAATATCATTCAGGTTTTTAAATATACAGAATGCTTTAAGACTCTTATTTATATGCTTTCTATGGTTGGGCTCTCACCGCTCGGCTAAAATGGCTAGTAGGGGTAATAATGACACTCTGGCTCACTCCTGGGGATAATCACGCACACACACACACACGCGCACAACATAAACCATAGTATCCATTCACGCTGGGCTCATTTGCATTCTCATCAGTATGCATGAAATTTCTCACTGAACTTTAATACCCTAACTGCTGCATAATACACTTTAATGAGCATAAGAGTGAGCATGACAATTAAAACTCGTATTAATCACTAAACGCTGAGAGGAGGGGATGTGGGGATGAGATGAGACAGGGCGTAGGGAGGGAGGGTGGAATCCTGATTGAGGACCGGGGGATAAAGAGCACTCCACCGAGGATGGGGGGAAGAGAACAGAGGCTGAAGTGAGAAATGAAGAAAACGTGCAGCCAATGGATGTAAAGATAAAAAAAAAAGGGGGTTGATGATTAAAGAAAGGGATTAAGAAAGAGGGAAGATGAAGATTCTTTGGAGAAGATGGCAAGAACATCTTAGTGGATGAATGACATTGACAGTGGACAAGTGGAATCCCTTTCTTCCTCTCAGTCTTTCTTATTCCTTTATCCTTCTGTCATTTCCTTGCCCCCCCCCCCATTCTCTCTTTGTTGCGCTCCCTCTTTAAACAGTGACAGGGAGTGTTGTTCACAAGGAGGATCACGCTCCCTGATAATGAAAATCTTTACCTCCCTCCAATAAGGTGCTTCCTTTCCTTATTTGATGGAAATGATTTTGAGGTTATGAATATTCAACCACCAGAAACAAATATGATCTCATTTGGGTTCATTTCACACCTCTGATCTCCCCTCCCCTTACAGTCCAGATGCCAGATTTATTGTTTGGCTGTGTTGCATTGTTTTCAAGGTTTATCCCTTTGTCCTGTGTGAGGGCTTTTTTTTTTTTTTAAATAAATGTATTTATGAATTATATGTACCATGCAGTCCCCAGTGGGGACCAGTGCTAGTCTCATCTTGTGGCACCATCATCTTTGATCTACTTGGTCATGGTCATAATTCTGACCCAATTTAAATATTAATAGAAATACCACACAGCACAAAAACGTCAAATTAAAGGGTGGAGTTATTCAGGCAATAAAGAACACATTTGACATTTTACAAATAAACAAAGAGTCATATAGGGCAGAAGTGCAGATTTAACAAACAAAAACCATTTGCATTTGAACTTGATACTATAAAAGGTGTAAAGTTTTGGTTTGAGCATAAAATAAAGAAAATGAAGGAAAAGTAAATGTGAGTAAATAAACCAGTAAATGAAAATATTTAGTTATTTTTTCCCTTTTTCTTTCTTATTCATGCATTGCTCGTAGAACTCAAGTATTCCTGTCTGAAGCAGGTATCCCAATCAGGCTTTACAGGCCCAAATGTACGCTGTGTTTGAAAGTGGAATAAAAAGAGGTGAAGCCTATATGTAGGCAATCACATGTCAGACTTTGACAAACATGAAAGGAAGAAAATGGCACTAAGATTTATTTATTTGATTTATTACAGAATACCTAGCTATTGAAAATGAATGAGACATCCAATATTAGCAACTGTTTCAGATCCCTTGTTTATTTGTTTGTCAGATCACTTATTTGTGTGATCTTTTATCATATATAGTGCATCCAGAAAGTATTCACAGCACTTCACTTTTTCCACATTTTGTTATGTTACAGCCTTATTCCAGAATGGATTAAATTCTTTTTTTTTCTCAAAATTCTACACACAATAATACCCCATGACAATGTGAATTTTTTTTTTTTAGATTTTTGCAAATTTATTAAACATAAAAAACTAAGAAATCACATGTACATACTGTAAGTATTCACAGCCTTTGCCATCCATCCATCCATCCATCCCTCCATCCCTCCATCTTCTACCGCTTTTCCAGAGGGCCGGGTCGCAGAGGCAGCGGTTCAAGCAGAGAAGCCCAGACTTCCCTCTCCCCAGCCACCTGCTCCAGCTCTTCAGAGAGGATACCAAGGCGTTCCCAGACCAGCTGGGAGACACAGTCTCTCCACCGAGTCCTGGGTCTGCCCCGGGGTCTCCTCCCTGTGGGATGTGCCCAAACCACCTCAAGTGGGAGGCGTCCAAGAGGCATCCTAATCAGCCTTTGCCATAAAGCTCAAAATTGAGTTCAGGTGCATCCTGTTTCCACTGATTATCCTTGAGATAATCAACTTAATTGGAGTCCACCTGTGGTAAATTCAGTTGATTGAACCTGATTTGGAAAGACACACACCTGTCTAGGTCCCACAGTTGACAGTGTATGTCAGAGCACAAACCAAGCATGAAGTCAGAGGAAATTTCTGTAGACCTCCGAAACAGGATTGTCTCGAGACACAACTTTGGGGAAGAGTACAAAAAAATTTCTGATGCTTTGAAGGTCCCAATGAGCACAGTGGCCTCCATCATCCATAAATGGAAGAAGTTCGGAACTACCAGGAGTCTTCCTAGAGCTGGCAGACCATCTAAACTGAGCGATCAGGGGAGAAGGGCCTTAGGGAGGTGACCAAGAACCCGATGGACACTCTGTCAGAGCTTCAGCGTTCCTCTGTGGAGCGAGGAGAATCTTCCTGAAGGACAACCATGTCTGCAGCAATCCACCAATCAAGCCTGTATGGTAGAGTGGCCAGATGGAAGCCACTCCTTAGTAAAAGGCACATGGCAGCCCGCCTGGAGTTTGCCAAAAGGCACCTGAAGGACTCACCTTCACTCATCACCTTCGTGTATGCAAACCAGATGGTACGCGTTCTGGAGATCTAACTTAGTGAATGCGTGTGCATGCTGGAGAAGCTCAAAAGCGGAACTGATTAGCAGAAGAGGATGTTTGTCTTTGACAGTAATGGAATTCAGCTCACGATAATCAACACAGGGTCGCAAGGAACTGTCCTTTTTGCCCATGAAAAAGAACCTGGCACCAAGAGGAGCGGAAGATGGACGAATGAGACCGGCATTCAGACAGTCTTTGATATAGCTCTCCATCGCCTCCCGCTCTGGCCCAGACAAACTGTAGAGCCGACTGGACGGCAGTCACACACCTGGGAGGAGGTCTATGGCACAGTCGTAGAACCAATGAGGTGGCAACAAAAGGGCCCTAGACTTACTGAAGACCTCCCCAAGGTCATGATAGACCTCGTGCATGAGACTGCATCCGGCAGCTCAACCGGAGGGGAGGAGATAGGGAGAGTGACCGAACATGCGGCTGAACAGAGACACGACAAAAGACAAAAAGGGCTCCAGGACGAGATGGAATTTTGACCCCAATTTATTATGGGATTATGTTAGCAGAGCTATGGATAACCCAGGATGACGGGTGTAGATGAGCTGGGTAGAACAAAAATTGAAGGGACTTGCAATGGTTACCGGACAGGAGAATGGAAAGTGGCTCGGTCTGGAGGGTGACCGAGGCCAGATTACTGTCAGAGAGGGCCATGACCTTTAGAGGGGACGGTAGAACCAGAGTTGGAATCTTCAGCTTATGAATTAAGCCCTGAGAAATGAAATTTTGCTCCGCTCCGGAATCTATTAGTGGAGACCTTGAGTTCTGTCCCGGGTTGGTGGATGAAGGCTGGTAAAATGAGACAACCGGGGGTATTAGCTGGAGACCCGTTTACCAGACCCCCCACAGCTACAGACGGGCCATATCTTCGCAGCAACAAGTGTTCCATAGATCCACAATAAAGGCAGGCCCCCGCCCTCCTCCGATGCTGGCGGTCCCCCAGAGTCAGTTGGCCCCTACAAAAGACCATTGGCTCCAGAGAAGGGACCGCCTCAACGGAGCGAGAGGACAGGGGAAACGGCCGCAACACGAGTGAAGAGGTGGGGCCCCTCCACTCCTTCAGCTCCTCAGTACGCTCGCGGTACCGACTGGCAAGGCCTATGGCTTGCTCGATTAGCTCAGCCAGAGATAAGGGGTTGGCACGGATGGCCAGGTCATCACGGAGGTTGGAATTCAGGATCCAGAGAAAGGCGCTGCGTAGAACAACGTTGTTCCATCCGGACTCAGCCGCGACAACCCGGACATTGACCAAGAAATTAGCGACCAACCGATTTCCCTGCCGAAGTACCAACAGCTCACTCGCTAGATTCCCCTCACTCTCTGTATGACCAAATGCCCGAGCGAATTCCTGAACAAACGGATCATAAGAGAATAGTGGATGGCCTCCAGGCTGCTCAGACTGGACTGGGCCCAGTTGAGTGCATGTTAGGTTAAGTTAAGTTAAAGACATGCATGTTAGGTTAATTGGTTGTTCTAAAATTGTCCCTAGATATCTGTTTCCTATAGGCCCTTAGAATAGAGGATTAGTACTAGTGAAAGCGTTTTGAGTGGTCTCTGTGACTAGAAAAGCGCTATATAAAAGCGCAGGGGTGGACCAGCACCTGTCATCATGGATCCTGGACTACCTCACGAACCGGCCTCAGTTTGTGAGAACCCGGGACTGTGTGTCCGACACGATCATCAGTAGCACGGGGGCCCCCCAGGGAACGGTGCTGGCTCCCTTCCTGTTCACTCTTTATACTGCGAACTTCTCACACAACACAACACACTGCCATCTACAGAAGTTCTCTGATGACTCTGCGATCGTTGGCCTCATCTCCAATGGAGATGAAGCTGAGTACAGAGGGCTTATCCAGGACTTCGTGGACTGGTGCCATCGGAACTGCCTCCAGATCAACGCGAGGAAAACTAAGGAGCTGGTGGTGGACTGCCGCAGGCATGGGCAGCCCCTCACAGTACCAGTAAATATACAGGGAACAGACATCGAGATGGTGACATCCTATAAGTACCTGGGTATTCATCTGAACAATAAACTAGACTGGTCACACAATACTGATGCACTCTACAAGAAGGGACAGCGCAGGCTGTTCCTGCTGAGGAGACTCAGGTCTTTTGGTGTACAAGGGGCGCTGCTGAAGTCATTCTATGACACGGTGGTGGCATCAGCCATCACTTTTGGAGTGGTCTGCTGGGGCAGTGGCATTACTGCAGCCGATAGGAAGAGACTAAACAAACTGATTAAGAAAGCTAGCTCTGTCCTGGGGCAGCGCCTTGAGCCGATGGAGGAGATAGGAGAGAGAAGGACGGTGGCTAAACTGTCATCTCTGCTGGAGTCCGAGTTCCACCCTATGCAGGACATACTGAATGCACTGAGGAGCTCATTTAGCAGCAGACTACATCATCCCAGGTGCACAACCGAGAGGTTTCGTAGGTCCTTCCTACCAACGGCTGTCAGACTGTACAACCTAAGCAGGGCTGCTCGCAGAGATAGCAAAAAGACGTAACAAACTAATAGTTTTTTGAATGCAAAAGATGCAATAGACTTACACAATGGTCCCCTCCGGCATACAACTAGGAACATACCGGTCGCTATGGAGGGTGAGAATATGTATGGGCACATAATCATACCATGTAGGATAACTAAGTAGACGGTTATGCTGTTTCATTCCATCTAGCAACAATGCTCTGCACTGTGTGTGTTTATATATTTACATATTTATTCCATCTAGCAACAATGCTCTGCACTGTGTGTGTTTATATATTTGCATATTTATTCCATCTAGCTACAATGCTCAGCACTGGGTGTGTTTATATATTTATATATCTACATATTATTCCATCTAGCTACATTGCTCCGCACTGTGTGTGTTTATATACTTGCATATTTATTCCACCTAGCTGCAATGCTCCGTACTGTGGGTGTTTATATATTTACATATTTATTCCATCTAGCTACAATGCTCTGCACTGTGTGTTCATATATTCATATATTTATTCCATCCAGCTACAATGCTCTGCACTGTGTGTCTGTGTGTGTGTGTATATATATATATTTTATAGTAATACGTACATATGTTTATTAGCTGCTCTTGCTTGCTTGTTTTTTTTCTTGCCTTCTGATTGTTGCTCTGAGTGTTGCTATCCCTGTGCTGTTGCAATCCTGGAATTTCCCCGTTGTGGGACTAATAAAGGCTTATCTTATCTTATCTTATCTTATCTTATATAAGTGCAGGTTAGTTAGTTAGTTAGTTAGTTAGTTAGAGTGCCCGGTCTCTACGCAGCAGAGTCATGAAATTAATTTTGGATGCGTCATCCGGGTACTCCCCTGCCACCTGCTGCAAATACAGCCAGCAATGAAGTAAAAATCCCTTACATCCCCCCACCTCCCCCGCATACGGCGCAGGAGAAGGGATGGAGATGGTCCGGCGAATAGATGGAACGACCGGAGCAGCAGGAGGAGGAGGAGGAGACGCCGTACTGGAAAGACAGCAAAGGTGAGCGGTCACGGTAGCTAAATGTTGGCTAGCTGTTTGCAACTGTTCAGCAAGAACGACGACATGATGCTCAATGGCATCTAAATGGGAAAGAGCTGATTGTTCCCCCGGTGAAGTGCTCACTGAGCCTCGATCCTGGCTGGACTGTTCTGTCATGATTTATAATGCCAGAGACTCAAATGCAGAGCATAATTCACCAGAGGAAACAAATAGACACGGGTGAAACGTTAAATACGATTTATTGTGCAGACAACAAAATAAATAAACACACTGGGGAAGCACACAGCCTGTGGAGAGAGGGAAAGGATAAACGGTAAATAAGGGAATATTTGAGGACAAAAGATAAGTTAGAGAGAAGAGAGGGGGCTTACTACCATGAGCAGAGAGCCCGGCTGTGGAACCCAGCATCCAGAGGGTGGTGAGCTGATGGGAGTAGGTCCAGTGGGACAAACAGGTGGAGAAGGACAATTACTGAGGGGGAGAAGATCCAGCAGGATGATCAGGTGGATAAGGAGGAGTCCGGACAGGTTGTTTGGAGGTTCAGGTAAGCGTGCACAGCCCTGGAGTGATTCACACCGCTGAGATGGCAGCAACCTGGAGAGGATGAAGAGAAGAGGGTAAAGGAACAGGTAAGAGGAAATATACAATTCAAACTGGCTCTTAAGGATGGCAGCAATACCCAACAGTCCAGCGAAGAGGCATTCACAGACTGGCTCTTTTAAAGTTAGCAGATGAGGCAGCAGCAGGTGTGCGCAATCACCCATGTGAGCGTAATCAACTCCGGGAGCTGAGAGGAAGGCAGGAGGAAAAAACACAGAAGGGAGGGAGAGAACGCTCACCTGATCATCACAGTTGCACCAACGCTTCCCATCCAACCTGATGGAGCTTCAGAGGTGTTGCAAAGAGGAATGGGCGAAACTGCCCAAAGATAGATGTGCCAAACTCGTGGCATCATATTCAAAAAGACTTGAGGCTGTAATTACTGCTAAAGATGGATCAACAAAGTATAGTGCAAAGGCTGTGAATACTTACGTACATGTGATTTCTTATTTTTTTATTTTTAATACATTTGCAAAAATCTCAAAAAAAAATTTTTTCATGTTGTCATTATGGGGTGTTGTGTGTAGAATTTTGAGGAAAAAAACGACTTTCTTCCATTTTTGGAATAAGGCTGTAACATAACAAAATGTGGAAAAAGTGAAGCACTGTGAATACTTTCCGGATGCAGTGTATATTCAAGGTAATAGTGTATCTTGTACTTTGGGGAATGGGAGTTGTTCCGTCATCATAATTATTCTAGTTTATATCACTGTTCAGTGATGGAGTTCAATGTAATATTGAATTTCTTCTGTGTACCGTCAATAAACTCAGGCAGTACTATAATAGGACACGTTTACAAAAATTTGAGACCCATTGTAGTGCATCATTTTATATTTTAGCAATATTTTGTTTTTAAAAGGTTTTTTTTACAACTGTAATCAGCTAACTGCAAAACACTCAACATTATTATACACAGCAGAAGGACCTGTTTGACTGCAACCGTTGCATCAGTGTTGCCATTTGATTTTTGATTTTGATTTTGTATACTGTATTTATTCCCAGAGGGGAAATTGTGGGCATCCACCTGGATGGATGAAGCAGCCACAGTACGGTGCTATCCCTTTACCATTCACACCTAGAGCCACTTTTAGAGTCTCCAATTAACCTAACCTGCATGTTTGTCAGTAAATATTGAATTAAAAATGATTTATTCCATTATTTGGGCATTTCTGTGTCCTGCGTTTGGTTGTTAAGTCATTCCAGCCATTCCGCTCCACAGTCATGGTGGTATTATTATTATTATTAAGTTTTTAATTTTTAGATAGTTGCGCGGGAGGGGGGGACTCGTGGTCCTGCAAAGTACAGAGGCACCACACGAGTGAAGCAGAAGCAGGGACTCCCGTCTGCCATTAACTGGGCAGGCTAGGTGTGCCGTCCCGCGAAGGACCGTGGTCTGCCTGGTCGGGCTGCTGCTTCTCCCAGCATGTTCTGTGTTGGATAGACCGATTGTAGGGGAGATGAATCTTCCCTGCTTAGAAAATGCTGGATCGTTTAATTCAGAACCCTCAGCAGGTGATCGATCAGAATCAGTCAGATCTCTTCGGTTCAGTCATTTATTTAGCCACCACTCAATTACGGTCTTTACAGTTGTCTGGCAGACTCAGTGGTTCTGTATAGATGGACATATAAAATAGAACAGTTATGAGCATGGTCTGGAATATTTATACTACAATGCTATAAGCATAAAAAAATACTGATTTTACTACTGAACTCAAATATACACCTTATGTCAGAATGTAAGAAAATGCAGTAATACAAATAAACATATAATAGAGGCTGCACAAGGCTGCCAAATCCCCAACAAGCATTTGCCTGCCATTTGTGGTCTAATTCTGCCTCCTATAGGCTATCCAGAATAATGCACCCTTAGACTGCCACACCCACTACGAGCATAGAGTGGGCACATGCACTGCGTAGTATATTGAATGCAGCCAACAAGATGGTCCGCCCTACTTCTATCAGAGTAACTGAACATGTACATAAAATAATGAGTAAAGAACATTATATGGTGAAACTATACTCAGTTGCAAACAAACACTGGAGCAAACATACATGTTTAGCTGCTAACACAGGCTTGTGTATGAGTCTAAACATACTGTGTATCAACTTATGCTAAGTGTTAGCAAATTAGCAAAGTAGCAAACAATAAAGATACAGTTCGTTACTCACTGGCACTAGATGCACTGTTACCAGATGACAACTGTAATGAAGGCAATAGAAGGGAGTTTGCAAGGCTTCAACGATGAGTCAATAAACACAGTGGCCCGAACTGGGTGCTGAGCTCCAAATCTGCAGACTGGGAAAACGAAGGGAGGTGCCAGCAGGGTCCAACCGGTCAAGAGTATGTGCAGTCTGATTGACGGGAGCAAAAGATACAAGGATAGCAAGTAGTATATCTAAGCAACAGTCACCACCAGAGGGGTCCTTTTTATTATGCCAGTGTTCTTTGTCAGACCCGGTTCCCACTGACGCTCTGCCCAGTCTGCTCACACGCCTCATGTTCGACACATATGCCGAATTATCCTTTAGACCGACGCAATCATGGCAACTTTAGTATGGTATAATTATGCCTCGTGAAACTGAGAGGCATACGGTAGTCAGTTAGTGCGTCTGTTTGTGGCTCTGTTTATGTGTGTGTCTATCTGTCCGTCCGCCTCTCTGTTTCAGCTCTCCTGGTCAAATTTAAGTGGAACTAAAGGCTTGTATCATTGTATTACCATATTTTCTCAACTTTTAATTTTCCAGAATTTCAAAATAACGCATTGTTTTTGAAATAAACACAAAAATGGCTCACCTTTACCATCAATGGGACGGTACTGCGCATGCGCCCGGAAGCTCCTGCCAGAGGAAAGTACTCAGCAATCCGCCAATACTAAGTGAACAAATGTCCGTCTTTTTGTCCATCTGCTTTCTTCCTCTGCCACTAAATAGCAAAAGCTCCTGTTCCACTTGATTGTCGTTATATTCATGTACCTCCATTGCTGCTGCTATTTTATGTCTGTCACCGTGTTCTTCTTCTGTGCTTGGATTGCAGCTGTTCAAATCAGTTTGGTGGCTCTTGGCTGTCGCCAACAGTATGGGCATGTGAACTACAGATTATTTTCCCTGTGCCTGCATGTACTCCAAAACTACTGGATGGATTTGGATGAGAGGAACCCATAACAATTTGGTGATGATCCCAGAATGCATACCTCCACCAAGGCTCTTATCTTCTCACAGTGTGTTATCAAGAATACTACAAAACTACTAGATGGATTTGGATGAAATTTTTACCAGAGGTGGTCCTTGGGCTAGAGAGGAACCCATAACATTTTGGTGATGATCCAAGAATGCATACCTCAGCCAATGCTCTGGCACTGAGGCATCAGCACCTTGGTGCTTTCATTTTTTAAGCATTATATCTTCAGTATTATCTTTTTCTAGTCAGATTTGTCACTTTTCACTTCCTTGTTTTGCTCACGGTGTGCCGTGGTTACTGATGCCATGATGTCGCGTATTATCCAATCAGTACTGAGTCAATGAAAAACCCCACCCACACCTCTTGAAGCCAGAGCATGAGGAGAGAGCAATGACTAAACTTTTATTGATAAAATTACATATTTTGACTGAACAACTCCATACTAGGGGATGCACACCCTCGTAACCTCAACAAAACACATCTAAAATCTTAGGTCAATTTGACAAATGGTTCAAGATGTATGCAGGGAAGAGACACACAGACAGACAGACAGACAGACAGACAGACACACACACACACACACACACACACACACACACACACACACACACACACAGATTCCATGCATTTATAGATAGATGTACAAGAATGAATTCTTAGGGCATCATCATGACGATACTTTCAAAAGTGCAATGTTAAAAACACAGATATCATTTATGGGCATGTCCAAGTCCATTTTGCCATTACAGTGGTGGAAAAAAGATTTTGCACCAGCAAAATACCTCTCTTAATAATTATTCAGAGGTGTGTTTGGGGTGTAATGTGCAATAAATTAATTAGAATGGCTCTTCACTTCACCTTGAACGGTGAGATGAAGAGAAGAAATGGGTCAACCATGCTCTCTTTCATTGTGAGAAATATAGAATTGTGAGAATACGCCTTGTTCACTCATCGGAAGATACTGAAACCAAAAATTTGTCATTAACAGGGTTGCTGGGGGCAACGTCAAATAAAATTTATCAACACATTATTACCTATTTAAGGGAGTCTGATTTAATTACTAGAAATTCATTAATTAATTTTAATTATTTATTTATTTATTTCCCCTCCTGTCCACACTCCATCCCAGTTTCTAGTTGTCCTCTAAGCTGGCTTACCAACTGCCATTAAATTCTACACCTCACCTCACCTCACCTTAACTCATCTTTAACTGGAACGTGTGCGTGATCTTGTCAGATTGCTATTATAACTGTGTGTTTACCTGGGAGGGCAGAATAGCATTGCACCAAGGAAATGGATAGAAGTGGACTTACCATTAGGCAAAGGTATGTAACTGTCTTAGGCTCCGATCTGCTAAGGGCTCCGATCTACTAGGAGCCCCATATATTTTTTTTTAAATGTTTAGCATATTTAACATGATGTCCAACAAAATAAATGAACACCAGTATTTACATAAATGGTCCCCCTTCTCCACGAACTCCCCCTCCTGCGGCTCCACGGCAGCTGCTTGAAGCTCATGCTGGGCGAGGATCGGCGGTGAGTCCAGTTTGTGCTCTCTCTCCGTGCTGTGTTCTCTCTCTGTGCTGCACTCTCTCCGCGCTGCATTCGCTCTCTGTACTGTGTTTTCCGGCTGGACTCACATCGGCAAAATCACACTCTCCCTCTTGCAATGATGCTGCAGCTCGAAAACGCTCGTGCTACGCGGGGACCAGCTCCGGGTCCCGTGTGGCTGCGGACTGGGGCTCCTGTGGCCGCTCCAATTCTGCTGGGTACTGTTTGGCGTGCAGTGTAAGGTAAGGGGTGGCCGCATCCACATCTGCATGCAGTGGACTCGAGTCAGGCTGAGTTTGCTGCTGGGTTGTTGCGCTGTGGTGTCCTGCTGTCCCGCCCCATCTACCTCGGGGCCCTCCCGAGAAGGTGTGGGGTCAGCGAGCTCAGAAACCGGGGCCATCGTCTGTACCAGTGGAGCTGACTGTGGGAAAAGCGGGTGGAGGCCCACCAGCCCCAGTGCCACCAGGGCTCTTATCTCCAGCTGGGTCGCTAACTCCATCGTGGTCGTCTCCAATAGACGGTGTAGCATCCTCAACAGCGCCAACTGTAGCCAGTCCACTGAGCCTGCTACTGTTTGGACGTCTGGCCCCACCCGCAACATGTCCTGTATCAACGGATCCACAGCGTACTCCTCCAACTGAGACTGTATCAGGTTATCCTCCACAAGCCCAAACTCGCACATGCTAGCCAAATGGTGAAGGGCATCTATGTACTGCATGAATGACTCATTTTCGTGCTGTTGGCGCTGGTAAAACATGAACTTCTGGGTCATCACATCCCATGGAACAGCAAAGTGTTCAGTCAACAATGCTACGCAGTCGTCATAGGTGTCTGCCTGTCCCAAAGGTCGAATATCCACTGCCCCTCGGCGCCCAGGCTGTACAGCAGAATTGCTCACACCCTCTGCTTTCCGTGTCTGCCTAGGTTCGCAGCCTCCGCTTAACTACAGAACAACTTAAACCAATGGGGCCATGGAATAGGCAGCTCACCTGGGGTTGCGAGGAACTGCGGTGGTGGGGTCAGGCACACTTCCATCTTCAAGAAAAGTCATTTTTTTTTAGAAGATTAAGTTTTCTCCTCGTCCCCAATTGTTACGTATGTCTGAAAATAGGACAGCGGAGGCATCAGTCGAAGCAAACACAAACTTTATTACAGAACACAATAATGGTACACGTGCTGCATCAGTAAATGGCGTTCACTTATATAGCGCTTTTTCTCATCTCTGGATGACCAAAGCGCTTTACAGATCCTGCTATCCACCCATTCACGCACACATTCACACACTGATGGCAGCAGAGCTGCCATACACACACAGGCGCTAGCCTGGCCACCAGGAACAACTGGGGGTTCAGTGTCTTGCTCAAGGACACTTCGACATGCAGACTGCAGACAGTGGGAATCGAACCCATGACCCTCCGATCAGTAGTCGGTCACACTACACCTGCACCACAGCCGCCCAATACACAGTACAGGAACAATGGTGCTTGAGTAAATAATGTTCTCATGCATTTTCGTCCCCCTTCCCGAAGCATGTCTGTTTCCAGGGGCGGACTTAGTCCATTTGGGGCCCAAGGCAAAGACAGAAATGGGGCCCGGCTTTTGCTTTGTTCTACACTTTCTGTTCAGGCCTTATTGAAACCCTACCAGTACAGCTATAAGTTAACACTGAACTGTTACAGGCTCTTGCTGTGACAAAGGCAGAGCGCCAAAGAATCAGAATCAGAATCAGAATCAGAATCAGAATAGAGTTTATTGCCAAGCACATTTACAAGTAAACAAGTAAACATACGAGGAATTTGACTTGACATTGGGCGCGCCTGATTGGCGCTTCCCAATGACGCGGCAAGCCATGGAGGCGCCTGTCAACAGGAGGGGAATAGAGGGCAAGGGTCAGGGAACAAAACAATAGGTAGAGAGAAAAAAACATAGTTAATCAAAATAACGCTCGTAAGCTCAAATAAGCTCAAGTGAGCCGAATTATGATCACCCAGAAAAAAAAAACCCTCAATGCACAATTAGCAGACAATGAATCACACTTAACAAACAGCAACAGTAGAGAGAACAGTGAATGTGTGTCTTTCATCAGTATAAATGGGTCAGTCGTGTGTGTGTTGGATGCAAGGGTGGCAGTTATCAGTTACTGGTGAACAGCAAAGATCTCTCTCTCAGCAGATGTTATGACTAGTGTCTGAAAGTCAGAGGCACATGTCCTTGAGCACGGCAGATGGAAATTCTCTGAGTCAGACACATGGCTGTCCTTGAGAGTCCAGATACTGTTCGCCAAATGTTTATGAAGGGGAAAATCAACATTTATACTGTTGTTCATCAGGAGGACTGAATGCTGAGGGCGCCGAAAACAGGTCGAATAAGCACTGACTTCAGAGAAAAACTTTCCATTCTCTTACGGATTCAGTGCTCCAATTCCATCGTTGCCAGGCTTTGAAATCATATCCTGGAGAGCTCTTAGCGCCACCGTGATGTTTTCAATCTTCCTGTACAGTTCTCCATTAGCCGCTATCAGAGTCCTCCCCAGCTGGTCGAATTGATGAAAGAGACAACAGCTCCCGCCAACAGTCTCTTAATGTAGGCACGGCGTGGTGACGTCACCCATGCCTACGTCCTCACGTCTGTGCTATTGTTAATATGGGGACATATCTAACAGTACACTTCTGCAGCGGGGTGCTTTTCAGGCAGGTGAACTTTATTCAGCACAAATCCGGCACTTCATACATGCGGTCAAGACAGAGACATAGGGAGACGTCCACCGGCAGGCCGGGGGAAACAGAGGAAGGGACGGTGTGGAAAAACTTGCAGGTGAGCGTTTTTTTTAAATCGCACACTGTTTTTTGTTGATGTGTTCCGTTAATATTCACTGTAAACATGGAAGTGAGCGCAGTGTAGCGACACATTTGATTGGTTAGACTGAGTGTTTGAGCGCTACTCAGGGACAATTTGATTGGCGAAATTGGTGGAAGTTGATGAGGACTGGCCAAAATTGCGGGAAAGTTACATGATTGGACAAAGTTACAACGTCACTCAAAAGATGTGGCGATGGCCTGATTTCGCGTGAATTAGTGCGATCGCGAAATCCTGGAGGGACTGGTAAGTGTGAACAAACATGATCTTCCATGTGAATTTTTTTTTTTTTAATAATAGACAAGAGTCTACATTCAATTTGTTAAATTTCTTTGTTTTTCTACAGATGTAATTGCTGATGCCTGAATGATATCATCATTTGAAGACTTCTGAGGACCCTAAGTTTCAGGTAGGGTTTCAATAAGGCCTGAAAAGAAAGTGTAGAACAAAGCAAAAGTCGGGCCCCATTTCTGCCTTTGCCTTGGGCCCCAAATGGACTAAGTCCACCCCTGGAAACAGACATGCTTCGGGAAGGGGGACGAAAATGCATGAGAACATTATTTACGCAAGCACCATTGTTCCACCCAAGCTTTTTAAAGTGAAGCAGAAATGGGATGAAGTAGAATGGAGGAACTTGTATTATTCATTGGCACCCTTACTCATTGTGTTATAGTGTCAACTATTTTGTTGCTCCTATTAGAGGTTTTGCAGCACGTAGAAATATGAAGTCACCATGTATTGTGTAGGTTCAGGGTTCCCTGTATGAGTAGCAGTGTATAGCTGTATGTACAGACTAGCAACGGGAGTGATATCTGTATATGCTACTGATATGATGGAGAAATGTTTTGCTCTATGTTGTAACATTTAATAAATATGTGTGATGGCTAATTGAGAATGAACCAAGTCAATCCTTTTCATGCCAGATGAAGATGCCGTGACTCTGCTTTACAGAACTGAACTAAAGAACTGGACTCCCGGAGTAGCAAACACTGAGGAACATTCACGAATGTTGTGGTTGTTGGGGTTTCATCAGGGTTCATAAAAGGTTGCACGACAGTTTGCAAACAGTGTTTAAGGTCCCAAATAGTTTTTCTTGTCATAAAGTCTTGAACGTGTTCAAAAAAATTTTGTGAATGTATTTTTATGCAAAGTTGCAAATGTTTGCAAAATTGTTATGTCTGCAAACAGTTGTAAAATGTCTGCAAATGGTTGTAATGCATGTCACCAAAGTTCTTTTTTGGTTCACCAAGTAGTGAACAGCAGCAGCTGTTAAAGAACCTGTGGTAGCCTGGGAGCAATAAGCATGCACTTTTTTCTGTTTGCATTTTTATTAATGTATTGGTGCCTCACAAAACAGGTGGTGTCCTACAGTGGCACCAGATTACATACACAGGAAGGTAACTAACAAACCTGTCCCCTGGAGTACACCGGTAACAGCACAAAGGTTCCCGGTGCAACCTATTATGTATTCACATAGTCCCAGGCTGTAACACTTCTCCCCCTTTAGGTTGAAACATCATAACATAACAGGACCTTAGGCATATAAACAATGCACTCAAATTTTCAAGTCTCAAAGAAATAGAAAACGGGTTTTTTTGTTCCTTAACGAAAACCTTTTTTTTTTTTCCAACATTTTGAACAGATCATTCATTCACAAATCCAATCTATCTGGAGGCTTATGCTGTCTCTTTGACCTTCTCAGTTCTGATGTGATGTTTTCTGACTTGGAAGGATTCTGAGCTTTGCTAGTCATGATTGTGACCGGGGCAGATGGAGTCGTCTGCACAGACAATTCACCTGTGTTTTCCTGCATTGCTGGCACAACCTCACAGATCACAGAGCTGCCTGGACTGTCCTTGGATGAAGCAATGTGAGTTCCCTCTCCTCCTGCATCGTGGCGAGCACGCACATGATCCTGGTGCCTGCGAACCTGCCTGCCATCACACAAGTCAATCACAAATGATACCGGTCCTGTTTGGCGGTCAGCCACTCCTGTCAACCAGGGTGGCCCACTGGCAAAGTTTTTAACGTATACCTGGTCATCTGGTCTGAAATGTCTCTCTTTAGCATGCCACTCTCGAACCATTTCCTGTCTGTTCTGTGACTGAACCACTCTGGCTTCAATGTCTAGGTGTAGAAAATCAAGGTGGGATTTTGGCCTCCTACCCAGGAACATCTCTGCTGGAGATAACCCTGTAGTGGTGTGCAGAGTGATCTGGTATTGGAACAGGAATCGAGAGAGTTTAGTTTCAAGGGTGGCTCCTGACATTTTTTGCAGCCCCTCTTTCAGTGTTTCAACAGCCCATTCTGCTAAGCCGTTGGATGATGGGTGATAGGGAGCTGTGCGAATGTGTCGGATCCCATTTTTCTGCACAAACTCTTGAAAAACTTCACTAGTGAAAGTGGGCCTATTATCATTATTACAACTGTGTCGAGTAGTCCATGAGTTGCAAAAATGCTTCTAAGCCCATCTGTGGTGGCTGGGGCTGTAATATTTGGCATGATATGTGCTTCCAACCACTTTGAATGTGAATCAACGAACACCGTAAACATGCAAGCCATAAATGGACCTGCAAAATCAAGATGAAGTCGTGACCAGGGTCGGCTGGGCCATTCCCATGGGTGAAGTGGGGCCGGTGCTGGCATGTTCTGGTTACGCTGACACTGCGGACATGCTTTGACTTTTTCTTCTAATACATTGTCCATGCCAGGCCACCATACAAAACACCTGGCCAGGCTCTTCATATGTGACACACCAGGGTGAGCTTCATGTAACTCCTCCATTATCTGTCTTCAACCTGGAGGCGGAACCAGCACCCTGGAACCCCAAAGAATACATCCAACAAACTTAGCTCATGCTGTCGTTTAGCATATGGCTTTAGCTTCTCCTACTCTATTGTTGCTGGCCAGCCATGCATAACCCATCTCTTCACTTGCGATGACTTTGGGTCTTTTTCAGTCCACATTTTTATTTGTTTTGCTGACACTGGGGTGTTAGCCAATCTCTCTAATAGAAACACTGTTTCTGGTGGCATTGGAGTATGACTTGGACTCTCTCGAAGAGGAAGTCGGCTAAAAGCATTTGCATTGTCACTCCCTGCTTTGTAGACTATGCAGTACTGATAGGCTGACAATGTTAAAGCCCAGCGCTGCACTCTTGGTGAAGCCATGGATGGAATGCCTTTTGACTCACTGAACAGACCTAATAGGGGCTTATGGTCTATAAAGATGGTAAAAGCGTGACCATACAAGTACTAATGAAATCTTTTTACAGTAAATACTACCGCCAGCCCTTCTTTTTCTAGCTGGGAGTAGCCTTTTTCAGCAGCTGTGTGTGCATGTGGCACGTATCTAATAGGCTTCTCTACTCCGTCCTCCATGTGGTGGGAGAGGAGAGCTCCCAACCCATAAGGCAAAGCATCACATGACAACATGACCTCCCTGTCTGGATCAAAATGTACTAGTAGAGGTGCTGAATGTAACAATACTTTTACCTGCTGAAAAGCCTACTCCTGGGCATCCTGCCACTTCCATGCACTATCTTTGTGTAGCAGCTGATAGAGTGGAGCGAGTACAGTGGTAGAGGTCTGGCAGGAACTTTCCACAGTAATTCACTAAGTCCAAAAATGACCTAAGCTCTGATACATTCTTTGGACTTTGGGCTTCCTTTATTGCTTTCACCTTTTCCACTGGAGAAAGGCCCTCAGCTGGAATCCTGTGGCCTAGGTAGGTGACACTTGGAGCATTAAAAACACACTGACTGTGCTCTAGATGCACCCCTGCCTCTGTCATTCTTTTTAACACTTGGCCTAAGTGTTCCAGGTGCTCCTCCGCTGTCCTCCCTGTGACCAAGACCTCATCTATGTAGACAGCCACATGAAGAATATTTTGAAGGAGGTTGTCCGTGGTGCACTGGAAAATTGCTGGACTGGATGCCACACCAAAAACCAGGGGGTTGTATTTAAACAGTCCTTTGTGCGTATTGATTGTCACATGCTGTTTAGAGTTCTCATCTAATAGCAGTTGCTGGTACGCGTGACTCATGTCCAGCTTTGTGAATATTTTTCCACCAGCCAATGTAGCAAACAGGTCCTCCACACAAGGCAGTGGGTATGTGTCAGTCTGTGCTGCTTGCTTAATAATGAGTTTATAATCCCCACAGATGCGTATTTCACCATCCTCTTTTAGCGCAAGTACAATTGGGGCAGCCCAGTCTGAGAATTCAATAGGATCAATAACCCCCAGTTTCTCCAGTCTCTCCAATTCTACCTCCACCTTGGCCTTCATGGCATATGGGACAGTGCGCAGTTTGAAAAAGCGAGGTTGAGCTTTGGGATCTACACACAGTTTAACAGTTGTCCCTCTGAGTGCACCTAGCTCATCCTTAAAAACCTCTGCATGTTTCTCCAAAATGTCATTTAGTACAGTCATGTACTTGATCTCATGCCAGTTCAGATGGATTTTCTATAGCAGATCACATCCCAGCAAATTTGGTCCCTCGCCTTTAACTACCAGCGGCCTTGCTTCGGCCTCCTGCCTTTGTATTTCACATTCACCACTATGGCACCAAGAAGTGGAATGCACTGACCTGTGTACTGCCGCTGTTTTATCTCAGTCTTTTTAAGTGGAGGCGTACCTTCTGCACCCCATAGCTTGTGGTAGATGGCTTCACTTATCACTGAGGTGGAAGCTCCTGTGTCCACCCCCATTTTTAGCTCTTTTCCATTTATCTGCAGAGCTGCGTAAATAGGTTCTGCTCTAGTTCTGTTGAGGTCACCAAGGTTAAACATGTTAAAGGAACATTGTTCTATGAGCCTCTTCCCCTCCAGCTGATGTGTTTTCAGTTTGGGTTTTATTCTGGCAGAGTCCCTTTTCACATTTTTATTACTGGTACTTTACATTTCTTGGCTAAATGTCCCTTTTTCTGACAATTGTGACACACAGTGTCCTTATAACCACAGTCAATTGCCATATGTGCTCCCCACCACCTGTAACACTCAACTGATTTTATCAGCTTGCCTTTCTTTTCTTTGGACACCCAGTGAACTGTGCTTGGATGAGCGCCCCCTACAGCTTTTTGAATGTCTTTTGTGTTACTTGCTGCCATTTCCATCGCTTGAGCAATCTCCAATGCTTTTTTGAAGTTTAATTTGGCTTCCCCCAGCAATCTACGCTGTATGCCATCACTGTTAAAGCCACAGACTAGCCTGTCTCACAGTATGTCATCCACGGCAACCTCAAAGTCACGGTGCTCAGAAAGTTGTCACAACTCTGCCACAAATGAAGCAACAGACACTCCTGGCTTATGTGAGTGACTGTGGAATTTAAAACGCTGAACAATCACCGAAGGCTTCGGGTTGTGATGATTCTGGACCAACATTACCAGCTCCTTCAAGCTGATGTCCCCCGGTTCCATGGTGTCGCCAGGCTACGGATCAGTTTATACATCTTAGGTCCGCATACACTCAGAAGAACTGACCTCTTCTTGTCCTCAGAGTCAATGTCACTTTCCAGGAAAAAGTGTTCCAGCCTCTCAATATATTTAGTCCAGTCACTGTCTGTTTCCACAAACTCACCAACTGAGCCGATGGTAGCCATGCTAAGCTAACGCAAACTTCTTCTACGAGCCTCACTAACTCGTGTACTGGTTTTATCCTTGTCGCCAATTATGTGTGGTAACCTGGGAGCAATAAGCACACACTTTTCTCTGTTTGCGTTTTTATTAATGTATTGGTGCCTCACAAAACAGGTGGTGTCCTACAGTGGCAGCACATTGCATTCACAGGAAAGTAACTAACAAACATGGAGTACACTGGTAACAGCACAAAGGTTCCGGGTGCAACCTATTATGTATTCACATAGTCCCAGCCTGTAACAGAACCTTTATGACAAAACTGTTTAAGACCTTAAAAACTGTGTGGGAACTGTTTTGCAACCTGATACGACCCTTGACGAGCCCCTCAAATCACAATGTTCTTTACAGTTCCTTAGCACCACTCTATGAAGTACTAACTTAATTTTCACCGACATCCGTCAGAAAAGTTAACAATTCCAAAAACTGTGACGTTTGTCAGCATTCGCCGCTCCATGAGATACTACCCTTAATGTACATTTACTTAACTGGCTGCTGGTAACTTGCCAAGTATTTTAAATTTTACTTAATTTAGACTGATAAATGGTCATGGAACTTATCACATTTTAATGCAATTCATACTGTATATCCCATTGCCAGTCTCATCACGATAATCCACATCCCCTTAAGTGCAAATTTTCAACAGAAAAGGGGGAAAATAATCTGCAAAACTGTGGATAACTTTTGAAAACAGTCCCTTTTACACCACGTTCCAAATTATTATGCAAATAGGATTTCAGTGTCGTAAACATTCAATTTTGTGTTTTTCAATTAAATTCATGGATGGTATTGTGTCTCAGGGCTCTTTGGATCACTGATATCAATCTCAGACACCCGTCATAATTAGTTTGCCAGATGAGCCCAATTAAAGGAAAACTACTTAAGAAGGATGTTCCACATTATTAAGCACGCCACAGGTTTCAAACAACATGGGAAAGAAAAAGGATCTCACTGCTGCCAAAAAGCATCAAATAGTGCAATGCCTTGGACAAGGTATAAAAGCATTAGATATTTCATGAAAACTTAAGCGTGATCATCGTATTGTGAAGAAATTTGTGGCTGATTCAGAGCACGGATGGGTTTGTTCAGATATAGGCATAATGAAGAGGGTTTTGCCAGACAAATTCATCGGATTAAGAGAGCAGCTGCTAAAATGCTCTTACAAAGCAGCAAGCAGGTATTTGAAGCTGCTGGTGCCACTAGAGTCCCATGACCCTCAAGGTGTAGGATCCTCCAGTGGCTTGCAGTTGTGCATGAACCTACTATCCGGTCACCCCTAACCAATGCTCACAAGCAGAAACGGTTGCAGTGGGCCCAGAAATACATGAAGACTAATTTTCAAACAGTCTTGTTTACTGGTGAGTGCCATGCAACCGGGGATGGTCCAGATGGATGGAGTAATGCATGATTGGTGGATGGCCACCATGTCCCAACAAGGCTGCAACATCAGCAAGGAGGTGGCGGAGTCATGTTTTGGGCCGGAATCATGGGGAGAAAGCTGGTAGGCCCTTTTAGGGTCTCTGAAGGTGTGAAAATGACCTCGGCAAAGTATGTAGAGTTTCTGACTGAACACTTTCTTCCATGGTACAAAAAGAAGAACCATACCCTCCATAGCAAGATTATCTTCATGCATGACAATGCACCATCTCATGCTACAAAGAATACCTCTGTGTCACTGGCTGCTATGGGGTTAAACGGAGAGAAACTCATGGTGTGGCCACCATCCTCCCCTGACCTCAACCCTACTGAGAACCTTTGGAGCATCCTCAAGCAAAAGATCTATGAGGGTGGGAGGCAGTTCACATCAAAACAGCAGCTGTGGGAGGCTATTCTGATAT
The DNA here is from genome assembly GCA_020510985.1 of Pholidichthys leucotaenia. Classification (NCBI taxonomy): domain Eukaryota; kingdom Metazoa; phylum Chordata; class Actinopteri; order Cichliformes; family Pholidichthyidae; genus Pholidichthys; species Pholidichthys leucotaenia. Next base: position 87,194,537 of record CM035850.1, on the reverse strand, counting down.
CTTGCAAAGAAATTCAAGCAGAAACTCTCCAAAAAACTCATAAGTTCAATGGATGCAAGAACTGTGAAGGTTATATCAAAGAAGAGGTCCTATGTTAACATGTAACGTGGCCTGTTAAGATGTTTTTGATTGAAATAGCTTTTGATTTCAGTAAATATGACCTCTTAATGCTGCAAATTCAACAAATGACCATTTTCACTTCTTTACAACCAATAAAATGTTTTGAAACTCTGTTGTGCATAATAATTTGGAACAGTGCCTTTTGAGTTTTTTTATTTTTACAAAAAAAAGTTTTCATTGGGAGGTTTGTTCAATAAAATTTGAATTATGCTCTAACAGTTGATGAATTAAAAATTATACCAACTGTCATTTGCATTGACTATTTAGGAAAATCAGAGACAAATATCATTTGCATAATAATTTGGAATGCAGTGTAGTCAAAAAATGAACTTCAAACTGAGGACACAATTGTCAGAAATGAATGGAGTGAATGTGGTTCCAGATTACCTTGTGATCAAAAAGTGTCATTAAAACGTTAAGTGTCATTAAAACGTAAGTGTTAAAGTTCCCTTTTGCTGTCTTTTGCACTTGTGATCACCTTCATTTCATTGGATCTAGCCCAGGACCTACAATTGATCCCTTCCTTTTTATTTTAAGACAGCATTTTTATTTTATTTCATTTATTTTATCCTTTTTTTTGTGAATGATTTTTTTTCTGTGCATGGTAAATACAAGGTATAACAGGTGGATGGGGCTTCTGCAAATGCTGGCAAAAGTAATAATTTGGGGGGTTTGTCAGGGTTCGTAAAAGGTTGCTAAACAGTTTGCAAACAGTTTTTAAGGTCTCAAACAGTTTTCTTGCCGCCAAAAAATTTTGAAAACTTTCAATTATTTTTTGACAAATATATTTTTCCACAAACAGTTGCAAATGTTTGCAAATGGCTGTGAACAGTTATAACATGTTTGTAAATGGTTGTAACACATTGTAAAAGTTCTTTTTGTTTTGCCAAGTGGTGAACACTAGTGATTGTTTAAGACCCTTTGGACAAAATTGTTGCCTACTTTAAAAACAGTTGGTGCACTGTTTCACAACTTTTTACGAACCCTGAGCAAACCCAAAAAGCGCAACGTTTTTGAATATTCTTCAGCATTCGTTGCGCCGTTAGATACTAGCTTGATTTTCACTGACATTCGTCAGAAAAGTTGTCAAATCAAAAAATTGCCACATTCATCAACATTTGCCGTTCCGTGAGATACTACTCTTAGAGCTTAATTCTGAAGAGTAAGTTGGACCTGCTATTACTGCATAATAATATACTATATTTGTAAGTAAATTTCATTAGTTTATTTTGTCATTGTACTAGCACCAGTACCCCGTGAATACAGCATGCAGTGATTAATCGTGATGATACTACAACAGTGATATCAAGGACCTGATGACCAACCTCTGTCCCTTCCAGAGCTCAGCTGGGCTGCAATAAATACGTATATAGCTTATGCTGATCTGATGTGCAGCTCTCCAAAAATGTAACAACATACTTTTCAGCTCACCTAGTCAAAATCAAGTGGAACTAAAGGCTTGTATCATTGTATCGCCATATTTTCTCAACTTTTCATTTGCCAGAATTTTGAGATAAGGCTTTGTTTTCAAAATAGACAGAAAATTAACTCATGTTTACAATCAGTAGGCTGGGGAAAAGTTATAATAATAACTATGCCGAGCCAGTAGTGTTGGCAGTGTCTTTTTTATAGCCCCATGCGGCACTTCCTGTCAACAGTCAGTCTCCTGCTGAACTTGTAAAATAGCAGTTTTTAATGAAAACTAAACACATATTCAGCAGCTACACCATTTACTCATCACGTCATTTGTTTTCTGGCTCATTTTGCTGTTCAGGTTTGAAGCAGAAGGACAATGTATTTTTTTCCTGTAGTTTTCAGTTCATCGGTAAAAACTACAAGTCCCACATTGATCAAATCACAATGCCACAATCAGCACATCTGCCTCCCCAAGGAACAAAGATGGCCAGCATCTAAAGGAAAAAAACAGATAGCTAGATAGATAGATAGATAGATAGATAGATAGATAGATAGATAGATAGATAGATAGATAGATAGATAGATAGATAGATAGATAGATAGATATGTCAAAACACTTCACTTATAGGAGACAGTTTTTTGCAGACAAATTGCAGTCTGCATAAAGACCTTTTAAACCTTAGAAAACAGGAATACAATCATGGCTACAGATATTTTTTTTTATCATTATATAGCTACATCATCTTATACATTGTGTGTCACCCATCAGTAATGCAAGAACACACATTTACACACACTAATTTAATCATAACGATTATCATTTTTATTTTAGTTCCGTTTTGCAGAGTTGACAAATTTCATACACTGACCGTCCTTTGTCCTTGTGGCTGACCTTAAAACTATGGTGTGTGTGTGTGTGTGTGTGTGTGTGTGTGTGTGTGTGTGTGTGTGCGCGCGTGCGTGCGCATCATGAGGAAGCGTAATAAAAATTCCATCTGCATTTCCATAAATCACACAGACAGGTTTGTTGTCACCCAGTTGAGGGGCCTGAGAGCAAGACTCCAGGGTCTGTAGGGATTAGAAAGATGTGCGTGTGTGTGTGTGTGTGTGTGTGTGCTTGCGCGCGCGTGTGCGTGTGTGCCTGCATGCGTGTCTGCAGTATTACACATTCTCCGTAACAGTAGCAGCAGCAGCTCATCATTGGTTCATCATGGCTGCACCATTTCTTATGTTTAAAACATGTTTTTCTATGGTTTTTTTCAGCCTGGCTCTGTCCTTCTTTATGCACCTTCCTGCCCTTTCATACTTTATTTTTTTCCACTCTACAGCATGTAGGGCATAACCCTCGAGACACAATAAATTAAAAAAAAACATATCTTACTAGATTAAAAATTAATTTGGCAGTCCCAAACGATAGCTGGGATTTTTTCCAAATACAAGAAAAGTAAAAAAACAAAGTTGCAATCACCTTCACTGAAAAGATGAAATTAGTTGATTGTATTAAGTCACCCTGCTGACCCATGACTGCATACCAGGCTACAATACCAACCACATCATCAAGTTTGCTTACAACACGACGGTGGTGGGCCTCATCACCAACAACGAGAAGGCCAACTACAGAAATGAGATGAGCCAACTGGTCCAGTGGTGTAAAGACAATAACTTCTTCCTGAACGTGGGAAAAACCAAAGAGATTGTGGTCGACTTCAGGAAGGGTCACACACAGCACCCCCTCTGATCATTGATGGCGCAGCTGTGGAGAGGGTGAGCAGCACCAAGTTCCTATGGGTGTACATCTCACCCTTGGCCATGGGATCCCTGGTTCGATCCCAGCCCCTAACTAACAGTGATCTGTGTGGAGTTTGCATGTTCTCCCCGTATCTGCGTGGGTTTACTCCGGGATTTCTCCGGTTTCCTCACACAGGCCAAAAACAGGTTAGGTTAATTGGAGACTCTAAAGTGGCCCTAGGTGTGAATATGTGTGTGAATGGTTAAGGGATAGCGCCGTACAGTGGCTGTTTCATCCGTCTAGGTGGATGCCCTCAATTTCCCCTCTGGGGATCAATAAAGTATACAAAATCAAATCAAATCAAAATCTCTGAGGACCTCACCTGGTCCAACAACACCACATCACTGGCCAAGAAGGCCCAAACTCATCTCCATTTCCACTGCAAACTGAGTAGAGCATGAGTCCCACCCCCATCATGCAGTCTTTCTACCGGGGCACCATTGAGAGCATCCTCACCAACTGCATCACGGTGTGGTATGGAAGCTGCACTGCCGCCTGCCGGAAGACACTACAACGCATAGTGGAAGCAGCCAGCAAGATCATCGGTACCCCCCTGGCCCTGCCCCTGCACCCCGTCTCAGACCTCTACCCCACCCGCAGAGCCATCAGCATCACAGGCGACACCTCCCACCCCCTACACTCCCTGTTCAGCCCCCTGCCCTCGGGGGAAAGGTACCAAAGCCTCCGGGCTTGCTCCACAAGACTGATGAACAGCTTCGTTCATCAGGCTATCAGGACCTTGAACTCTGTTCACTCTACCCCCACCCCCACCCCCCTCCTGGTCGCCCCAGATGGTAACACAATCACCCGCGCAATAACTACCTCAGCTGTTGGCACAGAAAAACTGGCACACCAGCAGTAATACTGTTGTTTGTTGTACTTTTGCTGCTGTATGTCTCTGCACATTAACCACAAACATTTGCCCAAATGCCATATCTGCTGCTGTCTGTCTGTCACTGCAATACTGACCACGTGCAATCATATCTGTCACTGTCTGCACCTACACCACTGCACTGAAATGCAACTACGGGCATTCATCTCTAGCTGTCTTTATATAGGATTGCTAGGTTTATTATTTATTATAGCTAATCATTTATCTCTATGGAGATCAGGGTCCTTCTGGCTGCCATTGGCACCACGGGTTGCATTACTGTACATAGACTGTACATAGATTGCTGCTGTTGCTGTTTGTTTTTCTTTTTTCGAGCCTTATTCCTTTTCTGTTTTTATAAAATGCACACCAATGAAGAGAGAGAGAAACGCCATTTCAATTCTTCTGTATGTCCTGCACGTATAGTAGTATTGACAATAAAATCTTTGAATGTTGAATCTTAAAATAAGGAAAAACAAAACTGGTGCCTTTAAAGAAAACAAAGCAAGTCTCCACAAATTCCTGTTCACCAAACTTGAAATAATTAAAAGACAAACTTTATAAGACAAACTTTTATATTTAAGAGACTACAAAAACAATCATGTGGCGTCATCAGAGATTAATTAAACATTTAAGTTAAAAAAAAAAGTTACAGTCTTGCTATTCCCATTTGAAAAATTTACTGTCTGTCCTGGAAAGATTTGCTTTCGTATTGTGTTGAGACTACCTCCAAGAGCCAGAGCATATCATATTTTGACCCCATGTGTTACCAAAGAAGAGACAGACAAGCTAATGTGGGAGAAGACACAGATGGCTGTATTACAAGGACACGGTCCATAATCAGTTGTCAATGATGCAGAATGCGTTTATGGGCATTTCCAAGTTCACTTCCTTATCACAGCAGTGCATAAACAAATTTTCCGCCTGGCGCATGGTCCAAAAAGGTTGGTCTAACAACCCTTTAATGCACAGAGGTGCAATATCTAAAGTGAACTCTGATCCTGACGGCTTGTTTAAGATGGGTTTTGCACTGGCCAAAGCCCATGCAGGTGAACAAAAATGCACAAGATAATATTGTTGCTTGGTAATAAGGAAGACATTTGTCACAGTTGATGCCCAGTTAGTTATTTTACAGTAGATAGAACAAACAGGGAAGAGATAGCTAATGTTGGGCTGAAAAATTAGCTGAATGGTTTAATGTAGTGCACACGGTGCCAACAAACAGACATGAATGGGTTTGAAACTCCAGAAAAAAAGAGGATGATGCCTCTGCAAATTTACAGTGGGGTAAAAAAGTATTTAGTCAATCATCAATTGTGCAAGTTCTCCCACTTAAAAGATGAGAGAGGTCTCCAATTTTCATCATAGGTATACCTCAACTATGAGAGACTAAATAAGAAAAAAAAATCCAGAAAGTCACAGTGAAGGATTTTTAATGAATTAATTGGTAAATTCCTCGGTAAAATAAGTATTTGGTCAATAAAAAAGTTGATCTCAATACTTTGTTATATACCCTTTGTTGGCAATGACAGAGGTCAAACATTTTCTGTAAGTTTTCACAAGGTTTTCACACACTGTTGCTGGTATTTTGGCCCATTCCTCCATGCAGATCTCCTCTAGAGCAGTGATGTCTTGGGACTGTCGCTGGGCAACACAGACTTTCAACACCCTCCAAAGATTTTCAATGGGGTTGAGATCTGGAGACTGGCTAGGCCACTCCAGGACCTTGAAATGCTTCTTACGAAGCCACTCCTTCGTTGCCTGGGCAGTGTGTTTGGGATCACTGTCATTCTGAAAGACCCAGCCACGTTTCATCTTCAATGCCCTTGCTGATGGAAGGAGGTTTTCACTCAAAATCTCACGATACATGGCCCCATTCATTCTTTCTTTACACGGATTAGTCGTCCTGGTCCCTTTGCAGAAAAACAGCCCCAAAGTATGATGTTTCCACCCCCATGCTTCACAGTAGGTATGGTGTTCTTTGTCCTCCAAACACGACAAGTTGAGTTTTTACCAAAAAGTTCTATTTTGGTTTCACCTGACTATATGACATTCTCCCAATCCTCTTCTGGATCATCCAAATGCTCTCTAGCAAACTTCACACGGGCCTGGACATGTACTGGCTTAAGCAGGGGGACATGTCCAGCACTGCAGGATTTGAGTCCCTGGCGGCGTAGTGTGTTTCTGATGTAGCCTTTGTTACTTTGGTCCCAGCTCTCTGCAGGTCATTCACTAGGTCTCCCCATGTGGTTCTGGGATTTTTGCTCACCGTTCTCGTGATAATTTTGACCCGACGGGGTGATGATCTTGCGTGGAGCCCCAGATTGAGGGGGATTATCAGTGGTCTTGTATGCCTTCCATTTTCTAGTAATTGCTCCCACAGTTGATTTCTTCACACCAAGCTGCTTACCTATAGCAGATTCAGTCTTCCCAGCCTGGTGCAGGTCTACAATTTTGTTTCTGGTGTCCTTTGACAGCTCTTTGGTCTTGGCCATAGTGGAGTTTGGAGTCTGACTGTTTGAGGTTGTGGACAGGTGTCTTTTATACTGATAACGAGTTCAAACAGGTGCCATTAATACAGGTAACGAATGGAGGACAGAGGAGCCTCTTAAAGAAGAAGTTACAGGTCTGTGAGAGCCAGAAATCTTGCTTGTTTGTAGGTGACCAAATATTTATTTTACTGAGGAATTTACCAATTAATTCATTAAAAATCCTTCAATGTGATTTTCTGGATTTTTTTTTTTTCTCATTTTGTCTCTCATAGTTGAGGTATACCTATGATGAAAATTGGAGACCTCTCTCATCTTTTAAGTGGGAGAACTTGCACAATTGGTGGCTGACTGAATACTTTTTTGCCCCACTGTACATAAAACAGAAGGATCCTTAACAGTGGTGTGGAAGTCACTCCCAGCCCATGGGGAGCTGGAGTCCTCCCTCTCCTATTGCTTTCACCAACCAAGGGTCTTGTGTCTGGTGCGGAGGTCTGCCGAGGTTTGTGGCTCTCTGTCCCAGTCCCTCCTGGGTCGGACAGAAAAACAAGATCCGGCACAGCATCCTGTCCATCACTGACCCTTGCCACGAAGTAGTGGAAATCCGGGCACCCACAGTTTGAGAACCCGGACCATAGGAGCATGGTGCGAGCGGCCTCGGCCTGGCTGAAAACCCAGGTCAGCGCAGCCGCAGGCAGATGATGCATGTCCTGTCCCTCTGGGGAATTACAGAAAAAAGTAAAACCCTGCTCATTCATTCCTTCATTCTCCTAAAAATAAATACATTAATGCCTAATAAGTCCATGATGAAAATGAAAATGTTGATGAAATAAAAATCTTCAGACTGACATGCCTCCCTCGTGCACCGCATCCACACAGGAACGCACACATGCTCCCTGTTCATTCATCCAATCATTTCCCTAAAAAAAATTTTAAAAAAAATCATACATTAATGCCTAATCTATAGACTTCAATGGTAAGTCCACAAATAAAATGAGAATGTGGATGGAATAAAAAACTATTTAGTCTATCATCTTATACTGTAAATAAAATGATGGGCAATCATGACTGTTACGACTCTCTCCATTAAAATAACAGAAAATGCCAGCACATGCTATTTCCTCATGAGCTCTGCAGCAGCACGCCACTGAAATAGCATTAAACAATGTGCTTCTGATGACAGACTTCCTTTTTCCCTGATCAAAAGCACATTGGCGTAGCATGCACAATAATACCGGTGCGCTTGAGATTGTGTGCCGCCACACCTCTTTGAAATGACTCTCCACCTCCCAGTGCAAAGCCGGCGCACTGTCTACTGGTAATTAGATGGTGTGATGTAAAGTGTAAAAAACAGACAATGTGCTGGCAGAAACTAACAGAAACACTGGTGTACGGTGGGAAGTCTGGTGCAAAAGTCCTCTGATGACTGTCAAGATAAGGCTTAGTATGTTGCAGTCATGGAGACAAGTAAGAGAATGATGCCAAAAAAAAAAAAAAAATTCTATCCAACCTAAAAAGCAGACAGGTCCATAACCAGATGTGTAACAAAAAAGGGGGCCAGTATGGGAGTGTCATTTGCAGGATAAAGGATTTTCAAGCCAGCTGCCCAGCTAAGTCTCTTGTAGACAGATAACCTTGAAATGTATATGCTAACAACAATTTATTGTGTAGGACCCATTGTTACTTGCCATTACATGCCTCTATCTTCATAACATGCAGTGATGTAAAATGTTTCCTTAAACTCAAATCATCTCCAATACTTATCAAATATGTAAACTGTACACTTCATGTCCTATGTCCCCATAAGCCAGATAGAGAATCTGAATTGCAGGTGTTGTAATGACTGTTTTAATAATAGATAATAGAGATATGGTAAAATTAACCATCAATGATGTCATCCATCCATCCATCTTCAACCGCTTAATCCTTTTTGGGGTGGGAAGGGGGGGGGGGGCTATCCCAGCATCTTTAGGCGAGAGGCAGGGTACACCCTGGAAAGGTTGCCAGCCCGTTGCAGGGCCAACACAGAGAGACAGACAACCATTCACTCTCACATTCATACCTAAAGACAATTTAGAATCCCCAGTTGATGCCAGTTAACCTAACCTGCATGTCTTTGGCCTGTGGGAGGAAACCGGAGTACCCAGGGCCACCTGCCACCTTAACTTGCCGTTAGGCCCTTGGGCTGAGAGGGTTTGTAGCCCCCCCCCCCCCCCCCAACAGAATCTCAGTTTAAAAATGTGTAATAGTTTTAATAATGGATTGCAGTTATATAGCACTTTTCATGACACCCAAAGACACTTTACAATGAGTCCATTATTCATTCACTCCACAGACAATGATAGTGGTAAGCTACCTCTGTAGCTACAGCTGCTATGGGGCAGACTGATGGAAACATGGGTGTCAATCCATGCCAACGGCCTCTCTGACCACCACCGCACATTTATTCACATTCATACATCAGTGTCATGAACCATGAACACACTGGAGGCAAGGTAGGTAAAGTGTTTTGCCCAAGGACACAACAGTAAGGTGGGGGGAGTGGGATTTGAACCACCAACCCTCCAATTATTGGGTGACCTGCTCTACCTCCTGAGCCACTACGGCCTCATTTTTGTTTCTCTTGGAGAAATAATGCAACTGTGAGCTAGAAAACACACACTGCAGAAAGTCAAATATAAGTAAAATGAAATAAATTAAGGCTGTTTATGCTTGTTTTTTGTCTGACAAGATACTTATTCTTGCTGCACAGTTTTTGTGTAAGAAAATTTTACATGCTTTCAGATAGTTTTAACTTGTTTGAAGCAATTTGATGAGTCAAATTTTCTTGCTCTGTTGGCAGATAATTTTGCTTAAAATAAGCAAAAAAGAAAAAATATCTGCCAACAAAGTAAGATTAAATTATTTAAAACTGTCATGATGCGCCTCTAAATAGGCGCAAAGAGGAGACAGATTCACGCGCTGGGTTTCACCACAGACAGATTTATTAACATAAAGTCCCAAGAAGAGGTGACATACAAAAAACTAGAGAACAAACTTACTATGGGACACGACAAGGCATGTTGAGGGGGAGCCACGGCGAGACGTGGTAGGGAATACTATAGAGGAAAAGCCATGGCATAACAGGGATCAGCGAAACACACAGGTAACACAGAGTAAACACAATAATCCAGCAGTGAGAAAATGACAGTGAGCAAGCTAAATACACAGACTAATGGAACAGTGATAAGATGCACCTGAGCAAGGAAGAGGGATGAATAATCAAGGAACAGGGATCAGCTGTCAAGGTTTAACAGGAGAAGGGGGCGTGGCTGACAGGAGACAGAAGGCAACAAAACTCAAAGCAGACTAGAGAATAACTACAAATAATTCAGGAGATGATGAAATAACCAAAAATATGAACAGACAAATAAAAACACCACAATACAACAGAACATGAAAACACCAGTAAAATAACAACAAGACCATATGGAACTCAAAAGGTAACATGAAACATAGATAACTAAGAAATGGGAAGATGCCATGAAGGGGGCTTGGGAGGAGCCCAAGCGCAGTTCATGACAAAAACAAGTAAAACTTTTGTAAAACAAGTAAAATCTTATAGAAATCTGCATAACAAAAATAAATTCTTGTCTTGTCAATATTATCTTGGAGAGAAAAACAAGCATAAAGCCTTGATTTAGAATATTTTATCATAGTGAGATTTCTCTTTTTACAGTGTGACAGATACTGCCTTCAGCATAAAATTACATCATTGAAGTATTCCTGTTTCAAACAATGCACAACAGCAGCAATGAAAAACCTGAACAGGTGGATGGAAAGCTGAAAATAGCATGTCTTACCCTTTTTAGAAGCGCTTTCTTCTGGCCTTCTTTAAAGAAAAATCCTTCATTATGTCCTTTAAGTCCAGCTCACAAATATCATCATACTCTATGGATGCATGCTTAATCCAGTCTATTTTTTACCAAGTTCAGAGTCCACTGTCCCACGCACAGCTGTCTGATGTAAGCAATCATGGCCTTTCTTCTCCTTTCGCCCTTCTCTTCCAGGCGAGTGCTTTAACGGCCCACCTGTCTCCTCTGTGTGTCATGTAGGAACAATTAGCTATAAGGTACAAAGATTATTTAGTTTATACCTAGAGGTGTATGTGTGGAAACGACGGTTTACTTCGTTACCACAAACACTCACAAACAAGAGGGAAACACTCGTTTTTGGGGCACCAGTCCAAAAGTTAGACAATTTATTATAACTAATCTTTATACCTTCAATCAATCAGTCTCAAATATTTGTGAATTCTACTAGGTGACTTCATAAACAGACACAGGAAAAAGAAATCAAGCAGAAACTTCTACATACCGTTTACAGTTTTAATGATCAGACTCAGATTAAATGACATTACATTCAACTGATGTGTAAGCAGGTGAAATGATCAACAAGTATCAAATATCATATTAACCGGTAATGGATTCCTGAGCAAAAGAGTGTAATCACATTTGTGGAACCAAGGAAACCTTAGTATGAATTTGTAACTGTGATGAAAATGGAGACTGAAATAACTGTAACCAGAAAATTAAGGAAATTGGATGCAAATTTTATGAAGAAAGTTATAAAGGCTGATTATATGGAAAAGAACTTCTGAGTTGCTCTAAAAATAAAAACGTAATTTAATGAAAAGAGGAATATTATTTTCTTTAATTCTACAGCTCCGATCAGAGTTTTGAACTAGTTTTAAACCTGGGACAAATTATGACATACTTTAAGGCGATGGACATTGCATTATTTAGCAGATGAAACAAAGGAATCTTGCTCACGTGACCGTTGCTTGCATTGGCTTCTAGCTGGATCCTTAGCTGAAGCTTTATTTGAAGATTATACCGGAGAATATCTGCCAGCAGATATTTCTTCCCAGGGCAACAGTCAGGAGCTGAGGTCCGGTGACGCTGATGAGGCTGCTGGCCACGGAGTACGCCATGTGGACAACACAAGAATTTTTCAGTGACATTCTCCGGTCCAAATAAATTGGAGATCGTTCAAAGTCTGATCAAAGTCACAGAATTGGAGAGACAAGATTAATTAAAAAAAAAAAATTCAAACCACGAAATCCAAGTTCTTCAGATGTCATGGTGACTGGCAAAAACAGCTTCCAGTGTGAGAAAAACAATCAGTCCACTTTAAAACACGGTGAGTTAAGAAAAATCAATAGGAAAAAGTTTAACAGAATAAAATAGAAAAATGTCTGTGAACACGGAGTTTCACTCCATATAAAAGAGAAGTTTGAGCTCAAAACAGAAGAAAAAGCACAGACACAAACACAGACTACAAACTTCCAGAAAGAAAAAACTCTGCACTAGGGCGTTCCTCACTTGAACTGAGTAAGTTTGCAGGGGAAAAACTTGACTGACATGAGAAGGAACCAATTATCTCCCATTGCGGGAGACTCAAATGAACTTTGGTCCAATAAGAAAACAGTCCTTTGTCTGTAACCGACCAATAGAACGAAAGGGAGCATTGTCCAAAAAAGACTGGCTGGTGATTAGTTAGTAACTAAAGACTGCTCTCCGTTGACGGAGTTCCTTATCGTGAATTGCCGGCCATTCTATCTGCCGAGAGAATTCACCAACGTGTTTGTAGCTGCTGTTTACATAGCTCCTAGCGCTAATGCTAAAGCTAATGCTAACGAGGCAAAGCTGCTCAGAAAGCTGCACGATGCTATCAGTTGAATTTCAAACTTCACACCCAGACAGTTTTGTGGTGGTTGCGGGGGATTTTAATCACACCAGTTTAAAGACTGTGCTCCCCAAGTTCAAACAATGTGTGGACTTTAAGACCAGAGGAGAGAATATGTTGGACTTGGTGTACACAAACTTCCCAGATGCATATAAGGCAACATCTCGCCCCCACCTCGGCCATTCTGACCACCTATCCATGATGCTGGTGCCTGCCTACAAACCCTTACTGAAGCGCAGCAGGCCAGTAGAGAAACATATCAGGATTTGGCCAGAGGGTGCAGCCTCGGCACTTCAGGACTGTTTTCTGCACACAGACTGGGAGGTTTTCAAAATAGCAGCCTCCCAGGGAGACAGGACAGATGTGGAGGAGTATGGTGAAACCGTCACCAGCTACATTGGGAAGTGCACAGAGGATGTCATTATAGTGAAGACTTTCACTGCACGGGGCGACTATAAACCCTGGATGACTGCAGAGGTGCGCTCTGCTGCTCACAGCCAGAGATGCAGCCTTCAGAGCGAAGGACAGGATCGCCCTCCGCTCAGCCAGGTCTGTTCTCTCAAAGGGAATTAAGACGGCAAAACGCGCCTATGCGGAGAAAATCCAGGGACACCTCTGTGACACAAGGAACACCAAACGGATGTGGCAGGGAGTTCGGGCGCTGACAGATTATAAGTCTAGGCAGGGGGTTGATGATGATGACGCTTCGCTTCCAGACAGGCTCAACAACTTCTTTGCAAGTTTTGAAGCATCAAACCCGACAATCAGAGGGAGAGCTGGCCCATCTCCACCATCTGTTGGGCCAGCTATCATCATCAACGCAGCGGACACACGGAGGACCCTAATTAGGATCAACCCACATAAAGCTGCAGGTCCAGACAACATCCCAGGACGTGTGCTCCAAGTCTGCGCGAGCGAGTTGGCGGATGTCCTGACTGACATTTATAATATCTCCCTGAGTCAGGCCATCGTTCCCAGATGCTTTAAGACCTCTACCATAGTACCGGTGGCAAAGAAACCAGTTGTGTCCTGTCTAAATGACTACCGTCCTGTTGCACTGACACCAATTGTGATGAAGTGTTTTGAACGGCTTGTTAAACCACACATCACAGCCTGCCTCCCTGCATCACATGACCCGCTCTCCAGTTTGCATATTGTTCAAATCGCTCCATGGAGGATGCTATAGTCACCACCCTGCACTCTGTCATCACCCACCTGGATCAGAAAGACACCTACACCAGACTCCTGTACATTGATTTCAGTTCAGCATTTAACACCATTATTCCCCAGAGACTGATGGAGAAATTACTCCTTCTCGGTCTGAACACCGCCACATGTCTCTGGATCCTGGACTTCTGACCGAGAGACCTCAGTCTGTCCGTGTTGGAAACAACATCTCTAACTCTATCACGCTGAGCACCGGATCCCCTCAAGGCTGCATACTCAGTCCACTGCTGTTTACACTTCTAACACATGACTGTGTATCCAGACACGAGGGGAACCAGATTATTAAGTTTGCAGACGACACCACAGTGGTGGGATTTATTCAGAGGGATGAGGAATCAATGTACAGGGAAGAAGTTAGAGACCTGGAGGGCTGGTGCAGGGAGAACAATCCAGTGCTCAACGTGGACAAAACGAAGGAGATGACTATTGACTTCCAGCGGTCACGGCCTGAACACGTTTCTGTCAGCATCAGCGGCCGTTTGGTGGAGAGAGTGGCGAACATCAAGTCCCCCGGAGTGCAGATCTCGCACGACCTGACCTGGAACAAGAATTCCTTGGGGATCAGGAAGTGGGCCCAGCAGAGACTGCACTTCTTGAGGAAACTCAAGCAGGCCTCTCTCCCCATCTGCATCCTCAGGACCTTCTACAGAGGTGTGGTGGAGAGTGTTCTGATGTACTGCATTGCAACATGGTACTCCAGCTGCAGTATGTCAGACAAAAAAGCCCTGTAGAGGATAGTTAAGGGAGCTGATAGGGTAATTGGAGTTTCCCTCCCCTCTGTCCAAGAACTTTTTCAGAACCGTTGTAGGAGCAGGGCACTGAACATTGTCAAGGATCACTTTCATCCTCTGCATAAACACTTTGAACTGCTGCCATCTGGCAAACGATTCCGGAGCATCAGAGGCAGAACCACCAGACTGATTAACAGTTTCCCTCCACAAGTTGTTGGGATGCTGAACAGTTGATCCAGAATCTTTCATACATACTACTGCACCTTATTGACATTATGTATATTATATGTACGTATATTATAGTTCTAGTTAGTTTCAAGTATGTTTTAGGGATATGTGAATGGCTGTGTTGGGGTGGGGGGTGAAGGGGTGTGTGAGTGTGTCTTAAATTATGTTCTTTTTACTTATATGGATGCCTAGAGAAACGTAATTTCATCTTTCTTGCACTACAGTTGTATGTACAGCAACATGACAATAAAGGTTGACTGATTTGATTTGATTGGCTGAGCCAGTCAGATGACTTGAGTAAGCTTTCTCAATAGGATGAAACACATCTTGATTACAATGAAAATTCACTTATATATAAAATCTAAGGTAACTTCAGTGATTCATGACTATTTTTCAGCACTTTCATAAACTTGTCCTTCTATAATTAACATGCATTAGAATAAGGTTCATTGAAGCATTTTCAAACATGCAACACATTTAAAATCAATGATTAATAAAACATTTCAAACCCATCATTGCCAAACACAGAGTTGGTCATCTCTTCAAATAGTGTCCTGAGAATTATCCTGAGGAATGAAAACTTGAAGAGAGAGTTAATGTTCAGTCAAAAAAAAACAAAACAAAAACAAACAAACAGTCCAGCAGTTGACAGAAGTAATGCAAACATATTCCGTAGTTGTCCAAAAGGGGATAATGTTGAGCTGTGGAAAATTCCTAGAGACCTTTTGGAATTTGTTCAAGGTATCTGGGATGTCTCAAACAGTACTTGAATCACAAAACTGCCTGGCTGGGAAAGAAGTTCCGGGATTTATGATTGCAAACTAATCTGTTCCTTGCATGAAATTGGATCCTTATTGTCTCTTTTACCATGGAATGTGTATTTAAACTTGGGTTCTTAGGTGAAGGAAACAATTCTTGACCAGACTTTTTGGGTAAAACAATTTCTTTAAGGTGAAGAGTGATTTTATAGATTAGAGCCAAAGGGATTGATGCTACAGTCATTAGTAGCCTCCTCCACTCGATGCTTCAGCTTAGAAAAATCCTTTACACTTCGGGTTTTGTTTTTTTGTTTTTTTGTTTGGTTTTTTTTGAGCAATTCATTTTCCCTAAGCTCTTTTCCTCCCAATAATTTTATGAGTGCCACTTTCAAACTTTTTTCCGGACATTTTGACCAAGCTAATTACTTCTTCCCTCTCACTGGTCTTCGTCAGGTTTGCTTGCTACCGGATAACCATGAAAACCGGTGCTACCTGTCTCATGGGTCGGGCCATCGGCGACTCAACCAGCATCCCCGCCCTTCCGAGGGCGTGGAGGGTGAAACAGGGCATCCTGGCAGAACTAAAAACAATATCTGCCACAGGTCTGTGGTGGACCACTCCCAGTTACACGGGGTGAGACTGGACATCCTGGCAGACAAATACATCTGTCGTAAGGTCTGTGGTGGACTGTGCCAGTCAGTGCATTGTGACACGCACTACACAAAGAGCAGAGATAAACAAACCTATCATCTGGTCAGTCACTGCAACAGATACTGGAGTCAGTTTGTCTTGGCTTGTCCTTGCCACTGATAATACCTTTATCTGCCAAGAATGTGCTGCTGGTCCAGCAAAAGCTAGCAGTACTCAAATACTTTGCAAGCAGTTTCAAGAAATGGAAATGGTCACCTCTCACTGGTGCTTGCATAGTCACATGTCAAAATAATTCCTCTGATAGGCTATTGTTACTGGTACCCACCCATGTGAGGCACTTGTAAATTAGACCAGTCAGCAGCCACACACAAATATCAAGTGATGGACATAGAATTTGACCAATTAACAACAACATGATTGTTATATAGTTATTTATGTGGTTATATGTTCCATACTTTTATTGGTGTGGCACGGGGTGGTGGCTCTGCCTTCTGGTCATGCCACCACCCATGACTATAAAAGGGCTGCAGGCAGGAGGGATGGGCTCATTGTCATCCTCTGCCTGGCAGCTGTGTGTTGCTCCTGTGCCCTTTAATAAACGTATGTCCAGTTTGACACTTGGCCTCGTCCTTGGCTTCCATATACAGACATCACATTGTGGAGATGAGGAGAAAATAAGAATTGAGAAGGTATGGAAGTGTTGTAACACTCTTCTGCGGCATAGAGAATATTACTAAAAACAAGGGTTGAAATGATTCCACTCTTTACAAGCCGTTATGGTTTAGAGGATTATTATTATTGTTCAAAAGTGCACCAAATAGACTTCCGGTCTGGATGCCATGGTGATAGCAACTTAACGCTGAAGCTCCCAGACCCAATCCAAGGAAAACATCTTCAAAATCAGACTTAACGGATTTTTGGAAGAATAAAAATCAAAAGACAAAAACACCATGCCTAACCAAAAACAGAAGAAACTGACATTCCCCAGGTCAGGACGTGCAGCGGCTGCAGAATCTGAACCGGAGGACCTCCGATCAGAAGACGAGGAGCTGGACCTAGCTAACAAGAAGGTTAGCTTGAAATCGCTATTTGATGAATTACGACGATTTCGGGCCGAATTTCATGAATTCAGAGAGGAATTAAAAAGGACGAACAGCAGAATGGACCAGGCCAAAAACCGAATCTTGGAAGCTGAAGAAAGAATAAAAGTGCTTGAAGATTCTATGCTGGATTTACACAAAAAACAGACAAGGCTGGAGGCTAAGCTAACCGACCAAGAAGGAAGACAGAGACGAGACAACATAAGAATTCACGGTCTGAAAGAAGGAGCTGAAGATAGTTTCAACACAATGGCGGAATGCGTTGAATCCTTATTGAGAGAGAAGTTGGATATTCCACAAACCACCGATTTGAAGATAGAAAAGGCCCATCGTACATTAGCCGCAAAGCCAGCGGCAGAAGCGCCCCCACGTTCGGTGGTGGTAAGATTCTCCGATTTCAAAATAAAACAAGAGGTTGTAAGACGGGCTTGGCAGAAAAAAGGATTTATGCATCAAGAGAGAAAAGTCTTCGTGGAGCATGATTACGCCCCGGAGGTTCTTAAAAAGCGACGGGAATATAACAACGCCAAAAAGGTTCTACGGGAACAGAATCTACGCTTTCAGACGCCATTTCCTGCGAAGTTAAGGGTCTTTTACGGTGAAGAGTCATGTCTCTATAATTCAGCGGAAGAAGCAACAATTGACATGGCGAGAAGAGGGCTCCCGGTATCGGTGTTTAAACCCGCAGCGGATCTGAGCGAGAGGATCAGAGCTCAAACGTGGTCCACTCAGAGACCTTCAAAATCCACGGGCCAGCAGCGGGAAACCCAACCCAGAGCTACAAAGATAAGCTTTCCAGTTCGAGGAAGGAATAGCGACCTTTTTGTTTTTTTTCTTTTCAGTCATTCTGCACTTCCATCCCCCCTCCTACAAGGTAACAAACATTAAAGGAGATGCAGAATCAGCATGTGGTAAAACCTTTCATGGAGCAGTTATAGCATTAGAAACAAATGTCTTCTTAATTTAAAGGAAAAAAAAAAATCTTGTTAAAATAGAAATGTAACAATGACCCACATGTTCTCCCTACACTAACAAATACTGTATTAGAGTGAATGTTTGCTGTGATGGGGGTGGGAGGGTGCACACAATCTCATAGGGTATAGGCATAAAAAAAAAAAAAAAAAAAATCATTACAAATTTGGATTGGGATCTGAAATTCACGTTAAAAACATGGGACAACTTACAGGGGTAAGAGAGGGCCCTCAACACGTAACAGAGTTTGAGGAATTTCCCTCAGAGCCTACACTCCATCAGGGCTCTTACAGGGTCTTTAAAGAGACCCCAGCTCAGGAAGTTTTTTTGACTGTTTTTTGTTTTAAAGTTTCGTACACTATGTTCTTAATGTTTTTTATATTCTTAATGTTCTTTCAGTTTCTGAGTAGCAAAAAAGAGGGCCACCACACTGTTATACTAAATAAGAAAATACAATGGAGAAACAGGGTGTAACCAAAATAGCCTCATATAATGTAAAAGGGATCCTGAATCCAGTTAAAAGATCCAAGATTCTACGCAAAATGAAAAAAGGCAAAGCAGAAATAATATTTTTACAAGAAACCCACCTAACAGACGTGGAACACACTAAACTCAATAGACAAGGGTTTAAAATGATCTCTTCATCTTTATATAAGTCAGGGAGGAGGAGGGGAGTAGCGACATTGATATCAACCAAAATTACATTTGAAAAAAAATCGGAACACAAAGATAAAGAAGGGAGGTACAGTTTGGTAATTGGGCGGCTAGAGGGAGAAGATATCACCCTGCTGAATGTATATGCACCACCAGGGGCTAAATGGAAATTTTATAAAAATGTATTCAACCTAATGATAACTAAAGCCCAAGGTTTAGTGATATGTGGTGGAGACTTCAATCTAAGACTGAATCCATACTGGGATGCAACAGGTAATTCTTCACATCAAAATAACACTCAAAATAGAAAACTCGGATGCTATTAAAAGAAATGGGAATCTGTGACGTATGGAGGGAATTCAACCCCAATGTAAAAGATTATACTTTTTATTCAACGCCACATTCATCTTACTCAAGGATTGATTACTTTTTTATGTTTAATAGAGACATTGGAAGAGTAAAAACATGTAAAATAGGACTAGATGGATCTCTCTGACCACAGTCCGATCTATATGGACTTAAACATCCAAAAATAGACAAATAATACATTTTCCTGGAGGTTGAATTCAAATGTCCTGAAAGGATCACTGAAAGATGAATTGGAATCAGATATTCTCAGATATTTGGAAGAAAACGATAATGGAGAAGTATCCCCTTTAATACTGTGGGATGCGTGCAAAGCTGTAATAAGGGGAAAAATTATTGCAAAACTGGCAACCCAAAAGAAACTGAAACAAGAAAAACTAATCACACTAGAGTCAGAACTCAAGAACCTAGAAAAAGAACACAAAGACAACACTCATTCTAATGGCTCGCTCAAGATTAAAGAAATTAAAAATCAAATAAATGAGATCTACACAATAGAAATCCAGAAGAAACTTACATTTCTGAAACAAAAACACTATGAAGCAGGCAGTAAATCGGCAAAATTACTAGCCTATAAATTGAGGAAACAACAAACAGAAAGAGCAATCTACAAAATCAGAGACCCAGTATCAAAGGAAATAAAATTCAGAATTCAGGATATTCTTAAAAGCTTCGAGAATTACTATAAGAACTTATACTCCCACAAAAAACATAAAAACGCATCCGAGACATTCCTAAACACATTAGACCTTCCCCAACTTATGGAATCACAAAATAAAACACTACTGTCAGAAATACAACCTAAAGAATTGGAAAAAGCAATTATGAAACTTAAAGCTAATAAATCCCCAGGAGCAGATGGCTATACAGCAGAATGGTACAAAACCTTTAAACAGCAACTATCTCCTCTCCTCCTGAAAACATTTAACTATGTCCTCCACACAGGGGAAATCCCCCCCTCCTGGAGAGAAGGGGTCATTGCAGTTATACCTAAACCTGAAAAGGATAAACTAGAATGCTCCAACTACAGACCAATCAGTGTATTAAATCAGGACTATAAGCTTTTTACCATTATCCTTGCCAAAAGGTTAGAAAACATACTGACAGACTTAATTCACTTAGACCAAACAGGTTTTATAAGACAAAGACAGACACAAGACAACATTCGACGCACTTTACACATAATCCATCATATAAAAAAATATAACTTAAATGCAGTCATATTGGGATTAGATGCTGAAAAAGCATTCGATTCGGTTGACTGGTCTTTCCTATATAGAATCTTATCCAGTTTCAATTTTCATAACAACTTCATTAGAACTATACAGGCATTATATAAAAAACCAACAGCTAAAATAAGGATTAACGGTAATTTATCATCATCTTTTGAGCTGGAAAGAGGATGTCGTCAAGGCTGCCCCCCTGTCTCCACTGCTCTTTGCAATCTTCATAGAACCTCTGAGCCAATGGATAAGACAAAATCAAGAAATTCAAGGTATTACACTTGGTCAGAAGGAACATAAAATAGCACTCTTTGCTGATGACATTTTAATATACCTAGGGCAGCCAGACACTTCTTTACCAGAACTAATCTCAGTTTTTTCAGACTATGGAGATTTATCGGGGTACAAATTAAACATGCATAAAACCCAAGTTTTAACATTCAACTATGACCCAAATCATTATTCACTAAGTGAACTCAAAACTAACTGGGAGTTGGAATCTATGAAATATCTGGGGGTCAATATCCCGAAACAACTCAACAAAATTATAACACTAAACTATGATCCACTGGTGACAAAAATAAAATCTGACCTAGCAAGATGAAATATGATACCATTCTTAGGTACTGCACAAAGAATTGAAGCAGTCAAAATGAATATACTTCCACGTCTTCTATACCTTTTCCAAACAATACCGGTAGAACCTCCCAAAAAAACATGGCAGGAGCTGGACAGAAGAATCTCAAGATTCATATGGCAGGGCAAGAGACCTAGAATGAGATATAGAACCTTACAGCTAAACAAAGACAAAGGTGGGCTCACGCTGCCAAATATCAGGGACTGTTTTAAAGCCGCACAAATTAAAACTTTAATAGAGATATGTAACCCAGTCTACACTGCACAATGGAAGGAGATTGAATGCCAAATAACAAGTGACATCCCCCTACAGGCGATAATAGGGAACAATGCCTTACCTAAACTCTTGAATAACACTAACCCGTGGATAGAGACCCCGCTAAAAATTTGGTTTAAGATAGTCAGAGAGAATCAAGCTAAAGAGCCCTATCGACTTCTGCAATGGATTGCCTATGATCAAGACTTTACCCCCAATAAAACAGACACTAGATTTAAAGAGTGGAAAGAGAAAGGGCTGATAAAATATTACGATTTTTTTAAGGGGCAAACTTTAAGAAGTTTTGAAGATTTGAAAAAACAAGGTCTAATAAATCAAGATCTTTACAGGTTCTTTCAGCTTAGACACCACATAAACAATATACTTAAAAAGGAGGATTTGGAAAGGGCCCAGTCAGGTGTTCTGAAGGTCTTCTTAATGGCATATAAAGGGATCCCAGGGATCAGATACATTTCTAAAATATACCAAGGTCTTCAAGACTTAAAAGGAGACAACACATCATATATAAAAGAGAGATGGGAAAAAGAGGGGAATTTCACTTTACAATTGGAAATATGGGAAAAGCTAAATAAACAGCAATGGAAAAGTACCTCATCCCTGCAGTGGAGAGAATTTGGATGGAAAAATTTGGTAAGATTTTTCAGAACACCTGCACAAAACAAATTTACCCATAAGGGGTTGAACTGTTGGCGCTTGTGTGGAGAAAAGACTGCAAATCATTTTCATGTGTTTTGGTCATGCCCAGTTATCCACCAATATTGGACCAAGGTACAGACAATATTGGGGAAAATATTCAAAATAACAGTTCCCTTTTCTTTTGTAACTTTGTATTTGGATTTACTACCGGACTCACTGGAAAGACGAGGAGATAAATACTTATTCAATGTTTTAATATTGGCAAGTAAAAAAGCCCTAACTAAAAAATGGATGCTGACGGACTGTCCTACACCTGAAGATTGGATTAACGTGATTCAAGACATTTACTCGATGGAAAAGTTGACATTCGCACTGAGACAGGACATGGATGGGCTCATGAACTTTTGGCAACCCTGGATCGCATATGTGTCTTCCATTAGATCTAATCTTTGACAAATACCATTTCAATAATGGTCCCGCTCTTTGTTCCAAAGCTACTCATGCTCTTTTACTTTTAATTACTTAATTTTCTGTTTGTTTGTTTTTTGCTGTTCTGTTTGTTTGTTCGTTCGTTTTTTTATTTTATTCTCTTTAATTTCACTTTTTTTTTCACTTAAAAAAAAGGGGTGTTGTAATAATTATCCTACCAATGTTGTCAAATAGCAAAAAATAAGGGAACATGTGATGAAAATGTAAACAATGCAATGCTGTAATGACTTGTATACCCTTTACAAAAACTTAAATAAAAAAAAAAACTACTGTCATGTGATTAGTTTCATCAACAATGTACTGATTAACAAATCAAGTGTAACAAAAAATAAACAGTATTTATTTTATTAAAAAAAAAGTGCACCAAATAATGATTATACAACAATATATAGCTCATCCCTTATTTACCCCACCCACAATGTATTTACACAATTTACATTCACACAGAAACAATTCAATATAGTGTTCATTTGTCCCTTTGTGTATTTACATCTTCACCAGCAAAATAAAAGAGGAGAAAAATAAAGTGTTCCCATAAACTCACCCAAACCAACCAGGATGTTCCTGTATTGCTGTCCAAAAACCCCTGAGCTCAGTCACAGTGATTATGAAGAAAAATGATGAGTGAGAGACAAGCAGGAATGACCTCACTGGCTTTAGGTCCGCTGCCCTTCTCGCAGGTTAAACAGCGAAATCCCCGGTCCAGCGTCCTCCTCCCGGGCCAACCAACCTGCCGTTTCACGGCAAGGAATGCTCCGTCAGCTGCTGGTCCCACGTAGACTCCCAGCAGTATGACACTCCTCCTGGTTGCTCCTGTGGTCTCAAAAAAGGCCTTTCCTTCACTTCTCCATGCAATGGCCTCTCGTTATGACAGAGGGCCTGTCAGTCTGTATGAATGAGTGAGAGTGTGAGTGCCTCGCGGCGACTTTTGCCTTCCTTATAACGCCGCTCACAGCTGCTCCAAATCAGCTGATGACCACTCCCCTTACCAGCTGATGTAGTGACAGGTAAATTAGGTTTTTACATACATACATACATACATACATACATACATTCAGAAAAAGATGCATGACTACTCATGAGGCACAAACATGAAATGGAGCATTTTTAAATATTGCATCATATCACTTAAGATACCATGGTTCTCCTTTCATGCGGTACCATTTTCTCCATAAAAGGGGGGATGCAAACATACAGTATATGTAGCAGTGCTGCATAGTCCCCTCCTCCAGCCGGAGGCTACTGTGTTAAAACATCCTTATCTCTCTTGAGATTCACCACACTTATCCTGTATATCAGGTGGGGGAACTCCATCCTACTTTGTCTTTTTTTTATAGGCCTCACCTCTTTTATGAATTTAGCTGGTCCTACCCCCATTGGCGCTAGCTTGGCCAAGCAGTTATTATTGGATTTGGGGAGTGGGTGTATTCTGGCCTGGACTAAGTTACCCTGCTGCAAGTGCACCTCTTTCCAGCGGGAATTCTCCAATTTAGTTGGTCTGGACTGATGCACCCCCACTCTCCGCTTAACCCTCTCAGCCCTTTTCTGCCATCGTTCCTTCCTAATGCATGTAGGTGTACGCTGGTCACTTGAGAGCGGTGGATGGATGAGCCTCTCCAGTGGTCCCTGTAGTTTAGTGCCCAAGGTTCGTTCCGCTGGGGTTCTTCCTGATGTACACAGTTGGTCAGTATTAGGTACTCCGCAGAGTTCTGGGATCCACTGGTCCTTACGGTTGTGGAACTGTCCCACGGACGAGGCTCATCTGGTCTTTAATGTCCCGTCAAGGTGTTCCGGGTGCTGCATCGGTTGGTGGGAGCTCACAGGTAATTGCCGCACCCATCTCCCCATTTTACTGAGCTCTCTCTTTTCCTGTTGGCAGCAGCTGCAGGTTTTCTTATGCTTCCATACATCTTTCCGCATGCTCGGCCACCAGGCTACCTCCAGAACCCTCAACAGGGTCTTCAAAGGCCCTTGATGTCTCCCTTGGGGCTTTACATGGTAGCGGCAGATGAATTCTGGGACAAGGGACTGTTGTACCACCACCTGAAGCTTCCCTCTTTGATCATTTAGAGAGACCTGGTGGTACAGCACCCCCTGATGCATGACAAACCAGATACAGTAAGTCCGGGAGTTGTTCAGCTGGTGCTGTTTAAGGTCACGAACCACTAAGTCTTTCTCCTGCTCCGCGCCAACGTCTGCCAAGGACGTAGGCCACTCCTGGATGATTTGTAGGGGTTCCTCTGGGCCGTCGGTGTTGGCAGTCTGTGATGGAGGTATCGTGCTTGCGGTTGAAGTCCAACTGGGTAGGGCAGCCCCTACTGGCAAGGCGTAGTACAAGCAGGTGTCCTCTTGGGTGGTGCCAACTGCAGGAAGCTCTGGGTGCACGGGAGGTCTGGGATCATAAGTGGGTACACCAGGCCAATCCAATGATAAATTGGGAGCTACAGGACTAGTGGGTGTAGAGACTGCAATTGCTTTCTGAGCTTTGGGACTGGAGGCGAGCGGTAACTGACTAAGCGTGCCTTTTCCACTATTGGTCCCTCCGCCTCAGGCAATTTACAAATTTTTTTTCCAAGGTTATCAATTGCTCCATGAATTTTTCCAAGCTATGGTCAACGCACTTTTGGAAAAGTGTCTCTCTACTAACAGTGCTTTTAATAAAGTGCTTAACTTTATCTTCAAGCCTGTTCAGTTGCTGTATCAACCCTGCCACCTGCTTTTGTAGCTCCTCATATTCCTGTATGACCGAGTGTGTGCCATCCTGCCTCATGTCACTATTTTCCTCTTCCCTGGATTCTAAAACAGCACATCCACCATCATCATCACCATAAACAGAGCCATCATCCCAAATTTATCAGCTGCAACGTACCACGTACTCAATAATGATGAAATTTCTTCAGGGGTGTTCCTTCTTTTTACAAATGGCCCCGCTGTGAAATCTGGGTCAATAGGCCTTCCACCCTGAGCAGCATTCCCATTACTTTTTTTGTTGCCATTTTGAATTACCCACAATTAAACCATAAAACCATAAATCACATCCCCGTATGGGCCACCATCTGTAACACTCTTCTATGACATAGAGAATATTACTGAAAACAAGGGCTGAAATGATTCCACTCTTGACAAGCTGTTATGGTTCAGAGGATTACTGTATTATTATTGTTCAAAAGTGCACCAAATAATGATTATACAACAATATATAGCTCATCCCTTATTTACCCCACCCACAATGTATTTACACAATTTATATTCACACAAAAATAATTCAATATAGTGTTCATTTGTCCCTTTGTGTCTTTACATCTTCACTGGCAAAATAAAAGAGGAGAAAAATAAAGTGTTCCCATAAACTCACCCAAACCAACCAGGATGTTCCTGTATTGCTGTCCAAAAACCCCTGAGCTCAGTCACAGTGATTATGAAGAAAAATGATGAGTAAGAGACAAGAGGGAACGACCTCACTGGCTTTAGGTCCACTGCCCTTCTCGCCGGTTAAACAGTGAAATCCCTGGTCCAGCGTTTTCCTTCCGGGCCAACCAACCTGCCGTTTCACGGCAAGGAATGTGCTGTCAGCCGCTGGTCCTATGTAGACTCCCAGCAGCATGACACTCCTCCTGGTTGCTCCTGTGGTCTCAAAAAAGGCCTTTCCTTCACTTCTCCATGCAACGGTCGCTCGTTATGACAGAGGGCCTGTCAATCTGTATGAGTGAGTGAGTGTGAGTGCCTCGCGGTGACTTCCACCTTCCTTATAACGCCGCTCATAGCTGCTTGAAATCAGCTGATGACCACTCCTCTTACCAGCTGATGTAGTGACAGGTAAATTAGGTTTTTACATACATACATACATTCAGAAAAAGGTGCATGACTACTCACGAGGCACAAACATGAAATGGAGCATTTTTAAATATTGCATCATATCACTTAAGATGCCATGGTTCTCCTTTTATGCGATACCATTTTCTCCATAAAAGGGGTGATGCAAACACATATGTGGCAGTGCTACAGTGTTTGGGTTTGGAGTTCAGCTGTTTCTGGAGCTCCTGGGTGGGTCACCTGTTTCCTGGCCGAGATGGTGCGCCGCCTTCCTGGCTTATATGGTGGCGCTGAACCTGGGAAGAATTGACAATTTGAGGGTAAGCACATTGTTGGTGCACAATTTGGGAACTGGAGGCCAGCGGATACTGAGCATGCTTGGCGGCTCGGACAGCTTCGCGGACGTGGCTGAGCTGATGGCATGCAATTTTCACGCTCTGGAAGACGTCACCGTCCGGAAGAGCGGGTTTTGATAGCGCTGCTAACAGATGGGCAAGCATATTTAGCGGTTCATAGCCAAATTGAAATTATGTGTGTCAGTTCAGACCGTTGGAAGAGGAGATGGTTTTCGACCAGATGGCGGAGCATACCAATTGTACTGCGATTAGGTCGAAGCCGCTTACGTTTTTGAGCGAACTGACGCTGTCCACAGCCATTGAGTTAGCTCAACAGCTGGAAGCTGCGGATAGACTGTCATGGGAGCTGAGTGAGAACTTTTCACACTGACAACTGGGATCACTGCTGACCACGTGTGCAGTGGACCCAGACAGTAATGGAAGCGTGGAGGGCGATGTGGACGACGCCATCACTGTGAATGTGAGGTCTGCCCCGGGAAAGCCCAAATGTATGGGTTTTGGGTCCACGAAGCACAAATATAAATAAATGTTTTCTTTTAAATGTTGTCTTTTGTGTAGTGATCCCGAGCACTGGCGCTCGAGTCACTTATTATTTTCCCCATTTGCTGTTTATTTAGTCTCATTTTTTATAGGGATTATTTGTACTTTTATTTTGACAGTGCCATGGCAGGACTTCCTGCTGTCAAACCTACTCATGGTCTGTCACAGCTGAGTGTATTTATTAATTACGTTAACTCCACACCTGGTGGTAGTTTGAGTTCTCTGTGTTCTATTTAAGATCCCTAGCAGAGTTTATTCCTCGCTGTGACCTCGCCCAACTGGCTGGTGTCCCTAACCCTGATGCCAGCCTTTCTACAGCGTTAGGTTTTGCCCTCGCTTTATTCATGTAAGTGTTGGCATTTGACTCTTTATATCTCTTCTATTATTTACCCTTCGGGGTCGTATGTTTAGTTGTTTGTGTTTTGCCCCTCGTGGCACATTCTTTTGTTTCCTTTTCATTAATAAATAAGCAAACTAACTGCTGGCGTTTGGTGCCTCATTTATGCCCTGAAAGGGGCATTCATAACAATAGGTCGCAGCGAAGCAGGTGCCAGTCACTGTGAGTTTTGTTTTTCGGTTCTAAATTTTTCCTTTCTCGGGTGCCAGCAATTTTGGGGGTATTATGGCGTCTTTTACCAGGTGGTAACCCTGTGAGCCTGAGTTTTGAGCTCGTCCAGGCTCTAATGCAGCTAGATGATCTCCTGGCCATAGCTCGTCAATGTTCCCCCAAAGACGCTTTATGGTATCTGGACTTTGCGGAGGCGGCTGTGAAGCCTCATCCTCGCTTAGCTGAACACTCTGAGGGCAGGGGAAGGATGTCAGAACTATCGGCGCTTCAGCAGAAGAACCATGAGCTGGAGAAGAAGTCCTGATGGAAGCCTAAGACGGGGCCGATGGCAAAGCACTCCCATTCCTTGCCTTGTTACCAGGTTCCTGTCACGGCTCCAGCCCCAGTGTCTTCATCTCCAGAAAGCCATCTTCCAGCTTGTTGTAGGAGGAAGGCAGCCAGGGTTCCCAGCGAAGATGAACAGTGGGCAGCTGATTTCATCAGGGATCGCATGGCTGAAGCTCTCTCTTCCTTTAACCCTGATGAAGTTCTGAAGAGCGTGGTGGCAGCTGTTAGGGTTGTGGAGGCACATCCCGGTTTGAACAATTATCCAGAGTTTGCCGAGCTGCTAGCCACTGTTTCCGCTCAGCAGCGGCGTTTTCCTGACCTGACATTAAGCTCATCTCCAGCCAGAAGACACCGCTGCCCAGCACAGAATGCTTCTCTTCCCTGGGACACGGCTGTTCTGAAGCGGAGGGAAGAGAACCACCGGGTGAATACACCGCGAGGTTCCCGTTTGGATCCAGCTACGGGCCACCGGAAAAACTCCCCTGTCTCCCAGCCAGCTGTTTTTTCCTTGCCACGGCGGAGAGGTATGACAGCAGCTTCAGCCTCTTGGACTTCATTGTCAGCTGTTTCCCCTACCCTGGACTGCCTCAGCTGCTCCTCCCTCCACTACAGCACTTCCTCCAGCTGCTGTGAGTCCAGTACTTCCTCCTCCGGCTGCCTCCATTGTTGATCCGCTAAGAGCGGCTCCTCCTTGTCTTCCTGAGGGGTCCACCTTCATTGCAATAACGGGAGAGGGAAGAATAGAGCCTAGTACAGCAGTGACCACCATACCCCAGGAAAACATGCAAGTGTTTTTTCATTCTCTATCTCTACCTGATGAATTACCTTGTCTGATTCCTGGGGGTGAGGCTCAGGTCATGCAGTCCCCTGAGCTCTCACCACCTGCTGCAGCCATAAATACACTACCTGCTTCCTCTGTGTCTCCTCCTATATTCCCCAAGTGTCCGCCGGTGTCAGGATTAAACCGCCGGATGGAGGAGGAGCCTACGGCCCTGGTGAACCTGGTCCCAGCCCCGCAGCCACAATACGGACGGAGGAGGAGGGCTGTCTGCCATTTGGAGTCTGAGCCGACGATGAAGCGTCCCCGGGTCTAAATTGAGCAGCATTCAGTTCCAGATGAGAGTGGATCTCCTGTGGCCATGCAGAGTGAGCCATCTGCGTGGGTTGCAGCGCCAGGGGGTCCAGAGACTGCCAATACCATCATGCCTGCTGTTGGAGCCGCCGCAGCAGAGTTGGAGTCGGACCTCCAGGAGGCCGGGCCAGTTGGATCGCTATCTGGATCAATGGAGTCCTGGACAGCGGTGGAACTTGAGCTCAGACAAGTACTCTCCTTTGTTTTCATTATTTCTGTATTGGAGAGATCTTGTCTGGCTCTTGGAGGTTGAGCCGGGTGTTGCCGTCAGCAGCATCTGAGCTCTCCTCGCCGGGTTCCACTGCTGCTGGTGACCCTGACCTTGTTCCTGTGCCCCTTGTTTCTGAGCCTTTTCTCAGGGTCACCAAGGAACTTTCTGCCAGGTTAGAGGTCTCCGTGGGTTCCGGTCCATGGCCCGAGGTCTTCATGGGTCTGGCTCCGCCGGCCGGAGACATGGTGGAGACGCTGTTTAAGCCTGAGCTTCCACTGGGGCTACGCTCCAGCCCAGGGGCCACCGAGGGTGCAACCACGCCTCAATCTGGGACCACCGAGGGTGCAGTCACGCCTCAAGCTGAGGCCACAGAGGGTGCTGCGCTGGTGCTCAAGGCTACTGTGGTTCCTCTACGGTCTTCTGACTCCATCATGGTTCGTCCTCCACCACGGTTTGTTTCTGGGGCCTGCGGTGGTGACCGGTGACATCTTCCGCCTCTGGGGGAGGTGGGTGGTGTACTGTGGTCCACTGACCTAGAGATGTGGGGAGGCCACCCAATGGACCTTTTCTTCTGACTTGTGGTGCTGGAGGTCTGGTAGGCTGCCCAACCTTTTCCTTGTGGCGGTTGGGTGGAACTGGGACTCTAGTAGGCCACTGGAGCAGTTCTCCTGTGGGAATGGTGATGCTTGTTCTTTGCCTCTATTTTTTCTGCATTACCACTGTCTAAATTACTATTAGTTTTGCTGTACTATTTATTAACTGTAAGTATGAATGTTCAAGTCTCCTTAGTCTGGATTTCTGTCCTGGTTTGACATTGCTGGGTGTTACTCCCATTTGATCTTAAAGTGCTGATGACACGTTTTTGACTTCATCTAATTTTTCAACACATAATAGAATATTCCAGTTTAGAAAGCTTGAGATCAGTCCACCAAGGTCTCCGCCTTTGACCGCCACCTAATCCACATAGCACCGGACCCCCATGATCCCTCCTGCAGGTGGTGAGCCCACTGGAGGGTGGACCCATGTAACTCCTTCAGGCTGAGCCCGGCCGGGTCCCATGGGTGGAAACCCAGCCACCAGATGCTAGCCTTCGAGCCCCTCCCCCAGGCCTGGCTCCAGGGTGGGGCCCCGGTAACCCCATACTGGGTGGGGTACACTGAATCCTTGATATAGAATTTATCATGAGAGTCTGTTGGATCGTTCTTAGTCTGGCCCTTCACCCAGGACCAGTTTGTCTTGGGTGACTCTATCAGAGGCAAATTGCCCCAGACAACATAGCTCCTGGGATCACTGGGGAACGCAAACCCCCCCACCATGATAAGGTGACAATCCATGAGGGGGAATGCTGCTCAATTTAGAACCGCTGCTCCTCCACATTGAAAGGAGCCAGTTGAGGCCGTTTGGGCATCTGATTAGGATGCCTCCTGGATGCCTCCCACTTGAGGTGTTTCAGGCACGTCCCACTGGGAGGAGACCCCGGGGCAGACCCAGGACTCGGTGGAGAGACTATGTCCCCCAGCTGGTCTGGGAACGCCTTGGTATCCTCTCTGAAGAGCTGGAGCAGGTGGCTGGGGAGAGGGAAGTCTGGGCTTCTCTGCTTGAACTGCTGCCTCCGCCACCCGAACCTCCGGAAAAGCGGTAGAAGATGGATGGATGGATGGATAATACAATATGACAAAATAGGTTGGTCTGTGCAGTTCTAAGTCAAACAGGCTTTTTTTCACGTGAATATCCGACGTTTTCATGAGTGCCACATCACCAATTACGTCAGTGGCTGGAAAACCCCGCTGCCATGTAGTCACATCATCGACAGAACACAACATTTGGCTGGTCATTGTACACACAGGATGGAAGCGGCTGAAAACATCCACGATGGTTCCATCACATGTAGTCTGAAATTAGTTTCTGTTGTCCAATCTTCAGACAATTATAGTTCCGAAGAATGGGATGATGATGAAGAATCTGGGAGCATCAGACCGTATAGGTTTGAGCCAAGCAGGCATTGCAAGCAGGCATTGCAAGCAGGCTGTCATGGTCCATGCGCCGATTTCGTCCGTGCTCGGGCCATACATTATCTCCGCCAGGTTTGACAGCAGTGTTGACCTCCTGGCTCCCCGAGCTCTTATTGTGACAGCGCTCGGAGGGGCTTCCTGCTGTCAAAGCCTGACAGCTGTGCTGTATTTGCGGCTCATCAGCAGCCCTGTATTTAAGCGGGCGCTGGGAGCAGTATGATGCAGCAGTCTCGTCAACTATCGTCAATAATCGTCAATAATTCCACGTCAACGGATCGTTAATGATCATTCTTTGTTCATGGTCAGGATTGTAAGTAAGCTTCGTGTTAGCCTTATGATCTCCTGTGTCTAGTCTTGTGTGTTTTAGCCCACCGTGGCTCATTACGTTGTGTGTTCTTGTGTTTGTGAATAAACATCAATGCAAACCTCACCGGCGACTTTTGGTGTCTTATGGTGGCTCGGGAGGGCCACCACCTGACAGTAGACTGCTGCCAACAAGGCGCCCAAATTGACGCCGAACCGAGACGCCATTCCCGGTGAGTTTGCCTAATTGGACAATTGTTCTTCCCTGTCTGGGTAACTGCGTGCTGGGAGAATGCCGTCGCGGAGGGGCCACGCTCGGAGTCGGGACTACGAGTAGGCGGAGGCTCTGGACTACGTGAACGAAACACTCATCGCTGCCTCCCTCCTCGACTATCACAGCGACGTACGCCGGTACCTGGATTGCGCTGAGGATGTCCTAAATCATCTCCCCCGCTACGCCGACCACCCTGAAGTCAGTGCGAGGACGGAAGACATTGCCGCACAACGCGAGATACTCTGTGTGGTGGAGGAAGGTTACGGCAGGAAGCAGAGGAGGAGGCATCCTCGCTCCCCGCTTTGGGATCCCGTTCCTGTCCCCGATCCAGTCCAGGAGTTCGCGTCATCCGGGGGCCGTCCGAGACACTGTCGCCGCGGCCAAGATAAACCTCAGCAGGATCCCTGTCTGAATCCGCTTCCGGTGAAGCCCGTTAGTGAACCTTCGTGAGCGGCTCCTTCTTGTCCTTCCAGGGGGCCCTCTGTCGCCATCCAGCGGGGAAAGGGAGGAACAACATCCCCTACAGCAGGCACCATCCTTCCTCCAGGAAACAGGCAAGTGCGAGTTCCTTCTTCTCATCATAGTTGTGATTTGCCTTGTCTGACTCCTGGGGGCAGAGTTCGGGGTTCGCAGTCTCCCGAGCTCCCACCACCTGCTGTAGCGCTTATTACCAAACCTGCTGCCTCTGTGTCTCCCTCTGCTGAGCGGTCCACGACGCCAGGCCTACGTCGTTGGACGAGGAGGGGGCCTGCGGTTCTGGAGAGCCTGGTTCCAGCCCCGCAGCCACGTCGTGGGCAGAGGAGAAAAGCGGACTGCAGCCTGGAGCCTGCGCCAACGATAAAGCGTCCCCGGGTCTCCGCGCTGGAACAGTTTGAGCCAGCGGGTCGAGGGTCCCCTGCCACCACGCCGTGCGGGTTATCGGCGTGGATGTCAGTGCCGGAGGATCCACAGACTGCAGTGACCATCATGCCGGCTGCGGAACCCGCCATTGCCGAGTGGGAGCCTGAAGATGAACTTCTCCACCCTGAGCCTGGATCGACGAAGTCCTGGACGGCGACAGAACCCAAGTGCAGGCAAGTGCTCTACCTTGTGTTTCTCCTTTCTGTCTTGGAGCATTTCTGCCTGCCTCTCTGGGAGGCGAGTCAGGGGCAGCCGCCTACTGTGCCCGAGCTCGTCTCGCTGGGCTCTGTCGCTACCGGTGATTCTGATCCCGGTTCTTTCTTGTCTTCCGAGCCTTCTTGCAGAGTCACCGGTGCGGAGCCAGTCGTGGTCGCTGTGCTGGAGGTTCCAGGTTCGGGTTCGGAGGTCGTCACCGGTGCTGCGCCGACCCAATTGGGGTCCGATGCGGGTGCAGCCGAGACCCAGCGGGGGTCCGACACGGGTGTAGCTGAGACCCAGTTGGGGTCCGACGAGACCCAGTGGGGGTCCGTCGCGGGTGCAGCCGAGACCCAATCAGGGTCCAACGAGACCCAGTGGGGGTCCAACGCGGGTGCAGCCACGACTGCAGCATCGGTATGGGTCAGGGTCGGAGCTGCAGACCCTTCGCCGCCTGACATGGTGCGGGCTTGTCGTCACCATCATTCCCCTTGTCTGAGTCACCAACCCAGCTCATTATCGCCAGGGGCCGTTGGAGGGCGTCTACATTCGGCCCGGCTCTCCCACGTCTTTCCCCCACCAGGGAGGCCGCCACAGGCTGTCTTCCCACAGTTCTGGTGGCTGAGGGATGTGGGTCGGCCACCCGAGGAACTGTTTCGCCGGTTCGGCACCCTGGGTTGGCCACCCAACACACTGTGTTCACTGCTGGGCAACCTGGTTCGGCCGCCGGAGGATTGGACCTTCCGGGCCTGGGACTGGGGTAGGCCGCCCGATCATGTACTGTCCCCCGTATTCACCCGTTGGCCTTTGGACGCAGGGAGACCACCGGAACTGTCTCTGGGACTTTTGGATTCTGCCTGTCGTTGTCCTCCTGAATTGTCTGGGTTAAAGGTCATTCGGGGTGATAATCTTGCTCTGTGTTCTTGCTTGTGTTAGCATGTGTGTTTTTTTTTTCTTTTTTTTTTCTTTTTTCCCCTCTTCTGTTTGAGGGACGTGCGTGTGTTTCTGGTTGGGTTTTTTTTTCTCTCTCTCTCTTGCCCTGTGTGTTAATGTGCATTATGGGGTATGGTATTTTCCATGAATCGTGCTCCGTAATTGCTTCATTTATGCCCTGTGTTAATTGTGATTCGTGTATTTGGGAGTCTTGTATTTTCTGTTGTCGTGTCCTGTGATTGTCTCATTTGTGCTTTGTCTTAATTATGATTTGTGCATTTGAGAGTATTGTGTTTTCTGTTATCGTGCCCTGTGATTGTCTCATTTGTACTCTGTCTTAATTATGATTTTTTTTTTTTTTTTTTTTTTTTTTGTTACTTATTTGTACCCGTAGGTAGACTTGGTTTGCAGTCTGGTCACAAGCCACCGGCTGCTGGTCGCTGCGTGCGCGAGCGCCCTAAACCTACATGTTTTTGGTG
Source organism: Pholidichthys leucotaenia (assembly GCA_020510985.1). NCBI lineage: Eukaryota > Metazoa > Chordata > Actinopteri > Cichliformes > Pholidichthyidae > Pholidichthys > Pholidichthys leucotaenia. The sequence goes on along the minus strand of CM035850.1, from coordinate 87,160,134 downwards.
TGCGGGAGGAAACCGGAGAAATCCCGGAGTAAACCCGCGCAACACGGGGAGAACATGCAAACTCCACACAGCTCACTGTTGGTCGGGGGCTGGGATCGAACCCACGATCTCATGATCCCCGCGATCCCCCGGCCGAGGGTAAAACTGTGCTGCCACAGTGCTAAACCACTGCGCCACCGTGCAGCCATTTGCGCATTTGGGAGCATCGTATTTTTTCTGGTTATCTATGTGCCTCTGTTATCATCATGGTTTTTGGTCTGTGGCTGATCCGCTCCCTCCGGGCCTGCTCCCTCATCCACCCGCCCTGGGGGGGGGGGGGGGTGGAGGGGGGGGGAACTTGGGTGTCAACGGGCATTCGGAGCCCACCCTCGGGGGAGAGGTACTGTCATGGTCCATGCACCGATTTCGTCCGCGCTCGGGCCATGCATTATCTCCACCAGGTTTGACAGCAGTGTTGACCTCCTGGTTCCCCGTGCTCTTATTGTGACAGCGCTCGGAGGGGCTTCCTGCTGTCAAAGCCTGACAGCTGTGCTGCATTTGCAGCTCATCAGCAGCCCTGTATTTAAGCGGGCGCTGGGAGCAGTATGATGCAGCAGTCTCATCAACTATCGTCAATAATCGTCAATTCCACATCAATGGATCGTTAATGATCATTCCTTGTTCATGGTCAGGATTGTAAGTAAGCTTCGTGTTAGCCTTATGATCTCCTGTGTCTAGTCTTGTGTGTTTTAGCCCACCGTGGCTCATTACTTTGTGTGTTCTTGTGTTCATGAATAAACATCAATGCAAACCTCACCGGTGACTTTTGGCGTCTTATGGTGGCTCGCGAAGGCCACCGCCTGACAGAAAAACTTTTGGTCAGCACTGACGTCCTGGCACTCCCCAATTACAAAAAACCATTTGTGCAAATGGTTGACTGTAGAGAGGGGCACATGACGTCAGTGCTACTTCAGCCAAGTGTCACAAAAATGTGTCCTGTAGCATATTATTCCACACGACTTGACCCTGTTGCGAGGGCACTGCCACCATGTGTGCAGGCTTTCATAGCTGCCTCTATGGCGGTGCAGGCCTCTTCTTCCTCTTCTTCTTCTTCGTTTAGATTTGATTGGCGGTTGGCAACCAGCTTACAGGTGCAGGGCTCATTCTTTTTCATCCCTTGACCCTGAAGCTCACACATGCAATATCAGTCATCTTGTCACAAAGTAAAATATCAGTCCTCTCACCAGCAAGACACCTTGCATGCATGACAGTGCTGTTATCACAGCCTCATCTAACCACTGAATGCTGCACGGTAACAACTCCAGCAAGCTTTTTGCCAATGTCAACAGAAGGCGAAACTCATGACTGGCAGAAATTGAGAGTGAAACATTACCACGCCCTGATTTACAGGACACACCTTTGGAGAAGTGTGATCTCACATTGTTTGTTGACGGCTCCTCCAAACGTGACTGTACTGGTTCAAATTTGTCCGGTTTTGCAGTTGTCACTCATGACACCATTTTACAAGCACAAAAACTCCCATCACATTACTCTGCACAAGCAGCTGATTTAGTTGCTCTAACTGAAGCATGTAAATTAGGCCAAGGGAAAGCACTCACAGTGTATACTGGCAGTTAGTATGCTTTTTCTACCATCCATTACTTTGCACAACAGTGGAAGAAAAGAGGCATAATCACATCAACAGGGAAGCCAATCCAAAACAAAGACTTCATTTTTAAACTGTTAGACTGTGTAAAACTTCCACCTAAATTAGCCATATGCAAATGTGCAGCACACACCAATGGTACAGATTCGGTTTCTAAGAGCAACAGCTTTGCAGATCAAACAGCTAAGGACGCTGCATTCAGCCTTACTGGAAAGGATACAACACCAGGTCCTTTTTTTAACACTGACAGAAAACTTATCACATGACATTCTCAATGAGGCCCAGAAAACAGCACCACAAGCCGAAATTTATAGATGGATCCAAAAGGGAGCAATTTTTGACAACACCTCCAATCTTTACAAATGCAGCAAAAACAAACCCATTTTATCACGTAAACTGTTTCACCAGGCCTCCACTCAGCTACATATGGTTTCCCATGTGTCAAAGAGGGGTGTGATCTCTATGCTAAACAGATCCTTTACTGCTTATGGATTCAGCCAATTTGCCACTCAATTTTGTAAGAAATGCCTAATTTGTGCAGAAAACAATGCTCAAGGGAACTTAAGGCCTGAAAAAGGCACCTTCCCTGCATCAACTTATCCATTTCAAAACATTTGCATGGACTTCATTGCGCTAGATAAATGTAAAGGCAAAAGATATTGTTTGGTTATTTGTGACATGTTTACCAAATGGACAGAAGCCTTCTCTTGCACTCACCCAAATGCTACTACAGTATTTAAAAAAAAAACTGTTAGCAGAAATTGTGCCCAGATTTGGAATACCTGAAAAGATTTACTCCGATAATGGAACACATTTTGTAAATCAGATTATGTCACACTTAGGCACAGCACTGAACATTAATCTGAAAAACCACTCAGCTTACCATCCACAATCTGCAGGATTAGTGGAACACACAAATAGGACCATTAAAGAAAGGCTTAGAAAAACAATGGCAGAAACAGGACAAAATTGGATATATTGCCTACCTTTAGTTCTGTTTTACATGATAATAGTTCCAACCAAAGGGGGGTTATCCCCATTTGAAATAATGTATGGCAAACCTTACCTACTCCCACCATTAACATATGCTTAGCTGATTACATGCAAAGAATGTTGACTGACAGAGATATTGTTCATGCTGCTCTTCCCAGGAGGGACCACGGGGAAGCACCCATCTTGGCCAAACCAGGGGATCTGGTCCTTATCAGAGTCATCAAAAAGAAAAATTGGGCCGATGCTCCCTGGCAAGAACCACACAGGGTCATCCTGGCAACACCAACAGCCGTGAAAGTTGAAGGACGTGACTCTTGGGTGCATTTGACACATTGCAATCTTTACCCCATTCAAAACCCTCAGCAAGAGACTGTTTAATCCCCATTGCAAACTATATCCCACAAAAAATCCTCAACAAGTGATTGCTTAACTGTTTAACTGTTTCCCTGTACAAGTGTCAACTGACTGTGTCCTTGTTGGTGTTCAGTAATGGTTTGTATAGTGAAACAACTGTCATTTATCATGGAGAGACAAAATGCCAGAGAGAGAAGGTTGGCAGCAGAAGGATGTGAATGGTACACCTATTTTTTCATTATCCTTGTGGTGACACTTTTGTTTTGGTTATTTTTAGGGACACCATTACCTATCTGTCGTAGGGCTAGATACATTACTCACACACATCATGACTGGTTAGAAGGACCAGGTTATGAGGATTGCTTTTATGCTGGTAATGTGTGGTGGAAGTATGCTAATTACACAGCCAAAACAGCTAATTGTTCAAATTGTTATGTGTGTTCTTTGCTCCTACTCTCAGCTGGTCAAATATCTGTTACTGCTAAACCAATGGAATGATCAGAAGCTGTTTGTTTCTTGCAAGAGGCTATGTATAGAAATAGTACAGCAAGCATTAATTTAAATGGTAAATGGTGTTCACTTATATAGGGGTTTTTCTCATCTCTGGATGACCAAAGCGCTTTACAGATCCTGCTATCCACACATTCACACACTGATGGCGGCAGGGCTGCCATACACACACAGGCGCTAGCCTGGCCACCAGGAGCAACTGGGGTTCAGTGTCTTGCTCAAGGACACTTTGACATGCAGATTGCAGACAGAGCAGGAATCAAACCCATGACCCTCCGATCAGAAGTCAGTCACATTACACCTGCGCCACAGCCGGGGGGTGTAGTTTAAATCACACCTGTCACAATTGCCTATGACTCCACTGACCGGAGACATGAGGACACCCCCTACTCGGTGAAGGCAAGGTCAGCCTCACCGGGGAATTTTTCCTTTTGTTTAAAAGGGTATGGAAACATCTCTTTGGGCAGTTTATCGCTTTCTAGGTGTGCAACGGTGCATAGTATGTCTCGCTCCTGTACTGCTACCTGCCGGACTGGCGTAGTGGGCAAAAGCCGTCCTGAAGATCCTTTTTGTCAGTCTAGAAGGCTGGAAGGCAAAGTCACCCTGCAGGAGCTCTGTAGCACTGCAGTTTGTGATTCTCACAAGCATGGCACGCATATGGTGACAGGGGTGGGTGGCTGTGTGGCCATCGTGCCTACTCATACCTACCCATAAATTGGGGAGGGGTGTGTGCCCCCATAGTTGTGACTGACCACACCATCATATTGTCGGCAGGACAGGTGGGCAGGGTGAAGAGAGATGTCTCCTTTGCACCACATGATCCCATCTGGGGCACAGATGTGCCAAAAGAATTCAAGTTAGAAACTACAGGGCAGATTCCCTGTTTCCTCGGGTGGGAGCGGCTAAGAACACCTTGTGGATTGAAACAACTAATTCTAGATTACAGTCATTTGTGAATTTTTCTTTATCTGCTTTTTCTGGTATAAATGAGGAATCAACGGCTCTTAGACTTATGCTGACCCAACATAGAATAGTTCTTGATCAAATAACTGCCGTCCGAGGGGGCGTGTGTGCAATTGTAGGTGATTATCGTTGTACTTTTATCCCTGAAAATGATGCAGATGGTCACGTGATTGCCTCGGCCATACAGAACCTGACTGCCTTGCAGGCTGCCATGACCAAAGACAATGTTACTGATGAACAAACCTGGTTAAGTTGGTTACTCTCTTCATGGACAAGTCTTATCATGAGCCTGTTAATGATTGTTGTGGTATTATTTTTGGCCTTTTCTTGTGTCATTCCCTGCATCCATAGTATGATGATGAGACTTGTGCATGTTAACTTAGTGATGTACCATGGAGCAGTTGCTGGGGATGGTGGGGATGATGAACAAACAGCGTGAGCTCAAGGTGTCTCTCCATGACCCAAGTACCGAGTAAACGTATGATTGACATTTGGAATTGAACATTTTGGAATGGCCCAGCCAGAGTCCATACCTGAATTTGATCGAACATCTGTGGGGTGATCTGAAGAGGGCTGTTCACAAGAGATGCCCTTGCAATCTGACAGATTTGGAGCGTTTTTATAAAGAGTGGGCAAATATAATGCCACATCAAGATGTGCCATGCTGATAGACTCCTACCCAAAAAGACTGAGTGCTGTAATAAAAGCCAAAGGTGCTGCAACAAAGTATGAATTTAAGGGTGTGCATATTTAAGATAAGATAAGCCTTTATTAGTCCCACAATAGGGAAATTCCAGGATTGCAACAGCACAGGGATAGCAACACTCAGAGCAATAATTTAGAAGATAAGAAAAATTACGCAACCAGGTTATTATACGTTTTTGATTTTTTTATTGTTCCCCTTAAAAGATCTCAGTTTGTTTTTCAATTGGGTTGTACAGGTTATAGGTCACATTAATGGTGGAAAAATGTTTTGAAATGATTTATCTTGGTCTCATTGTCATGCGGTGACCCTCGCGGATCACCATAAGACACCAAGAGTCCACCGGTGAGTTTTGCAATGATGGTAATTTATTAATAAAACAAGACAAAACACAAGGCTATGAGCCGCTAAGGGCAAAAACACACACTAAGCGATACAAGGGCTCATAGGGCGAACCCCAGCCACTACGAGCTAAACTATGACAAGACCAAAAAGAACACGAACCTGACATGAAGGTCTAACAAGGCCTCACGAGGACTGTTTGACGATATCTGACGAGGTTTAGACGATACTCCTGCGATCTAACTGCCGTCAGTGCCCGCCTTATAAAGGCGAACACTAACGAGCAGTAATGACAGACAGCTGACCAACCTTGACAGGCGGAAGCCCCACCGAGCGCCTTCACAATAAGAGCCCGGTGAGGCCAGAATACAACCCACAGCTGTCAAGGCCGGCAGCGAGCTGTGCGTAGCCCGAGCGCGGACAGAACCCAGCACTTGGGTCGTAACAGTACCCTCCCTCCAAGGGCGGGCTCAGAACGCCCACGGACCACCCTGCCCCCCCACCCCCCAGGGTGGGTGGCTGGGGGTAGGTGCGGAGGGAGAGAGACCAAACCCAGAAACAATCAAAACCCGGCAAGAACAACTAAATACAGGACAATGACAAGAATACCAACTACTCAGATTAAATCAAATGTTCAACTAACGATCACAAAAAAATGCACAGGATAACATGGAGAAAACAAAAAAACAGAATTACTGGGTCAGCAAAACTAAATACAGGACAATGACAAAATACCGAATATTCAAATCAGATAAAATACACATGGAGGAAAATAAGGCAACAGTAGGACATAACACAAATTGCCAAGGATCCCCAAATAACAGTTACAGAAAACACAGGACAGCACGAGAAAATTAAATCTTGGCCCACATGTTACACAAGAAAATGACTTCCCACCTGTGTGAATTCTCATGTGAATTTTCAAATAACCAAATACAGAAAAACAGAGCAATTACTGGCTCATACCTAACCACACACAAAACAAACTAGGGCAACTGCAAGACATAACAAATACCCGCAGACACCCAAATGGCCATAACACAAAGCACACAGGATAGCAAGGGAAAAAAACCCCAGAACAATCACTGGGACAGATCATCACCAGAAAATGACCACTACCCCCCCCCCCCCCCGACAGTTTATGCCGACCGGCGGAGACCAGGCGCCATAAGAAAAGTTCAGGTGGTCTCCCCGCGTCCAACGGCTGGCGGGTGGTCATGGGAGGCGGAACATGACCAGGCAGCTCACCACAGTCCAACGCTCAGCACGTCCGCTCCTCTGGCGGCCGAACCAGGTCTCCCAACGAAACACATAACACGTCGGGTGGCCGACCCGGGACGCCGAACCGGCGAAGCAGTCCCTCAGGCGGTCGACCCGTATCCCTCAGCCACCAGTCCCGGGGAAAAACAGCCCGCGGCGGCCTCCCTGACGAGGACAAAACTCGGGAGAGCCTGGGTGAGCGAACAGGAACCCCCACGGCCCCCGGCAATGATGCGCAGGGGCGGTGACTCAGTAGAGGGGAAAGAAGGCAAGGATGAGCCCGTAATCTGTCCGACAGCGAAAGGTCTGCAGCTACTCCCCCGTCCGCGGACCACACCGGCGCTGCACCTCCGCTGGACCCCAATTGGGTCCCAGCTGCACCCACGTCGGGCCCCGATTGGGCCAGAACCGCACCTGCGGTGGACCCCAATTAAGCCTCTGGTGCACCCATGTCGGACCCCGACTGGGCCAGAACCACACCTGCGGTGGACCCCAATTGAGCCTCTGGTGCACCCATGTCGGACCCCGACTGGGCCAGAACCACACCTGCGGTGGACCCCGATTGGGCCTCTGGTGCACCCACGTTGGACCCCGATTGGGCCAGAACCGCACCTGCGGTGGACCCGATTGGGCCTCTGGCGCACCCACGTCAGACTCCGATTGGGCCAGAACTGCCTCCACGACGGACCCCGACTGGGTCGGTGCAGCTCCGCTGACGATCTCCACCCCCAAACCTGGGACCTCCAACCCAGTGACTCCAACTGGTTCCATGCCGGCGACACTGCAACGAGGCTCACAAACAAGAAGAAAACCGGGATCAAAATCACTGGTAGCAACAGAGCCCAGCGAGACAAGCTCGGGTGCAGCAGGCGGCTGCTCCTCACTTGCCTCCCCGAGAGGCAGGCAAAAATGCTCCAAAACAGGGGACAGAGACACAAGAGGGAGCACTTGCCTGCACTCGGGTTCTGTTGCCACCCAGGACTTCGACGATCCAGGTTCAGGGCGGCGACTCTCATCAGCAGGCTCCAACTCAGCTGCGTCAGGCTCCGCAGCTGGCAAGATGTCGTCTGCAGCCTGAGGTTCCTCCAGCGCTGCTGTCCATGCCGATGACTCGTATGGCGTGGGGGCAGAGGACACTCGACCCACTGGCTCAGACCGCTCCGGCGAGGAGACCCAGGGACGCTTCATCGTCGGCTCAGGCTCCAGGCCGCAGTCCGCTCTTCTCCTCCGTCCACAACATGGCTGCAGGGCCGGATCCAGGCTTTCCAGCACTGCAGGCACCCTCTTCATCCGACGACGTTGGCCTGGCGTTGCAGACCGCTCAACGGGGGGGACACAGAGGCAGCAGGTTTAATCATTGTCTCTACAGCAGGTGGAGGGAGCTCGGGGGGGCTGCGAACCCCGAACTCCGGCCCCAGGAGTCAGACAAGGCAGATCATAAACATGATGGGAAGAAACAATTTGCACTTGCCTGTCTCCTGGAGAGAAGGTGGTGCCTGCTGCAGCAGGTGGAGTTCTCCTTTCATCCCTCCGGGAGAAAACGGCAGGCTCCATGGGGCCACAAGGAGGAGCCGCTCGAGGTGGTTTGCTGACAGGCCTCGCCGAAGCACGACTCACAGCGTTCCCAGCCGCGGGGGGTGACATCATCGAGGAGGACATGGCAGTCGGGGCAACGTGGGCACGAGGAGCTGACAGCGCAGCTGGAACAGATGACCTGTGGGAGGCGGCTGCGGGGATTCCCCTCTGTCGTAACGTATATGATGCGGCCAACAGGGAAGCTGAGTCCCTCCGACGACCCGGAGCTGGATCCGGACGGGATTCTCATTGGGGCTTAGTAGGAGCACTGCTATGGGGCCTACTGGCCGATGGAGTGGCGAAGAGCCCGGGAACACATGACGCTGGGCGGGCGGCAGGCACTGGAGTCCGATCCACAGGTCCCCTGCCGGGCTTTCCCTCCAGCCGACGAATCTCCACTCTCGCCAGGGACGCTGTCCTCACGGGAGGTGGAGGGGTTCCCAGGAGCGCCTTCTCCCTCAATGTGCGTTCTGCACAAATCCACGCTAACCTCTTTTCTCCTTCCGGAATATAGGTTAGATGGTAACGGTGCACAGTCCGCTGGGCGAGGTCTAAGTGATAACCAGCCGCTTGGGTGGGCATGAGATGGGCGGCTTCCGCCAGATAGCCGTCAATCTCCTCCAGCCACTCCGGGCAATAATCACACTCACTGGCGGGCATCTCCCTACCAAGTCCAACTACAGGAAAAAAAATTCCACACAATGGCAAAACTCACTGTGTAAAAGGCGTCTCGGAGTGGCGTCTCCGTTTAGACATCTGGCAGGAGTATACTGTCATGCGGTGACCCTCGCGGATCACCATAAGATGCCAAGAGTCCACCGGTGAGTTTTGCAATGATGGTAATTTATTAATAAAACAAGACAAGACACAAGGCTATGAGCCGCTAAGGGCAAAAACACACACTAAGCGATACAAGGGCTCGTAGGGCTGACCCCAGCCACTACGAGCTAAACTATGACAAGACCAAAAAGAACACGAACCTGACATGAAGGTCTAACGAGGCCTCACGAGGATTGTTTGACGATATCTGACGAGGTTTAGACGATACTCCTGCGATCTAACTGCCGTCAGTGCCCGCCTTATAAAGGCGAACACTAACGAGCAGTAATGACAGACAGCTGACCAACCTTGACAGGTGGAAGCCCCACCGAGCGCCTTCACAATAAGAGCCCGGTGAGGCCAGAATACAACCCACAGCTGTCAAGGCCGGCAGCGAGCTGTGCGTAGCCCGAGCGCGGACAGAACCCAGCACTCGGGTCGTAACACTCATATTTTCATTTCAGAATTTTACTCAACTCCAGCGATAACAGGAATGACATTTGGCACCAGTGAGCATACGTAAATAATTCCCCATCTCTCCTCCCTTCTCCCCAAGTCCCTGGGTGTCAGTGGAACCTCCTAGTGGTCCACCACATAGCCCTCTTCCCGAAAACCCAGAAGGGGCCTTATCAGTCCAGCACCCTGGGCTTCAGCAATCGCCCATAATGGCTGTATCGTGGAGCAGCAGGGCCAGCTGAGGGGTCTCCAGGTTGAGGTGGAGAAGAAAACAACTCAGTCTCCGGTGGTGGTAAAAAGTCCTCTGTAGGAGAAAGACCAACCTGCGAACCCACCGCAGGCGGGCATCCACACCGGGGAGTCTGGGCCAGCACCCAGCACCACCTGCTCCTCTGCCAACACATGAGCATGCTTGAGCCTATCTATGCAGATGGTTTCCCTGCGCCCCTCAAAATCCAACACAAAATGTTTTGTACCAGTTTCTAAAACCCTGAAAGGGCCGTTGTAAAGCGGATGCAGTGGAGTCCTGTAGGCATCATGTCTGACGAAAACAAACTTAGCATGCTCCAGACGCTTTGGAACAAAAGCACGGGGGAAACAATGGTGCATTGGCCCTGGAATGCTAACTGACTCGACTCTAGGAAAAAATTGTGCAGACAAGTCAGTGCTGGGTGCGAGACCTTCCGGCAAAAATTCACCTGGGACCCGCAACGGATGACCAAAAACAAGTTCAGCCGGGGAAGCGGCAAGATCCTCCTTGGGTGACGGTCGACCCAATTTGTGTCAGTCAACAAAGCTCTAAATGCGGCTTTAAGTGACCTGTGGAACCTTTTGCATAAACCATTAGCCTGCGGATTGTTTGCGGTGGTACAGTGAACTTTGACCACCAGGCTCTCATCCATGGTGGACCAGCGTTCTGAAACGAACTGGGGACCCCTATGGGAGGTAATGTCCAACAGGGAACCGAAACACGTGACCCAAGATAACAAAAATGCATGGGCTACGTTGGCAGAAGTGGTGGAAGCCAACGGGACTGCCTCTGGCTAATGCATGGTGTGGTCCACTATCATCAAAAAGCGCATGAATCTTTGCCACGGTGGAAGGGGGCCTACTAAGTCCACATGGACATGGTCGAATCTCCTGCTCGGAATCCAGAAAGGCTCAAGGGGGGCTCTGTTGTGCCTCTGAACCTTAGCCCATTGGCACACAACTTAAGCTGCAGCTCACTCCTTCACATCCTTGCGTAAGGCCAAAGGAATTTGGACCTCACCAGCTTAACCAAAGCGCGTAAGCTAGGGTGCGAGAGAGAGTGAACGGACTCAAAAATGCGGCGGTGCCAAGAGATTGGAACAACCGGGTGGGGACGGCCGGTGGAGACATCGCAAAGCGGAGGGGACAACCCTCTTGTACCTGTCACGACCTGAACGCTATCCTTCTCTGCGTTCAGGTTGTCCAGTGTCGCTCCTGCTCCATGGTAGTCTGTGCCGGGTCTTCCAAGGCCCATACTTTGACAGCGCCCAGCTGATTCCCAGCTGTCTAGTTCAGCTGCGCTGGGACAGCTGTCTCCCATTATCAATTATCTTCCCCACTTAAGCGAGCAGCCGAGAGTTACTCGTCGCTGCGACCTCGCTATGGGAAAGACGTGCCCTGTGTTTCCACGGCTGTAGCTCCTATGCCTAGCTTCAGTCCACCGTTACCTCGGTGCTACCCCCAAAGTAAGTGCTGCGACTCGGCGTGTGTTTTCCTCTCGCCGCCTCTCTAGCCATTCTTTCCAGGTTGTACATTGTCTTTTGTTCTGTGTGTGTTTTAGCCCCACGTGGCTCTTTTCCTTTCAGTTTGTTGTCTAGTGTTATGTGTGTTATAGCCCCACGAGGCTCTTTACTTTGTGTTCGTTCTTTGTGTGTGAATATTAATAAATTACGCAAACTCACTGGTCGCCCTCGCATCTCCTTTCTGGCTCGTGAGAGCCAGGCATGTCAATAGGTCGCAGCCAGACTGAGACGTCCGCGACCGTGAGTTTGCTGTGGGACTCGTTGTTTTTCCCTTCCTCTGGGTGCAGGCAGGCTTGTATCATGTCTCCCTCCAGGAGGCGTATGCGGCACCCAGGCCACGATCTCTCGGAGGCTCTGGACCTTGTGGACGGAACGCTGTTCACCACAGACCTCTACGATTCTCCCAGCGAGATACGCTGGCGCCTGGAGCTCACCGAGAATATGATTAACAACTTCCCTCGCTACTTCCATCTCCCCGAGGTTAAGGCGAGGAGGGCAGACATCTCTGTGGCCTGGGAGAGACTCCGTAGGCTGGAGGAGAACCCCGGCAGGAAGCCGAAGACAGGACACCATCGCTCCTCGCTTCGGAATCCCGTTCCTGCCGCCGATCCAGCCCAGGAGTTCGTCTCACCCAGGGGTATTCCCCAAGATAGAGTGACGTCAACCGGGGTTCCCCCGGAGAAGATGAGGTTAACAGCGATTCGCATTGCGGACCGAGTGGCAGCCGCTTGTTCCGCCGCCCATTCCCCCGTAGCCATGAAGCACGTGATAGCGGCGGTCAGGCTGGTTGAGAACCCTGAGCTGAACGATTATCTGGGATACGCTGACCTGTTGGCTTCGGTCTCAGAATCAGAATCAGAATCAGAATCAGAATCAGGTTTATTGCCATTGTTCATGTAGTACACAAACTAGGAATTTGTCTCGGTACAATGATGCAACATTAAACATGATAAGATAAGAGAAATAAACTATACATGTAATAAAGTGTAGGATAAGATTAACGCCGCTCCTGTCTCCGTACAGGAGCGGCGTTTTCCCGACTTCACGTTCAGAAGACGCCGCTCCCAAATTCCCCGTACATCTCAGCGAGAGCCCCGTCCGGATCCCGCTCCAGGAAACCACATGAATTCCGCCTCCCAGCCTGCTGTAGCTCCCGTGTCTTGCCGAAGAAGCGAATCAGCTGCTCCCGCTCCTGGGCCCGCTCTCCCCGCTGTCCTGTCAGCTTTGGGCCCCCGGTTCTCCTCAGCTGTTTCTCCCCCCTCTTCGTCATTCACTCCGGCTGCTGAGAACGGCGCGAATTCGCCTCCAGGTGTTCCCGGTCCCGATCCGGTGCGAGTGGCACCACCTCGTCTGTCCGGGGGGTCCTCCACTTCTATCCGGCTGGGAGAGGAAAGACTCAAGTTCCTTGCAGCGGATTCCACCGGCCCTCCGGGAACCAGGCAAGTGTCCTTTCATTCTCCTCCCATTATGAGTGAATTGCCTTTGTTTGATTCCTGGGGGAGGAGTTCAGGGTTCACAGTCCCCTGAGCTCTCTCCTCCCGCTGCAAAAGTTGAATATGAACCTGCGTCCTCTGTGTCTCTTCCCCCTGAGTGTGCCCCGGTGCCAGGTGTGCACCGCCGCGCGAGGAGGAGGCCTGCGGCCCTGGAAGGTTTTGCCCCAGCCCCGCAGCCACGTCATGGGCAGAAGAGAAGGTCGAACTGCCTGTTGGAGCCAGCGCCGACGATTAAGCATCCCCAGGTCTCCACGGAGGAATGGTTCGGCCCAGCAGAGCCCAGATCTCCTGCCTCCATGCCATGCGGGCTGTCGACGCGGTCTTCGGCGCTTGGAGGTCGTCTGACTGTGGAAACCATCATGCTGGCTGCGGAGCCATTCGCAGTCGAGTGGGAGCTGGAGGACGGAGTCCTGCATGCTGAACCCGGAGCATCGAAGTCCTGGATGGCGGTAGAACCCGAGATCAGGCGAGTGCTCTATTTTCTCTCTCTCATTTATTTTCTGGAGCATTATCGCCTGTCTCTCGGGGGGGCGGGCCGGGTGCAGCCTTCTGCTGCGCTCGAGCCTGTCTCGCCGGGCTCTGCCGCTGCCGATGATCCTAATCCCGGTTCCTTTTGTCCCTCTGAGCCTCTCCCCAGGGTCACTGGAGACGAACCTGCCCTGGGTGCCACCTCGGAGGTTCCGGTTCTCTGTACGGTGTTTGCCTCAGATGCTGCGCCCGGAGGATCACTGGAGACGAACCTGCCCTGGGTGCCACCTCGGCGGTTCCGGTTCTCTGTACGGTGTTCACCTCAGATGCTGCGCCCGGGAGTGCTGTTCCGGTCCAGCTGGGATCCACCGGGAGTGCTGTTCCGGTCCAGCTGGGGTCTTCTGGGAGTGCTGTTCCAGTCCAGCTGGGGTCCACCGGGGGTGCTGTTCCGGTCCAGTTGTGGTCCACCAGGAGTGGTTCGCCGGCCCAGTCGGGGTCCACCGAAAGTGCTGTTCCGGCCCAGTCGGGGTCCACTGGGAGTGCTGTTCCGGCCCAGTCGGGGTCCACCGGGAGTGTTTCGCCGGCCCGATCGGGGTCCACCGGGGGTGCTGCGCCGGTCCGGGTAAAGGTCAGTGAGGGAGCTGGAGGATTGTGTTCGCCTGACATCAGGCTGACTTGGCCCCTTGCCTCCATCTCCTCTCCCCCTACTACTGTTGGGGTTTTTCTCACCTGGGTCAGTTTCCTCCTGCCTTTTCCCTCAGGGAGGAAGCTGCACCAAGACTTCTCCCTCAGCTCTCCGTGGTCTGAGGTCACGGGACGACCACCTGGGGAGCCATCTGGCTGGTTCGGTGATCTGGGTCGGCCTCCGGAGAAACTGTGTCTCCTAGCCTGGGGCTCTGGTAGGCTGCCCGAACTGGTATTGTGGTTCCTGGCCTGGTGGAGCTCGGGTCGCCCGCCGGGCAAGCTGTCACCGCCTGCCCCGCTCCACCTGCTGACGTTCCTGAAAGATTGACTGACTGTTCATAGCCTTGTGTTTGTTTGCCCTTCATTATTTAATTCCATTCAGGACATCGAGGAACTTTCTGCCCTAGAGTTCTTATTGTGGTGTCATTATAACTAAGATTCCTTAGACCATTTTCTATGTTTATGTTCCCAGTATGATCTCCTATTTCTGTTAGCCCTTTAAGTAGCTTTTGCCTCACATTGCCTGGCCTTATTCAGAGTAGTTTTGTTCATCTGCATCTATATCCTCCTCCAGACTGTTTGATTTTCTGTGTTGTGCTAATTCGTGTTTGAGGAGTTGATTTTTTTGTATCTTTATGCCAGTTAGCGGCCTCAGGCTTTATTTTTAGGTCTTATGCCCGGATTGTTTCCTTTATATATTCTGTTTTGGCCGGGGTTACATGTGTAAGTCTTCTGCAACCTTATGTTCACAGAGTTTTGTAGTTTTTTTTTTTTTTTGGTCCTCGGGACATGAGTTTTGCACTGTCCTCGCCCTAAGTTATTGTGAGCCTTTTTTTTTCCATGACTATTTCGCTATATTTCTGCAGTTTGATCTCCCCACCTCCTGTGGTCACCTGCATAGACCGTCTGGCCTCTGCAGAGGAGGGGGTGATGTTTTTTTCCTGTTTTGAAACTGTTATTGTGATGTCTGATCCTATGCTGTTACCTGGGGTTTTTTTTTTCTTCCCCACCTCCTGTGGTTACCTGCATTGACCGTCCGGCCTCTGCAGAGGAGGGGGTGATAGTGATTTATTGTTTGAACTTATTATGGTGTCAGAGTCTATACTGTACCTAGGGTTTTTTTTCCCTTTTTCCTCTCTCCCTCCTTTTCCTTGTCCCTCGCTTTCCCCCAGACCTGGCCCCCACCGCCCTCCCTGGTCTTCCCCTCGGGGGGGGGGGGGGGGGGGTAAGCCTGCGCCAGGAGGCGCGACTCGGGGGAGGAGTACTGTCACGACCTGAACGCTATCCTTCTCTGCGTTCAGGTTGTCCAGTGTCGCTCCTGCTTCGTGGTAGTCCGTGCCGGGTCTTCCAAGGCCCATACTTTGACAGCGCCCAGCTGATTCCCAGCTGTCTAGTTCAGCTGCGCTGGGACAGCTGTCTCCCATTATCAATTATCTTCCCCACTTAAGCGAGCAGCCGAGAGTTACTCATCACTGCAACCTCGCTATG
Organism: Pholidichthys leucotaenia; assembly: GCA_020510985.1. Classification (NCBI taxonomy): domain Eukaryota; kingdom Metazoa; phylum Chordata; class Actinopteri; order Cichliformes; family Pholidichthyidae; genus Pholidichthys; species Pholidichthys leucotaenia. Next base: position 87,144,609 of record CM035850.1, on the reverse strand, counting down.
GAAAGACGTGCCCTGTGTTTCCACGGCTGTAGCTCCTATGTCTAGCTTCAGTCCACCGTTACCTCGGCGCTACCCCCAAAGTAAGTGCTGCGACTTGGCGTGTGTTTTCCTCTCGCCGCCTCTCTAGCCATTCTTTTCGGGTTGTACATTGTCTTTTGTTCTGTGTGTGTTTTAGCCCCACGTGGCTCTTTTCCTTTCAGTTTGTTGTCTAGTGTTATGTGTGTTATAGCCCCACGAGGCTCTTTACTTTGTGTTCGTTCTTTGTGTGTGAATATTAATAAATTACGCAAACTCACTGGTCACCCTCGCATCTCCTTTCTGGCTCGTGAGAGCCAGGCATGTCAGTACCACCTTGCTTTCTAGTCTAAGGCCCATGCCCGCGGAATGGAGCGTGAGAATGTCTGTGTCTTGCGGTTGGTCAGCAGCCGTGGCAGAAAAATCAATGCCCAAGTAGACTGGTGAGACCAGCGCGCAACAAGCAGTCAGCCACAACATTGAGCTTGCCGGCCACATGTTGAATGTTGGTTGTGAGCGCCAATATTGCAGCTAGATGACATTGCTGACATGCTGACTATGGTTCCAAGATTTTGGACATCACGTAGGTTAGAGGTTTGCGGTTCACAAACATGGTAAATACGCGACCCTCAAGCCAAAACTGGAAGTGGCGCATGGCCAGGGAGAGGGCCGATAACTGTCTGTTGAAAGTGCTGTACTAATGCTCGTTGTCCACAGTGTGCGGCTGAAAAAGGCAAGAGGTTGCCATGAACCGGAGACATACTCTTCCACCACTGCTCCAACCACGACGATAGACGCATCCGTAGTTAGCTCAATCCGTGCCGATAGGGATGGATGGGCCAGCAAAGCCGCATTGGCGAGCACAGCTTTGGCGCCCGAAAAAGCCTGGACCCGAATGAGGGTCCAGCCAATGCCCTCCATGGGTTTCTTCTTTTTGAGCACATCATAAAGTGATTGTAGCAGATGGGCTGCCCGGGGAAGGAAACGGTTGTAAAAATTAACCATCCCCAAAAACTCCTGCAGCATCCTCATGGTCTGCGGACGTAGGAAATCAGACACCACCCTCACTTTATCCGGCAGCGGAAACGCACCCTCAGAAGAGATGCGATGGCCCAAGAAATCAATTTCCGGCAACCCAAACTGACATTTTGCTGGATTAACAATCAATCCGTGTGTCTCCAGCTGTCGGAAAACTTGCTTCAAGTGAACGAGGTGTTCCTCCTCAGACGTGCTAGCTACCAGAACATCATCCAGGTAGACAAACACATATGGTAAATCATGGAGCACTGCGCCCATCATCCTCTGAAAAGTCTGAGCCATGCCCTTAACTTCGAACGGCATGTGAAGAAACTCAAAAAGGCCGAAGGGTGTTATTACCGCCGGTTTTGAGACATTTTCAGTGCGCACCGGGACCTGGTGGTAGCCATGGACCAGATCCACCTTAGAAAAAATGGACATTCCAGCCAGGTGCACTGAAAAATCCTGAATGTGAGGGATGGGATAACGGTTGTGCTTTGTGATGTTGATCAAGCGACAGAAATCACCACATGGCCGCCACGACCCACCAGACTTGGGCACCATGTGCAGTGGGGAAGCCCAAGGGCTATTGGAGCACCTAACGATCCCTAAACATTCCAAGTTAGCAAACTCTTTCCGCACAATGGCAAGCTTAGCTGTGTCGAGACGGAGCGGGCACGCAAAAACCGGAGGGCCCTTTGTGGTGATAAAATGCTCAACCCCATGCTTGGTCATAACAGCAGAAAAATTAGGCACTGTGAGTGAGAGAAATTCAGAAAGCAAGTGCTGGTACACGTCCCCTGAGGCTAAAAAATTAGCATGTGTTAGTGGCCCAGCTATCCCAGTTATACAAGGCAGTGAAGAAAAAGAAACAGCATCAACCAAATATCTATTAGCAATGTCTACGAGGAGACCATAAGCACACAGAAAGTCAGCACCTATGATAGGAACTGAGCAGGCAGCTACCACAAAGTCTCACTTGTAGTTGCATCCGTGAAAACATACAGTTACTGACCTTTCTCCAAACGTCTTGACAGGCGAGCCATTAGTGGCAGTTAATGATGGGCCACAGCATTCCATCAGTCCATCAGAACCGGTCAGCAAGATAAGACTCTTCTGGGAACCAGAGTTGACCAAAAGCCGTCTCCCAGAACATGTGCCTCGCGGAAAAGCAACTTCTCCTTATTGCCAGCAGTCGTAGCTGCTACTGTCTGCTGGCTGGTCCATTTCCCAGCATCTTGAAACTACATGGCAAGAGGCAACGCTGTGCGTCTGCATTGAAACACTGATAGTAGAAGCATACAGTCCTGTTACGGCGTCTTGAAGTGGCTATCCTGGCCACAACCGTCATCTCAACAGCCTCCGTGGACTCCGCCGAAGGTCCCGGAGTTACAGCCTGGACACTGAAAATCTTGTTCTCCAGGATAATGCGGTCTTCTTCTTTCGCCAGCGTGCAGTAGTCTCTGGCAGCCAGGAGTAGTGAGTTGGCCAAAATTGTCTGCGCCGAAACCAGAAGTTTCCTGAGGAAGACATGGGAGAAGAGGAAAGATCCGTCATCTGTGCCCAACAAAGCCAGCATACTTTCCATTAACTCCACAACCGAGCCGTCGTCTAACTCAGAGTGAGAGAGGAGCTTCTCCCCTCTCTCCCTGTCAGAGAGGGTGTAGCGCCACAACAGCAGCTGTTTGAGAGTGGCATATTTCCCTCGAGGTGGGGGGTCTAGGAGCAGGTTCATGTCGCGCTGAGTGGAGCGTGGGTCGAGCGAAGCCACCGCGTAATGGTATCTCATGTCGTCCGCAGAAATCCCACGGAGGGCAAACTGAGCCTCAACGTGAATGAACAAGGCAGCGGGATCATGGAGCCAGAAGTCCGGGACCTTGACCGCAACGGCGAACAAGGCCGGGGTCTTGGAGGGAAACCCCAGCGTGGGTGTTCCCAAAGAGGAGCTCACTTCTTCTTCCGTTTTGAGCATTATCAACGTCGTAGGTCACCAGTGTGGAGGAATGAAGAGACGAGACATGAGAGCTGCCAGTTCAGAACTTTACTCAACTCCAGCAATAACAGGAATGACATTTGGCGCGAATGCCCATGCCTAAATGTTTACCCATCTCTCCTCCCTTCTCCCCAAGTCACTGGGTGTGAGTGGAGCCTCCTAGTGGTCCACCACAATATGTATATATATATGTGTGTGTGTGTGTGTGTGTGTGTGTGTGTGTGTGTGTGTGTGTGTGTGTGTGTGTAGCGGGGAAAAGAAGTATTGAACACGTCAACATTTTTCTCATTAAACATATCCATACATACAAAGAAATCAAGGCAAGGGTTCAGGTCAGATGACTGACTGGGCCATTCTAGCAGCTTTATTTTCCTGCTCTGGAGACAGTTGAGAGTTTCCTTGGCTGTGTGTTTTGGATCCTTGTCTTGCTGAAATGTCCACCCTCATTTCATCTTCAGCATCTTCGCAGATGGCAACAGGTCAATCAAGGATGTCTCTGTACATTTGCCCAGTCATCTTTCTTTCAAATATATGGAGTCTGCCTGTACCATATGCTGAAAAACACCCCCACACCATGATGCTCCCACCTTCAAACTTCTGTTGGTATGGTGTTTTGGGGCTGATGTGCAGTGTCATTTCTCCTCCAAACATGTCGTGTGATGTGGCAACCAAAAAGTTCAATTTTGGTCTCATCTGACCAGACTATATTCTCCCAGTATTTTGCTGACTTGCCCAAATGTTGTGCAGCAAACTTTAAACGAGCTTCATCATGCTTTTTTCTTCAGCAATGGAGTCTTATGAGGTGAGTGGGCATAGAGCCCATGTCAGTGGAGTGCATTACTTTTTTCTTTCTTTGAAACACAGTACCTGCTAACTCCAAGTCTTTCTGGAGCTCTCCATGAGTGGTCTTTGGCTCTTGGATAACTCTTCTGATAATTCTTTTGACTCCTTTGTCAGAAATCTTGCGAGGAGTTCCTGGTCATGGCCAGTTTATGGTAAAATGATGTTCTTTCCACTTCCGAATGATGACTCCAACAGTGCTCGCTGGAACATTCAGCAGTTTAGAAATGTGCCTGTAACCAATGCCATCATTATGTTTTGCAACAATAAGGTTGTGTCAGGATGCTGAGCATGGTCGGGGAGCCATGTTCTCGCTTTAAGTTTATTTTGGTTATTTTTTGCATTTTCCCCACCTCAGCTGAGTTTGGTTATTACATTTATGTTCATGGTCATGTCTTTCCTTATGTTTTCTTGAGTTTGCCATTTGTTTCTGTTTGCTATGTTCTCTTCTGATTTCTGTCTTGCTGTCTTAGTCTTAGTTTATTTTTTTCACATTCTTGTTTATCAGTTTTACGTTTATTATAGACACAGTTTGTCATGACGCTGAGCACGGTGTTGAACCCTGGTTTCGACATCGCAGGACCCGGCACCATTGGTGAGATATTCCCCAGCTTCAGCCACCACATTGGGGGTTCTGCCAGTTCCTGCCGCAACACCTGAGGTTCCGCCAGATCCTGTCATCAAGGCTGAAGTTTCTCCTGCCATCGTGCCTGCTGCTTGGGCTGCAGCAGCAGAGTCGCCAGAGTCCTGGATGGGGGTGGAGCTCGAGTCAAGGCAAGTACTCTTTTCTGTCTCTACATTATCAGTATTAGAGAAATCTTGTCTTGCTCATGGTGGGGAAAATCAGTTGCAGTTGCCACTTGCTCCTGAGTTTTCCTCACCGGGCTCCACTGCTGCCAGTAACAGTGTTCCAGAGCTGTTCTCTTCCTCCAAGTCTGAGGTAGCAGTGTCAGGGGTGGATCCTCGGGCAAGTGGATTCAAGACACCCCAGCCTTGATCTTCAGAGTCCTGGATAGTGGTGGAGCTTGAGCTAAGGCAAGCTCTCTTTTTTTTTCTTCACTATGTTGGTATTAGAGAGGTCTTGTTTAGCGATTGGTGGGGCGAGCCAGTCACAGCTGCCATCTGCTTCTGAGCTTTCCTCGCCGGGCTCCACTGCTGCCGGTGTCTGTCTCTGTTTGCTTGTCCAAGTCCTCGTCTGGTTCCACCAAGGGTCCTCCATCTCTACCTAAGGTTGCCAAAGGTCATCCATTTCTACCTGAGGTCACCGAGGGTCATCAGTCCACCTCATCTGGTTTCGTCAAGGGTCATCGATCCATTTTGTCTGGTTTCGTCAAGGGTCATTGATCTATTTCATCTGGTTCCACCGATGGCCATCGATCCATTTCCTCTGGTTTCACTGAGGGTTATCAGTCCATTCCGTCTGTTTTGCTGATGGTCTTCAGTCCATTCCATCTGGTTTTGCTGTTTGTCATCGGTCCATTTCGTCTGGTTTTGCCGATGGTCTTCAGTCCTTTCTGCCTGGTTTCACCGATGGTCTTCAGTCCATTCTGCCTGGTTTTGCTGTTGGGTATCGGTCCATTCCGTCTGGTTTCCCCAGTGGTCATCGGTCCACTTCATCTGGTTTTGCTGATGGTCTTCAGTCCATTCCACCTGATTTTGCTGATGATCTTCAGTCCACTTCGTCTGGTTTTGCTGATAGTCATCAGTACTCCTTGTTGCTCAGTTTCTCTGCTGGTCATTTGGAAAAACCCTCCCCCAGCTGACTTTACCATCCAGACAGCTTGGCAAGAGGAATGGGAGACCAAGGAGGTCCCAAACAAACAGCTGGTGATAAACCCCAACCAACAGGTCCCGGGCACCAACCTCCCAAGGAGACAGTGGTCTACACTCAATCGCTTCAGGACTGGACATGGCCCCTGCTTGGCCAGCCTTCACAGATGGGGCAGTATCCCTAGCCCACTGTGCGCATGTGGAGAGGAGCAAACTATGGAACACATCATAGAGGCTTGCCCGCTCCAGAGACTGGAAGGAGGATTACACACCCTCCATACAGCAAACCAGGAGGCAACTGCTTGGCTTAAGGACTTTGCATTCGCTAAATAATAAATAAATAAATCTGCTGGTCAGCCATCATAACCGCCTGGAGTCACCATTGGTCAGCAGTCATTGTCGTCTGTGTTTCCTTTGTCAGAAATGTCCATATATGAATGTTTAGAACCTACAACTTCTGCATTTTTATGTCCTGAAACAGAAGTGTCTGTATCTGTAATCCCTGAATCTATAGATTCTGTATTTGGGTCCCTTAAGTCTAAGATCTCAGCCTCTGTGTCATCTTTCCCACAGTATAGGGTTTCCATGCTACCCTCTAAGGTTAATATTCCTGAGTTTTTCCCTGAGTTCGATATTTCTGAGTTGGCTTCTGAGCATGGTGTTCCTATGTTATTGTTTGATCAAAATGTTTCCATGTTGCTATGTTCTGAGTAGAAGTTCCCTCAGTTTTTTCCATCTGGCAACCCATGGACTCTTGGAGGCCACCCAAGGTCCTTGTGTTTTCCCACATTTGGCAACCCATGGACTCTAGAAGGCCATCTGACACTTTTCAGTTTTTGATCTGGTGGTCCTGTGACTCCAGCAGACCATTGGAACTGCCTTATTTCTCACCCAGTGGTCTTGGAGTTTAGCAGGCCATCTGCTCTGTCTTGGTTGTGGGTATCTGAAAGAAAAATTCCATATAATTCTATAATGTTGTTTTATAGTTCCATGTCTGATATACTTGTGATTCATTTATGGCCTTGAGCAGCCCCTGTCTCTGTGTAAGTATGCCTGAGTTAGCAATTATAAATCACACAGCTGTAATAATACCTTCTGTTTAGAATGTTCAGTCTGTGAGAATAAAATTTACACTGGCTCCATACTTCCTCACAACATTTGATAAGGACTGTGTGCTTTGTGGACTCAAGGACAAAACTATACATCTTGCTGGACAATCTCTCCATCCCCATGGATCAGACAGCTTTAAAAGTTTGACCAGTGTATGACTTAATTCAGAAGTGTGTGTGCATGTAGACTGGCTGCTGCTCACTGCTTCTCCTTCATAGCCATGAGGAATAAATCTTCTCATATCTCAAATATCCTTGCCTTATTTTTCACTCAGATTATTTGAATGAAAAAATAATCAAACATTTTGGCACCCGAACAGGAACTTGATAACCCCGTTCTGCTTCCGGCGCCTCCACCGATCTCAGCAGGTGCACAGCTGATTGAAAGTCCTCTGGCGCCAAGCCCAACTGCTTGGCTTTGGCTTCAGTGAGGCATCCGGACCGAGGACACTGGAACGGATGGGTCTAACCCTGCAGGCAGGATTGAGTGAGTACATTTATGTTGTTAAGCTTATGGACACTGGATTTGAGTCCCAGTGGGGTAAATACGTGTATGTTTGTGTATGTGAAACTGAGTGTTTGATACCGCAAAGTCTGAGTGTTTCTGTTTGCCGCAGCCCGAATGAGGTTCGGTTCGGGGGGGTCCGAAGCAGTTCAGTTCGACGAGGTAGAGGCTCGGTAGGTCCCGGTAGTCAAGACCGCGAAGGAAAGCACGTGTTATGTATTGCAGAAAGTGGACTAGTTATTGTTAACGCGCAGAAAATCAATGTAAGAGTTTCCATACGATCACAGTGAGCATTGATGGAATCAGTGTGAGAGTCTCCAATACCAACGTAGTGAGCACTGATTAAAGTGGACCGGTATAAGGAGGGTTAACCTTTGAAATAGCGTTGGTATAGATACTTTATTTTTGTATTGTATTGTATTGTATTGTATTGTATTTGTATTGTATTGTATTGTATTGTGTTTTGTATTTTTGTATTTGTATTGTGATTATTGTCTCATGGGGTAATGACAAAGTTGTGTATAAAGTTGTGAGTCAGTGTATGGGAGTTTGCAAGTGATAATTTTGGAGAGAAAACGAATTGTGTTCTCACAGCGGTGAAAAGAAAAAAACAAAAAGGGTTCAGATTACAGCGTGAGGTTGCCAGATTCATTTTTACAGTTGAAGGTTGCCATATCAGCTTGCTTTAAGTGTTAAAACTGTCCTACTAACAAATGTGTGTGTTAATCTGAAGCTTACAACTGTGTGACTGTGGCTGTGTAACAATGACCTTCGAGTGAATCAGGGAAATGGGAAAGAGCTGCTTGTATGTGTATGTGTGAGTATTGTGGGCCCATGTGTCTGAAATTGATGCTGAACGGTTGATCTGAGTGAGTAGAGAAAAAAAAAAAAAAAAAATATATATATATATATATATATATATATATATATATAGGGGTATTTTTGCAAAGCTTGCTTTTATTTCAAGGGAGTTTTTTTTTACAGTAATTACTCTTGTTTTTGTGGGTTTTGCTGGCCAATCTACATTTTCAATTGCCAGACTTTTTTCTTTCTTTCTTTCTTTCTTTTTTTTTTACTTTTTATTTTTGGGGATGCCTGAGGGCAGGTAAACAGCATTTGGCTATTTTATTCATTTTTTTGAAGTATCAGTGTAATTTTTTATTAGCTTATAGTTGCATCATCTCTCTGACTGAGGGGCAACAGTGAACTTCGCAGGGAAAAAGGGCGACGGACTAAACGGTGAGATTTGTTGATAAATCTAAGAGATTACCTATGGTAAGAGGAACAGACTGGGCTAATGTATGTATCTCCTCCTCCCTACATGGTCTGGCGTGAGGATGGGGGGCCTCGCTTTGGTTTCTCCCTCCTTCTCCTCCACGCTTTTCTGCTGCAAGCCATGGACCTGCCCCAGGAGTCAAGCAAATGACGTCATCCCGCCTCTGCTCACCCCCACCCCTCCTGTCCAGACCAGGCCATGTCGAAGGCCAATGAGTTAAGTAAAAACTGCACACATATCAATCACTGCAATCATCATCAATATGACAAATTAAACTGAAGATTATGGAATAATGCTGTCACCAAATAGTACTCAATGATTAAAAGCTTTAAAGACAAACAAGGTGATACTGCAAAGGCTGCTTGTGCATATGATTTAGCTGAGGCTGCTAATGATCCAACCAATGTTTTAATGTTTCTTTACCATACTATTGTTGTTTTTAAATAAAAAAGTGACTCTTAATGAATGATTATGTGATTGTTAAACTTTTCATCCTTTTACTGTTCATGACAAAACAACAAAGCTTTGACAGATTGCAAGGTTGAAACGAAAAGAGGAAAGAGTTCCAATAGTGGGCTGTCTGATTAGATTTGATTCTGTTGACATTAAAAAAGAGCATTTGGTCGGTTTACTGTCTTGTGAATTTAAATGAATGAGAGACTGGGTGAAAGCTGAGATTGTAATAAATGCTGTATGGGTAAGGGACCTTATGTGGACAGGCAGTTATGCAAATCACTACTGGAATAATTTAAAGTCATAATTTTTTCTGTTTTGCTATTTATATTGGTGTGCTTGAGTAAAAGGGCCTATCTTATTTTTTCTCTAAACTGCTTAAAATGAATCACCAAAGTTCAAACTAAAAATATCATTTATGGTATTTACTTAGAGGAAATGACAAACATTCAACAACACAAAGATGTTGCTTTTGATGAGTTTCTAGCTCAAGTAATGCAAAGAAAAACAGGTTCATGTTACTTCTTAAATACTATAATGAATAAAATTTTACCTAGAAAAGGAACTCAGAAAGGTCCAGTCTGAGTTTCCCACTTAAATATATATTCTGTGAAATTTTTTTCCTTTAAACTCGGCAATACTGCGGGCGGGTACGTCTCAGTGCGCAATGAAAAAAAGCTGTATTTCTGGTCTTCCGGTACAGATACAGCCGTAAACAGAAAGGCAAAGGAGTGTTGTATTGGTTTAGATTTGACTGACATCTCATTCAACCAATAACAGCCTTGATTTGGGTTTTTAAAACCTTGAATAACCAATGACTGAAAACCTAGCCAGAAGGACCTGCCGATCAACAACCGTGAATACAACGAGCCAATTGAAGCGGGGTAATCTGATGATGGACTTGTCATTTAGCCGATCAATTTCTGAATTCAGTGATATCCTACATGCGCATGTTTTGTGTTTATATTTCTGGTAAAAAGCCATGTGTTTCCGTGCATAAAATCTCTTTTGCCTGAGCCGCTGGGTGACACACAGTCCGACCTGTACGTAAGGGTAACGTTAACCACTATTTTACTTATTACTTATTTGTTTTGAAAAATGGTTTGCAAAGTAAACCAAAAGCGCATGCATGAAAGTATAGATGGCTTGACCGGGTCAGGTGACCGGGACTACAAGTCAGTAAAGGAACAACTGGAGGTTGCAACAATGGAACGATTAGAAATTTCTAGCTCGTCTGACAATGAGGAACCTCAAGCAGAGATGTTCGCCAATGACAGCGCAGTTGTGGACAGTGTGCTAGGCCCTACTCTTTTTACTCTTTTTAGTTTATATATGCTTCCGTTAGGCAACATTATTAGAACACTGTATACATTTTCATTGTTATGCTGATGACACACAATTATACCTGTCAATGAAGCCAGATGATAGTAATCAATTAGCCAAGTTAGAAGCCTGTCTTAAGGAAATCAAAGCTTGGATGACTTGTAATTTCCTGCTATTAAATTCAGATAAGACTGAAGTCATTCTTGTTGGTCAAAAAAACCTTAGAAATTCCTTTTCAAATCAAACTTTCAGTTTGGATGCGGTTACTCTTTCTCTTAATAGCTCTGTGAGGAACCTTGGAGTTATTTTTGATCAGGATTTGTCCTTCAATTCACATATTAAATTTGTTTCTAAGACTGCCTTCTATCATTTGCGTAATATTGCCAAGATTAAGAGCATCTTGTCTCAGAGTGATGCTGAGAAACTGATCCACGAATTTGTTAGCTCGAGATTAGATTATTGTAATTCTTTATTATCAGGCTGTCCTAAAACATCTTTAAAAAGTCTTCAGCTGATCCAAAATGCTGCAGCAAGAGTTTTAACAGGTACTAGAAAGAGAGATCATATCTCTCCGGTTCTGGCCTCCCTTCATTGGCTTCCCATAGAGTTTAGAATTAAGTTTAAAATCCTTCTTCTTACTTACAAAGCTCTAAACAATCAGGCTCCTTTTTATTTAAAAGATCTGATACTACCGTATTATCCTAACAGAGCACTACGCTCCCAAAATGCAGGATTACTTGTAATACATAGAATCTCCAAAAGTACAATGGGAGGCAGAGCCTTCAGTTATCAAGCTCCTCTCCTGTGGAATCAGCTGCCAATCTGGATTCGGGAGTCAGACTCGATCTCTGTTTTTAAGAATAGGGCTAAAACCTACCTTTTTGATATAGCCTACAATTAGGGAGGGATCATGTGTTTCTGAACCCTCCCTTAGTTATGCTGCTAATAGGTTTAGTCAGCAGGGGGAACTCCAGTAATGCACTGGGCCTCACTCCTTTTCTCACTCTCAATGAAATATTTTTTTTGCTGGTCATTAACATTTGTTTGTTCTCTCCCATAGATTGAGTCCCCATCGTGCTGTTTGCTCTCTACATGTCTGTTCTTTTCTTCTTCTCTATCCCCTCACCCCCCAGCCAGTCGCAGCAGATGACTGCCCCTCCCTGAGCCTGGTTCTGCTGGAGGTTTCTTCCTGTTAAAAGGGAGTTTTTCCTCTCCACCGTCGCCAAGTGCTTGCTCACAGGGGATCGCCTGATTGCTGGGGTCTTTCTGCAACTGTGGGGGTTTCCCCTACAGTTGATAGTGCTATGAGATGACTGTTGTTGTGAAATGGCGCTATATAAATAAAGTTGAATTGAATTGAATTGAATTGGACAGGTAAGTGTTATAATCTAAATTATTCTTTATCAATAAAAATATTAAAAAAATAGTAACAAAAATAGCTTTTGACCAATCAATAATTACAAGGGTCCCGCATGGCCACAAGTTTTTTTTGTGTGCCGTGTTCCTCTGTAGCGGGGGGGGGGGGGGGGGGTTGTTACTGCTATAACCCTGTAACCCTGCTGTAATGTAATGTTTTAGTATAATTTTTATTGCACTGTAGGCTATTTTTTCCTGTAAAAATGGAACTGTGCTGTGTATGTCTGGGTTGTTATGCCTTTGTTTTACTGTGTAAACGGGATCTGGTGAAATGGACCCTTGACCAAGTGAGCACACTAATGTGAGCACCCCAAGTGGACCCTGGTATCCAATCCGTATATTTTCAATCCAATGATTTACAAAGCGATTCATAATTTTCTAAAGCCTCATTCAGAACATTATAGTCCCACAAACTGGATTTTCATCCGGGGCAGCATTTATAAATCACTGGATAGAGAATGCACCTGTACATGTACAGATTGGATTCCGTGGTCCACTTGGAGTGCGCACTCGGTCAGGGGTCCACTTGACCTGTATCTGTGTAAACTGCTGAGATAGTGAACTCTGGAAAAATAGGAGGGGGGAGGATTGTTTTTGTGTATACTTTAGTGAAATGTAATAATTTTTAGCATAATTTTTCTTACACTGTAGGCTGTTTTTGCCTGTAAAAAAAACAGGATTTGTGCTGCGTCTGTCTGGGTTATTACCCCTTTGTTTTATTATGTAAACTGCTGAGATGGTGAACTCTGGAAAAAAAAAAAGAGAATAGTATTTTATATTTTAAACTTCTCTTTCTCTGTGTCATTACTACTGACAGTGTTTCAGGATATCTAACAAGATAGCCCTGAGTGTCACCTTTCATTAGAGCCCAAGATGAAGCTTTTATGTTGAAGCATTCAAAAGTTATAGAAGTTTTTCCAAACGGCACAGTTCAAAAATGCCTGGTTAGAACCTAAGAAAAAAGCTGTGTAATATATTCATTTTTTGTGGTATTGTTAAAAAATTTTGACCTGAGCTTGATAACACTTGGTTCTATATTCCTATTATGTTTTCCAGTCAGTATCTGACAGCTGTATGTTATTTGCAAGCATCTGTATCTAAAGAAAACACCCAAATGAACTTTACACGTACATCTAAAAAAATTAGAATATCATGAAAAGTTCAATATGTTTTGTCACTCGTTTCAGAAAGTGAAACCCGTATATTATATAGATTCATGACACAGAGAGTGATATACAGTATTTCAAGTGTTTATTTATTTTAATTTTGATGATTATGGCTAGCAGCCCATGAAAACCCCAAATTCAAGTTTCTCAAAAAATGAGAATATTATTCATTCATTAATTCATCTTCTTCCGCTTAATCCTTTTCGGGTCGCGGGGGGGCTGGAGCCTATCCCAGCATCTTTGGGCGAGAGGCAGGGTACACCCTGGACAGATCACATAAAATTAATTTTAAAAAATATTTTTTTAATAGAAATGTTGGCTAACTGAAAAGTATGTCCATCTACACACTCAATACTTGGTCGGGGCTCCTTTTGGATTAATTACTGTATCAATGTGGCGTGGCATGGAGGTGATCAGCCTGTGGCACTGCTGAGGTGTTATGAAGGTCCAGGTTGCTTTGATAGTGACCTTCAGCTTATCTGCATTGTTGGGTCTGGTGTCGCTCATCTTCCTCTTAACAATACTCCATAGATTTGCTATGGGGTTTAGGTCAGGAGAGTTTGCTGGCCAATCAAACACAATGATGCCATGGTCATTAAACCAGGTTTTGATACTATTGGCAGTGTGTGTGTGGGGGGGGGGCAAGTCCTGCTGGAAAATGAAATCAGCTTCTCCATAAAGCTTGTCAGCAGAGGGAAATATGAAGTGCTGAAGCCTGACATATCACCTTCCCAATTATCTTCTGCAGGTAATTGGGAAGAGTTCACACCATTTAAAATGAAGATAGAAAAGATCTCTCCCATTCCAGCAAAAACAACAGAAAATAAGCTTGGGTCTTTATCTAGATGTACAGGCAAAAAGACACCTGAACCATTAGTTAGACTAAAAATTTTATCAGCATTAAAATCAGCACTGTTACAAAAAATTAAAAGGAAAGAGTTGAATGACTACAAGAATAACACTCACAAGATTTATAAAAGCGCAATTAAACTTCTGTTTGTGTGATTACTGACGCAAAGGGGGGAGGCCCAGGGCTTCCCCCTATTCTGTTTTTCAGGGTGGCACCGACACTGGACCCCGGTGGTGGAGGGAGGACGAAGAGATGTGTGGGACAGGCTGGCTGTGGCAAGGCGAACGTGACATTTGTCATCAATCTGAACATCAGGGCCATTGACAGGGTGCAGCAGCGGAGTGGGAGAGGAGGACCTCACGGGCGGACCACAACATGTGACAAGCAGACCCGAAGCTAAATACAAGAAATGACATTGACAGTGACATAATGAAGATCAATTTACCTGACTTAGACTATGAAAATGAACTGTTTATATGAAATGACATTGCAGGTCCGAGACATTTCAATAAAGCTTCATACCTGACAATTGTATGAAGTATCACATTTCATACATGTGACGGGGATAAGGAATAGTTGTGTCTCTTTCTTCTAACAATAAACAAGGAAAAACTATCACACTGTTTCAGTAAGCCACCATTTTTATACATGGGGACCCCCATGTATCAACGGGGGATAGCACAATTAGTAAAAATAGATAATGAATAAAAATGATCAATAAATGATCAATAATGTAGGGAAAAATATTTACAAATATCTCTGCAGCTTGGTTACAACATTCGCTAGGAGAAGTTAAATTTACATCAATAAATTTGCAGGTATTTAATAAAATTATGTGATGAAAAAATATTTGCAGATTAATGTGGAAAAAGGTCCTAAGATTTTATAAGAAATACAATAAAATTAAGAAGAGCAAAAAAAAAATACACAAAGGAAGGAAAAATATCATGTTTACAAAAAATAATAAAGTGAACTAATAAGGAAAAAGGGAAAATCCAATTTATGCTGATGAAGCTTACTGTGGGACTCAATTTAAAATCTGCTACAAAGACAAGACAGATTTTTACTCAGTTATGTAAAAAGAAAATTATGCTTAAGGGAGCTCAAAGCAAAAATAAGTTGATCTTCCCTGCATAAACTTATTCTTTTCAAAACCTTTGCATGGATTTTATTGAGTTAAATTAGTGTGAAGGCAAAAATGTTGTTTAGTGATTATTGACATACTTACTAAATAGACAAAGGCCTTCCTTTGTACTAATCCAAATACTGCTATGGTAGCACAGAAACCCTTAACTGAAACAATATCAAGATTTGAAATAGCTGAAATTATTTACTCAGAAAATGGAATACATTTTGTAAATCAAATCATATCACACTTAGGTACAGTACTTAACATTTGCCTGGAAAATCATTTAGCTTACCATCAACAATCTATAGGATTAGCATAATGCACACATAGGATTATGAAAGATGGCTTAGGAAATAGTGACAAAGAAAAATAGGAAAATTATGACTGGCAAACCCTACTATCAAAGCCATTTAACTTAGGTGATGAGGAAGGGTTTTTAAGTTAATTACATGCAAAGAATGTCAACTGACAGAGATGTTATCCATGCTGCCCTTCCCAGGAGGGACCATGTAATGAAGGGACCACGGGGGGTGCACCTATCTTTTGGCCAAACCAGGAGATCTGGTCATCAGAGAGGAAAACTGGAAAAATACTCCCTGGCAAGGACAACACAAAGGTTATCCTGGCAACACCAACAGCTGTGAAAGCCGAAGGATGTGACTCTTGGGTGCATTTGACGTTTTACCCCACTCGGAACCCTCAGCAAAGAGATTGCTTAATACACACTGCGAACTCATTTAAAAAAATCCTCAGCAAGTGACTGTTTAACTGTTTCTCTATACAAGTGTCGGCTGACAATGCCCTGTGGTGTCCAGCAACAGCTTGTATGGCGAAGCAACTGTTTGTTTTTCATGGAGGGGAAAATGCATGAGAGGGAAGGTTGGCGACTGAGGGGTGCGGTTGGTGTTGTTTCCTTTTCATCCTCAGCATTCTTGTGATGGCACTTTTGTTTGGTTATTCTTAGTTGTTCCACTGCCTATACACCTTAGGGTAGGATTCATTACACACACACACACCATGACTGGCTGGAAGCTCCAGGTCGTCATGATCCTGTTTATGCTAACGATGTCTGATGGAGATATGCTAATTACACAGTTAAATCAGCTAATCACTCAAATTGTTACATTTGTTCCTTAATGCCACTATCAGTTGGGCAACTTATCCGTTACTCCTAAAATAATGGAGCTACCACAGGCTGTTTTTTTTTAAAGAGGCTATGTACAGAAATAACACAACAAACATTATTTTAAATCACACCTGTCACAACACTTATCAGTCCACTGATCGGAAACACAATGGCATTCCTTACTCTGTGAAGGCAAGGTTCATTTCATCAGGGAACTTCTCCTGGGCAGCTTACTACTCTCTAAGTGTGCAACGGTTCACAGTGCATCTCTCCCCTGTGCTGCTACCTGCTTGACCAACGAAGCGGGCAAGTGTTGTCCTGGAGATCCACATTGTCAGTACAGGGGGATAGTGGTCATGTGGTCATTGGACGTACTCACACCTGCCCAGGAAGTGAGCAGGGTTGTGTGCCCCTGTTTTGGCGACTGATTACACCCTCATTATGTCGGCAGGCCAGGTGGGCAGGGTGAAGAGAGATGCTTTCTTACCACAGGATACTACCCTTTTTACCACATGATGCCATTGGGGGCACGGATGTATCAGAGCAATTTCAGATTAAAAGCACCAGCGTAAGGGTCCCTCATTCACTGTTTCCTTGGGTGGGGGTGGGCAAGAACACCTTATGGATCGAAATACTTAATTAAAGGCTACAATCATTTGTAAATTTTCCCTTATCTGCTTGGTCAGGTGAAAGGAAGAAATTCTTGATCAATTAATTGCCACTCGTAGGTGATTATTGTATTTTTATCCCTGTTACTATCACTGATTAAGTTAGTTATTCTTTTCATGAAGAAGTCTCACCATGAATTTGTTAATGATTTTTGTAGTGATAATTCTGGTCTTTTCCTGTGTCATTCCTTGTGTCCGTGGTATGATGATGAGGATGGTAAAGGGGCAATGCCAGCCTAAGGTGTGTGAAGTTTGAAATATTCTTTTATCTGTTTTGTTTTTTTCACATCATTTTCACAGTACTGTTTCTATCACATTACACTTATTTTTATCATATTATTAATCACTACATTCTTATTTTACACAATTGAATTAATTTTGAATATATTTACATTTATCATTACACATTCACTTAAGTTTAAACTACCTCACAAAATTGCTGTTAGTCTGCAAAGAAACATGACACATACATCCTTACATATACATATCCTTTTATCATTCATTATTATCCAATTTATTTCTCTTTATTATGACTTTGTTTGATTATTTCTTTTGTTGTTTTTCTTTTAATTGTGATGTTTTATTGAGCATCAAGGGGGGATATGAAAGAAAAATTCCATATTATTGACGGCAGTGGCTCAGGAGGTAGAGCAGGTCGTCCAATAACTGGATGGTTGGCAGTTCGAATCCCGCTCTCCCCAGATATCCTGCTGTTGTGTCCCTGGGCAAAACACTTTACCCCCAATTGCTCCTGGTGGGTCTGGACAGTGCCATGTTGGGCAGCTATGCCCCCATCAGTGTGTGAATGGGTGGATAGCGGGATATATATATATATATATATATATATAGGGCTGCACGGTGGCGCAGTGGTTTAGCACTGTGGCAGCACAGTTTTACCCTCGGCTGGGGGATCGCGGGGATCATGAGATCGTGGGTTCGATCCCAGCCCCCGACCAACAGTGAGCTGTGTGGAGTTTGCATGTTCTCCCCGTGTTGCGCGGGTTTACTCCGGGATTTCTCCGGTTTCCTCCCGCACACCAAAAACATGTAGGTTTAGGGCGCTCGCGCACGCAGCGACCAGCAGCCGGTGGCTTGTCACCAGACTGCAAACCAAGTCTACCTACGGGTACAAATAAGTAACAAAAAAAAAAAAAAAATATATAAGTGAATGCCATGCCATTATTCTATAATGTTGTTTTATAGTTCCATGTCTGATATACTTGTGATTCATGTATGGCCTTGAGCAGTCCCAGTCTCTGTGTGAGTATGCCTGAGAGCAATTATACATTACACAGCTGTAATAATATCTTCTGTTTAGAATGTTCAGTCTATGAGAATGAGATTTACACTGACTCCGTACTCCCTGACAGCATTTGATAAGGACTGTGTGCTTCGTGGACTCAAGGACAAAATTGTATGTCTTGCTGGACAATCTCTCCCTCCCCATGGATAAGACAGCTTTAAAAGTTTGACCAGTGTATGACTTAATTCAGAAGTGTGTGTGCATGTAGACTGGCTGCTGCTCACCGCTTCTCCCTCATGGTCATGAGGAATAAATCTTCTCATATCTCAAATATCCTGCCTTATTTTTCACTCAGATTATTTCAGTGAAAAAAATAATTGAACAGTATCTTTTGAGCGAGTATTTTGTTTCTGTCCCTTCTGGCCTGGTTTCCCCCTCTGCCCTCCCGGGGTGGGAGAACCATGCTCATGCCATCAGTTATTCTGGACTAATTTCTGTATTTTCCTTATCTTGGGTTTATTTTGTATTTGAGTTTGGTTTTGTCTGTACAGTATTTCATTATATCAGTTTGCCCTTTGAGTTTTCCTGTTGTATCTCAGTTTCATTTAGTCGTGTATATTTATTTTATGTATTTCTGTATCATCTTGTATTTCAGTTTAGTCCTCCTGTGTTTAGATTTGAATCCACTCTTACCTTTGCTTTCAGTTCCCCCTCCTTTGCAACTCTGGTGTTTTGTAGTATTTGGTTTTATTCCCTCTTTGTAAACTTTCCTTATTTTATGGTCTGCTACCTTGTTTCTCTTGTGCTTTGATTTTGTCTAGAGTCTGCATTTACTTCCAGTTCAAGTTCAGTTCACGATTTGACCCAGCTGTCTTTATTTGGTATTGATTACTCCTCGCTCTAGTTCCCACACCTGTACCCCATTTGTAATCAATTCCTCTTGGCCTATTTAAGGGCGGCTGTGCCTCTACTCGACACTGCACCCTAATCAAGTTCAGACGGTTAATCCTATGTCTATCCTCACACTGTATCCTGCCTTTGAATCCGGTTCTGTAAGTTTTGTTCATGCACTGTTTGGACTTTTATGTTTTCATTAAATGTTTGGCAACATTCAGCACCTGAGTCTCCATTCATTGCCCGGAGGGCAATTCATGACATGGTTATGTTTGGTTATTTATGTCTGTCTATTATTAGGATTCTGTCAGGCTATGTCATTGCTTTAAGTTCATGTTTGGACTGTTTTTGTTGATATTATCATGTTTTTGGTTTTGCCTGGGTTGTATTGTCACACTCACAATTATGTTTGATTTTGATGATTTGTATTCTCCTTGTCAGGTTTATTCCTTTCATGCTTTGAGTTTGGGTTTTTGTTTTGACAGTGTCTTTTGTTTATTTACAATTCTACTTTGTGGGCTTTTGTTTTGACAGCGTCTTTTGTTTACTTTCTGGTTATATGTCATGGGCTTTTTGCTTCATTTATTTTTCACGGCTGTGTTTGATTTCTTGATTACTGATTGTTCACAAGTGTGCTTGATTTTTTGCTCTATATACAGTGGTGTGAAAAAGTGTTTGCCCTCTTCCTGATTTCTCATTTTTTTGTATGTCACACTTAAATGTTTCAGATCATCAAACAAATTTAAATATTAGACAAAGATAACACAAATAAACACAAAATGCAGTTTTTAAATGAAAGTGTTTATTATTAAGAGAAAAAAAAATCCAAACCTACATGGCCCTGTGTGAAAAAGTGATTGTCCCCTGAACTAATAGCTGGTTGGGACACCCTTAGCAGCAACAACTGCAATCAAGCATTTGCGATAACTGGCAATGAGTCTTTTATAGTGCTGTGGAGTAATTTTGGCCCACTCATCTTTGCAGAATTGTTGTAATTCAGCCACATTGGAGGGTTTTCAAGCATGAACCACCTTTTTAAGGTCATGCCGCAGCATCTCAATCGGATTCAGGTCAGGAATTTGACTAGGCCAAGTCTTCATTTTGTTTTTCTTAGGCCATTCAGAGGTGAACTTGCTGGTGTAGAACCCAAGTGCGCTTTAGCTTGAGGTCACGAACAGATGGCCGCACATTCTCCTTCAGGATTTTTTGGTAAACAGCAGAATTCATGGTTCCATTTACCACAGCAAGTCTTCCAGGTCCTGAAGCAGCAAACAAGCCCCAGACCATCACACTACCACCACCATATTGCAGAATTGTTGTAATTCAGCCACATTGGAGGGTTTTCAAGCAAGAACCCCCTTTTTAAGGTCATGCCACAGCATCTCAATTGGATCCAGGTCAGGACTTTGACTAGGCCACTCCAAAGTCTTCATTTTGTTTTTCTTAAGCCATTCAGAGGTGAACTTGCTGGTGTGTTTTGGATCATTGTTCTGCTGCAGAACCCAAGTGTGCTTCAGCTTGAGGTCACGAACAGATGGCTGCACATTCTCCTTCAGGATTTTTTGGTAAACAGCAGAATTCATGGTTCCATTTACCACAGCAAGTCTTCCAGGTCCTGAAGCAGCAAAAAAGCCTCAGACCATCACACTACCACCACCATATTTTACTGTTGGTATGGTGTTCCTTTTCTGAAATGCTGTGTTACTTTTACACCGGATGTAATGGGACACACACCTTTCAAAAAGTTCAACTTTTGTCTTGTCAGTCCACAGAGTATTTTCCCAAAAGTCTTGGGGATCATCAAGATGTCTTCTGGCCAAACTGAGACAAGCCTTTATGTTCTTTTTGCTGAGCAGTGGTTTTTGTCTTGGAGCTCTTCCATGCAGGCCATTTTTGCCCAGTCTCTTTCTTATGGTGGAGTCATGAACACTGACCTTAACTGAGGCAAGTGAGGCCTGTAGTTCTTTGGATATTGTTGTGGGGTCTTTTGTGACTTCTTGGATGAGTCGTTGCTGCACTCTTGGAGTAATTTTGGTCGGCAGGCCACTCCTGGGAAGGTTCACCACTGTTCCATGTTTTTGCCATTTGTGGATAATGGCTCTCACTGTGGTTCACTGGAGCCCAAAGCTTTAGAAATGGCTTTATAACCTTTTCCATACTGATAGATTTCAATTACTTTGTTTTTCACTTGTTCCTGAATTCTTTGGTTGATGTCTAGCTTTTGAGGATCTTTTGGTCTACTTCACTTTGTCAGGCAGGTCCTATTTAAGTGATTTCTTGATTGAGAACAGGTGTGGCAGTAATCAGGCCTGGGTGTGGCTTGAGAAATTAAACTCAGCTTTCCAAAGATGTGATAAACCACAGTTAATTTATGTTTTAACAGTGGGGCAATCACTTTTTCACACAAGGCCATGTAGGTTTTGATTTTTTTACCCTTAATAATAAACACCTTCATTTAAAAACTGCATTTTGTGTTTACTTGTGTTATCTTTGTCTAATAATTAAATTTGTTTGATGATCTAAAACATTTAAGTGTGACAAGCATACAAAAAAATGAGAAATCACAAAGAGGGCAAACACTTTTTCATACCACTGTAGACATTCCACACTTTGGCCTCAGTGTGGCGATCTACTGTTACTGTGTTACTGTTTTCTGTGCTTTCACATCACGTCATGTCAAGTCATATTAAGTTAAGTTTCATCACATCTGCTAAGTTTTGTCGTGTGGTTTATTTTGGGCTTAAAATAAACCACTGCAAACCACAGCTCCTGTTCTTGGGCCCAGTTTATCCTGTTTGTGCACCTTTCTGGTGTGACAATCTGATATTCACAGACCTTTTTAAAGGCTGTCAGTCAGGACTTAACCAGCTAAAATTAATTTGCACTGATGGGGGATGGGATGGCTTTCTAAATTCTGATGGATTTCAGCTGGTTTCTTGGATTTCTATGCCTTTTTGCACCTCTTTTTCTTCATGTGTTCAATACTTATTCCCTGTGTTATTCCACTTTATTAAATATAACTTGTTTTGTGAACACAGTTGCCTTGATTTCTTTGTATGTATGGATGTATGGATTACTTGGGTTGTTACTGATATCCAGTGAAAATCTCAGGTCAGCAGCTCCAACAGAAATATGTTTAATGAGAAAAATGTTGATGTGTTCAATACTTATTCTCCCTGCTCTGTGTGTGTGTGTGTGTGTGTGTGTGTGTGTGTGTGTGTGTGTGTGTGTGTGTGTGTGTGTGTGTGTGTGTGTGAGAGAGAGAGAGAGAGAGAGAGAGAGAGAGAGACACACACACATTGAGTAATTTGGCACATATTTTCTTCTGGTTCACAAAAGCAGTAAGCTGTCTTGACCACGAGTTAAAGCATAACTAATTCTGTAAAGCTAATATAATATTAATACAGTTATAAGTAAGTCATGTTACATACATAATTTGAACTTTCCAAAGCAATGATTCATCGAGTGAAGCAAGTCATTCAGTGAATTATAAATGTTTTAATAATCTATGCTTTTTAATGTCTGCAGATGCTTCAAATGAATTATTTTACTTTAGTCCATAAGCTGCATAATGTTTGCACTATGCAGTTTTAAAAATAATACCCAGATCATGTACAGTTTGGTTAAATCGTTGCTTATATTTTTCAACATGTCCTTCAGGTCTTTTATTAAATCATGGCATGGTGAATTCTTTCTCACTTAGAGACCTTTAAAGTTTCTTTCAGCTTTAGTTGAAATTTGGGACCCTGTCCTCCAAAAGAAAACAACATCGAGCATTTTTCCCAGCAAATGATGGCTTATAGTTACACATTTGAAAAAGAGCCCTCTAGTGGTTGTGAAAAAATTATATGGAGTGAGATAAGTGTCTTAAACTTGATTTATACTTCCACATCAAAATGATCCCGTGGCCATGTCCTCGACTTTTTTTTTTCTTTTTTGCCTCATTGAATCTTTAAAAAGAATTTTTGTTTGAGGGGGGAGGGGGGCAAAATGAACGGAACATATCAGCATATACAGAGTGTGTTATTACAAAAACTCACCTTCAGTGGGATACCTGAACTTGTTTCTCTGCAAGTATACAGTCCCACCTTGGGGTGATAGGAGGAAGTGGTGCCCGGTTCCATATCACGACAGTCTACGTATGACATCTGGCTATCACGGCATTGGGAAAATGGTCTCTGTGCCATGCAAAAGCACAAAACCACCGGGTTGCAGACAACTAATCTACACCCTGCCTATGACATAACCTGACTTGCACAGCTCCAGAAATGTAACTACCCATAGCAGTGACGCAGACCACGACAGCTGAGATTGGTCTGCTTTGTCTCATTCTTTGCTCGTTTCCTCTTTCTTTTTTACAGCACCATTTCCAAACTGAGTGGGATAAACGGAGCAAATCGAAAGCAAATAAATGAGGACGTTAGCAAATATGAACACTTGTATGAGATTGCCAAATGACAGCTGCAACAGTTCAATCACTGTAAACAGACATGGACAAATTTGTTTGTAACCTTTCAATAAAGAAAGAAAATCATACAATGGACACTGAAATAACTTGAAATGGCCAAAAGTAATAATTAATACAATTTTTCTGCAAATTAACAAATGAAAATCAGACATTGCTTTTGAATTTTGGTTTAACAAAATCATTTTTAAAATAAAAGTAATGAAACTGGTCTGTACAAAAATGATGATACCCTGAACATTTTCTTGTACAACCTTTTGATGAAGTCACTGCAATCAAGCAATTTCTGTAACTCTCAATGAGACTTCTGCACCTGTCAACAAGTATTCTGGCCCACTCCTCATGAGAAAACTGCTCCAGCTGTTTCAGGTTTGAAGGGTCCCTTCTCCAGACTGCGTATTTCAGCTCCTTCCGCAGATGTTCAAAAGGATTTAGATCAAGACTCAGAGAAGGTCACTTCACAATAGTCCAATGTAATTGGACTATTGTTTTGTTTTTTCTTTTGAATTCTTGGATGGAACATGGGTGGGCAATATAAGCTGTGGCTTCAGCCATCACCCATTTCGGATAACTTATGTTGAACTGTATAATCAGAGGAGTTATTGTCTAATTTGACCTTGTTGGATTTTCTTTCCCCCTTTGTTATATTATTCAGTTTCTTTTAACCTGTACTTTTAATCTATCCGAAATAAAGATTCATTCATTCATTCATTCATTCATTCATTCATTCATTCATTCATGTTTTGTTCTTAACCATGCTTGGGTGTTTTTAGCTGTGTGTTTTGGGCCATTATCCTGTTAGATGACTTATGACATGTGACTGAGACCAAGCTTTCTGACATTGGGCAGCACATTTTGCTCCAGAATGCCTTGATAGTCTTAAGATTTTATTGCACCCTGCAGAAATTCAAGACACTCTGTGCCAGAAGCAGCAAAGCAGCCCCAGAACATAACTGAGCCTTCTCCATGTTAGGTATAGTGTTCTTTTCTTTGTATGCTTCATTTTTCTTTCTGTCAACATAGAGATGATATGGTTGGCCCAAAAGCTCTAGTTTTGTCTCATCAGTCCAAAGAATAGCCTTCCAGAAACGTTTGGAATTGTCTGCATGCATTTTGGCTGGCTTTTTAATGTTTTTCTGTCAGTAGTGGAGCCCTCCTGGTCTTCTTCCATGGAGTCCATTATTGTTATGCCTCGGTGAAACGCAGAAGCATACGGTAATCACTCAATGTGTCTGTGTGTGGATCTGTCCATGTGTGTGTATCTTTCCACCTGTCTGTTTCAGCTCATGCAGTCAAAATTAAGTGGAACTAAAGGCTTGTATCATTGCATCACCATATTTTCTCGACTTTTCATTTGCCAGAATTTCGAGATAATGCTTTGTTTTTGAAATAAACACAAAAATAGCTCACCTTTTGTCACAGGACTGAGCACGGGTTGTACCAGACTCAGGCTCTCAATTTATTTCTGACTATTTTCTGTATTTTTTCCAAGTCTTGTGGTGTTTTCCTGTGTTTTTGATTTCTGATGATTTATCGTTCTATTAATTATTTATGTTTCAGTATTGTTTTTATGACATCTATTTATGTAGTTTAAGATTGTTTGCCTTTTCTTGTGACAGGGTCATTATTCCTCCCCTTGCAGACATCCCCACTTTATTTGCTCACTGCCTGCTCTCCTAGTCATCTCAGCTGTGAGTATTCTGTAATTAGGTCACCAATCCGCTCCTGTTCCCCGCACCTGCTGCTCATTGTGTCATTTCCTTCTCCACTATTTAGCTGTGCCTGTTCACTTTGTCAGAGCTAGGCGGCTCTGGAGCGCACCTTTCTGTAAGTGATTCTTGTTTTACATTTTTGTATTGTCGACACCATTTTTGGACTTTATGTTATTTTTGTTAATAAATGTTACAAATACAATTCAGCGCCTGGGTTTGTCTCTCTGCCCCGTAGGGGCGAACATGACAGAATATTGCCACCCGTTAAAAGACCCAGCTGTTGTATTTGTACATTTTTTTCTCTTTTGACCTTTTTCTCCACTCACCTGTCTATTGGAGCTAATCATGTCCCCAGCTCGCTGACCTCACTCAATCAAAGGAGGATTGGCAGCAGGGTCTCCAACTGTGGAGGAAGAATGGGCGGTGGACTTCATCCAAGACTGTGGATGAGGCTCTCGCCGCCCGTGGACCCAAGAAAACGTGGGAATGCATGTATGGAGCGGTGGGAATCCTGGAGGCACAACCCAGCCTATGGAATTATCCATGATATGCAGAACTGCTGTCCACAGTCTGTGCGCTTCAGCGATCATTTCCTGGTTTAAAGATGGGAACATTTCTAGCTGAGTCGAGGCGGAGGCGCTCTCCACAGCCGACGTCCTCCTCCCATCTCACTTCACCAGCTTCACATCCAGCTCCAGAGTGTGCGTCGCCAGTTCCATGGCGGCGGCCGCATCCCGCTCCAGAAAGCCGGAGGAATTCCCCTGCCTCTTCGACAGCCATTTCCCTGATGCCGACACGGAAGCCCTCCTCAGCAGTGCAGCCTTCCTCTCTTTCTTTTCTGGCTGAATCCACAGCTTTCTCCGGGCCTGCAGCTGCTGTTCCCCTCTCCACTACAGCGTCCTCGCCTGCTGCCAAGAGGTCATCCCTTTGTTCCCCGTTGACATCCGCTTCCGTGACTCCAGGGGCGGCTCCTCTACAATCCTCTGAGGGGCCCACCTTCACCATTGCCACAGAGAGGGATGACCGTCCACCTGCTGTAGCAGGCAACATCCAACACCGGGAAGACAGGCAAGTATCATTTTTTCCCTCTTCAATTTATGATATGCCTTGCCTGATTCCCGGTAGGGGGGCTCAGGGCATGCAGTCCCCTGAGTTCTCCCCACCTGCTGCAGTAATTAAATCCTCACCTGCCTTCCCCGTGTCTCCTCCTCTTGCCCCGGAGTGTTCGTCGGCCCCGAAACTCAACCACTGGACGATGGAGGAGCCTGCGACGCTGGAGGACTCCATCCCAGCCCCACAGTCCCACTATGGACAGAGGGAAGGCGCTTAACCCGAGCTCATCACGGGGAGTCCAGTGCCAATGGTGAGCCAGACCTCAGCTGCCACACCGGAAGAGCCTCCTGCGTGGGTCACTCCGACTCGGGCCGAAAGTACTGCAATCACCATCATGCCCGCTGCGGAGGCTGCCGCAGCAGAGTTCAAGGTCAAGCCTGAAGTGTCATCATCGCCTGGATCATCGGAGTCCTGGACGGCAGTGGAGCTCGAGCTCAGGCAAGTGCTTGCTTTTGTTTTTCTCCTATCTATCCTAGAGAAATCTTGCCTGGCTCTTGGTGAGGGCAGCCGGGTGCAGCCACTCGCTGCATCTGAGCTCACCTCGCTGGGCTCCACCGCTGCCGGTGACCCTGACCCCTCTTCTCTCTGTGTTGTGACTGAGCTTCCTCCCAGGGTTGCCGGGAATGTTCCAGCCATGCCAGAGGACTCTGTGTGTCCAGGCTCACCGCTCGAGGCACCAGAGATCCAGCTTCCCCCACTGTGAAGGTCATCACGGGTGCGCTGTCCCAGCCCGAGACCTCCATGGGTACAGCTCCTCCTCTGCCCGAGGCCATTGTCTGGGTTCGGCCTCAGTTCGAGTCCCCGCGGGTGCTGTGTCCTGGTCAGGGATCCTCGTGGGTGCTGCACCCCAAGATTAATCCTACGTTGGTGCTATGCTCCAGGTTGGGTCCACCATGGGCGCTATGCCCCAGCCGGGGGTCCACCGGGGGTGCAGCGTTGGCCCAGTCCGGGTCCAGCGTGGGTGCAGAGTTGGCCCAGTCCGGGTCCACCATGGGTGCTGCAGAGCTCCAGCCCGGGGCCACCGCCGGTGCTGCAGAGCTCTAGCCCGGGGCCACCACGGGTGCTGCAGAGCTCCAGCCCAGAGCCACAGCAGGTGCTGCACTGCTCCAGCCCGGAGCTACCGTGGGTGCGACATTTGCTCAACCCAAGACCACTGAGGGTGCTGCTGGCCAGCCCGAGGATGTCGAAGCCTCTCCTCTTCTGCCAGATGCCGTCGGCGTTCCTCTCCCTCTTCTGCCGGATGCCGTTGGGGTCCCCCTTCCTCCTCAGCCAGACGCCATCGTGGTCCCCCTTCCTCCTCCACCAGACACCATCGTGGTCCCCCTCCTCCAGCCCTGCTTCCCCTCATTGGGCCTTCCCATGGGGGAGCCGCCTCCTGGGTCACCCCTTCGGTCCTGGTGGCTTAAGGACTCGGGCTGGACACCCGAAAGACTGAGCCATGGGATCGGGTGGTCCTTATTCTCCGGCAGGCCACCCGACTCCTTCCACCTGGCTGTCTGGCTGGCCTGGGACTTCGGCCAGCCACCCGAACTGTCTGGGGGGCCCATGACCTTGATTTAGCATGGTGTGGGTCCAGAGCAGGCCCAGTAGTTTTGCTCCCTCCTTAATTGTTCCCCCCACTTCCCACCCAGGTTTGTTTTGTTTTTTGTTTTTTTGCTGTACCTTTTTTAGGAGGGGGGGGGCTCCTTTTGGTGTTACCTTGGGGTGTCTGGGATCCACCCCTTAAAGGGGAGGCTCTGTCACAGGACTGAGCACAGGTTGTACCAGGCTCAGGCTCTCAATTTATTTCTGACTATTTTCTGTATTTTTTCCAAGCCTTGTGGTGTTTTCCTGTGTTTTTGATTTCTGATGATTTATCATTCTATTTATTATTTATGTTTCAGTATTGCTATTATGTCATCTATTTATGTAGTTTAAGATTGTTTGCCTTTTCTTGTGACAGGGTCATTATTCCTCCCCTTGCAGACATCCCCACTTTGTTATTTGCTCACTGTCTGCTCTCCTAGTCATCTCAGCTGTGAGTATTCTGTAATTAGGTCACCAGTCCACTCCTGTTCCCTACACCTGCTGCTCATTGTGCCATCTCCTTCTCCACTATTTAGCTGTGCCTGTTCACTTTTTCATGGCGGCAATATTGGTTTCTCGTCTGAACAGTTCCATTACTTTTGTAACCCTCATCTCCTAAAGAGCTAGGCAGCTCTGGAGCACACCTTTCTGTAAGTGATTCTTGTTTTGCATTTTTGTATTGTCTACACTATTTTTGGACTTAATGTTATTTTTGTTAATAAATGTTACAAATACAATTCAGCGCTTGGGCCTGTCTCTCTGCCCCATAGGGACAAACTTGACACCTTTTACCGTCAATGCAGCTGAAACATCATTGAAATGCCTAGGCCGGCCCAGTAGAGGTGGCAGTGCGCCTTTATTACAGCCCCACTGACCACTTTCTGTCAACAATCGATCTCCTGCTGCACTTTCAAAATAGTTGTTTCTGCAAACTAAACACATATTCAGGAACTACACCATCTATTCAACACATTGTTTCTTTCCAGACACGTTTTGCTGTTTACTTTTGATGATAAAGGACAATGTATAGTCTTCCTGTAGTTTACAGCTCATCTGTAAAAACTACAATTCTCATATTGCTCAAGTGCAATGCGCCAATCACAGCAGAGCTTCCTCTGAAGTCAAACAAACTAGCAGATATCAGAATCCACCTTATTCTTGGGGGTGCCGCTGTAGGAACGATTATGGACAGAACTTCCGGTTTCCGCTGACCAAGTGTTAAATCAGTCAGTTTCAGTGGAGTAGCAGGGGCATTTAAAATAGCATTTAAAAGTTTTTCAAACTCATTTTAATGATTAGTCCACATACATGTTTTGCACTCAAGTGGCAGCTAATTTCAGCTCTTCTAGTTTTTGTATTTTTTGAATGTTTTGCGTAGTTCTGGTATTTGCTGCTGTTCGTGTTTGTGCCATAGACTGGATAAATGGAGGCTTCTTTGTGGCTCTGACTAGATTCTACGTCTGCTCTGAGGTAAATCTGATTATGTCCAACATATTTTAACAAAATGCAGCCAACTTTATTGTGGTGGAGACATTGATATTGTGACCCGTGCTGGCAATATGAGTCAGAATGTGCACCGCGTCATAATGAGTAAAGGCAACGAGAAGTCATAAATCATGGCTCTTTCTTTGCTTGGTAGCGGCAAAGTCCCAGGAAACCCCCATGAGTGTCTGGTATCATTTTAAAGCTTAGAAATTGTACTTTCTAAAAATGCCTATGTTTTTGCGGAAGACCTAACTCCCAACCGATCGAACGTGAGTTTTCAACCTAGCTAAAATATAAAAAAATAATCTTTTTCTGGGTCAGTTTTTGCACACTACCTGCAAATTAAATATCATTTTGAAGGTCTTTCGATACAGAATATGGAAATAACATTACATCAGTTTTGAAAATGTCCTCAAAGTGACTCATTTTGAAAGCACGGGTCATTTGTTTACATCGTTAGCATCTTAGCAGTGGTGCTAACTGACGGAGCTACTGTCTCTGAGGCCACGTTTTAAGGTCATCTTTCCATCCCTTGATAGTCGTGGGAAGTGATATGATTATGTTACTGTTCTGAGGTGCATGACGCCGTGTTCCCGCATTTCTGATGCAGAAGTCATTGTTTTTTAACAAGGAAAAGTGTCCCATTTCAGTGACAACCACATGTTCTAAACTAGTACCGGAAGTTGCTACCATAATTCACACAAGGCATCATGGGGCCTAGGAATAAGGTGGATAGAAGAGCAGGAGAAAAAAAAAAAGGTTTACAGGTAAGTTTTGCCTTTAAATTATGTAGCAGTTTCATTGTTAACACATTAACACCTCCTAACACGGCAACATTTGATTCTTAAAGCTTGTGTTTTGTCAGATTATTTTTTCCAATGTGCTCCGCTACTGGTGGCTCCGTGGTTACATGATTCATAATGTTAATAACTTAATGTTAAATTGGTTTCTCTAAAGTTCAGACAATTTTTTCAACTCTTAATACTAATGTCAGTAATATTAAAACATCACGGTGTGACGTCATTGAATCATTTCCTTTAAAATAACTTTTACAGTCCGTCATTTCTTTATTGATTTATTTAGGGATAAGGGGGGGATAAGGACCTGTACTTATATAGCGCTTTTCTAGTCTCAAAGACCACTCAAAGCACTTCACTAGTACTAACCCTCTATTCTAAGGGCCTATAGGAGACAGATATCTAGGGACAATTTTAGAACAACCAATTAACCTAACATGCATGTCTTTGGATTTATTCAATTAAAGCTGATGTGAGGTGTGAAATATGAAAAACACTTGGTTATTTTTACAGAAAAACAAACAATTTCTTAAGTTGAGTAGGAGCATGACATCTGTTGTGGAGAGAGGAATAATCAGGCCAAGCATTCAGAGCAGATGAACTTTATTCCACCTTTCATATCTCTCAGAATCAGAAAACATTAACCTCATGTCGCAGGGACTCTCTTTTATATTACAACACTCACACATCCCTGCTGCCTGAGGCCTTGCATCACAATTCATTCTCGCATCACAATTCCTATTGTCCCCCAACCCCTTAATCCCCATGCTCTTCCATCAGAGGAATTTACTGCATCTCCCTTCCTTCCAGTCTGAGATGAATACCACAGCATGGGTCCCCCATACCGTAACAGAATTTATTTGATAATGCTGCCTTTAAAAATGTTCGATCACATCTGTAATAATAATCACATTTTCATTATTTTTTTCCTTCTAGTTTCTCTCTCTGAGGTCTACGGTGAACACGAAGGTGAGCAGTCAGAGCAGCTGTGAAGAGAATGGACTGGAAGCTACATAACAATATTGCATGTTCTCTTTATAGAAAAACTGCATTTCATTATTTTATTTTTTATTTTTTGCAAGATAATTGAAGAACCTCTCAATACTGATTACACACAGAGTGAAACATTTCAACCCATTCTGATTTAATGTTGATGATTAGGGTGATAGTTTTTGAAGTTTTGATATTTTTACCTGCTATTGCATGCCATAGTGTAAATATACATGTATTACATAATAAAATCTGTTAATCCAGCATTTTTTTCTTTCTGCTCCTAATTTTATTCTTGTGCTTGTTTATTTTTTATTTCATGCGCTCCTTGACAGAAACGCCAGTGTACAGCCCTGGGATGACGTACACCTCATGTGTATTGTGACAGTGACATCAGAGTCATACCTGCATAAACAAATACCAAGCATTTCAAAACCGTGCATGGATGGCATGACACAATACCCATGCTGCCATGCCACCAGCACCGAGGCATCAGCATCTGCAGTGCTTTCATTCAAAATGTGACCCATGGTGCGATTAGAAAGCGGCGTACCTTGACCTTAGAGTTCAGACTGAATGATTTTGGATGGTTCCCTATGCTGTTTTCTACAAAATACAGTATTCTTCTGATCAGCCTGGGGTTGCATTTTCGCTTGCGTCCATGGCCTGGGAGGTTGGCGACAGTCCCATGAACCGTATACTTTTTAATAATATTGGCAACTGACCCCTGGAAAAGCGGTAGTGGGTGGGTGGATGGATGGACGGATGGATGGATGGATGGATGGATGGATGGATGGATGGCAGCTGTAGTCACAGGAACATCAAGCTGCTTGGAGATGGTCCTATAGCCTTTACCTTTAACATACTTGTCTATAATTTTTTTTTTCTCTTCTCCTGAGACAACTCTCTCCTTAGCTTTCTGTGGTCTGTGTTCAGTGTGGCACACACCATGATACCAAACAGCACAGTGACTACTTTATATCCTTTAAATGGGCAGACTGACTGATTACAAGAACAATACAAACAAGCACACAAATATAATTGCTGACAATGGCACACTTGCGTAGACTATGCCATAAGTTCTATGTAGAGTTAATGCAGACATATAGTCAGTTAAAAATAAAAAAAAATCTACAAGGGCAGCAAAATAGCAACAAGGAGCTCAAAATCACATGAGTAAAACCAGATGGACTAATCCAATTTAGTGAAAGATGGGGCCTTAAATACACTGGATAGTCACATTATGGATGAGACACAGATGAAAGCAATCGAGAGGTAAATTAAGGCAGGAGTAAAACACAGAACTCATTGTGGCAAACTTCAAAATAAAAGCAACTGAAGCAACTGACATGAACAAAGAGAAGCGCAGACACGGAAACAAAAGCAGTACAACGAATCACTACAGTTACAGCAAGTATTACTGAAACGGCTAAAATCCAAGACTATGACACCATGTGACATGTTTTAAAACAAAGCTACTCAATTCTTCCAGATTTCAGTGAAACGGGGACAGCGGTGGAGAGAGTGGAACGAAAAAAAGCTGACCCAGAACCTCTGGGCATGTCACACAGCCATTTAAATTAATTTGAGACTCTCGTACGTCTCCAAGCCCATCATTAAACTCTCACCTCCATTTATGTTCTTTTCAATTACAGGAACATTTTAAACTGTTATTAATCTGCAACTTCTTCTCCTCGAAGTTGCTCCCCTCCTCCTCTTCCTCAAAAGATCCCCCTTCCTCTGAGGGCCAGCAGCAAAGATAGCAAGGGCGTTGTTTTAAGTGCGTGTCTCCCATCTGATGTGAGCCAGTGGGTTTGCAGCGGTGAAATTGATCCCTGTGGTAGATGCACTGACAGGCCCGAAGAGCCAGTGTTCCAATGAATTAGAAAGAGGGAAGCAGACAGAACTGTTTGTTCTGCCTCTAAATAATACAGCACAATGACAGGCAGCAAACAAAAGCATTTGTGTTGTGAAGGGGCGATACCGGGGATTGGGTATAACACAGAGCAATGCTTAAATTACAGAAGACAAGGGAAGCATCAGGTATTTTTATATGCTTTGTTGCCCGTTAAACATTAATGGGAGGGACAGAGTGTGTTTTAGTGTCTGCCTATCTAAGAAAAAGTCACTGAACGAAGTGAAAGCTCCCAGATGGACACTTTGATATTTGCTGGCATAAAATAGATTTTTAAACTTAATTTCATTGCTTCAGGGTGGGGGAAAAACTTAATAAAAGAGAAGTGATTGTATCCAAAATCCCTAAAGGTGATTAAACTTAAATGTGTAAAGTCTCGGCAGGCTCATTTAGCTGTAAATAATTGAGAATGGCATATTATAATGCTTGTGGAATTATTCTGCCTTAAAATGCTGCATGTGTTTTTTAACATTCATGCATCTGAAAAATAATTCAAAGGCCTCTATGTGCTGCTTAATATTTCATCCCCCTCCGCCTCTTTCCCCAAATTTTCACAGGCTGAAGGATGGCTTTTGCACCCCAAAAAAAGAAGGGTATGAATTTTTCAGGCACTTTAAATAATTAAGTCCAAAGTGTTTGGGGGGCAGCAAAGCCCTGATAAACTAATCTGAGACGTAGGAGAGAGAATAAGGTCTGAGAGGGACATTAGAAATTTATTATTTTATCAGCAGCTATTTATTATTAACACGGAGAGGTCCCATTAGCATTCATAGACAAAGGGACTCCTGGGAGGATGCCCTGTGGATTTCAAGGTGATACATTAAAAGAGAGAAGTTAAAGAGGGAAAGTGTCTGCTTCAGCCCCTTATCTGCATATTAGAAAACATCCTTCAGTCAGGGGAAGTCAGCAGGATTTCTTTAGGTGGATTTTACAAGCGGATGGCAGAGTCAGAGATTGAAAATGAATCGCACCAACTCACAAAGTCACCTACTGAATACTTGATGTCAGAAACTCATAAGAAGTAAACCAGGGCACAAATCACCTTAGTTTTCTGTTGTTGTTTTTTTGTTTTTTTGTTTTTTTGTTTTTGGGTGACACTGAATGGGCCCTTTTTTAACCCACTCAGCTTACAGATGTTGGATTTCTGAGGACTGGTGACTTAAACTTCAGTGCCATTATCAGTAACACATTTATCAGCAAGTCAACAAACTGATCGATCAACAAAGTTCACTAGGTCCAACCTTCTCAATAGATGCTGTCCTCAAAGCATTTTTAGTGCATACTATCGCATGTAATTGTGTGTAGAAAAACTGACCTCTACTGGTTGTGAAAAGAACTACATGAAGTGACGTGGCAGAGGGTCATAGCTATAATGTGCTTAAAGTACACCCTCACCTTTCCCTAAACCTAGCCATTACCCTAACTTGAAACAAGTAGTTTTGGTGCCTAACCCTAACCATTATATAACCATAATCACTAAAATATAAAGTAAGTAAAGTCCAAACATAGAAGTGAAACATGAATGCTGAAGTGAAATATAAGGGTAAATGCAGTGATGTTTCTATTTTCAAAACAGTTTGCCAGGTTCCATCCAATAATGGAACTGCTAGTTCTAGAGCTACCTTGCTCACTAGCCAGATCTCTGAGGGAATGTCATCAACTGATGAAACACTTGTAGTGTTGAGGTAAGTCCATATCCCTCAACACTCCTATCAGACAGATAACAATATAGCTCTGTACAGTATGTGCTTTACATTTCCAGATTTCCCCTTTTCTTTTGTTGAATGTTGCCTAATTTTTGTCCAGCCTGAGCGCTTAGGTTTTTAGGGGTTTTCTTCTTGAAAGTTTGGTGTACTAAATAATAACAAATGGTAAAAATTGTCATGTGCTCTCCGTGCGCTCTGCCATAGCGCACGGGGAAGGAGAAGCAAGGATGGATTTGCACGCCAGGTTGCACCAAACACACATTTATTGACGAACAGTTCAAACTAAAGACTTACAAGAAGGGAGTTATGTACACAAAATGGCTGACACAAAATGGCCAGCGGGCAGACCACTGTGTACCGTGGCCACGGGAAAATAATATTATACAACTGCTCTCGGGAGAGCGAGGAAGACTCAAGGAGGTTCAACTGACTCAGGGAAAAGCAAACTGGGCAACAGCTCAGCATAGCAAAAAT
The DNA here is from genome assembly GCA_020510985.1 of Pholidichthys leucotaenia. NCBI lineage: Eukaryota > Metazoa > Chordata > Actinopteri > Cichliformes > Pholidichthyidae > Pholidichthys > Pholidichthys leucotaenia. The sequence goes on along the minus strand of CM035850.1, from coordinate 87,109,593 downwards.
ACTGCACAGGGAATTGCTAGACAATTTACTCATGAGTAGGTACTGTCCAAGAAGTCCAGATTGCCCATCGAGCACAAGTCATGAATCCTTCGGGACTGATGATCACACAACGAAGAATGAGAGTGTGACTCGTATAATGACCCAGCAGCGTTTGTCTAGTGAAGAGCTGCTTAAATACAAACGCCGCTGGCCACACAAATTGGGCACACCTGAGCGAGGCGCAGGAACGATAATTACTGGGGCTGGGAACAGCTGGTGGAGTTAAAGAGAGCAAGGGGGCGTGGTTGGACCGACAGACTGTCAGCAGCATGGGAAAATGATCACAGAAGCTGACTAACAGCTGCTGGTCAGGCAGTGGCCATGGCAGTAGAACAGGTACAGAAACACACAAAAATGCACATAAACAGTGAAACCAAACCCACAGAGAGATTGAGCCCAAGCCAGGGAAAGCCAAGCCGACTCGGCTCGTGACAGAGCCCCCCCTTCAGTGGGTGGATTCCCAGACACCCAAGGTAACATCAAGAAGACCCCCCCACCCACCCAACAGTTGCAACAACAACAAACAACACGAACCCGGGTGGGTGGTAGGGGGAACAGGAAGGAAGGAACACAATGCCCTGCCCAGGGCCCACAATTAACCCCCCCAAGTCCACAGGGGTTGGTGCTTGGGAGGCTGCCCAGAGTCCCAGGCCCAGCAAATGGTCCGGTGGACCGAGTCCTGCGGCCTGCCGGAAAACATGAGCCACCTGACCCAGGGAGTCAATTCTTCTGGCGGCCGGCCAACATTGCTCAGCCACCAGGATGAGTGAAGCAGGAGGCGGCCTGCCCACCGGAAGGCTGACTGGAGGGCAACCGGAATGGAGAGAGGGAACCTCCACGGCCTCCTCAGGGGCACCCGTGGTGGCCCCTGACCGGGCCGGCTCCGCTGCACCCACGATGGACTCCAGCGGGAGCTTAACTGCACCCGCAGTGGCCCCCAACTGGGCTAGCTCTACTGCACCAACAATGGACTCTAGCGAGAGCCTAACTGCACCCACAGTGGCCCCTGACCGGGCTGGCTCTGCTGCTCCCACAATGGACTCCAGCAGGAGCCTAGCTTTGTCCGTGGTGACCTCCGGCTGAGGCTCTGCAGCACCCACCGTGACCTCCAGCTGAGACTCTGCAGCACCCATGGTGGACCCCGATTGGGCCAAAGCTACACCCACGGTGAGCGGACCAACCCGCAGGAGCACCAGGCTGAGGAGACGATCGATGGGAGGAGCCCTGACGACCCTGGCAGGAGAGGCTGGAGAAGTGACGTCCTCCTTTGGCAGGACTGGACCCTCGGTGACCTCCAGCGGCGACACACCCTCTCCAGCGACCCTAGTTGAAGGCTCAGGGGAAGCAGGAGAAGAAAGATGGTTAGGGTTGCCGGCAGCAGCAGAGCCCGGTGAAGGAAGTTCAGACGCAGCTGCGCGCTGCGTCCGACTCTTCTCACCCAAAGCCAGGCAAGATCTCTCTAGAACCATCATAACAAAAACAAGAGAGATAACTTGCCTGAGCTCGAGCTCCAACACGGTCCAGGACTCCGTTGATCCCGACGATGAACACTTGGGCCCAGCTTCCAAGAGGTCCAGCTCAGGCTCCCAGTCCACTGCAGACACCTCTGCAGCTGGCAAGATGGTGACAGCAGTCATATTATCCTTCTGCAGTGGCTCCAACGCTGGGGATTCATCTGGCGTGGCTGCAGGGGAACATCTCCGTGCTGGATCCGGCAAGGAATTGTCCGAACCCTCCAGCTCCTCCCCTGTCTGGTGGCTTGGTTCTTGGACCGGCAGGCACTCACGAATTAAAGGAGGAGACACAGAGAGGGTAGAAAAAGAGTTTTTCGCTGCAGCCGGTAGAGGGAGCCCAACGGACTGCTGTGACTGGGCCCCTCTCCTGGGAGACAGACAAAGTGTGTTATTATCAAGATAAGTTGAAAGAAAAAACACTTGCCTGTCACCCCGGCCTTTGATGTTAACTGCTGCAGCTGGCAGGCTGTCATCCCTCTCTGTGTCCACGGTGATTCGGTCCTCTTCAACAGGTGGAGGAGGAGCCGTCTCCGTGGCAACGGAGGTGGGTGTTTCTGGGATGACCTCAACAGACCTCACCGCTGCCAGAGGAATAATGGCAGCTGACAGAGGAGAGGGCCTCTCCCGGCGCTTCCACGCAGAACGACGCTGTCCTTTGTTTGCTGGGTTGGGTTTGGTGTGAACGGGAGTGAAGACCTGGCGGGAGACAGTCTCAGCGGCGTCCTGGGAGTGCTTTCCCCTCGGCACGAGCCCGGTCTTCTTCAGAGACTTCTTCTCCCTCTCGTCATACTCGCGTTGGAGCGCTGCCAGCTGAGATATCCGCTCAACTCCCTCGGGATGTTCAGAAAGCTGAGGGCATCGCCAAACCTCTGCCTCTGCCAGCTTGACATACCACATGACGTCTGCCGGGGTGGAATATACGCTCGCCGTAGCTACCAGACCGTCAATGTCCATGAGAGCCCGGCAGCGTTCCCAGCTGAGACTCATCAAATAATGCCGGCCCCACAACATCTCAAACCCAGGTAAGTCCCAACAAGTAATGCAAAAAATGGAAAAAGGGATGTGTGGGTGAACCCGCTAAATCCTTTTTGCGGGCTGGGTCATTCTGTCATGTGCTCTCCGTGCGCTCTGCCGTAGCGCACGGGGAAGGAGAAGGAAGGATGGATTTACGTGCCGGGTTTCACCAAACACACATTTATTGACGATCAGTTCAAACTAAAGACTTACAAGAAGGGAGTTATGTACACAAAATGGCTGACACAAAATGGCCAGCGGGCAGACCACTGTGTACCATGGCCACAGGAAAATAATATTATACAACTGCACTCGGGAGAGCGAGGAAGACTCAAGGGGCAACAGCTCAGCGTAGCAAAAATACTGCACAGGGAATTGCTAGACAATTTACTCATGAGTAGGTACTGTCCAAGAAGTCCAGATTGCCCATCGAGCACAAGTCATGAATCCTTCGGGACTGACAGTCACACAACGGAGAATGAGAGTGTGACTCGTATAATGACCCAGCAGCGTTTGTCTAGTGAAGAGCTGCTTTAATACAAACCCCTCTGGCCACATAAATTGGGCACACCTGAGCGAGGCACAGGAACGATAATTACCGGGGCTGGGAACAGCTGGTGGAATTAAGGAGAGCAAGGGGGCGTGGTTGGACCGACAGACTGTCAGCAGCGTGGGAAAAAGATCACAGAAGCTGACTAAGAGCTGCCAGTCAGGCAGTGGCCATGGCAGTAGAACAGGTACAGAAACACACAAAAATAAGGGATAAGGACCTGTACTTATATAGTGCTTTTCTAGTCTCAAAGACCACTCAAAGCACTTCACTAACACTAACTAACTAACTAACCTGCACTTATATAGCGCTTTTCTAGTCACAAAGACCACTCAAAGCGCTATATAAGTGCAGGTTACCCTCTACTCTAAGGGCCTATAGGAGACAGATATCTAGGGACAATTTAGAACAACCAATTAACCTAACATGCATGTCTTTGGATTGTGGGAGGAAACCGGAGCCCCCAGAGTAAACCCACGCAGCACAGGGAGGACATGCAAACTCCACACAGAAAGGTTCCTACCCCTGCCAGCCCGGGGATTCAAACCTGGAACCTTCTAGCTGTAAGGCAACAGTGCTAACCACTGCACCACCGTGCTGCACAAACCCACAGAGAGATCGCGCCCGAGCCGGGGAAATCCAAGCCGGCTCGGCTTATGACAAAAATATTGAACTTCATAAGTATAGATGGGTATTTGTTTTCCTTTTGTAATGTATTCTGTCTGTTATGCTTCCGTTTTTATTACCTCTATCATGGAGGTAATGTTTTTTTGCTGGTGTTTGTCTGTTTTGATTTGTCTGCAGGATTACACAAACACTACGGGACGGATTTCAATTAAATTTTCACCAGAGGTGGCCCTCGGCCTGTAGATGAACCCATTAGATTTTGGAGGTGATCCATGAGTACATGCCTCCACCAAAGCCCTATCTCGTAATGTATGGATGGCCGGAGGGACAAACGGATGGTATGTACAGACAGACGGAGGGATGAAGGGGGGATGGATGGAACATTGGAAGAGGTATGCACTTTCTGAGTGCCCTCTAGTTCTATGTATAATTAAATTTGAGTATATCCCAGGCTTTCCTAGAAACAGGCTCCTGAATTGTAATCTAAATGTTTAAATTAGAAAATATGGCGCTTTTTTCAAAGAATATGTAATGTCTTTTTCATCTGTGGTTGTTTCACTTTGACTTTAGTCTCTATAGCATAAGAAATCAATGGTTCTGCTGCAGAAAATCAAGTACATTCACACCTCTGGAGAAGCCTCCAAGTCAAAAAGGACAAAAGAATGAGTAGAAAACTGTGGCCTGACAGATGGTAAATGGTAAATGGTAAATGGCATTCACTTATATAGCGCTTTTATTCTCATCTCTTGATGACTAAAGCGCTTTACAGATCCTGCTATCCACCCATTCACACACACATTCACACACTGATGGCGGCTATGTGTGATATGTGTGAAAGATTTTTTTTAGAACAAAAACATCCATCCATCCATCTTCTACCGCTTAATCCTTTTCACGTCACCGGGGGGGAAGGGGGTGTGTGGCTGGAGCCTATCCCAGCATCTTTGGGCGAGAGGCAGGATACACCCTGGACAGATCACCAGTCCATCGCAGGGCCAACACAGAGAGACACAACCATTTACTCTCACATTCATACCTAAGGACAATTTAGAATCCCTAGTTGATGTCAATTAACCTAACCTAAATAAAAACATACAATCCTTTAATTTTCTTGATGATCAAAACTGCCTACACTGATGGAAGAAGAAGTCTGTTAATATGTCCTCAAATCCAAGAAGAGTCCAGGTGCAAAAGATATCCAGTCTCCCCACCACACACACACACACACACACACACACACACACACACACACACACACACACACACACACACCATACGGATGGCCTTTATGAAAATATCAGGAAGTCATTCAAGCTCTGCAAATTTCATGAGCCCGCTGCCTTCGTCCTGAATTTCTTAACAGGTTGTCAAAACAATCAAGAAGCTCTGAGCACTGAATCAGAAAATCATCTATTCCAGACTGAGAAAGTCTCCTCTCTGGTATCAGCGGGCCAATCTGTTCTTATCTAACACCCTCACAGCTGCTGTTCCCATACTGTAACCTCGCTGTGTGTCCAGGCTCAAAATCTCATTACACTTGAAATTTGAGGGGGAGTGGGGCGGAATGTAACACTGAAGGATTGTCTCTTATCATCTGGTACTTAGAGATTTTTTTTTTTTTTTTTTAGATCAGAAGTCTACAGACAGGCTATCAACTTCTTAAAGCTTTAACACTGCACCGAGTTGAATTTTAATATCAGTGTCAGAAGACCATAGTGATAAAAACGTTTTAAGGGACAAACAATGAAAATACTACAAATTTAAGGCCACAGTACTGACTTAATAAGAATTTTGGGAGAAAAAAAATTCCAAAATCCCGGTAGCCATCTTGAAATATTTTTTCTTTATGTTTTTACTGAATTATTTTGATTTCTGTCATAGACCCCTCCAGTAGGCATGGTTGATGGACTCAAACAGCAGGCAGAACAGCAGCATAACAGGATTTATTAAACAAAAAAACTCAAAGAAACAAAATACAGCATGTGGGCTGAAAACAATTGACACGGTTAGAAAATAAACTTACAATGATATACAGGAACAAGGTACCAGCAGGGAACAGCAACACAACGTTACATTAACAACATTAATGATGCCACACTAGACTGAGACAACACACAGACATACTGTATATACACTACGGACAATCAACAGAACGCAGGACATGGGGGAACAATCAAGGGCAACGGAGACAGCAGGGGAGTGGCTACTGGTATGGAAGACATGAGGAGCTGAGACAAAAGGTAACCAAAAACAGAGGATACACATGAAACATGAACAAAGGACCAGGGAAGACATGGCCATGAACAGGATATGATTGACAAGGACAGGAAGACAGCAAGGACCATAATAAAAATGACTATAAACACAGAAACTGAGGCAGGGAGGATGACACAGACATGACTGAGATAATATTAACAATACTAGAGGCAGAACCAGGGAAAACTAAGGCAAGGATAATAAACATGAAACTAAGACAACAATGATAATAATTATAGCAAACAAGAAAACAGGATAGAACCGGAGTGGTGGATTAGAGGTAGAGCATCCGCCCCACAACCGGGAGGTCGGCGTTCAAGTCCCATCCGGGTCATGCCAAAGATCATATAAAAATGGAACATCCTGCCATTCAGCTTGGTGCTCGGCAAAAATGGAATGGAGGAGGGAACTGTGGACAGCAGTGGCTCAGGAGGTAGAGTGGGTCATCCAATAACCAGGGGGTTGGTGGTTCGAATCCCGCTGTCTCCAGCCATCCTGCCGTTGTGTCCCTGGGCAAGACACTTTATCCACCTTACCTCCAGTGTCCATGACACTGTGTATGAATGTGTATAAAAGTTCGGGAGCGGTCGGAAAGGCTGTTGGCATGGATTGGCAGCACGTTTCATTCAGTCTGCCCCAGGGCAGCTGTGGCTACAGTAGTAGCTTACCACTATCAATGTCTGGAGTGTATGAATAATGGACTCACTGTAAGTGCTTTGAGATGTCACTTGACATGTAAAGCGCCATATAAATCTAATCCATTATTATTAACTAAACTCAAAGTTAGGATGTGGAGTGACACAACAGACCGGTGAAACACAGGAGGCAAATAATGCAAATAATCATAAATAATTACAGAAAAAGCAATAAATGAACATAAAGTGTGGGCTTGATCCTACAATCAAGCCCAGATTATGACAGATTTCCTCACTATGTGGATGTTGAAGTTAATTAAAATCTCTTCTGAAATACACAATTTTAAGATTACACACTGAAACTACAGCACTTGTATGTAGCACGTTCCAGGAGTTATCCTTGGCTGAATTTTCCCACTCAGTCATCAAAAGTTATCAAATTGATTATCCACTGAACTCAGATTTCTGAAATGTGTTCCAGCATTACACTTTTACAAAGTTGGAAATATATATTAGGTGGCTCATTAAAGATTTCCCCTGACTCATTTCCAGTTATTGTAGGGCAGAAATTGCACATGTATAATACTACATAGCTCTATAGGTCACATGATAATTGCAGCTCTGAATTCCTAAGAGTTTCTCTTTTCCAGGTGCTAAGGTGGAGTAAAGTCTGATAATGGAGCCAGCTGAATGCAGAGTGGTCATCAGGTTCCTGTACTTGAGAGGCTGTACACCATGGGAGGCATTCAATGAGATGAAAGAGACGTATGGAGAGGCTGTCCCATTATATGACACAGTCAAGCACTGGCATCAACAGTTCAAGTGTGGTTGGACATCAGTGGGAACGGCACCCTTTCCTGGGTGACCACAGTGCACTATGAAGACACCATCTGGCAAGTGGAGGCCACCATTTTGGAGGATTGCCACATAGCCGTTCGCCAACTAGCCAAAGATGTCAAGATCAGTGTGCGGTCTGTAGAAAAAAATCATCCATGACCATTTGCATATGTGCAAATGGTCTCCACAATGGATTCCCCCATTGCTCACACCTTTCCAGGAGCAAAAATGAGTCATGTGCTCTTAGGATCTTTTGGGACAGTGGTGGGGCATTGGGGGCAGTAGTGGTCTAATGGTTAGGGATGTGGACTGGTGACTGGAGGGTCGCTGGTTCAATCCCTGGACTGGCAGGATCAGATCTGCATGGGACAGATGACAAAGCAGTGTTTGCCCCACCCTCCTTAACCCCACTGTGGCGCCCTTGAGCAAGGCCCTTAACCCCAACTGCTCTAGTGGAGCTGCTCAGTGGCCACAGGTCAGCTTGTGGTTGTACTGGGCAGCTTCCAGGTGTGAATGTGTGAGTGTGAACAGAGCCTTCTTGAAAAAGACAGTTGGACTCTCAATGAACCTTCCCTATATAAATAAAGGTTAAAAAATGTACCAAGAAAACCAGGAAGACTTCTTCAACATAGCTACCAGCCAGAAAATGGGTCCATCACTATGATCCAGAGAATAAAACCCAGTTGAAACAATGGAAGCATTATAACTCACCACCTCTGAAGAATGTACATGTCCAACCCTCAGCAGGAAAGGTCATGCTCACAGTCTTTTGGGAACAGCATGGAGTATTGATGATAGATTTTCTGTCAAATGGTACTACTGTTACTGAAAATTAGTACACCTCTCTGCTGCAGAAATTGCGTAAGGCCATCAAAACCAAGAGGTGAGGCATGATGACCAAAGATGTCCGCCTCCTGCAAGATAACGCCATGTTTACAACTCTCATGTTACCCATATGGAAGCATGGTTCTTCGGCTATGAAATCCTTCTTCACCCCCTTTACTCTCCTGACCTCGCACCATCTGACTTCCACCTCACACCATCTGACCCCCCCCCCCCATATATGGGCATTATACTATGTAGGACATATTTTTCTAGGTATTCATGTTTTTAAATCATTGATCTTATTTTCTTGCTCAGGATATAGTATTCAGTTTGCTGACCTTTACTGTTTTTTTATGTGAGTTGGGTTATATTTGAGGATACATACTGTGACGTTTGCAGGGGTTCACACAAAAAGACAATGGAGCAGATGGCTGTGATCAACCAGATTTATTTTACACACACCCCGACCCCCAACCTGTAACTTAGTACTCAGAGCCGGGGAGGTCATTCTCACAGACCTCTGTTTACATCACGGTTACACACACATGATACATCTTGCCCTAATCCTGCTAAACACTGCTGGGCCATTATAATGCAGTTATAATGACACAGCAGTATAACTCAGAAGTAACACATTTAACACACACAGTAATGTTTCAAACTGGCAAAGCATGCTGGGAAATCCCTGGCTCCCTTAAAATGGCCCCGATGTTACACTGCCCCCCCCTGGACTGGTTTCTGTCCCCAGAAAATTCAAAGTCCACTTTCAGAAATCCAACACGAGTCAGCCCGGTGCCAGGGCGGCATGCACGGGCCATCTGAGTCTCGGTCAGAGCATCTGGTTGGGGTAGGGTTCCGGTTTGGCCATCAGCGGGCGGATGGACACATCTGACAGCCTCTGTAGGACCACGCACAGTCCCTTCCCTGGCAGCGGGAGTCCCAGGCCCGCTCCGGCCGACTCCCACCGCTGCCAGTTGTCCCAGGCGGCCGCTGGCCCGCGTCCATGCGTCCAGCCCTTGCCGCGCCTGGAAAGTGGCCGCATCTTCATCCTGCTCGCTCCGCTGCGTCGCTCCTGCGCCTCTGTGACGTCATCTGCCGGGGGAAGCATCTGCAGGAGGCGGCTTTTTCCCCGTCCATGCCACCTCACTCTAATTTAGCGTCGGCGAGGGGCCAGTTTGTCGTGTGCTGTGTGCGGGGCGGTACCATGCCATGTACCCTGGCACTGTGCAGCGGAAGCCGTCCTTCCTCGCGTCGCCACGGCTGTTTCCTTCGTGCACGCGCTGCTGTGATCTGCCATAGCTCCTCCTCCACTCGCTCTCAGCACGGTGGTTTCCTCTGATGATCAGCGCGGCAGCCAACTCGACCTGGGCCAGGCGGTCATCCAACAGGTTCTCGCCGTTGTAGCGGGGAATCTTGGCCCGCTGCTGGATGGATGGGACGGTCATCTCCCGGTAGATTGCCGCTCCTAATTGCTCTGGAATCGCCAGCCCGTCCTGCCCTGAAAAGGGCGGGAAACGGGGCTGGTTTGCTCTGCTCCGTCCATCGCAGCGAAGCTCTCCAGGGGCCGGCGTCTCTGCTCTATACTCCGTTCCCGGCTGAGCGATGAATCGCTCCAGCCGCTGTACCTCCGCCTGGATCCTCATCTCGCTCCATATCCCACTTCTGACACCAGTGTGACGTTTGCAAGGGTTCACACAAAAAGACAATGGAGCAGATGGCTGTGATCAACCAGATTTATTTTACACACACCCCGACCCCCAACCTGTAACTTAGTACTCAGAGCCGGGGAGGTCATTCTCACAGACCTCTGTTTACATCACGGTTACACACACATGGTACATCTTGCCCTAATCCTGCTAAACACTGCTGGGCCATTATAATGCAGTTATAATGACACAGCAGTATAACTCAGAAGTAACACATTTAACACACACAGTAATGTTTCAAACTGGCAAAGCATGCTGGGAAATCCCTGGCTCCCTTAAAATGGCCCCGACGTTACAATACTGTATGTCTACTGTGCATTTTATTTTACCCAGATGAATTCTGTTTTTTTCTGTTTCATCATTGTCAACCTGATCAACAATACTCTTTCCTCAAATTTACTTTTTGGTGGATTCTTTCTGGCTCGCTTACTCAAATGTTTTTTATTTTAATTTTTATCTATTTTGCCCACCGTTGTCTAATTATCCAATACACAAATGTCATTTGAACATGTTTTCTCTTGAAGAGGTACTAATAATGATTTTGTGACATTTTTATTTGTCCTTTACTGCATCTTCTGCATGTTCTAGAGTCAAAAGGATGAAATCAGAAATCAAACCACTGACCTTCCATTGGATTCACACTACAACGTTTGGACCAACTTGTTGGCAAAAGTTAATGATAGCTGGTGTTTGTTGACAAACACTGCCGAAAGCTGTGTTGTTTGAAAATTTTCAGAATGCTGAAAATTTGCTGACATTTGGAAATACACGTTGGTGAAAGATGTGCTCAGTTTGTAAAAGTTCCTGAGTGCTGGGCTAAGTTATGCAGAGTTTATCTAAGCCAGCCTAAGTTAAAGCTGGGTTTACACTATAGTGTTTGGACTGACTTTTCAAACATTTTGAAAAATCAGAGAAATTAGTCCAAACGTCAGTGAAATTACGTTTGTGAGCAAGTTTTTTTTTTTAATCCAGCACACACCAACTTTTATCAACTCTTGCTAGCATTTGCCAGCATTGCATTCAGCGTTGGCAAACTTTTGCCAGCATAGGCTAGCGTATGTGTAGCTGTTGCCAACTTAGGTTAACTTAAGCAAACAAATACTCAGGAATACTCAGCGCAGGTCAGCTGACATCAACGTCAGGAGATGCTCATATAAAGATCAGCATTTGTGGAGGCTTCATGCCATTCTGGACCTGCTTTTCGAGTGAACACAACTCCCTTGGGGATGCATTTCAGTATTTATTTTCATTTTATATTCCTATGTAGTTACTTCTACATACCCTTTTTCCCTGTTCATTCATTCATTCATTCATTCCTCTAAAAAAAATACAATAATGCCTATCTATAGACTCCAACAGTAAATCCGCAATTAAAATGTGAATGTGGACGGAATTAAAAAATATATTTAGTGTATCATCATATAAATAAAATGACAGGTGATTATATTTTGACTGTTAGAAGACTGTTAAAAGAATATAAAATCCCATTAAATGTCATTTACTTTTTGACACCACATCAGCGCTGTTTGTGTCGTGGTCTGAGCGCCGATATCGTCCGCGCTCGGGTCATGCAGTATTTTCCTCCCATCTGGTGTGTGTTCCCTGTGGCTCTCCGAGCCTTTATTCTGACAGCGTCACGGCGGGGCTTCCGGCTGTCAAAACCGGGTCACGTTGTGACAGCTGTTCAGCATTTCCCCTAATCACTCTCTCCACTGATTGGGTGATCTCGGGGGCCCGCGAGGACCGCACTATGACAGTAGATTGCAGCCAGAAAGAGACGCCGGTCACTGTGAGTTTTGCCTAAATTTGGACTTGTTGTTTTCCCTGTCTGGGTACCTGCATGCTGGGAGATTATGTCGCCGCTCAGGTGCCACGCTCAGAGCCTGGGCTACGAGCTGGTGGAGGCCCTCAACTATATTGATGGAACCCTCTTCACCGCTCGCCTCTATGACACTCCCAGCAATGTACACCGGCACCTGGACCTCGCTGAGGCCATCATTAACAGCCATCCTCGCTACTCCAACCACCCTGAAGTCATGGCGAGGATGGCAGACATCTCTGCGCTCCGGGAGAGACTCCGTGGGCTGGTAGGAAACTCCGGCAGGAAGCCAAAGAGAAGGCACCTTTGCTCCTCGCTTCAGGATCCCGTTCCTGTCCCTGATCCAGTCCAGGAGTTCGCACCGCCCAGGGGTCATCCCCAAAGGAGTGAGACGTCAGTCGGAATTCTCCCGGAGAAGTTACAGCTGACAGCTATTTCCATCCGGGACCGAGTGGCTACAGCTCGCTCTGCTGTCCACCCCACACAGATCATGAAGCATGTGACAGCGGTGGTCTGAACTGTGTGATTATCTGGAATACGCTGAACTGCTCGCCTCAGTTACCACGCAGGAGCGGCGTTTTCCTAACCTCACCTTCGCCTTGCCCTCAGCCAGTAAACGTAGTCTCCATGCAGATTATACACCTCAGCGAGAACCCTGTCCAGATCCTGTTCCGGGTAGCCACACGAACTCTGTCTCCCAGCCAGCTGCAGCCTCCGTGTCTCGCCATAGAGGTAAAACAGCTGCCTCCGCCTCCGGGTCATCTCTTCCCGCTGTTCCATCAGCTCCTCGTTCCCGGTTCGCCTCGGCTGTTTCTCCCTCCTCCTCGACGTTCACCCCAGCTGCTGTGAGATCCACAAGTCCGTCTCCGGATGCTCCCGTTCCTGATCCGGTGGGAGAGGCTCCTCTTCGTCTTCCCAGGGGGTCCTCCATTTCCATCCAGCAGAGGAAGGGAAGATTCAAGTTCACTGCGGCGGGTCCCATCAGCCCTAGGGGAATCAGGCAAGTGTCTATTCATTCTTTTCCTGTATTAGGTGAATTGCCTTGTTTGATTCCTGGGGGTGGAGTACGGGGTTCACAGTCCCCCGAGCTTCCTCCACCTGTTGCAGAAATTAAGTATGAACCTGCCGCCTTTGTGTCTCCTTCCCCTGAGCGCTCCTCGGTACCAGGACAACGCCAGCGGACGACGAGGGAGCCTGCGGGCTTGGAGAGCCTGGATCCAGCCCCATACCCGCGACACGGGCAGAGGAGGAGGGCGGACTGAAGATTAGAGCCTGCGCCGACGAGCAAGCGTCCCCGGGTCTCCACTGAGGAACAGTCCGACCCGGCAGGTCACGGAGCCCCTGCCATCACGCTGTGCGGGCCCTCGGCGTGGACATCTGCATCAGGGAGTCTCCAGACTGTGGACTCCATCATGCCGGCTGCGGAGCCCACCGTAGCCGAATGGGAACCAGAGGACGACCTTCTTCCGTCTGAACCCGGATCGTCGAAGTCCTGGACAGCGACAGAACTCGAGTTCAGGCAAGTGCTCTATTTTGTCTTTCTCCTCTCAGTTCTGGAGCATTCTTGCCTGTCTCTTGGGGAGACGAGCTGGGTGCTGCCATCCGCTGCATCCGAGCTCGTCTCACTGGGCTCTGTCGCTACCGGTGATCCTGATCCCGGTTCTTCTTCTTCTCCTGAGCCTTCTCCCAGGGTCACTGGTGCAGAGTCGATCCGGGTCGTTGTGCTGGAGGTTCCGGGTTCAGGTTTGGAGGCCATCCCTGGTGCTGCGCCAGGGATGGCCAGTTGGGGTCCATCGCGGGTGAAGCATTGACCCAATCGGGGTCCGACGTGGGTGCAGCCGCGACCCAATCGGGGTCCATCGCAGGTGCAGCATTGACCCAGTCGGGGTCCGTCGTGGGTGCTGCTCCGGCCCAATCGGGGTCCGTCGTGGGTGCAGCGCTGACCCGATTGGGGTCCAGCAGGGACGCAGCACCGGTTCGGTTCGAGGTCAGTGAGGGAGCTTGCAGATGCTCTGCCGTCTGACGCTGGACTGGTCCTTCATCCTTCTCCCAATCCTTCTCCACCGGGTGCCGTTGGGGTTCCCCGTATTCGGCTCGGCTCTCCCTTGCTGTCCCCCTCTACAGGGAAGCCGGCTTTGATTTCTCCCCTGCAATCCTGGTAGCTGAGTGACGCGAGTCAGCCGCCTGGAAGACTGCCTCGCCCGTTTGGAGTTCCTGGTTGGCCACCTGACCAACTGGACTCTCTGTTCGGCGATCTGGTCCAGCCACCAGAGGGACTGTTTTTCCTGGCCTGGGACTGGGGTAGGCCGCCTGAACTTTTCCTTTTTCCCCTGCCGGCGGTTTGGACGCTTGACGCAGGAAGACCCCCTGAACTGTTTGCGTTCATGCCATCATGCTCTGCCTGCTGTCATCCCTGTGGGGTTTTTTTCCTCTGCTCTTCTGTAATTTTTGGGATGCGCTGGTATGTTTATTATGGGACTGTGTATTTCGCCGCTGTTTGGCATGGTTTTTTTTTCCTTCCCCTGGGCCTGTTATTTTGATTTGTAGGCTGTATGTCATGTTCGCCTGTATTGTCCTGTCTATTTTTTCACATGTGTGCACTATGGAGTATTTGTGGGGTTTTTTCCCATGCTTTGTAATTGCTTCATGTTTATTTCCTGTGTTCTCCCTTGTCACTCTTTGTTCCGGTTCCTGGTCTTGGTGTTTTGTTTTGTTTTGTTTTTTCTGGTTCTCGTCCTCCTGGCCTTTTCCCCCATCCTCCCACCCTGGGGGGGGGGGGGAATTGGGTGTCACGCGGCGCCCAGAGTGTGCCGTTCGGGGGGGAGTACTGTTGTGGTCTGAGCGCCGATATCGTCCGTACTCAGGTCATGCAGTATTTTCCTCCCATCTGGTGTGTGTTCTCTGTGGCTCTCCGAGCCTTTATTCTGACAGCGTCACGGCGGGGCTTCCGGCTGTCAAAGCCGGGTCACGTTGTGACAGCTGTTCAGCATTTCCCCTAATCACTCTCTTCACTGATTGGGTGATCTCGGGGATTTAAGGGAGCAGCTGAGGGCTAATCCTTGCTGCAATCTCGTCGAACATTCCCTCGTCAAACATCTTCTCATCCTAGATTCATGATTTGTGCCTTCTCACAGTAAGTGTATTCGTTGAGAGTCCGTTCTTCTTTCCCCTTAGTCGTAGTCTTAGTTGTTGTGTGTTATGCCCCCCGTGGCTCATTATTTTGTCATTGTCTTTCTTTAATAAATTATGCAGACTCATTGGTGGCCTAAAACGTCTTATTTGCGGCCCGCAAGGACCGCACCATGACAGTTTGATTCCCCACAATGGAAGCCGAACCAACAAAATCCTGGAGAATGATTCAGTATGGAGCAAAAAACTAAGAACAGTAAATTTCTCAATGAGGAGATTTTTTTTCCTTTGGGCTGTCATATTTTTGGGGATTATGTATATTTTTCTTTTTTTAAATTCCTCCTTCTGTCTATTTTTCTTTTGTCCGTACATGTCTGAAGTGAGTTTTGGTCTAAAAGCATTTGCTTCCACTGGCATTTCAGTCAACGTTTCCAATGGAGCTTAACTTAGGCTGACTTACGCAAACTCTGCATAACTTAGCCAAGTACTCAGGAACTTTTACAAACTGAGCACAACTTTCATCAACATTTATTTCCAAGCGTCGACAAATTTTCAGCATGCAGAAAATTTTCAAGGAACACAACTTTCACCAGTGTTTGCCAACAAACACCAACAATCATTAACTTTTATCAGCTTTTGCCAGCAGAGCCAGACGTTTGCCAAAACATCAGTAAAAGTTGGTCCAAACATTGTAGTGTGAATCCACCCAAAAAAGCAGGTCCAGAATGGCAGGAAGCCTCCACAAACTCTGATCTTTATACAGTATGAGCATCACCTGACACTGATGTCACCTGACCTGCGCTGAGTAGTCGTTTGCTTAAGTTAACCTAAGTTGGCAACAGCTACACATACACTAGCCTAAGCTGGAAAAAGTTTCAGTGTTGGCAAATGCTAGCAAAAGTTGGTAAAAGTTGGTGTGCGCTGGATTAAAAAGCCTGCTCACAAGCATAATTTCACTGTTTGAACTAATTTCTCTGATTTTTCAAAGCGTCTGTAAAAGTCAGTCACAACGCTATAGTGTGAACCCACCTTTAGACAGATAACCCTGGGCTACACCTCTTAAATGTTTTGTTTACAGAGTCATTATTTTCTTGAAGAACCTTACCAGAAATACTGTTTGTAAAACATGATGCTGTCTTGCCAACACGTTTTCTCAGTTTGTGATGACCTCATAACTCTGTCAATAACAAACCAAAATTACTAATCACAGTATTATCAGTACTAAGACCTAAAAGTAGCAATTCTGACTTATTTGTGTTTCATGGAACAATTAGGGCAAAGCTCTGCAATGATTTGTGCATGTGGGTGGGTGCATGTCATTATTTGCTAGTACATGTACATGTATGTGCATTAACACATAATGCGCTAATGCATAATTTTAAAGTGATTGCTTGTACAAAGGGTTGTTCTATATTATTGTCTACTTCATTCATTGTCATTCAAAGAAGTCTCCACTATATTGTTGATTTTATGCCACAATTAAAATATATTTAAACTTGACCGTCAATGACGGAGTAGCTTATCCCAGCTTGACCTTGAGCACAGCCTGGATGAAGATCTTCTGGAGGATCATTGTGCATGAGTTTACCAAACATTGGAGCAATTGCCTAGGAGGAGTAACGGTTTTTGTAAAATCATAAATGCCCACATCTCCTGACATTTGACTTTGACATTGACCTTGAACTCAACCTGTATGCAGACCCAAGTGAGGATCATTGTAAGTGAGTTTGGTGGCAATTGCCTCGAGGAGTAGAGATGTTTCTAAAAATCATGTGTCCAGATCTCCTGACCTTTGACCTTTACCTTGAGTACAGCGTGGATGGAGACCCACCTGAGGTCCATTGTGAGTGAGTTTGGTGAGCATCAAGGCAATTTGCCTAGGGGGAGCAGCAATTCCTGTGAAATCTGGACGGCCAGACGCATGCCATCGCATTAGCTCCTTTTGGCTTCACCAGAATGAGCTAAAAATCTATATTGAAACGATACTACAAATAGTATTATTATCAACTAATAATATCAGATCAAAAAGAAGTGACCTGTCTTTCTGTTCTGAATTGTGCGCTGACCACCAGTATTATTCACAACTTCAACTTTCAGGTAAGAAAAGCTACATAACTTAACAGGAAGACATGTCATGACAATGGGCATGTGGTCCTTCATGGACAGAATATCCAGAAAATAGGATTAAATGAAGGCAGTCGATCTGATAAAAATCACCATTTGCAATGATAATTCAGGAATCTTAAAAATAAAAGAATTTTCTGCATTTTCACCAAATGAAGAACAACATGGACACAGGATAGTTTTACAAGTTTACCTTCATGACTTTTTTTTGTCTACATTATTTTTTTTTTCAGTTGGTTTGGTTATTGAGTTTAGACTACAGATCATTTGAATTTAGAGTGCCTGGCAGACAGAACCGCTGACAAATGTCTGCCATTTGCTGCCTGCAGTGGTGGAGCTCCTCTGTGACCAAATGCTCATCTTCTCTCACCCCAAAAGAACCCATTAATATTTCAAATTAATGCAAATAACCTTAAATGATGAATAATTGCCCCCATATCAAAATTCAATTACTGTTAAACACTGACGAATTGCTGATTGAAAACTATGAATAATTGAGTCTCATCTAAATGTGACTCTGCTATTAGAAGGACAGATGACTGAAATGTGGTAACAAAAGTGAGATTTCACAATAAAAGCACACTGTTTGTCAGTTTCCAGCTATTGACAGTCGGTCATACAATAAATCAAAAGGTTGAAGACTCTATAATCAGACAGTTAATTTTGTATATTTTAAACAATATCACAAAATTGTACTTACATGTTTAGAAATTATTGTTCATATGTGGAAAATGCAAAAGTGAGCTACGTTTTACATCATTTATAGGTGTATGTCAAGTTTTTGCATCAGCTGTCAGCAATAATTTTCTTCAGAGGCATTGCTTACAGAAGAGTATATTTCAGATATGATGCAACAGCTCCATCTCTAGGCTAAGCCCTGCAGAACAGTCCATGAGAACACTGAGAGGTCAGTGCAATCCATTCGTTTTACTAACTAGTGGATGCCCGTAGAAAGCAAGTATTCTTGTCTGAAAACAGGTAGGCCAGTTAGGCTTTACAGGCCCAAATGTAGGCTGTGTTTGAAAGTGGAATACAGAGGTGTAGCCTATACTGTATGTAGGCAATCACACATGTTAGACTTGACAAATATGAAAGGGACTGAACATGAAGATTTATTTGACTGTGTGAATATTAATTACAGAATTATTGAAAATGAATGGGACATCCAATATTAGCGACTGTTTAAGAACCCTTGTTTATTTGTTTGTCAGACTTATTTGTGTGATCTTTTATGAGTTAGATTTATAAGTGTTGTATCTTGCACTTTGGGGAATGAGAATGTAAGATCGTAATATATATATATTAGTATGGCAGTGCCCTAGGCTAGGGAGGGGTGATGCCCCTCCTTTGGGGGGGGGGGGTGTCACCTGTGGTATATAAGCCTGTAGCGGGAGACATATTATCTCTTCGCTGTGGCTCCTGTACTCACAGCAGGGACTCCTCGTGTGTACATAGTTTTTGTTAATAAACTATAAAATGTCACCTCGCCTCCTCGTTATTCAGACACAACATTTGGTGACGAGGATATACAGAGATGAAGAGGGCTACAACCACACTTCGTCCATTTTTGGAGGCTCCGGGTGAGCCATTGGTCCCTTGGGCCAGGTTGTTTGCGGCCTTCCAGAACTATCTGTTGGCGTTAGACCTCGGCGACCTGGACAAATTAAGAGCGAGGGCAATTCTGGTCCATAACCAGAACTGTTTTGAAGCCACCGCCTGGAAGCAGCTCTGCGATCCACATGGTGAGGACATCGATGGCCTCATTCACACCTTCACGGGCTACCTCAGCTTCTGTGTGGACAAATCCGTTCCCACCAAGACCATACGGCGTCACTCAAACAACAAACCCTGGATCAACCCTGAGATAAAAACACTTCTGAGAGAGAAGAAGAGGATCTTCAGGTCGGGGAACAGGGAGATGCTGAAGTCCGTACAGAGGGAGCTGAGGAGAAAGATCAGAGAAGGCAAGGACAGCTTCAGGAAGAAGATGGAGGACAAGCTGCAACAGAGCGACATCAGCGGGGTCTGGAGAAACCTCAAAACCATCTCGGGGCTCCAGAATACCTCCCCCCAGGCCACGGGGGGCAGGGAGTGGGCGAACAACCTGAATCTGTTTTTCAATAGATTTGACCAACCACCCTCCCCCCTGTCTGCACAACAACCACTGCTGCCTCTAAGAAATCAAGTCCTGCTGCCCACTCCCCACTCCACCACCACTCCCCTCCCCCCCACTCCCAACACACAGCCCCCCATCCTGACCCTGACCAAGACCCAGGTGAGGACGGAGCTGAGGAAGATCAAGGCGAGGAAGGCGCCGGGACCGAACGGCATCAGCGCAAAGCTCCTCAAGTCCTGTGCAGACCAGCTGTGTGGGATTGTGACGTATATCTTCAACATGAGCCTGAAGCTGGGGAGGGTACCACAGCTGTGGAAAACATCTTGTGTGGTACCTGTACCAAAAACTTCCCAGCCCAAAGACCTGAACAGCTACAGACCGGTGGCCTTGACGTCCCACTTGATGAAGACCCTGGAGAGACTGCTCCTTGCTCACCTCCGCCCCCTGGTGGAACCAGCGATGGATCCACTCCAGTTCGCCTACCAGCATGGCATTGGGGTGGAGGATGCGGTGATCTTCCTCCTTCACCGTTCTCTGTCCCACCTGGAGAAGCCCGGGAATATGGTGAGGATCATGTTCTTTGACTTCTCCAGTGCTTTCAACACCATCCAACCGATGATCCTGAAGGACAAGCTGCTGCGCGCAGGGGTGGACCAGCACCTGTCATCATGGATCCTGGACTACCTCACGAACCGGCCTCAGTTTGTGAGAACCCGGGACTGTGTTTCTGACACGATCATCAGTAGCACGGGGGCCCCCCAGGGAACGGTGCTGGCTCCCTTCCTGTTCACTCTTTATACTGCGGACTTCTCACACAACACAACACACTGCCATCTACAGAAGTTCTCTGATGACTCTGCGATCGTTGGCCTCATCTCCAATGGAGATGAAGCTGAGTACAGAGGGCTTATCCAGGACTTCGTGGACTGGTGCCATCGGAACTGCCTCCAGATCAACGCGAGGAAAACTAAGGAGCTGGTGGTGGACTGCCGCAGGCATGGGCAGCCCCTCACAGCACCAGTAAATATACAGGGAACAGACATCGAGATGGTGACATCCTATAAGTACCTGGGTGTTCATCTGAACAATAAACTAGACTGGTCACACAATACTGACGCACCCTACAAGAAGGGACAGCGCAGGCTGTTCCTGCTGAGGAGACTCAGGTCTTTTGGTGTACAAGGGGCGCTGCTGAAGTCATTCTATGACACGGTGGTGGCATCAGCCATCACTTTTGGAGTGGTCTGCTGGGGCAGTGGCATTACTGCAGCCGATAGGAAGAGACTGAACAAACTGATTAAGAAAGCTAGCTCTGTCCTGGGGCAGCGCCTTGATCCGATGGAGGAGATAGGAGAGAGAAGGACGGTGGCTAAACTGTCATCTCTGCTGGAGTCCGAGTTCCACCCTATGCAGGACATACTGGATGCACTGAGGAGCTCATTTAGCAGCAGACTACATCATCCCAGGTGCACAACCAAGAGGTTTCGTAGGTCCTTCCTACCAACGGCTGTCAGACTGTACAACCTAAGCAGGGCTGCTCGCAGAGATAGCAAAAAGACGTAACAAACTAATAGTTTTTTGAATGCAAAAGATGCAATAGACTTACACAATGGTCCCCTCCGGCATACAACTAGGAACATACCGGTCGCTATGGAGGGTGAGAATATGTATGGGCACATAATCATACCATGTAGGATAACTAAGTAGACGGTTATGCTGTTTCATCCCATCTAGCAACAATGCTCTGCACTGTGTGTGTTTATATATTTACATATTTATTCCATCTAGCTACAATGCTCAGCACTGGGTGTGTTTATATTTATATATCTATATATTTATTCCATCTAGCTACAATGCTCCGCACTGTGTTTTTATATATCTACATATTATTCCATCTAGCTACATTGCTCCGCACTGTGTGTGTTTATATACTTGCATATTTATTCCACCTAGCTGCAATGCTCCGTACTGTGGGTGTTTATATATTTACATATTTATTCCATCTAGCTACAATGCTCTGCACTGTGTGTTCATATATTCATATATTTATTCCATCCAGCTACAATGCTCTGCACTGTGTGTCTGTGTGTGTGTGTGTATATATATATATTTTATAGTAATATGTACATATGTATATTAGCTGCTCTTGCTTGCTTGTTTTTTTCTTGCCTTCTGATTGTTGCTCTGAGTGTTGCTATCCCTGTGCTGTTGCAATCCTGGAATTTCCCCGTTGTGGGACTAATAAAGGCTTATCTTATCTTATCTTAACCTGGGTACGGAGGGCCAGTAAATCCTCAGCACGCTGGGAGGAGGTGACAGCTTCTTTCGCGCCCCAGAAAACATCATAATGCAGCGCATCCAGTTCCGTCAACGGCGCCAGCAACCCAGAGAGTCAGTCCAACAGTTTGTGGCAGACCTTCGACAGCTTGCGGGCGAACGCAGGTTTGGGGCCCTGGAGGAGGAGATGGTCTGCGACCAGTTGGCCAAGCACGTGGCCTACTCCTCAGCGAGGGTTCGCCTGCTAACTCACGTTGGTGAGCTAACTTTGCTAGCAGCCTTGGAGCTAGCACAACAGCACAAGGCAGCGGAGCGGCTGACAAAACACCTCAGCGGCGACAACGCTCCGCCAAAGAGCGAGGCACATGGGAAGACCCTGGCCTTGGATTCGGACGATGGAAGCAATGACGAGTACGCGGCCATCGTCAAGATACGGTCCACCCCAGGGACGCCGAGATGCTACGGCTGCGGATCCAGCAGGCACCGCTATCGAGCCAGGGAGTGTACGGTGAGGGGCAAACGTTATGGACGGTGCAGTCTGCTCTGTCACTTCGCCAGAGATTGCAGCAACTTTGACAAGGAGGAACGGGAGCCAGCTAAGGGAACCATTAAGAAGAGGGTACCTACAGTGGTCCACACGGTCTCGCCCAGCACGGACAGTCATATCATTTGTGACATTTTGTTGGACGGGACACCAATACCGCTGTTGGTGGACACAGGGTCAGCGGTCTCCATCCTCAACTTGGAAACTGTAAGACGGTGTTTTCCCCTCTACAGAGTGAGTAACACTAACATTACCTGTTATGGTTATGGTAGCCACCCACTGGATGTTGTAGGCTTGGTGCGGCTGTTGGTGAGGTACAAGGGGACCTCTATGTGCGCCACCGAGTTCATGGTGTCGCGGGACGGTAATAACCTAATGGGCTGTGATTTATTTTACGGGCCTGGTTTCATTATCACCTGCGGTGAAGTGAAGGAGTGGTCAGGTGGTGGCTTATGGGACCAGCCATTCTACGTGGGAAGTGACGATGAAGTGTGGGACTTTGGGTGGCCCATTCTGGGTGAAGAGGGACACCACCAACACCCTAGTACACCGAATCGGCGGGGGTCCCATGCCAGTGTTTGTGGTCCCGCGGATGGTGGACCTGAACGGCATGGTTTGATCCCTGTGGTGGTGGAAGGGTCTGAAGAGTGTGAGCTACAGGGCTCCAGTGGCTGACTGGATATGGCTGCTGAGTCAACAGTGGCTGGTGTCGCTTCAATGCAACAACATCTGGTATCCAGGGTATCATCAGATGGCACAAACCCTGGCCGTGCCAACATCAAAAGCAAGGGACATGGCTCGAGTCAACTTGGCGAACCGCTGAGGAGTCATAAAGGTGCCAGATCGCAACGCAGACGACAGAGGAAGCCAGTGAGCGCTCCCCTAGGTGAGGGTGATGATGTGCTCCCTAGGGTCGAGCCTCGGCTTGGTCGGGTGCGCAGTTCCAGGAAACTGACAGCTGGACAGGATAATCTGCGGGTGGTCCAGTCCGGCGGCAACGGGTACCTGAGTTTGACTGATGGGTCGAGACAGCGTCCCAATGAGCTGCAGTTTTTGGGCAGGAAAGAACGCCAACGCAGCCCGTCTTCTGTCACAAAGAAGAAGAGACGCTCTGGGAGTGGGCCGCGGGACGGACATTCCAGAGGGGGGCCTTCAGGAGACCTGGGTTGAAGTGTGTATGGGGGCTTAAGGTGTGTCTGATTATGTGCATTAATTGATAGGTGTGTTAAGGTTGTAGTTGCTGTGTTCAATGTATGTTTGAGCTGTATTCACATGTTAAATTTGTAACGGAATGGGGATGAAAAGAACCATGTGTGTAATGTGAAAACATGTGTAAGATTGTTTTTATAGAAGTTTAACCAATTAGTGGTATAACTTAATTTTGTGAACAGTGTGCATTTAGTTTGTTTTGCAGTGTTATAAAATGTATATAGGATTATTCTTATTGGGATTTAACCTGTTTGTGTTACTACCTATGTGTGTAGAAGTAACCATTTGCCTTGATTTTTGCGATATTGTGTTATGTTACAATTTCCAGCACCTGTGTGTCTTATGATGCTGTGATTTTATTTTCCCCTGATTGTGGTGTGGGCTTAATGTCCATTTACATTCGTGAATGTGAAAGGAAATGTGTGCCACTGTAATGGGGTGATTATGGGATTTTGATGCACAAGACCACGGTTGTTGTGTGACTGTTTGAAGAGTGTGAGGTGTAGTAACACCTGGTTGTGATATCTGATAGCGTGTGACTGGGTGTGTATTAATTGCCCTATGTTGTGAAACTTGTGGGTTTTTTTTTTTTTTTTTTTTATTGTGGGGAGTTCTCTGTGCGTAATTGTGTGTATCCTGCGAGTTTATGGGGTTGGGTACCGCCATTGTGTATGTCAGTGATTGTTATATGTATATGTTTAGATTTAACGGAATTAATTTAGTTTGGTGTGTGGCCCTTTTTCTTTTCAGGGACTGTTTGTTTACATAGTGGAGAGCTCTGCTGGGCCAGTGTGGTGTGTGAATGTGTAGGCCTATACCCTCTTGTATTAGTGTGTGAATCGCGTGAAAATTATTTGGTTGGGTAAATTTGTGTGCTTGTTTTTTTCAAATGGGGGGAATGTAAGATCATAATATATATATATATATATATATAATATTAGTATGGCGGTGCCCTAGGCTAGGGAGGGGTGATGCCCCGCCTTTGGGGGGTGGTGTCACCTGTGG
Organism: Pholidichthys leucotaenia; assembly: GCA_020510985.1. Taxonomy (NCBI): domain Eukaryota; kingdom Metazoa; phylum Chordata; class Actinopteri; order Cichliformes; family Pholidichthyidae; genus Pholidichthys; species Pholidichthys leucotaenia. Next base: position 87,085,367 of record CM035850.1, on the reverse strand, counting down.
TATATAAGCCTGTAGCGGGAGACGTATTGTCTCTTCACTGTGACTCCTGTACTCGCGGTAGGGACTCCCCATGTGTACATAGTTCTTGTTAATAAACTTTATAAAACGTCACCTCACCTCCTCGTTATTCGGACACAACAGAGAATTGTTCAGTCATCATTATAATTGTTTTAGTTTATATGTGTAGTTTATAATCTATCGTCAATAAACTCATGCAGTAACTATAACAGGGCATGTTTACAAATATTTGACAACCTTTTATATTTCAGCAATATTATAAGTACAAAACACCAAACGTTCTTATACACAGCAGAATGACTCGTTTGGCTGCAACTGTTGCATCAGTGTTGCCCATTTGTCAGTAAATAAAAAATTATTAATTTGTTATTTGGGTGGTTTTTGTCATGGTTGTTGTTTAGTCAAACTGTGCATATGTGTCCGCATATGATATGCAATTGATCTGGCCATTCCACTCCATAACCATGGTCGTATTATTAACTTTTAATTTTTAGATAGCCATGCACCAGGAGGAGCGCCATGTTGAACCTGCGGTGCCGCAAAGGACAGCGGTGGCTCACGGGTGAAGCAGCAGCCAAGACTCCGTCCCGTTAATGGGACAGGCTGGGCTTGGCTCCCTCGAATGGATTGCGATAAGCCGGTCTGCCCCCCCCCCCCACTGTGCACCTCGTGCTTTCCACATATTGATTGCTGAAACGCAAAACCTCCTATCTAAAAAATGCACTTTTTTGAGAAAACTAAAAACAAAAACTTTTTGCTTTATTGCAGAATGCAATGCTATTTTTTTCATCAGAATAATTTTCTGTCACAATAAAAGGTGGGACTGTCTTGTAGACAGACACCTTGTTCTCATCATCCAAAGTCAAATCTGCAAATCCTGCAGATAGGAGGTTTTGCATCTCAGCCATCGATATGCTGAATTATCCTTTAGAGCTACGCAATCACGGCAACATTATAGTATAATTTTTTTAAGCATTAAATCACCAGTATTCTCTTTTTCTGGTCAAATTTGTTGCTTTTCACTTCCTTATTTTGTTTGTGGAGCGCTCTGGTGACTGTTCGTGATGCCGTATTATCCAAGGAGTCAATCTGAAGCCCTGCCCACACTTCTAGAACCCAGAGCATGAAGAAAGTGGTGGCTAAACTTTTGTTGATTAAAAATTACTTATTTTCACTGAGCAACTCCATACTCGGGGATGTACACCCTCGTAACCTCAGCAAAGCACTTATAAACTGTGAGGCCAGTCTGACGAACAGTTTGAGAGATATCTTTTTTTTTTTTTTTTTGTTACTTATTTGTACCCGTAGGTAGACTTGGTTTGCAGTCTGGTGACAAGCCGGTGGCTTGTCACCAGAGGAATCTGAGGAACACATCTGAGGAACACACACACAGACAGACACACACACTGACAGACACACAAACAGAGATATGGTGCATTTATAGATAGATTAAAGCCTGATACGACCAAAGTGTATGCAGTCATGTACAGTACAAACCCCAATTCCAACGAAGTTAAGACGTTGTGTAGAACATAAATAAAAGCACAATACAAATGATTTAAAAATCCCTTTTAACCTATATTCAATTGAATACACTACAAAGACAAGATATTTAATGTTCAAATGATAAACTTTTTTTTTTTGCAAACATTCACTCATTTTGAATTTGATGCCTGCAACATGTTCCAATAAAGGTTGGATAGAGGCATGTTTACCACTGTGTTATATCACCTTTCCTTTTATCAACACTCAATAAGCATTTAGGATCTGAGGACACTAACTCCTGAAGCTTTGTAGGAAAAATTCTTTCCCATTCTTGCTTGATGTACAACTTCAGTTGCTCAGCAGTCTGGGGTCTCCGCTGTAATATTTTGCACTTCATAATGCGCCACACATTTTCAATGCGAGACAGGTCTGGACTGCAGGCAGGCCAGTCTAGTACACACACTTTTACGACAAAGCCACGCTGCTGTAGCATGTGCAGAATGTGGCTTGGCATTGTCTTGCTGAAATAAGCAGAGATGTCCCTGAAAAAGACGTTGCTTGGATGGAAGCATATGTTGCTCCAAAACCTGTATGTACCATTCAGCATTAAAGGTATCTTCACAGATGTGCAAGTTACCCATGCCATGGGCATTAACATACCCCCATACTATCACAGATGCTGGCTTTTGAACTTAATGTTAATAACAATCTGGATGGTCTTTTTCCTCTTTAGCCTCCACAAATGCCCATGATATCCAAAAACAATTTGAAATGTGGACTTGTCAGTCTAGTGCATTTTTCTACTTTGCGTCAGTCCATCTCAGATGAGCTCGGGCCCAGAGCCACCGGCAGCGTTTCTGAGTGGTGTTGATATATGGCTTTCACTTTGCATGTTAGTTTTAACATGCACTTGTTGATGTAATGACGAACTGTGTAAACTGACAATGGTTTTCAGAAAGGCTCCTGAGCCCACGTGGTAATATTCTTTACAGAATGTCGGCTTTTAATGCAGTGCTGCCTGAGGGATCGAAGGTTACAGGCATTTAATGTTGGTTTTCAGACTTGGCGCTTACATGCTGAAATTTCTCCAGATTCTCTTAATCTTTTGATATTATAGACTGTAGATCAGGGGTCACCAACGCGGTGCCCACGGGCACCATGTCGCCCGCAGGCCTGTTCTAAAAATAGCACAACTCGCAAGTGAGCTGCGTCTAAGATGTAATTTTTTCTGCCGCTATTTTTTAAAATCACACTTGCATTTATATAGATTTTAAAATGACAATGTCTTAAAAATAAAAAAAAATGAAAATATGTTTATTACACGTAAAGTTAATGTGAACTCTGACCTAGTTCAAAGGTCAGTATTGTGCGCATGACAAAACCTTCGCGCTTGTGGAGAGTAAGCTAGCGGGCAGAGTGAAGATGTGAGTGGAGTGCAGTTTCCTACACAGTTCTTTTTCAAAAAAAAAAAAAGACAAAAAATTTATCATTTTCAAAGTGAGCGGGAGGAAGAGTTCTTTTTGACTACCGTGAAAGGAAGCTGCGTGTGTTTAATTTGCGGGGCGACTGTGGCCCACTGCTGCCCACTCTTTTTTTTTTTTGACGGAAGGTAGATTTCTTCTGCAGTCCGGTGACAAGCCACCAGCTACTGGTTGCTGTGTGCGCAAGCACCCCTTAACTCCCTAACCTGCATGTTTTTGGCATGTGGAAGGAAACCGGAGAAATCTTGGAGTAAACCCACGCAAACACGGGGTGAACATGCAAACTCCACACAGATCACTGTTGGCCGGGGGCAGGGATCGAACCCACGATCTCCCGGCCGAGGGTAAATTGTGCTGCTGCGGTGCCACCGTGCATATAAGCACTCTCAGTGCTGTTTAGCTTCTTCTCAAGCATGATTCTTGGCAAGAACCGTATGGATATAATTCCAGTGAAGAAGAACACACAAAAGTGTGTTTATTAAATGTAACAGATTTTGAGCAGAATTGCAGATTTGTTCAGTTAAAAATGTGATAAGATTTATTTAATATGAAAGTTGATTTTTCTTAAATGTTGCATAACTTTTTCAAACATGGTTCAACATAGTTCATGAATTAACAGGGTTTAGTTTTTTATGGTTAAAAGGGACTGGTGAAAACTGGACATTTTTTTAATGTAGAAGTGATCATCTGAACAATTGCTGAGATTAATAAAAATAAAGTGTTGAATATTGATCTTGTCTGTTACCCACTCTAAGTTATTGATAATTATATATATATATATATATACACACACACACACACAATTTGTTATTTTAGAGGAGTGTGTCAAGCTGGTGCCCTTCACATGACTCGATACCCATGAAGTAGCTCTTGGTTTCAAAAAGGTTGGTGACCCCTGCTGTAGATGATAAAAATCCCTCAACTCCTTGCAACTGTACACTTAGAAATGTTGTTCTTAAACTGTTGGGACTATTTGCCCATGCAGTTGTTCACAAAGTGGTGAACCTCACCCCATCCTTGCTTGGGTATAAAAGGGGATGCTCCTTTTATACCCAATCATGACACTCACCTGTTTCCAGTTAATCTGTTCACCTGTGGAATGTTCCAAAAAGGTGTTTTTTGAGTATTCCTCAGTATAGTGCCATTTCCATTGTTTTCTTGCCCTTGTCCCAACTTTTTTGGAATGTGTTGCAGGCGTCAAATTCAAAATGAGTGAATATTTGCAACAATAAAGTTTATCAGTTTAAATATTAAGTATCTTGTCTTTAGAGTGTCTTCTTCTTCTTTCGGCTGCTCCCTTTAGGGGTCGCCACAGCGGATCATCTGCCTCCATCTCACCCCATCCCTTGAATCTTCCTCTGTAATGCCAACCTTCTCCACGTCCTCCTTCACTACATCCATGAATCTTGAAGATGAGCCATCACTGGAGTGGTGGCCTAGTGGTAGAGCATCCACCCCACAGCAGGGAAGTTGTGGGTTCAAGCCCTGGCTGGGTCATACCAAAGACCATATAAAAATGATACTGCCCATTTTCTAGCTTGGTGCTCAGCATAATAGAATGGGGTAAGGAAAAGCTGTTTGTGGCACCACCTTGCATGGCAGCAGCCCCTCTGATTCTAGATGTGATTGGCTGTATGGATTGAATGACAATAAAGTTGGCTTCTTCTTCTCTGTGGTCTTCCTCTTTACCTCCTGCTTGGCAGCTCTATCGTCAACATCCTTTGTCCAATATATCTACTATCACTCCTCTGCACATCCAAACCGTCTCAACATTGCCTCTTAACTCTGTCTCCAAACCGCTCAACCTGAGCTGTCCCTCTTATAAACTCATTTGTAATCCTGTCCCTCCCCATCACTCTCAGTGAGAATCTTAGCATCTTCAACTCTGCCACCTCTAGCTCTGCCTCCAGTCTTTTTGTCAGTGCTACTGTCTCCAAACCATACATCATAGCAGGTCTCACTACCATTTTGTAAATCTTCCTTTTCACTCTAGCTGCTATCCTTCTGTCACAAATCACCCCTGACATTCGTCTCCAACCACTCCACCCTGCCTGCACGCTTTTCACCTCTCTCTTGCATTTTCCATTGCATTGGATGGTTGACCCCAGGCAGGGCCGCCTTAACTTAGGCCCTGGGGCTGAGAGGTTTTGTAGCCTCCACCAACAGAATCTCAATTTAAAAATGTGTACTAGCTATGTTTTTAATAATGGATTGCATTTATATAGCACTTTTCATGACACCCAAAGACACTTTACAATGAGTCCATTATTCATTCACTCCGCAGACAATGATGGTGGTAAGCTACTCCTGTAGCCAGAGCTGCCCTGGGGCAGACTGATAGAAACATGGCTGCCAATCCACGCCAACAGCCTCTCCAACCATCACCAAACACTTATTCACATTCATACACCAGTGTCATGAACCATGAACACATTGGAGGAAAGTTAGGTAAAGTGTCTTGCCCAAGAATACAACAGCAAGATGGGGGGAGTGGGATTTGAACCACCAACCCTCTGGTTATTGGGCGACCTGCTCCACCTCCTGAGTCACTACGGTCCCATTTTTGTTTCTCTTGGAGAAATAATGCAACTGTGAGCTACAAAACACAAACTACACTGCAAAAAGTCAAATATAAGTAAAATGAAATACATTAAGGCTGTTTATGTTTGGTGTTTTTTTTTTTGTCTGACAAGATATTTATTCTTGCTGTGCAATTTAAGTGTAAGAAAATTTTAAAAGATAGTTTTAACTTGTTTTAAGCAATTTGATAAGTCAAATTTTGTTGCTCTGTTGGCAGATAATTTTACTTAAAATAAGCAAAAAAATTCTAGGAATAGATAATTTTAGTTAAAATAGGGAAAAAATATCTGCCAACAAAGTAAAATTAAATTGCTTAAAACAAGTAAAAACTATCTTATTGAAAGTAAAATCCTACAGAAAACTACACAACAAAAAGAAATTCTTGTCTCGTCAAAATTATCCTGTGGAAGAAAAACAAGCATAAAGCCTTGATTTAGGATGTTTTCTTCTTCACTTCTTTACTCCCCGACTTCTTCTCCACTCCTCAGGCATCCTCTCACTCTCCAAGATTGTGCTAAACAATCTAGTTAAAAAGTCCACTTCCAACATTTCCATGCCTCCACAGGTATGTCATGTGGACCAACCACCTTTACACTCTTCATCCTTTTTATACCTGCCCTCACTTCTGCCTTGCTGATCCTGAGAACTTCCTGATTCACCACCATTTCTTCACCCATCCTCCTCTCTCTCATTTTTGTCATTCATCAGCTCTTTAAAGTATTACTTCCATCCTTTTATGAAAACATCATATCAATAATGAATCACTTTATAAATGACTTTTTAAGATCGACTATTGGTAAACATATTTATAAATTGCAAAAAAATGATATAATTAACTATATTATTTATGATTATTGCTTCTTAAAAAAATATATTCATCCATATTTGTCTTGTGCAATAACATTATTTTTTAAAATGCAGTGCTACTCACTTCCGCCCTCCAAAGAGAGCAGACGCTTTTTCTCCCAGCTCCGGCTTCTTATCTCTCTCCTTCCCTAACTGACTGACTGGATCCCAGCTTGCTATTGTCTGTCTGCGTGTCTTTACTGCTGATTATCAAACGAAAATGGATTTAATAAGCTGGGCTTTGAACGCAATTGACAGTTTTTTTCAACGAGAAAAACTGGCCCGGGGGAGCCGATTTGCCCCGCAGGTACAGCTGCCGCGGGTTATTTGAAGGACACAAGTAATTGGAAACTCTTGTGCCTGTGTGATCTCTCTATCGAAGATGTTGAAGATTTATACCTCTTCGTAGCAATGGTCATCAGAATTCTACTGATTGGATCTGGGATTGTTCTGGTGTACTGCAAATTGAAGAAGATGGATGGAGCCTATCAAAAAGCGGACCCGGCGAGGCTTAACCATCAAATTGACCAACTGGCAGGACTCTGACAGCGGCTAATGGAGAACTGTCTAGGAAAATGGATTACATCACGATCACGCTGAGAGCCGTCCATGATAATTTCAACGTCCAGCCATGAAGGATTTGAGCACTGAATCTGTAAGAGAATATAAAGTTTTTTCTCTGAAGTCAGTGCTATTCGACCTGTTTTGACGCCCTCAGCTCACAGTCCTCCAGATTATCTTCAGTTTTACTTGTTTTCATAACATGGCGGGCAGCATTTGACTCTCAAGGACAGCCAGCTGTCTGGCAAACCATTCCATCTGCCGTGCCAAGGACACGCGCCTTTGCCCAGACGGTAGGCAAAACATCTGCTGCTGAGAGACTTTGTTGTCCTTAACTGATATCAACACCCTCACTCAACACCTTCATTCACACTGACTCACTATACTGACGTGAAGATTACTCATTCACTGCTCTCTTTGTGTCATTGTATGGATTCTACTGTCTGCTATTTGTGCATTGAGAGTTTTTTTCTTGTAATCATAATATTGATCATATACAGTATATGAACTGTATTCTGACAAACAATGCTTTTTTCTCTCTCCTATTGTGTTTATCCTTTTTCTCCTCCATTGCTTCCTGTTCCCATTCTGCTGACAGGCACGTCACTGACGCTGCCGCGTCACTGAAAATGTCAACTATGTCGTTCTCAGTGTCAAGTCAAATCCCTCGTATATTTATCAGTTATTTACTGTGAATGTACTTGGCAATAAATTTTTTTCTGAGTTCTGAGTTCTGAGTTAGTGTTTCTGTGACTCTTGTGGTTCCCTACAGATATCATGTACTAAATTGACTATGCATTCAGCTGAGATAAAGCCTGGTGCCTAATATAATTTTTATTTCATGCAATTTTTAGGTTAAAAGATTGCTCAAAATGGCTCTTTTCATTGTAGAAACTGTTGGCTACTAGGACTCTTCCTGTAAAACGTGCCAGTTGTAGTCTTTTCAGTTTCCAAACTAGAAACAGGAAAATTCCATAGTGCTGCTTTAATAATAAAACTACTGGTGGCTGCCAGTGGTAGCCCTCAGCCTCCATTTGTTGTTGAAATGTGATTGATATGGCATTTTGACCTTGACTTTGCAATCCCAAAACCATAGGCAGAGGTCAGGGTGACAGGGTGAACCTGTGTACAAAGTTTGGCGACCCTAGGTTCACTGTGGTTGAGACATAGTTTAAATAGCATTTTGACCTTGACGTTGTAATCCCAAAACCATAGTCAGACGTCAGGGTGTCAGGAGAACATATGTAGTACCAAGTTTGGTGACCGTAGCTTTAATCGTTCTATAGTAATAGTGCACAGGGAATGTTAACATTGACCTTTGACCTTTTGACTCCAAACCCATAGTCAGAGGTCAGGGTCTAAGTCGTCCAAGACTTGTGTTAGACATGATGATATTGATTTGAAAAGGCTACATCATTCCTTCCTGTAGTTATCGTGTTCACAAGATTTGAGGAAAATTGACCTCTGATCTGGACCTAAAGCTCAAGAGGTCATCCAAATTCAAACTCGTCCAAGATTTTTCATAGATATACCGATGATATCAATTTGAAAAGCCCAGGTCATTTTTTTCTCTAGTTATCGCATTCACAAGGTATGTGTTGATGCGGCCCCGCCTCCCATACACCTGGTGGGGTAACAACAACACCCCTTAAGAGGCTGAGGGGTAAAGACAGAAAGCTCAGTGTTTTGTGCAGCTTTTTAATACCATTAGTCAATGCAAAAGTGATCAGAGTAAAATAAAAACCGTTTCTATTAGTTAGTTTCATAGCACCTTTTTTTTTTAGAAAAATATCTAAACCCATTATTAAGCCATTTTATAATGAATTTTAAAAAAAATCAGTTCATTAAAAAAAAACATAATTTTTTCCTCATAGATGATTTTACAGACTAAGAATTCTGCCACTGAAAGGGCACATTGATTGTTTACGTAAAGATTATTAGAACATAAAAGCTGGACCCCAAACTCAAAAGATCAGAGGCTTCGGTTTCTCCCATGGGAATTCTTTTCTGCCAAAGTGGCCATAGCATGCAGTGGCTTGGTAAATGGGCTTCTTCAATCCCAGCTCCCTGTAGAAGAAGCAAAGCCAATATTAGACTGGTAATAATGGCATGAAGCTATTTGTAGCAATGACAGAGAAAACCTACTTCACAATAATTCCAGGTCTCAGGTCGAAGTTTTTCTGCACGATCTGAAGCAGCTCATCTTCGTCTCTATTCGAAGTGCCGTAGTGAAACACTGAGATGGAGAGAGGGTGGCTCACACCAATAGCATAGGAGATCTAGGGGGGAAAGAAATTTCATATTGATACTGTGCTACAAAACATTAGGTATCTTGGTATCTATACCAGGCAGTTAACCTCATTCAGCATGTGATCATGTAAGAGACTGGAAAACAGAACGGATGCTCACATACTAGAGAAATATAGTCATGTTGTGGTGTGTATTTCTTCAACTTTAATCTGTTTCTTTAAAGGTAAAAATACAATAATTTGGTGGGGGATCTGCTGTCAAAGGTAATTTCCAAAAAAAAAAGTTGCAACTGCTCTTAGGCAACTGTCCTGATTTTCACCAAACTTGTATACAATGATCCTCAGGTTGCTCCTAGATTGTGCTCAAGGTCATTGTTAAAGGTCAGGAGATCTGAGTACTCTCAGAGTGATTTCATCAGACTGGAATGAACTACATCATCACTGACAGTCCAGTTTCTTCCTCCAACTCGCTGCTAGCAGAAGTACGTTTGTAGTGATCCCGAGCGCGGGTCTGTTCCGTGCTTGAGTCACTTATTATTTTCCCCACTTTTCTGTCTGTTTTGTCTCGTTTATTATTGGCGGTTGGCAACCAGCTTACAGGTGCATTACCGCCACTGACTTGATTATCATCACTCTATATCTTTGTATAAGGAGTTCTGAACAACTCCTTATGTGTGAAAAAATTATGCGTCCTTGGACTATGTCCAAGGTGCGGCGGTCCGATGCTGACCTCCCAAGATCGCTAGCGAGGTTTAGTCCTCACTGCGACCTCGCCCTACTCAGGCTGGAATCCCTACCCCTGATTCCAGTCTTCTTTCACTTTTGGACTTTGGACTCTCTTGTTATTTGTAAGTAGCCCTTTCATGGTTTTTGCAGCTTTTGTATCCGTTCAGGTTATCACCCTTCGAGGTCGTGTTTGTAGCTTTTTGTATTCTGCCCCTCGTGGCAAGTTCTTTTGTTCTTTATTATTTAATAAATAAGCAAACTCACTGCTTGGCAATTGGTGCCTTATTTCTGCCCTGAAAGGGGCATTCATAACAGTATTTATGACTACTGGACTGAATATACTATATCAGGGGTCCTGAATGTTTTTGCCAGGGGTCCACATTTGTTTTTCTCCAGTGGGTCGGCGGTCCGGACAAGTGCTAGGCATGGTGCATCAGCGGATATTTCCTTTTGATGTTGAGAGGGACAATAAACAGAAACTTTTTCTCCTGAGTAAAATATTGAGGGACATTATAAGTCGGGTATTCAAATATTTTTACACAAGACCCACATTTATTTAACATAAACCTGACCAGATTACACAGAGGTGCATTTCAATAAAATGTGAATATTGTGAAAAAGTTAACTTTTTTACAATATAATTCAAAAAGAAAGGTTCATATTAAATATTAATTACATGAACATGGAAATATTTCAATCCTTTTGATTTAATTTTAATGACCACTATATATTTTTTATTAAATTATGATATTCTAATTTAATGAGACGCACCTATAAAACACTCCCTCATTCAGAAATGCACATAAAGGCTAGTGCTGAAAAGCTGAAGAGGACTCAGGGTAGTTCACAAGTTTCATAATAGTTTCCATCGTTTCTGAATATTTTTTTCCAAGGACTGAGCACGCGCACTCAACTTCTTTGGTCGACCATGGCGAGGCCTGTTCTGAGTGGAACCTGTCCTGTTAAAACCGCTTGTATGGTCCTCGGCCACCGTGCTGCAGCTCAGTTTCAGGGTGTTGGGCAATCTTCTTATAGCCTAGGCCATCTTTATGTAGAGCAACAATTCTTTTTTTCAGATCCTCAGAGAGTTCTTTGCTATGGGGTGTCATGTTGAACTTCAAATGACCAGTATGAGAGAGTGTGAGAGCAATAACACCAAATTTAACACACCTGGGGTGTACTCACTTTTGTTGCCAGCGGTTTAGACATTAATGGCTGTGTGTTGAGTTATTTTGAGGGGGCAGCAAATTTACACTGTTATACAAGCTGTACACTGACTACTTTACATTGTATCAAAGTGTCATATCTTCAATGTTGTCCCTTGAAAAAGATTAATAAAATATTTAAAAAATGTGAGGGGTGTACTCACTTTTGTGAGATACTGTAACTGTGCATTGTCTGTACACTCTCTTGATTCGTCCACATTCTTAATATCACCAGTTAGCTGGTTTGCACGATCTTCAGCAAGTAACTCAGTTCTCCTTGTCACAGTGGAGTCTGATAAGGGTATTTGTTTAATCTTGCTAGACAGCTCTTGTTTCTCATTACCCTCAAAAATAGCCTCAACTACTTCATCCAAACACTCTTTAACAACTTCTGCATCAGCAAAAGGCTTTTTATACTTTCCCAAGACCCAGGCCACTCTGAGTGAGGCCTCAGCTGCTCTTTCTTGTTGGATCATAGATCTGACAGTCTGTGGCTTAATATGAAGATTTCAGCTGAGCAAGTTTGTGTGACCTCACCTCAATATTCTGTGGATAGTGCTCTTCAAAATAGCCATGCTTGTTCTCATAATGATATTTTACATTACTATTTATGATGGCAACTGTATCACTGCAAATCAGGCACACTGGTTTTATGCTAGACTCTGGCAGAATAAACATATATTTTTTATCCATTCCTCTTTGAATTCTCGGTTTTCCAGATCATCCTTATCTTTTTTTGCTAGTATTAACTTTGAAAGCGACATGTCAGTTGGTATTAGCTTACTTCCCGGTGGTAGTTACAGAACATTAGTGCATGTAATTACTGGTGATGAGCGCACACACAAGCAATAAGCATCACACACGAGCTATGGAAGCTCTGCAAGACAGGGGGCCAACTTCCTGCAAGCTGGTAGTAGCGTTCCCGTTCAGCACCCCGGCTATGTTTGGGAGTGGGTTGAACGCGCGCGCACACATGGACAGGTGTATTCTGTGCAACAGTGTCACACAACGTGTGTACGCAACACCCAGGCAGCACAGCAAAGCTGGTAAAAAACACATAATGTGATGCTACATGTCCACTGGTCAGGACTTTTCAGAAAGGAATCAGATACCGGAAGCTGTGAGGTGCAGAAAAGGGGCGTGTAGCAATAGTTTTCGGATAGGCAGAGTCGAGCAATGCGGAGGAAATACTGGAATAGTCATTATTAACCATGAGCAGAATGATATGTCTGTTTTTAATAGTGCTGATGTATTTGCCACTACAAAAGGCGACTTTGTCATCATCGCCGCGGGATTTTGGATTCACCCCGATCCTACAGACCCACACAATACATGTGAATTTGACCGCCTGGTTCGTGAGCTTCGGCTGGATGAGCCATGTTCACTGCTCTCCACGACTCGTTCCTTTGTATGTTGTTTCTTCTTCTCTTCTCTTCTTCTTTTAGATTTGATTGGCGGTGGCAACCAGCTTACAGGTGCATTACCGCCACTTACTTGATTATCATTAATCTATATCTTTGTATAAAGGAGTTCTGAACAACTCCTTATATGTGAAAATAATTATCCATCCTTAGACTGTGTCCGAGGTGCGACCGACCGAGAGCTGTCTGCCTGTGGACTGATATGACAGCAAGGAGTGGTCATATACTATTGGGTTGCCTGAAACAGCGGTTATTAATTTCTCCTTCATGTCTTCACAACAACAGGTAACGTACAGATCTGCTCCCCCCCTTCTCCTCCAGCTGGCTGGTTCACTGGATTGTTCGAACAGGTCCATCCGTGGGCAGTCTTCACCTCTCAGCTGCTACTAACAATATGGCGTCCTTGGTCTCCATAACTTTAAAACAAACCAGCGAAAAGTGTTTCTAACACCACTTCATGCGAGAAATAGTAGGTTCAGTTAATAAATCTGTCATTATTTGACATCAAAAAACTGCTGGTTTAAAAGTTCAGGACGAGAGTGCTGCCTCCAGTTCATGACCGTATGGAAAATAGCACGACTGATCGTCCTGACTATGCAAATGAGCTGTAGGGGACCCGCAGGAGATTCTACACACCACAGTCCTGTTTTTTTTTTTTTTGTAACTTTGATTTTTATTCATTTTTCATCATACATATTACATTCAGATCACAGTCCCTATATTTAAAAAAAGGAGCTAGAGGAAGAAAAAAAAAGAAAAAGGGGGGGGACAGATGTTGGAGCATCAAGTTTTTAGTTTCCATCTCTTAATTCTTCTGGTTTTTCCAGTGTCTTTGGTTATTCTTTCAATTTCTGTCTCGTTGTTGCACTTTGTAGTGTGTCCATTTCCACCATTTTTTTTCATATTGTCCTTCTTGCATTCTTTGTCGATATGTTAGTTTTTCCATTAAACGTATATCCTCAACAATGTCAGTCCATTGCTCTTGGTCAGGAAGAACTTCTGATGCCATTTTCTTGTGATTGTACATGCAATCAGCAATATTTTAACTAGATATCTGTCCTCAGCCTGTATTACACCGTCTCTTTTAAGATCACATAAATACATTAAGTTACAGTTCATTGGTATATTATATCCTAATATCCTCTGTATTGTCACATGTATAGATTTCCAGAATGATGAGATTTTGCAGCATTTCCAAAACATATGTGAGTGGTCTGCATTTTGAGCCCCACAGCCCCTCCAGCATATAGATTGGGTATTTGTATATTTTCATTGAATCTGTGGTGTAATGAAATAGCGAATCAGGTTTTTCCATCCAAATTCCCTCCATGTCCTTGAACTTGTTGATGTGTGTTGTGTTTTCCATATTTCTTGCCAGTTTTCTTCTGTTGTGTTTAAATTGAGCTCTTTCTCCCATTTCTCCTTTATACAGTTACTTGAATGTTTGTTTGCCGTAAGTTTCTGATATAGCTTTGAAATAATTCTTATTTTATTTCCTGCATATGAGCTTAAAATGAATTGTATAATCTCGCTCCCATCTGTGTGGAGGTTATGCCTAATCTTCCTCATATAATAATCTCTCATCTGCAGATATCTAAAGAATTCAGATTTTTCTAGTTTAAATTTTCTTCTCATGTTTACAAAACTCCTGAAATCTTTTTTTCTGATATTGCCCCATGCTGTGATTCCCTTGTTCACCAGATTTTTGTATCTCCTATCTTGCTTTGCCGGTTCAAACTGACTGTCAAATGCTACCCATTTCAATAGTTTTATGTCCTCCTTTACATTATACTTTTGTACTATTTTATGCCACAGTTCCAAAGTAAATTTAGTGATTGGGTCTATTTGTTTGATTTGCTTATATGCATCCTTATCTCCTATTATGCTTTGTACTGGGAGTCCCTCAATTTCCTTTTCCATTTCTTTCCATTTTGCCTCATATCCTCCGTCGCACCAACATATGATATATCTTATTTGTGCTGAGTAGTAATGTTCCTTTAGACTCGGTAGACCCATGCCTCCTTTCTCTTTTGGTAATTGGAGAGTTTTATATTTCTCTCTTGGCTTTTTACCTCCCCAAACAAATCTCGATATCATCCTGTCCCACTTTGAGAACTGGGCACCAGAGATCTCTGTTGGTAGAGCCTGGAAGAGGTAAAGCAGTCTAGGTTGTATGCTGATTTTGACTGTCTTAATTTTTGAATTCAGATCCATATTTAAGATTGACCATCTATCAATATCTTTTTTATTTCTTGTTCTAACCTATCATAGTTTGCTTTATAGATTTTGCTTAAATCTTTAGGTATGTTCACTCCAAGGTATTTTATTTCTTTTTGTTTCCAGTTTAGTTTGATCTTATCAGTTATCTGGTTTAAAGGGTTATAGTAGAATGTCAGTATTTGTGTTTTTGTTATGTTTATCTTGTATCCTGATAATTTTCCAAAATTTTCTATCAAGTCCATCATTTCCATTATTGATTCATCTGGTTGTTCAAGGTAAACTATAATATCGTTTGCAAATAGCCCAATCTTGTGTTCCGCTCCCTTTATTGTTACACCTTTTTATTTCTTATTTTGTCGTATCGCTTGAGCCAGTGGCTCTATGAACAGAGCAAACAAGGTGGGCCGATAGGCAGCATCCCTGCCTAGTTGATCTTTGTATATTTACTTTGTCTGTTAAGCTACCGTTTATCTTGATTCTTGCCACAGGTTTTTGATACAGTGTCTTTATGCCTTGCACTGACTTTTCGTTAAATCCAAAGCGTTCCAGCACATTATATAGGAACATCCAATTAACCCTATTAAATGCTTTTTCTGCATCTAAACTCATTATTACTGCGCTTTTCTTTTCTTTATGTATTTGATTAATTATGTGTAATGTTCTCCTGATATTACCATGTGTTTGGCATCCCTCTATGAAACCAGTTTGATCATCCTCTATCAATTCCGTCAAGAATGTCTTTATTCGTTTACAGATAATTGTTGTATATATTTTATAATCCACATTTTTTTTTCCACAATATCTTTATTGAACCTTTTTTCTTTTTTTTTAACAAACATGACACAAACAATCAAACACTAACACTAAAGTACTACCAAAAAAAATGAACTAAAAACACCTACAACCACCAACAAAATCAAGTCTTCAACAATGCTCCTCTGTTTAGTCTAGACAGTCCATTACATAAGTATACATATTATGTTCACCAGTTTGGAATTTACAAGGTCCACACACATCATTCACCTTCTTCTTCAAGAGTTATGTTTAAATTTTTTACATAATCAATAAAAGGTATCCATATATTCTCAAACACACTTTCCTTTGATTTCAGTATGTATGTTATTCTTTCTAATGGAAGGTTTGTTAACATCTGTCTTAACCACTGAGTCACATCTGGTCTATGAGTCTTTTTCCACAGTAGTGCAATACATTTTTTGGCATTAAGCAAACTGAGGTCTATGAATGTTCTTTCACTTTTATTAAAGTTATGCTTTTTTGGGTACAGACCCAACAAAAACAGTTTAGGATTCAATATGATTTGTTTTGAAATTATTTTTTCAATTGTTACCCTCACCTCTTCCCAAAACATTCTAATTATTCTACATTCCCATAAACAATGAAATAGGGTTCCTTTACTTTCCATGCATTTTGTGCATGTATCTGGTATGTTTTTGTTATATCTATTTAACTCCACCGGTGTAACATACATCCGCATTAACCATTTAAAATGTATCAATTTAAGACGTACATTTATTGATTTGGTTTGAGCTTCTGTACAAGCCAATTCCCATTGTTCCTCTGAAATTTCAGTTTGCAGGTCTTCTTTCCAGTAGTTTAATCTTTTCTGTGAGTTTTCACTTGAGGATAGTGTCAATGAGTTATAAAACTCTGAAATAATACCCTTTCTTTTACTATCTTTCATCAACATTTTTTCCAAGGATGAATAAATAGGTTGAGTGAGAGCATTATTTTGGTTTGATCGAATAAAGTTCCTAAGTTGAAGATATTTAAAAAAATGTGTTCTATTAAGATTAAATTTGATCCTCAGCTCTTCAAAAGACATTATGTTATCTGAACATGACAAATATAAATCTTGAATTTTTTGGATCCCTTTTAACACAGCATCCGCTCTCCCTGGTTTAAAATATTGATTACCCCATATTGGACTAAATTGTGACAGTAAGTGTGGTTCTTTTAAATATTTTTTAGTTTCACACCATATTTTAATCATATGTTTTACAAATGGGTTTTTAACTTGTTTCTGTAATTTTTTTGCCGAGTCTGAATATATGAATATGGGAAGAGGTAAAGGCAAATTGTATGATTCCATTTCAGTCCAGTGAGGGAGATCATTTGATGAAAAATAATATGTCATAGACCTCAGTTGTGCCAACCAATATACAACCATAAATTTGGACATTTCAGACCTCCACGATCAAAGGTAAATATAATAAAGACAAACGTAATCTAGCCCTCCTGTTGTTCCATATAAATTCCACTAACTTTTTTTTAATTCTTGAGAATAAATCTAAAGGTGGATGGTAAGGGAATGTATTGAAATAAATAAAGTATTTTAGGTAAGATATTACTTTTAAGTATATTGATTCTCCCGATCATCGACATTGGTAGTGACATCCATCTCTGAAGTAACTCATAATATCTGTCATTAAGGCTTCATAATTGACACTGGCGACTGATTCTAGCTTAGGCACAATTTGGATTCCTAAATATTTAAACTGATTTACAACATTTAAATTGATTTACCTCAGGGCTGGGTAATTTCTCTGGGTTCTCATTTAGCATAATATTGAAGATTTAGTTTTATTTATTTTATATCCTGATATTTCCCCCAAATTTCTTATTAAATTCAACAAGGTCGGAATTGATTTTTAAGATTCGACATAAACAAAATTATGTCATCGGCATACAGGGAGATTTTATGTTCTGTTGGTCCAACTTTAATTCCATTATATTTGTGACTGTAGACGTATCGCCATCGCTAAGGTTCAATTGCCATAGTAAACAGTAAAGGTGTGAAAGTGGACAGCCTTGTTGACATCCTCTATTGATTTTTATTGATTTTGAAATATTGTTATTTGTTAGGAATTTCTGCTGTAGCATTATTATATATTATCTTGAACCCATTTTATGAAATTATTTCCAAGTCCAAAACCTTTTGTAAGACTTCAAAAAGAAAGGGCCATTCGACTCTATCAAAGGCCTTTTCTGCGTCCAGTGATAGGAGAGCTGTATCCGGTGCTTCTTTATTAGAATAAATAAATTAAATAGTCTTCTTACATTATGGAAGCTTGTCTTCCCTTTATAAAGCCATTCTGATCTCGATTAATAATATTTGGTAAAATTTCTTGTATTCGTCATTGCTAAAATTTTACAGATTATCTTAAGGTCGGCATTTAATAGGCTTATTGGTCTCATATTTTCACATTTATTAGAGGGCTTACCTGGTTTTGGCAACAGTATAATTAAGGCATTATTCATGTATGATGGTAACTTACTATTTTGAAATGCTTCTAAAACATTTCCAAAAAGGTTTTATTAATTTATTCTAAATTTTTTATAAAGGTCAACTGGAAGACCATCTGGTCCTGCACTTTTTCCTGATTTCATATTATCAATGGCTAGCCCAACTTCTTCTTGACTAATTTTAGACTCCAGTTCTCCCTGTTTTCATTTGAAATACGACGTATAGATAGTTCGTTCAAAAACCCATTTAGTTTTGTTAAGTCAGATTCATTTTTTGGTATCAGTATAATTTTTCATAGTAATCTCTAAAGGCTCTATTATTTCTAAAGGATCTTATAACTACCTGTCCGTGACTTATAATATTGGTAATTGGTGTTTTAAATTTAAAATTGTTTAATCTGCCATGCCATATAATTTTCCTGATTTTTCACCTTGTTCATAAAAAGATTGTTTCAATCTTAGAAGACTTGAGGGCAGCTCTATGCGCTGATTTTTTGTCTATTCAGCTCTCAAAATCAGTAATTCGTTCTCCAACCTTGGATCACTTCTTGCATATACTTTTTTTCATGAAGAATTTTTATTTTATGTTCCAATTGAACTCTCTCCTCTCGAGTCTTCTTAGATTTTGAACCTGTATAACTAATATATGTCCCCTAATAAAAGCTTTGAAAGCCTCCCACTTTACACATGCTGATGATTGTGTAGTATTGATATCAAAGAACTCTCTATCTGGTTTTTCTATGTACTTAACAAATTCCTCATCCGAAGCCATTTATGCTGAATTGCCATCTACCTGGTTCCTTTGTCAATTTTTATCTACATATATTAGACAGAACAGGGTGCATGATCAGAGATCACGATGTTATCATAAAAGCAGTTTTGAATCTTGGACCTTAAATTCTCCGGAGATCAAAAATAATCAATACGTGAGAAAGTCTTGTAGGTATTGGACTAACAAGAGTAGGCTTTAACTTGTGGATTCATTTCTCTCCATATATCTAGCAATCTCAATTCTTTCATAAAATGAATAATGGTCATCCTACATCCATTGTGCGTACAGTCCAATCCTGTTGATCTATCTATACCGGGATTCAATGTACAATTAAAATCCCCTGCTATTATATGTTGCCCTGTAAGTGATGATAAGATAAGAAATAAATTAGCAAAGAACTTTTGATCATCTATATTGGGACCATATAAGTTTACCAAATTTATATTTTCTAATAACAAAGATCCTTGAATGATTAAATATCTTCCAAATTTGTCTCCAATTACATTTTTCACTTGAAATGGGACTGATTTATGTATGAGAGTCATAACTCCCCTGGCTCGGGATGAGAATGATGAGGTGAAAACACTTCCTTGCCATCTACTCCTAATTCTTTTTACATCCTCCTCTATTAAATGAGTTTCTTGTAAAAACACAATTTTTGAACCCATATCTTTTATTTTATTCATAACTTGTTTAAGTTTTTTTAATTTTTGTAGACCTCTGCAATTCCATGAAGTTAAATTAAGATTAACGCTTTGGTTTATGATCAATAGGGAGTTTGGGATTACCTTGCAGTATAAACATGCTCATACAGAGAAGCAAAAACATGAGTGGTTGAACATTCATCCTACAAACTACACACAAACAAATTCCCCCTTCCCACATTTGTGGTAATTCCCCCAAAATCAAAAAAAAAATTCCGTCTCCCGATATAGCCATCGACCGTTCCACACCCACGAGGACCAGCCTAAGCCACTCCTTCTTCATCCTCCCAGTCACCCTAACTCTGCTACTTTTAATGACATAACATTAACTCTCTTCTGTAGTTTACCAACTTAACTCCAAAATTTTTAGCAGCTTTGTACATCATAGTTTTGTTGTTTTTTTTTTAATATATAATACAATCTATATTTTGTAAACTTGCTATTTGCTTCAGATCAGTCAGATGCCTGTGCAAATGCTTAAATATTCTACCTTATATTTTGTTCATGCTTAGCTCCCACCAGTCTCTACTTGGGATCTTCTTGATGAACTCCTGCGCCTCCTCTGGGGTCTTGAAGATGTGGGTTCTGACCCCATACGTGGTCACAGTACTCGCAGGATAAATTACACCATGACGACTCCACAAGGTTACGCAGCTCATTACGTACGGGATCAAACTGCTTCCCTCAATTGTTGGATTTCTGTGGCCAAATCTGGGTAGAACCGCACCTGCTGGTCCTGGTTTTTAATCTTGGCCTTTAGCTCGCGCAGCCGTTGAAGGATCTTCATCCTGTCTCTTGTTGCTAGATAAACTTCATAAGTAATCGTCCTCGGTGGTCCCTTATCTCTCCGTGGGCCGATACGATATGCGCTTTCCAGAACGACTGCTGATTGCAGCTCCGCGCTGCCCAGCGCCTCCGGAATCCACTTTTCCAAAAAGGAACATGTGTCCCGACCTTCGGATTCCTCCGGTAGACCCACCAGCCTCAAGTTGTTCGTCTCGACCGGGATTCCAAGTCAAGACATTATTTTCCAGATTTTTATTTTTTTTTTTCCAAAGTGCGCACCTTTAATTGAAGACAGGTGACGTCATCTTCAGCACTAGAGACACGAAGCTCTACCTGCGCCATTCGTTCTACACAGTCACGACCAATTCTTTTCTCATTCCTTCCAACGCTGCCATAATCCCATCAAACTTAGCGGAAAAAGTCCGCTCTCATTGAACCTAATGGCATTAAGCACCGCACCTGTGCCGCCTCCACATTCACCGCACCGCTGCTCGCTTCCTCCGCCATATATGGAGCTTCTTTATCTGCTGCGTCACAGACGTGAAAGTCCGTTAATTTAGACTGTTTCGGTCGGCTCGCTTTTTCCTCTACCTGGTTTTCCAGCCTTAGGCTTCACCGACATATCCTCGTCCAAACGCTGGGATAGGTTCTGTCCCAAATGAGAGAGTTATTTGCCGTTTTTTCGTCTCCAGGAGCAGAGCAGAGCGAGACGTGTCCCTCTCACGTGGCCGCCATAACCGGAAGTCCCTTATAATCCACATTTAATAAAGAGATTGGCCTATAGTTTCCGCATTGTTCCCTATCTTTCCCTGGCTTTAAAATAACTGAAATAATGGCTCTGTTCCATGATGGAGGTATTTTGTTGTTGTTTAACATCCAATTAAATGACTTTAGGAGCTGTGGCGTGAGTTCTTCTATAAACAGTTTATAAAACTCAGAGGGGTATCCATCACTACTTGGTGATTTACCGTTTTTTAGTGACTTAATCACATCTTTAATCTCTTGTGTTGTTATTTCTGCTGTTAGCTTTTCATTTTGTTGGTTTCCTATTGATGGCAAGTCCAATGTGCATAGAAATTTTTTAATATCCTTAACATTTGTCTCTTCAGGTGCAGAGTATAGTTCTTGATAGAATTTAGGGAATATTTCTTCGATGTTTTCCTGGGGTAACTGTGGTTTTTATTTGTGATGGGGTCCTTAATCTTATATACATTATTCACTGTTTGTTGTTTTCTTAACCGTTTTGCCAGCAGTTTTGTGGCCTTTGGCCCCGTTTCATAATATTTTTGTTTTAAATATCTATTTTTCCTTTCAATTTCTCTATTTGTATTTTCTTTTATCTTTATTTTTTCTTCCTTAATTTCTTGATATATTTTTGGGTCATTTGTGCTTTGATGTTTACGTTCTAATTCCCTCAGTCTCTCACATCTTTGTTCATATGATTCCAGTTTAGACTTTTTTGCTTTTCCTGATTCAACAATTAATTTACCTCTTAACACGGCTTTTAGTGCATCCCATAGTATTGTTGGGTCCACTTCTCCATTATCATTCTCCTCGATATACTCATATATGTTTACCTTTATTCTTTCTTTCATTTTCTCATCATTTAATAGTCCTACATTAAGTTTCCATGTTGTTTGTCGTTTTCTATTGTTTAAATACTGTATATTTCCATGTATATAGGATTATGATCTGATATTTCTGCCCCTCCAATCCAACAATTTCTCACCCTGTGTCTGTCACCTTCATTCATAAGGAAGTAATCTATTCTAGAGTGTACTTTATGGACTGCTGAATAATGTGTATAGTCTTTTTCGAGTGGGTGCAGGTCCCTCCATATGTCTACCATACCCATTTCTGCCAGTGAGGTTCTTATGAACTTTGTTACATGTTTTTTGGTCTTCTTAACACTTGTTGTATCAACTTCATGATCTATGACGGCATTTAAGTCTCCTCCACAAATTAGGACTCCTTCACTGTGTGTTGCTATGAGATCGAACAGTTGTTGAAAAAAACCCTTGTCACTTTCTGGTGGGGCATAGATGTCCACTAATGTGATCTGCATACCATCTATTCTCCCCTTTATTATTACATATCTGCCTTCTTTATCCTGGATTTCTTGTTCACATTCAAATTGTATTTTATTTGAAATTAGTATCATAACCCCCCCTTTTAGTTCCTCCCTTAAATGAACTGTAGTAGGAGTTCTTATAGCCAAATCTATTTAGTTTCTCATCTTCTGTCCTGTTCAAATGTGTCTCTTGTATAAATATAATTTTGGCTTTTTCCTTCTTGAATTTTATTATTCTTTCCCTTTTAACAGGTGAGTTCAGACCATTCACGTTTAATGTCATTATCTTAAGATTTTTAACCATATTCATGTTTTTCCATTTTTTTAACTTGTGCTCCTAGCCCCTTTAACAACAAAAACTAACACATATATGTACAAAAACACATTAAAGAACCTCGACCTCCGTACTTTGGGCCTTTCTTCTGCCCACTGTCCCTGTTGGTGGGTGGAGGATTGTCCTCACTGAGTGAGGGGCCCTCCCTAGACCTGTAGTTACTATCCAAGTATAGTCATTAGTCTAGAAATGTCCAACAAAAATCACTTAAACCTCTCCTAGCCATTTGTTTCTCTTTTACCTTGTCTTCTTGGCCTTCATTTCTTCTGTGTCCTTCTTAATCTTTGTTTAATCTAGGCTTTCCGTTGAAAGCCTTGCAGTTTTTCTTGGGCCCGGTGCGCCAGTCATCTCCCGCCTTCTGCGCTCACTCGCCTCCACTCCGGCTTTCGCAATGCGTTCTGTGCCTCCGCTGCTCCAGCCGCTTCCTCGGTACGCTCACCACAAAGCTCGCTCCGTCAATGTCCTGCGCTGCCTCTCTAGCCCGTGTGTTGTAGGTTTTCCACGCCGTCCTCCCAATGAATACTCATCTTCGTTCGCGGCGTTTGGAATCTAATTTTTTTCTCTTTCAGCGTTTTTTTAATGTTGGCATATTTCTTTCACTGCGCACAATTTCTGTCGGGTAGTCATGTCAAAGAACATCTGTTTGTCGCCGACTCGTATCTTTTTTTTCCACGCTTGTGTCAGGATTCTTTCCTTTACGTCGTATTTTAGAAAGTTTACCACAACTGACCTGGGTGTAGAGTTTGGATTCGAGTTCTGTGCCAAGGCTCTGTGCGCTCGTTGGATCTGCAGGTCTGTTTCATCGGGCAGCTCAAGCTTTTTTTTTAAGAAATGATCCATGAATTTCGTCATCGAGTTGCCTTCAATGCCCTCCGGAATCCCGAAGATGCGTATATTGCTCCGCCTCGACCTGCTCTCCAGGTCGGTTATTTTTTCCTGCATCCTCTGTGGTTGTGCCATCAGGGTCTGCAGCTGCTCGCTTGCCTCGGTCTTCCAGTCTTCCAACTTTGATATTCGAGCCTGTACTTCTGCCAAACACGCCCATTGAGTGCGCAGTTCCTCCATGTTTTCAGCTAGCTTGCGTTCCATTTCTTTTCGGAGGCCCATAATTTCCTCCTTCATCTCTTTTTTCAGATCTTCCTTAAGAGCCGTTAAATCCTGTTGGAGTTGTCGCTTGAAGTCTTTTATGTCTTTACTTATATTGGCGAAGCCAGCGTTCATAACATCGAGGTTGGCGTCCTCCATTTTCTCTGCTGTAGTCACCTCGTTTTTTTGGGCCTCGTGTTCAGCGATTTCTCCTGCGTTGTTGAAGAGGGATTCTTTAGTTTTACCCTGCTTTTGTCCATGTGCCCGGGTTCTTCGTATTTTCATCCCTTGGTTTATTGTTCCATTTATGTCGAGTTGGCCATTTACCAAAGATTTTAAATCCGACTAGGGAGAGCTCTCTGTTTAAGCGTTATGTCTCTCCGTCATCTTCCCAGAAGTCGAAAACCACCACAGTCCTGTTTTTAACAGTCCGCATTCAAATGCTTTCCACTGCGTTTCCAATACACAATGAATGGGAAGCGGAAAAAAGAACCAGTGGACACGTAGCTTGACACACGTTCAGGTCCGGACTGACTTGTGATTGGGTCCGGATCCGGACCCGGGTCCACCATTTGAGGAGCCCCGCTCTAGACCTTCGTAACCTTATTGTTGCAAAACATAATGATGGCATTGGTTACAGGTGCATTTCTAAACTGCTGAATGTTCCAGTGAGCACTACTGGAGCCATCATTTGGAAGTGGAAAGAACATCATTTTACCATAAACCAGCCACGACCAGGAGCTCCTTGCAAGATTTCTGACAGAGGAGTCAAAAGAATTATCAGAAGAGTTATCCAAAAGCCAAAGACCACTCGCAGAGAGCTCCAGAAAGACCTGGAGTTAGCAGGTACTGCTGTTTCAAAGAAAACAATAAATAATGCACTCAACCGACATGGGCTCTATGTCTGCTCACCTCTCAAGACTCCATTGCTCAAGAAAAACCATGTTGGAGCTCGTTTAAAGTTTGCTGCACAACATTTGTGCAAACCAGTAAAATACTGGGAGAATACAGTCTGGTCAGATGAGACCAAAATTGAATTTTTTGGATGCCACAACACACAGCATGTTTGGAGAAGAAATCACACTGCATATCCCATCATGGTGTGGGGGGTGTTTTTAAGCATATGGTATAGACAGACTTTACATAATTGAAGGAAAGCTGAATGAAGAAATGTACAGAGACATCCATGATAAGAACCTGTTGCCATCTGTCAAGATGCTGAAGATGGAACAAGGGTGGATAGTACAGCAGCAAGACAATGATCCCAAACACACAGCCAAGGAAACTCTCAACTGGCTCTAGAGCAGGAAAATAAAGCTGCTAGAATGGCCCAGTCAGTCACCTGACCTGAATCCAATTGAAAATCTATGGAACGAACTGAAAATCAGAGTTCATAGAAGACACCAGGGCTGTGAATTTTTAGAAGTCACACAATTCAATTTGATTCCGATTTTTGCAATACGTGTCAGGTGACAGGACCCCAGCACCACCGCAAAAAAAAAAAAAAAAAAAAAAAAAAAAAAAAGTATATTAATTATTATTACTATTATTCCGTCCATCCATCCATCCATCTTCTTCCGCTTAATCCTTTTCGGGTCGTGGGGGGGGCGGAGCCTATCCCAGCATCTTTGGGCGAGAGGCAGGGTACTCCCTGGACAGATTGCCAGTCCATCACAGGGCCAACACAGAGAGACAGACAACCATTCACTCTCACAGTCATACCTAAGGACACCACTCCGACCACTGTGCGGATTAAAAAATCAATTCTTAATTTTTGTGAATTGATTCTGGCTCACGGAAAATGAGAATCTAGATTCTTATGTGAATACATTTTTTTCACCACCCCCAGAAGACACTCACGAACCCTTCATGATCTGATAGCTTGTGTGGAAGAATGGGCTAAAATCACTCCTGAGCAATGCCTGCGTCTAGTTTCTCCATACAGGAGATGTCTGGGAGCTGTTATTACCAACAAAGGCTTTTCTATTTAATATTAAATGAATTTCACCAAGCATGTTCAATACTTATTCCCTGTGTTATTCCACTTTATTAAATATAACTTGTTTTGTGAACACAGTTGTCTTGATTTCTTTGTATGTATGGATTACTTGGGTTGTTACTGACATCTGGTGAAAATCTCAGGTCAATGGCTCCATCAGAAATGTGTTTAATGAGAACATGTTGACGTGTTCAATACTTATTTTCCTCACTGTACTATATGAGGATTATAGGTTTTTGTTCCATGTCAGGTCAGGCATTGGTTTGCTTGCTACCGGATAACCATGAAAACCGGTACTACCTGTCTCATGGGTCGGGCCGTCGGCAACTCAACTGGCAACCCTACTTTTCCGAGGGTGTGGAGGGTGAAACTGGGCATCCTGGCAAAACTAAAAACAATATCTGTCGCAGGTCTGTGGTGGACCACTCCCAGTTACACGGGGTGAGACTGGACATCCTGGCAGATAAGCACATCTGTCGCAAGGTCTGTGGTGGACTTTTGCCAGTCGGTGCATCGTGACACGCACTACACAAAGAGCAGAGATAAACAAATCTATCATCTGGTCAGTCACTGCAACAGATACTGGAGGCAGTTTGTCTTGGCCTGTCCTTGCCACTGACAATACCTCTAGCTGCCAAGAATGTGCCGCTAGTCCAGCAAAAGCTAGTGGTACTCAAATACTTTGCAAGCAGTTTCATGAAATGGTCAGTCAGAAAGGAACTCATACCGGCTCGGACGTCGCTCGGGTTAACAAGGCCAGGAGTTCCTGGCAGCGGGAGGCGAAAGACAGAGCTGTGTGGAGGAATCTGATCAGACCTAAATGAAACAGTCATTGTCGCCCCCGACAGACTGCTATGATGATGATGAGGTTTTTGTTATGTAAGAAAACAAAAACACTGATTTCTAGAATAGAAACTTAAAATGTTTTGTTGACCAAACTGCTTCACTCCTTTTGACATTGAAACACTGTTTCTAGCACCATATGGGGTCAATCAGATATGCTGATTAAAATACCACTTAAAAAACAAGAACAGAATATTTTATTGTTTATATCACAAGGTATAATAACAAATTATTTGACACAGTCAACTGGAAGATCCATCAGGAGCAGAGATTAAATAAGACATGCAACTTCACCAAAGCAACCTTAGTGATCAATAAATGAGAAAAAATAGGAATGAAAAACAGAGAAGTCTTTGGCAGAAAAAAAATCAAGCCGACTAGACTTGTTTCTCATCCTCAGATAACTGTTATAGTTTAAAACTGAAAGCTTTTAATTGTCAAAGATTGTTTTTTTGTGTAACTGCTTCCCCTGCCATAGCTCTTCAGAGTTCAAATATCCTCACCTGAACGAGGGCTCTCCTACACAGTCCAGCTTTCACGAGAGATTTGGCGACCCAACGTGCTGCATAGGCTCCAGAACGATCCACTTTGGAGTAATCCTTTCCAGAGAAGGCCCCTCCTCCATGTCCACCCCATCCTCCATAGGTGTCCACAATGATTTTACGCCCCGTAAGACCAGCATCGCCCTGTTGATATAAAAACAGCCCTGAGCTCCAGCAACAACATCCGTCTCTGTGCAGTCTACCCAGGTGCTCAGTTAGGCATTGGGTGTCTTTAGTTTGTGGTTTCTTGGGGAGGGGGGGGGTTAATGTAGTGTGTGAACTGGGGGTAGTGTGAACACTACCCACACGTTTAGCTGTGTTGCTCATCCAACGAATGCATGATCCTTACAAGTTGTAAAGGTGCCTAATCAGGGTTTCCAACAATATAAAATACCAATTGGTATTACTAAAGGGGAGAAGGAATTGATGGAAATAATGTTTCCAAACTTTTTTTTTGAATTTATATTCAATTGAAACGAAAACAAGATATTTAATGTACAAATTGATACACTTTATTGTTTTTTGCAAATATTCACTCATTTTGAATTTGATTCCTGCAACATGTTCTAAAAAATAGCTGGAGCAGAGGCAAGATAAGACTGGGAAAGTTGAGGAATGCTCAAAAAACACCTTTTTGGAACATTCCATAGGTGAACAGGTTAATTAAAAAGGAGCATCCCCAAAAGGCCCAGTCGTACACAAGCAAGGATGGGGCGAGGTTCACCACACTGTGAACAACTGCATGGCCAAATAGTCCAACAGTTTGAGAACAACATTTTTAAGCGTAAAGTTCCAAGAAATGTTGGGATTTCATCATCTATAGTCCATAATATCATCAAAAAATCAGAGAATCTGGAGAAATTTCTGTACATAAACAGTAAGGCCGAAACCCAGCACTGAATGCCCATGACCTTCGATTCCTTAGGCGGCACTGCATTAAAAATCCCTATCATTCTGTAAAGAATATTTCCATGTGGGCTCAGGAACAGTAATAAAGTTTATCAGTTTGAACATTAAATATCTTGTCTTTGTAGTGTATTCAATTGAATATAGGATGAAAGGGATTTTTAAATCATTGTATTCTTTATTTATATTTTACACATCTTAGCTTATTGGGTTTTGTAAATAAAATGATACAATTATTGCAATAAAACGACTAAAGATGGGGTCATTTCTGGTAAGAACCGATTATTACAGTACTAACAAGCAAATTTCTAACCAGATTTCAAATGAGTGAAATTAAAATCAAAGATTACAGCCAAACTAACTTGAGTAAAAGCAGTTGTTTTCTTCATAAAGCTACTGAAGTAAGAGTTAAAAGTATTCTGCGCTACAACTACTCAGTAAATTACAATGTTCTTCAAAAGTTACTGTAAGTAAATATAGCAACTTATTACTATCCACCTCGGCTCTGTGGTTAAGTCGTCACAAACCTGTGGGCCACCTATAAGGAATTTCCCACTTGGCAGCAGGTGGTAGATGGTTTTATCATCCAGATACTTGGTAGGGATGACCACCTTCACCACCTTCTCCATCAGGGTGTGTCTGATCTCCTCCAAGGTGATGTTTGGACTGTGCTGTACTGAGATGACCACAGTGTGGACACGCAGTGGCTCCATGGCCCCCATGTTGTCCCGGTACTCCACGGTGACCTGCAGAGGAGAGGCCAGAGAGCAAAGAAAGCTAAAAAGGTGTTTTCCAGACCAAAAAATAACACAGGGAAACAGAGTAGGCACCTAAAATGATTTTTGCTGAAAAGGCTCACCTGTGATTTGGAGTCTGGTCTTATCCTATGGACACTCTCCATTGCACGACAGCTCCTTCATCCTGGTAGTTGATCTTATGAGCTAGAAGAATTGTTAACGCATACACTCCTCAGTCTCATCTGTAGCGTAGCCAAACATCAAACCCTACAGAGACAAAAAGGTTGTTTTGTTTTTTTAAAGGAAGTCATTTATAGATTTCCTCTGCTTTCGTCTGCTATTAAGCAATGTTATACTTGCACTACATGTCTTTGGCACCAAAGACATCATCAGCACACAGCACAACTTAAGTGTGAATTTTGCTTTTAAAAATTAGTTCAACAGACGCCATTTATTAGTTGAACAGTAATAAGCAACAGCAGTGCATGTTTGCTCCACCAGGAGAAAAAGTTGTGAAACTACATCAAAATCTAAAGGTCCCATATTTCCTGAGATTGGTTTTAATTTTGTCATCCTCGAGGGGCATAATAAATGTATTTTTTAAAGACCAATAAAATTCATTTGAGTTGTTTTACAGTTTCATCAAAATGCTCATAAAGCTCTTTCTGAAACAATTTTTATCCAGCTCATTAATATTAATGAGCCCCTAATCTGATTGGGAAAACTTTCTGAGTGGGGTCAGTACAAGTAAGGAGGAACCAGGATGCATTTAGTTTTGCTAAAGGTGGGGTTTGTTGATTTGTGACATCATAAAACCCAGGAAGCATAATCTGCTTGTTTCTTTAATAACTTAACTAAACAAAGGTAGTGTGTATTTATTTGTAAAAGGAAACACTTTAATGTTTTTATCAGTATACAGTGGTGTGAAAAAGTGTTTGCCCCCTTCCTGATTTCTCATTTTTTTGTGTTTGTCACACTTAAATGTTTCAGATCATCAAACAAACTGAAATATTAGACATAGATAGCACAAGTAAACACAAAATGCAGTTTTTTAAAATGGAGGTGTTTTATTATTAAGGGGAAAAAAAATAAATCCAAACCTACATGGCCCTGTTGTGAAAAAGTGACTGCCCTCCCCCCCCCCTGTTAACAACATAAATTAACTGTGGTTTATCACATCTTTGGAAAGCTGAGTTTAATTTGTCTAGCCACACCCAGGCCTGATTACTGCCACACCTCTTCTCAATCAAGAAATCACTTAAATAGGACCTGCCTGACAAAGTGAAGTAGACCAAAAGATACTCAAAAGCTAGACATCATGCTACAATCTAAAGAAATTCAGGAACAAATGAGAAACAAAGTATTTGAGATCTATCAGTCTGGAAAAGGTTATAAAGCCATTTTTTTTTTATAACTTAGATTTTTATTCATTTTTCATCATATATAATGCATTCAGATCACATTCTACATTTAAAAAAACAAAGGGGCTAGGGTAAGGAAAAAAAAAAAAGAAAAAAAAGGGGGGGGGACAAATGTTGGAGCATCAAGTTCTTAGTTTCCATCTCTTAATTCTTCTGGTTTTTTCAGTGTCTTTGGTTATTCTTTCAATTTCTGCCTCGTTGTTGCACTTTGTAGTGTGTCCATTTCCGCCATTTTTTTTCCCATAGTCCTTCTTGCATTCTTTGTCGATATGTTAGTTTTTCCATCATACGTATGTCCTCAACAATGTCAGTCCATTGCTCTTGATCAGGAAGAACTTCTGATTGCCATTTTTTTGTGATTGTTTTTTTACATGCAATCAACAAGATTTTAACTAGATATCTGTCCTCAGCCTGTATAACATTGTCTCTTTTAAGATCACATAAGTACATCAGGTTACAGTTCATTGGTATATTATATCCTAATATCCTCTGTATTGTCACATGTATAGATTTCCAGAATGATGATATTTTGTAGCATTTCCAAAACATATGTGAGTGGTCTGCATTTTGAGCCCCACATCCCCTCCAGCATAAAGTTTGAGTATTTGTATATTTTCCTTGAATCTGTGGTGTAATGAAAAAGCGAATCAGGTTTTTCCATCCAAATTCCCTCCATGTCCTTGAATTTGTTGATGTGTGTTGTGTTTTCCATATTTCCTGCCAGCTTTCTTCTGTTATGTTTAAATTGAGCTCTTTCTCCCATTTCTCCTTTATATAGTTACTTGTATGATTGTTTGCCATAAGTTTCTGATATAGCTTTGAAATAATTCTTGTTTTATTTCCTGTATATGAGCTTAAAATGAGTTGTATAATCTCGCTCACATCTGTTTGGAGGTTATGCCTAATCTTCCTCATATAATAATCTCTCATCTGCAGATATCTCAAAAATTCCGATCTTTCTAGCTTAAATTTTCTCCTGATGTTTACAAAGCTCCCGAGATCTTTTTTTCCGATATTGCCCCATGCTGTGATTCCCTTGTTCACCAGATTTTTGTATCCCCTATCTTGTTTTGCCGGTTCAAACTGACTGTCAAATGCTACCCATTTCAATAGTTTTATGTCTTCCTTTATATTATACTTTTGTACTATTTTATACCACAGTTCTAAAGTAAATTTAGTGATTGGGTCTATTTGTTTGATTTGCTTATATGCATCTTTATCTCCTATTATGCTTTGTATTGAGAGTCCCTCAATTTCTTTTTCCATTTCTTTCCATTTTGCCTCATATCCCTCGTCGCACCAACATATGATATATCTTATTTGTGCTGAGTAGTAATATTCCTTTAGACTCGGTAGGCCCATGCCTCCTTTCTCTTTTGGTAATTGGAGAGTTTATATTTTCACTCTTGCTTTTTACCTCCCCAAACAAATCTTGATATCATCCTGTCCCACTTTGAGAATTGGGCATCTGGAATCTCTGTTGGTATAGCCTGGAAGAGGTAAAGTAATCTAGGCTGTATGCTGATTTTGACTGTCTCAATTTCTGAATTCAGATCCATATTTAAGATTGACCATCTATCAATATCTTTTTTTATTTCTTGTTCCAACCTATCATAGTTTGCTTTATATATTTTGCTTAGGTCTTTAGGTATGTTCACTCCAAGGTATTTTATTTCTTTTGGTTCCAGTTTAGTTTGATCTTATCAGTTATCTGGTTTAGAGGGCTATAGTGGAATGTCAGTATTTGTGTTTTTGTTATGTTTATCTTGTATCCTGATAATTTTCCAAAATTTTCTATCAAGTTCATCATTTCCATTATTGATTCATCTGGTTGTTCAAGGTAAACTATAATATCGTCTGCAAATAGCCCAATTTTGTGTTCCGCCCCCTTTATTGTTATACCTTTTAATTTCTTATTTTGTCGTATCGCTTGAGCCAGTGGTTCTATGAACAGAGCAAACAAGGTGGGCGATAAGCAGCATCCCTGCCTAGTTGATCTTTGTATATTTACTTTGTCTGTTAAGCTACCGTTTATCTTGATTCTTGCCACAGGTTCTTGATATAGCGTCCTTATGCATTGTACTGATTTTTCGTTAAATCCAAAGTGCTCCAGTACACTATATAGGAATTTCCAGTTAACTCTGTCAAATGCTTTTTCTGCGTCTAAACTCATTATTACTGCGCTTTTCTTTTCTTTATGTATTTGGTTAATTATATGTATTGTTCTCCTGATATTGTCATGTGTTTGGCGTCCCTCTATGAAACCAGTTTGATCATCTTCTATTAATTCCGTCAAGAATGTCTTTATTCGTTTACATATAATTGTTGTATATATTTTATAATCCACATTTAATAAAGAGATTGGTCTATAGTTTCCGCATTGTTCTTTATCTTTCCCTGGCTTTAAAATAACTGAAATGATAGCTTCGTTCCATGATGGAGGTATTTTGTTGTTGTTCAACGTCCAATTAAATGACTTTAGGAGCTGTGGCGTGAGTTCTTCTATAAACAGTTTATAAAACTCAGAAGGGTATCCATCACTACCTGGTGATTTACCGTTTTTAAGTGACTTAATCACATCTCTGATCTCTTGTGTTGTTATTTCTGCTGTTAGCTTTTCATTTTGCTGATTTCCTATTGATGGCAAGTCCAATGTGCCTAGAAATTTTTTAATATCTTTAGTATTTGTTTCTTCAGGTTGCGCGTATAGTTCTTGGTAGAAATTATGGAATATTTCTTCGATGTTTTCTGGGTTAGCTGTGGTTTTATTTGTGGTGGGGTCTTTAATCTTGTATACATTATTCATTGTTTGTTGTTTTCTTAACCGTTTTGCCAGCAGTTTTGTGGCTTTTGGTCCCATTTCATAATATTTTTGCTTTAGATATCTATTTTTCTTTTCAATTTCATCCATTTGTGTTTCTTTTATCTTTGTTTTTTCTTCTTTAATTTCTTGATATATTTTTGGATCATTGTGCTTTGATGTTACGTTCTAATTCCCTCAGTCTCTCACATCTTTGTTCATACGCTTCCCAGTTTAGTCTTATTGCTTTTCCTGTTTCAACAATTAATTTTCCTCTTAACACGGCTTTTAGTGCGTCCCATAGTATTGTTGGGTCCACTTCTTCATTGTCATTCTCTTGGATATACTCGTTTATGTTTATTTTTATTCCTTCTTTCATTTTCTCATCATTTAACAGTCCTATGTTAAGTTTCCATGTTGTTTGTCGTTTTCTATTGTTTAGATATATTTCCATGTATATAGGGTTATGATCTGATACTTCTGCCCCTCCAATCCAACAATTTCTCACCCTGTGTCTGTCACCTTCATTCATAAGGAAGTAATCTATTCTAGAGTGTACTTTATGGACTGCTGAATAATGTGTATAGTCTTTTTCGAGTGGGTGCAGGTCCCTCCATATGTCTACCATACCCATTTCTGCCAGTGAGGTTCTTATGAACTTTGTTACATGTTTTTTGGTCTTCTTAACACTTGTTGTATCAACTTCATGATCCATGACAGCATTTAAGTCTCCTCCACAAATTAGGACTCCTTCACTGTGTGTTGCTATGAGATCAAACAGATGTTGAAAAAAACCCTTGTCACTTTCTGGTGGGGCAATAGATGTTCACTAATGTAATCTGCATACCATCTATTCTTCCCTTATTATTACATACCTGCCTTCTTTATCCTGGATTTCCTGTTCACTTTCAAATTGTATTTTGTTTGAAATTAGTATCATAACCCCCCTTTAGCTCCTCCCTTAAATGAACTGTAGTAGGAGTTCTTATAGCCAAATCTCTTTAGTTTCACATGTTCTGTCTTGCTCAAATGTGTCTCTTGCATAAATATAATTTCAGCTTTTTCCTTCTTGAATTTTCTTATTATTCTTTCCCTTTTAACAGGTGAGTTCAGACCATTCACGTTTAGTGTCATTATCTTAAGATTTTTACCCATATTCATGTTTTTCCATTTTTTTAACTTGTGCTCCTAGCCCCTTTAACAACAAAAATAACACATATTTATATAAAAACACATTAAAAAATCTCGACCTCCGTACTTTGGGCCTTTCTTCTGCCCACTGGTCCCTGTTGGTGGGTGGGGGGATTGTCTCCACAGAGTGGAGGGCCCTCCCTAGACCTTTAATTACTATCAAAGTAATAGTCATTAGTCTAGAAATGTCCAACAAATATCACTTAAACCTCTCCTAGCCGTCTGTTTCTCTTTACCTTGTCTTCTTGGCCTTCATTTCTTCCGTGCCTTTCTAATCTTTGTTATGATCTAGGCTTTCAGTTGAAAGCCTTGTAGTTTGTCCTGGGCCCGCTGCTCTACGTCTCTCCCCCTTCTTCTGCCGTCACTCGTCTCCACTCCGGCTGTCGTGATGCGTTCAGGGCCGTCGCTGCTCCAGCCGTTTCCTCCGGCACGCTCACCTCAAGGCCCCGCTCCATCATGTCCCGCGCTGCCTCTCTAGCCGTGTTGTAGGTTCTTACGCCGTCCTCCCAATGAATCCTCATTTTCGTTAGCGGCGTTTGGAATCTAATTTTTTTCTCTTTCAGCGTTTTTTTAATGTTGGCATATTTCTTCCACTGCTGCACAATTTCTGTCGGGTAGTCATGATCAAAGAATACCTGTTTGTCGCCGATTCTTATCTTTTTTTTCCATGCTTGTGTCAGGATTCTTTCCTTTATGTCATATTTCACAAAGTTTACCACAACTGACCTGGGTGGAAAGCTTGGCTTCGGGTTCTGCGCCGGGGTTCTGTGCGCTCGTTGAATCTGCAGATCCGCTTCATCGGGCAGATCCAGTTCTTTTTTTAAGAACTGATCCATGAATTTCGTCATCGAGTTGCCTTCAATGCCCTCCGGAATTCCAAAGATGCGTATGTTGCTTCGTCTGGACCTGCTCTCCAAGTCGGTTATTTTCTCCTGCATCCTCTGCGTTTGCGTCGTTAGGGTCTGTAGCTGTTCGCTTGCCTCGCTTTTCCAATCTTCCAGTTCCAATATTCGGGCCTGCGCTTCTGTCATACACGCCCGCTGGGAGCGAAGCTCCTCCATGTTTTCTGTTAGCTTGCGCTCCATTTCTCTTCGGAGGCCCATAATTTCCTCCTTAAGCTCTTTTTTCAGCTCCTCCTTAAGAGCCGCTAAATCCTGCTGTAGCTGCCGCTTGAATTCTCTTAACTCTTTACCCAAACTGGCGATGCCAGTGTTCATGTTTTCGAGCCTGGCGTCCTCCATTTTCTCTGCTGTAGACACCTCGTTTTTTTGGGCTTCGTGTTCAGCGGTTTTTTCCTGCGTTGTTGGAGAGGAATTCTTCAATTTTACCCTGCTTTGTCTTGTGCCCGGTTCCTTCGTGTTTTCATCCCTTAGTTTATTGATCCGCTTATGTCGAGTTGGCCATTTACCGATGATTTTTAATCCGGCTAGGGAGAGCTCTCTGTTTAAGCGTTATGTCTCTCCGCCATCTTCCCGGAAGTCCTATAAAGCCATTTTTAAAGCTTTGGGACTCCAACGAATCACAGTGAGAGCCACTATAGCCACTATTCGCAAATGACTAAAACATGGAACAGTGGTGAATCTTCCCAGGAATGGCTGACCAACCAAAATTACCCTAAGAGCACAGCGACGACTCATCCAAGAGGTCACAAAAGACCCCACAACAACATCCAAAGAACTGCAGGTCTCACTTGCCTTAGTTAAGGTTAGTGTTCATGACTCCACCATAAGAAAGAGACTGGGCAAAAATGGCCTGCATGGAAGAGTTCCAAGACGAAAACCACTGCTCAGAAAAAAGAACATAAAGGCTCACCTCAGTTTTGCCAGAAAACATCTTGATGATCCCCAAGACTTTTGAGAAAACACTCTGTGGACTGACGAGACAAAAGTTGAACTTTTTAGAAGGTGTGTGTCCCATTA
Source organism: Pholidichthys leucotaenia (assembly GCA_020510985.1). NCBI lineage: Eukaryota > Metazoa > Chordata > Actinopteri > Cichliformes > Pholidichthyidae > Pholidichthys > Pholidichthys leucotaenia. The sequence continues at coordinate 87,049,200 of CM035850.1, read as the reverse complement.
CATCCGGCGTAAAAGTAACAGAGTATTTCAGAAAAGGAACATCATACCAACAGTAAAATATGGTGGTGGTAGTGTGATGGTCTGGGGCTGTTTTGCTGCTTCAGGACCTGGAAGACTTTCTGTGGTAAATGGAACCATGAATTCTGCTGTCTACCAAAAAATCCTGAAGGAGAATGTCCGACCATCTGTTCGTGACTTCAAGCTGAAGCGCAATTGGGTTCTGCAGCAGGACAATGATCCAAAACACACCAGCAAGTCCACGTCTGAATGGCTTAAGAAAAACAAAATGAAAACTTTGGAGTGGCCTAGTCAAAGTCCTGACCTGAATCCGACTGAGCTGCTGTAGCATGACCTTAAAAAGACGGTTCATGCTTGAAAACCCTCCAGTGTGGCTGAATTACAACAATTCTGCAAAGATGAGTGGGCCAAAACTCCTCCACAGCACTGTAAAAGAGTCATTGCCAGTTATCGCAAATGCTTGATTGCAGTTGTTGCTGCTAAGGTGGCCCAACCAGTTATTAGGTTTAGGGGGCAATCACTTTTTCACACAGGGCCATGTAGGTTTGGATTTTTTTTCCCTTAATAATAAACACCTCCATTTAAAAATTGCATTTTATCTTTGTTATCTTTGTCTAATATTTAAATTTGTTTGATGATCTGAAACATTTACGGGTGACAAACAACAAAAAAAAATGAGAAATCAGGAAGGGGGCAAACACTTTTTCATACCACTGTATATCAGCACTCCTTGAGTGCCTTTTGTCCAATTAAATTTTTGGTCAGCAGTGTTGGGAGTAAAGCATTAAAAAGTAATATGTTACTGCAACTCGACTACTTTTGCAGTAATTGTTGTGTAGTGATTTTTTTTTTCAAATTAAGTAACAACATTACAATAATCAAATTTTAACAGACTCGTTACTTGTATTTTTTACTTTACATACAGACGTGGACAAAATTGTTGGTACCCCCTCTGTTATTGAAAGAAAAACTCACAATGGTCACAGAAATATACTTGAATCTGACAAAAGTGGTAATAAATAAAAATTCTATGAAAATTAACCAGTGAAAATCAGACAATGCTTTTGAATTGTGGTTCAACAGAATTATTTTAAAAAACAAACTCATGAAACAGGCTGGACAAAAATGATGGTACCCTTACTTAATATTTTGGTTGCACAAACCTTTTGAGGCAATCACTGCAATCAAACCATTTCTGTAACTGTCAATGAGACTTCTGCACCTCTCAGCAGGTATTCTGGCCCACTCCTCATGAGCAAACTGCTCCAGTTGTCTCAGGTTTGAAGGGTGCCTTCTCCAGACGGCATGTTTCAGCTCCTTCCACAGATGTTCAATAGGATTTAGATCAGGGCTCATAGAAGGCCACTTTAATGTAGTCCAATGTTTCGCTCTTAGCCATTCTTGGGTGTTTTTAGCCGTGTGTTCTGGGTCATTATCCTGTTGCAAGACCCATGACCTGCGACTGAGACCAAGCTGTCTGACACTGGGCAGCACATTTCTCTCTAGAATACCTTGATAGTCTTGAGATTTCATTGTACCCTGCACAGATTCAAGACACCCTGTGCCAGATGCAGGAAAGCAGCCCAGAACATAACAAAACCTCCTCCATGTTTCACAGTAGGGGACAGTGTTCTTTTCTTGGTATGCTTCATTTTTGCATCTGTGAACATAGAGCTGATGTGCCTTGGCAAAAAGTTGCAGTTCTGTCTCGTCTGTCCATAGGACATTCTCCCAGAAGCTTTGTGGTTTGTCAACATGCAGTTTGGCAAATTCCAGTCTGGCTTTTTTATGATTTGTTTTCAACAGTGGTGTCCTCCTTGGTCGTCTCCCATGAAGTCCACTTTGGCTCAAACAACAACTGATGGTGCGATCTGACACTGATGTACCTTGACCTTGGAGTTCACCATGAATGTGTTTAGAGGTTGTTCTGGGCTCTTTTGTTACCATTCGATATTATCCGTCGCTTCCGTTTTTACATCGAGTTTTCCCCTGCGGGCCACGTCCAGGGAGGTTGGCTACAGTCCCGTGATCTTAATTTCTGAATAATATGTGCAACTGTAGTCACAGGAACATCAAGCTGCTTGGAGATGGACTTACAGCCTTTACCCTTAAGATGCTTGTCTATAATTTTCTTTCTAATCTTGTGAGACAACTCTCTCCTTTTTTTTCCTCTGGTCCATGTTTAAGTGTGGTACACACCATGTCAACAAACAGCACAGTGACTACTTGTCACCCTTTAAATAGGCCGACTGACTGATTACAAGTTTGTAGACACCTGTGATGTTAATTAGAGGACACATCTTGGTTGAACATGTCCCTATGGTCACATTATTTTCAGTCTTTCTAGGGGGTACCATCATTTTTGTCCAGGCCTGTTTCATGAGTTTGTTTTTTTAAAGTTATTCTGTTGAACCACAATTCAAATGCATTGTCTGATTTTCACTGGGTTAATTTCACAGAATTTTTATTTATTACCACTTTTGTCAGATTCAAGTTATTTCTGTGACCATTGTGGGTTTTTCTTTCATTAACAGAGGGGTACCAACAATTTTGTCCACGTCTGTAACACAGACAAAAGCACAAGCACACCCTACCATACACAAACACATAGCCCTTACTTGACGTGACCTGTCGCAAAGACTGTGAATCATTTTGACAGTGGCCAACGGACAAAAAGCAGCAAGTTTCTTTTCACAAAACTACTACTTTTTCCTTTCTCGAGGATAAGGACAATAACACACTGGTGAGTGCATACTATCTGCGGGTGTGAGGACCTACTCCACATGGAAAAAAAGGTAACTCAAATCTTCAGAAGCACTGGATTAAGCAATATGCTGTGGCAAAGCTAATCGGGAAGGAAATGGCTCGCTATGCTAGCACCTCTGCCGATGAAGCTACTTTATCTAAACAGCTGGCTGAATTTCAAACATAGGTATGCATCTGGACAGCGTATGACCCACAAAGAATTAAACCAACTGATTGCCAGATACGTTGCTGAAGACATGCTATCATTGTCAACACCCAAGTCAGCTGCCTCAGACAGCTGATAGGTGAAATGCAGCTGACAACCAAAGAATGTGAGCCACTGCAAACAAAAACAATCTTGGGACCTGGATAAAGACTATTCAAAAAAAGGATTTTGACCTCCAACAGGAGGCAAAGAATCATATCTCTGCCACAGCAGACATTTGGACTGTGGATAATTAAAGTTTTCTTTGGATCACTGCACATCGAATAATCCAAAAGGAGGTAAAATAAACATGGACAGTTTTAATGTCCCACACACTGACATATGTTCAGCAACACCAAAAAATTACAGCACATATGCAAGCTAATTTAGTATGCATTTTAAAAGTAACAAAAGTTTTTTTCCCAAGTAACTAATTACTTTAACCATGCAGTAAATTATAAAGTAACTTAAAAGGTGAACTGAAACACCCTTTTTGCGCAAAAAGTAGATAGCAGATTAATTCCTTATAGCAGATTAATAGCAGATTATTTATTTATTAATTATTAATAGCAGATTATATGCAGATTAATTCCTCTAATTCCTTATTACCTATTGTATTTTTCACACATAAAAGAAATTTTTAGGCCGTGCGATGGCCAAGCTATAACCGATAAACTTTTGCCTCTGGCTGGCAGTGCCAAACAACCGGAAGTAGTGCAGACGACGCTGCGTGACGTCATGAGTGTGACCCTTATCAAACAACAATGGCAGATGATAGCAGTTCCAGCAGTCAAGAACACCAGAGTTTTCAGAGTGAAGAGGCATTCAGGATCGGTGACGAGACAGAGGAGGATGCAGGAGTGTCAAGTGAACAGGAAGAGAGTGAGGGAGGCATCGACCGTACAGATTCGATCCAGGAATTTTCGGGGGATTCCAGCACCGACTCAGAGTCAGACCGCAGCAATGATGGGGAGGAGAGTCGCTTATTGAATACAGAATGGTGAGTCTTACTTCTCTACTTTGGCATGTTTAGGGGTGTCAGGATAAGGAAAAATTAACAATAAAAAAGAAAAAAAAAAACCATCAAGCATTTTTCCAACTTATTATTTATACATAGGGCTAGGACTGTACAATAGCCTGGCCGTGTACACACTTATTTGTACCCGTAGGTAGATTTGGTTTGCAGTCTGGTGACAAGCCACAGTGCTGCTGGTCGCCTGGCCGTGCGCCGAGCTAAACCGACATGTTTTTGGTATGCGGGAGGAATACCGGAGAAATCACGGAGTAAACCCACGCAACACGGGGAGAACATGCAAACTCCACACAGCTCACTGTTGGTCGGGGGCTGGATCGAGCCCACGGTCTCATGATCCCGCGAGCCCCCCAGCCGAGGGTAAACTGTGCTGCCACAGTGCTAAACCACTGCGCCACCATGCAGCCCAAAAAAATTTTCATTGAATAGACACATCCGTGGCGTAGGGTTAACACGTGTATTCAGGACAGGTTCCATGACCATGGGCTATGTATTACAATACTTCTACAGACTATAGTGGCAATACACATGAACAGAACTGGCCTCTGCATTTGACTGTGCTATTTATAAATAATATCTATATCTAGAAACGCATCGCTTCCCGGTCGCTTTTCCTCCCTCTTTCTTTTCTTTCGTCGCCATGACAGCTTTCCTTGGCCACTGAACAGATCTTCCCAGGTGTTGGAAGTGTTTTGTAGTCAACTATCACGACAAAATGCACCAAAAACAACCAGTGTCGACGTGCTCGCAATGGTAAACATGAGGACTGCGTCCCATTCGTGACGTCACGCGGAACTCCGGCTGCACTTCCGGATAATCGGCGGATTCGTAGGATTTTTCAGGGCGGGAAATTTAAATCGCGATTTTCTCAAGATTCCGGGTTGGTGGAGGGGGTGCCAATGATAAATTATCTTATAATTGTATGTACTATCACCCAGTGCCGTTCAATGCCGTTCACTTCAGTTCACCTTTAAGCCCCTTTCTAGATTACGCCCACAATCACAGGCAAACAAAAGTACTATCTGGGTTCCCTCTGTTGTCTAAATAGGGTTAACCCACACTACTTGATGTGGGCTAATGACCCTGCGAACAACGTGGGTCGCGTCCCACATCACCTCAGTTTGCTGGACATTTGACTAGGACAACATGGATAAACGCGCCTTGAAGCAGGTGTCACCGTCATCATGTCACAGCCCAGCGACAGAGTGGAAATTAATCTGTCTGTCATTATTATGACAGATTATATTAATTTTGAAGCTGCAACAGACAACTGTGTGTTGCCTAATTACACAAACTATCACGGTGGCTGAGAGTAAGAGGTTTCTTTTGACAGCATTTTTTCAATCACTCCCTCAGTCTCTGGCTGCCATGGAAGACAGTTCGGCATGGGGGCAGTCTCCCTGTTCAGCTCTGCTCTGTGCTCATTTGTGCATCCCAGTTCACCCTGCATTAACATGCACATCTGCTCCTCTTTTTTCCAAGACAGCTCCCTCAAAAAAAAAAAAAAAAAAAATCCTGCTATGTGTGTGTGTGTGTGTGTGTGTGTGTGTTCGTCTTCTTGTAAATATGACCGTATTCAGTGCTGATTGGAGGGAAAATAAAACAATGATAACACTGGTCAACACCAAATTTATTGTCTAAGTTTTTTTTAGCTGATTTAGGACAATTCTGATGTGCTGAATCCAAAAATCACATTAGTTTTGCTCAATCAATAAAGAGTATTCAGTTGGGGTATTCCTGGATCTTAAAAAAGCATTTGATACAGTGGATCATAATTTATTATTAAAGAAACTACAAAATTGTGGTATTAGGGGAGTAGCATTGTCCTGGTTATGTAGTTACTTAAAGAATAGATATCAGTATGTATGTGTTGGTAACAAAAACTCACAGTTACTGAAGGTTACTTGTGGAGTCCCACAGGGTTCAGTTTTGGGGCCATTCAATATGTATATAAATGATATATGTAAAGTTTCAGAAAAAATGCATTTAATATTGTTTGCCGATGACACTAATTTATTATGCAGTGGAAGCAATTTGGAACAACTTTTGGATACACTCGGAAAGGAATTAGGAAAGCTTAAACTGTGGTTTGATTCAAACAATTTAACGCTCAATTTAAGTAAGACAAAATTTATAGTTTTTAACAACCATCACAACAACTTTGTATCTAAACTCAGTGTAAATGGTGTAGAGATTGAAAGGGTATCGGAAACTAAATTTCTTGGTGTAATAACTGATAATAAACTGCGTTGGAAGTCACATATTAATTATATTAAAGGTTAAAATATCCAAATAAATGGCAATACTACACAGAGTGAAATATTTGCTGAATCAACCCACACTATATACCTTGTATCATTCATTAATACTCCCATACATGACATATTGTACTGAAGTATGGGGAAATACATATAAAACAAACATATATCCAGTCTTTATGCTTCAGAAGACAGCTATTAGAATAATAAACAAAGCTGCTTACAGGGAACCAACAAACCCACTTTTTCTTAAATTAAAAGCTCTCAAGTTGAAAGATCTGGTTGACTTTAAAACTGCAGTAATAATATTTAAAGTGAAGAATCTATCACTGCCCGCAAATATCCAAAAGCTGTTCCAAATAAGGGAGAAACAATATCATTTCAGAGGAACATGTATATTTCAAAAACCTTCAGTGAGAACTACCACCAAGCAACACTGTGTTTCAGTGCAAGGAGTCAGATTATGGAACAATTTTGGACCTGAATTAAAATCATGTACAACGCTTGGACAATTTAAACAAAAACTAAAGGAAGAAATACTCCAAACATATATACAAGATGACATATAAAATCACATAAGGATTATCATATCCAGTCTGCGTTGTGTTGTTGCTTAGTTTTGGGGTTTTTTGTCACATTTTGTCTTAGCTTTGTTCTGAATTGTAATCGCTCTTGTTTGTTTTTCTTTTGAATTCTTGGATGGAATATGGGTGGGCAATATAAGCTGCGGCTTCAGCCATCACCCATTTCGGATAACTTATGTTGAACTTTATAATCAGAGGAGGTATTGTCTAATTTGACCTTGTTGGATTTTCTTTCCCCCTTTGTTATATTATTCTGTTTCTTTTAATCTGTACTTTTAATCTATCTGAAATAAAGATTGATTGATTGATTGATTGATTGATTGATTGATTGATTGATTGATTGATCAGGTCAACTTTTTGAATTATGGCTACATGTTGTTTTATATGTTTTTGTTTACATGTACGGGTGTTTTCGCTTTATATGATGCAAAATTCTTTTTTATGTCTTGAAATTCTCTGAATTTTGAACAATGATGACGGAACATTCAATTTGCATGCACTTACCTTTATATAAAGGTAAGTACATGCACAGTACTAAGTAAGTACCAAGTAAGTACAGGTTTTTACTTAGCACCTGATTGAGGGAAATGGATGTCATTTTCGGATTCAGCGGTGCAAAATTGTCTTAAATCAGTTGAATAAACACAAATGGTTCACAAAAAAATTATTTTTGTAACCCTATGTAATTATGTGAAATTTTGGGTGCATTTTGCAACTGGAGGACAGAGAGCAGCAACCATTGAATTACAGGGGGGAAAATAAGTATTGAACACATCAACATTTTTCTCATGAAACATATTTCTGATGAAGCCAATGACCTGAGATTTTCACCAGATATCAGTAACAACCCAAGTAACCCATACTGTCAATGACTGGAGTGGTGGAGAGGACTAAGGTGCAAGCAGAAGTATGGTACAAAAACAATTTATTAACAAAACCGAAACAAACAAATGGCAGCATGTGGACTGGAAATGAAACAAAAACTAAACAGACTGACAGGATAGACATGACTAGACTAGGATTACACAAGAAAACTCACCGGCAAGACTGACCGAAGACATTAATGACACTACACGTGACACTGGTATACTGTATATGGACAGGGGAGTAATCAAGATAGATAGATAGATAGATAGATAGATAGTTTATTTCGAACACAAAATATAACAAATACAAGCAAATGGCAAATGCAATAAAGTAACATTATACACTGTTCGAAAGGGAGAAGGAAGAAGTGAACACTTATTAATTCCATCTCCTCTTTTCCATAGATACACCCATGTGAATTTTATACAAATTACCACCTTTAAGACCCCAAGTAAACAATTTACTGTATTTTTTACAAATCAACATTAACACCCATCCATTCTAACATACAATGATGTCCATACAACAAAAAACAGCCTCAAACAACACAGATATACACAGTGCTGTCCTACCCACCCATTCCATAGTGTCCAGTAATATCCCTGAGTGAACATAATGAATCATACATATAACTACTACCCTTCTAACATATACCCTTTCAGCAAATGATGCTTATACATCTTTTGAATTGATTCTGTTTGTACATAGTTTTCAGTTCCGGCTCTAGACTGTTCCACAAATCCACCCCACAGACAGATATGCACATACTTTTCTTGGTAGTACGTATCTTGGGTTTTGTAAAGTTTAAGTCTCCCTCAAATTATGATCATTGTCTCTTTTTTTTAAATATTTTTTGTATATTAGTTGGTAGTTGATTATTAATTGCCCTGTACATTACTTGTGCTGTCTTAAATTTAACTAAATCGATGAACTTTATGACATGTGACTTTAAGAACAACGAATTGGTATGGTCTCTATATCCTGCATTGTTTATTATCCTTATAGCTCTTTTTTGTAATGTGCATATTGACTGTAGGTTGGTTTTGTAGGTGTTTCCCCAGACTTCTACACAGTAGTTAAGATAAGGTAAAAACAGTGAATTGTACAATAAGACCAATGATTTATAGTCCAAGAAGTGTCTTGCCTTCCCCAGTATGCCTATACATTTTGCTAATTTGGCCCGGATGTGACTGATGTGAGGTTTCCAGCAGATTTTCCCCAGGAACTTATTTTCCTGTACTGTTTGTATTCTGGTATCATCTATCGTTACCATTATTTCATGATTTATTTTATAATTTCCAAACAACATAATCTTTGTTTTTTTTAGATTTAGAGATAATTTATTTTTGTTGAACCACTGCGTTAATTTTTTCATTTCAGTTGTGACCACCTCTAAAACCTGTTGCAAATTCTCACCAGTGCAGAGGATATTTGTGTCATCCGCAAACAAAATAAATTTCAGAATTTTTGATACTTGGCATATGTCATTTATATATAAAACTAGAAAAGCACTCGGAGAGCGCAGACCTCCGCCAAGCGCCACAGTTCCCCCCCATACAGTGTTTGTGTGTACGTTCTCAGATTCCTTGACCATGAAAACATATGACTAGCAATTGGATTCACAATGATAGGATTAGTGGTTCAGTAGTGAAAGCATTACCTCCTTGGCGGAGGTAATAAACTGAAGTGTTGGTGTTGTGTCCATCTCCTCCATCTGCAAACTCCCAGGCTGCGGGCGTTGCAATTCATGGCACAACCGCGTACAACCCACAGGCCAATGGGTTATGCGAGCGTTTTCATAGATCACTGAAAGCAGCACACAGGGCTTCACTGACGGATGCAAATTGGGTAGACAGGTTGCCGTGGGTTTTATATTGGGGTTGCGCTCCGTGGCAAAAGAGGATTTGGAAGCTTCCCCGGCAGAGAGCTTGTTTTTGCGCAGCCACTATGGCTGCCCGGGGAATTTCTGCCAAATAATCCCGCGCCGGACAGCTGTCCGTCTCAGCTTTTGCAGCGTAGCGCAAACACAGGCACGCTGCCGGGCCCTGCCCACCACTGTTTTCCGCGTGCTTTTGTGCCTAAAACTTTGAACAACGCGGAGTTTGTGTTCGTCAGACACAACGACCAGCGCCCTCCATTGCACCTGCACACATGTTGAAAATGGCCGTATCTCACAATGTTAAAGAATCCTTTAAAAAATTCCTGTATCCAGACGGTGATCCGGATCATCCCCAAAATTTAATCAGTTCTTCCTTGTACCATTTCCAACAACGTCTGAAAGTTTCATCGAAATCCGTCCAAAACTTTTTGAGTTATCTTGCTAACCAACAGACAGACAAACAGACAGACAAACGCTGGCAAAAGCATAACCTCCTGCGGCCTGGCGGAGGTAATAATACTATACTTGATATAGTAGTATTGTGGATCATAAATGAAAAGGACTGAGATTATTGTATCACAACTTTATCAGCTAATTTTCCATGCATGTGACACTTGGTTACCAACTTTGACATCAAGATCAACTAGAAAAGCACTCGGAGAGCGCAGACCTCCGCCAAGCGCCACAATTCCCCCCATACAGTGTTTGTGTGTACGTTTTCAGATTCCTTGAGCATGTAAACATATGAGTAGCAATTGGATTCACAATGATTATTTGTTTATTTGACGGGACAGTGCAATAAACACACAATTAATCAATGACAATCAATGTGATAGTGATAGGATTAGTGGTTCAGTAGTAAAAGCATTGCCTCCTTGGCGGAGGTAATAAACTGAAGTGTTGCTGTTGTGTCCATCTCCTCCACTGACGGATGCAAATTGGGTAGACAGGTTGCCGTGGGTTTTATATTATATTATTTTGGGGGTTGCGCTCCGCGGCAAACAAGAATTTAGAAGCTTCGCCGGCAGAGAGCTCGTTTTTGCGCAGCGCCTATGGCTGGCCGGTGAATTTCTGCCAAATGCGCAGCTCCTATGGCTGGCCGGGGAATTTCTGCCAAAGAATCCGTCGGCGGACAGCTGCCCGTGTGAGGTTTTGCAGTTGCACGCAAACACAGGCACGCTGGCGGGCCCAGGCCAGCAGTGTTTTCCGCGTGCTTTTGTGCCTAAAACGTTGAAGAACGCAGAGTTTGTGTTGCAGACACGACGACCAGCGCCCTCCATTGCGCCTGCGCACATGTTGAAAATGGCCCTATGTCACAGTGTTGAAAAATGCTTTAAAAAATTCCTGTATCCAGACGGTGAACCGGATCACCCCCAAAATTTAATCAGTTCTTCCTTGTACCATTTCCAACAACGCCTGAAAGTTTCATGGAAATCCGTCCAAGACTTTTTGAGTTATCTTGCTAACCAACAGACAAACAGACAGACAGACAGACAGACAGACAAACAAACACACAGACAAACCCCGGCAAAAACATAACCTCCTCCTGGCCTTTTCGGCCTGGCGGAGGTAATAAAGAGTTTGGGTCCCAAAACTGACCCCTGGAGCACACCACAAGTGATGTCCATGAAGGGTGATTTGTGCTCTCCAATTTGTACAAATTGTTGTCTGTTACTTAAATAACTTTCCACCCAACTCAGTCCAACCCCTCTTATCCCATACCTTTCCAGTTTCCTTAGAAGTATTCTGTGGTCAATGGTGTCAAAAGCTTTCTTTAAATCTATAAATACTCCTACAGCAACATTTTTTTTATCTATACAACTAGTAATTTCTTCTATAAGTTCGATCAGTGCCAAAGATGTAGATTTAACTGCTCTAAAACCATACTGGCTATCTGTCAGGAGGTTGTGTTTTTCAATGAAATCATCCAGTCTCTTAGTGAAGATTTTTTCAAGTATTTTGGAGAATTGTGAGAGTAAAGAGACTGGCCTGTAATTTGTGAAGCGATGACTGTCTCCTGTCAACAGGAGACAGTCGGGAACAGGTGGGAACCATCAGGGGCAATTAGACAGCAGGGCATGGAAACAGGTATGGAAAACATGAAGGACAGAAACAAAAGGTAAGCATGAGACATGAATACAGGACCAGGGGAGACATACATATGACAATGACTTACGACAACAGACAAGATTGCAACAAGAACCAAGATAATAATAAACATAATGACAATCCTGAAGCAGGGATGATGATCACACATAATGAAGATCAGAACTGAAGACATGACAGGGTTAGATAATGCAAAACCCACCAGGAGAGTAATACTAAGCACAGAGAATAGTAAAAATAAACTTAAAGGGTGAGCATGGTCCTCAGACCATGCCTAGACTGTGACACATACATACAAAGAAGTCAAGGCAACTGTGTTCACAAAACAAGTTATATTTCATAAAGTGGAATGACACAGGGGAAAGTATTGAACACGCTTGGCAAAATTCATTTAATATTTAGAAGAAAAACCTTTGTTGGTAATAACAGCTTCCAGATGGTTCCTGTATGGAGAAACTAGGCGCAGGCATTGCTCAGGAGTGATTTTAGCCCATTCTTCCACACAAACTGTCATCAAATCTTTATGGTTCCATGGTTCTGTGGGTCTCTTCTATGAACTCTTATCTTGAGTTCGTGTCATAGATTTTCAATTGGATTCAGGTCAGGTGACTGACTGGGTCATTCTAGCAGCTTTATTTTCCTGCTTTGGAGCAAGTTGAAAGTTTCCTTGACTGTGTGTTTGAGATCATTGTCTTGCTGAAATGTCCACCCTCGTTTCATTTTCACTATCTTGGCAGATGGCAACAGATTCTTTTCAAGGGTGTCTCTGTACATTTGTCCATTCATCTTTCCTTCAATTATATGAAGTCTGTCTGTACCACATGCTGAAAAACATCCCCACACCACGATGGGATGTGCAGTGCCATTTCTCCTCCAAACAGGATGTGTGTTGTGGCATCCAAAAAGTTCAATTTTGGTCTCATCTGTCCAGACTACTGTATATTCTCCCGGTATTTTACTGGCTTGCCCAAATGTTGTGCAGCAAACTTTAAATGAGCTTCAACATGTTTTTTCTTCAGTAATGGAGTCTTGTGAGGTGAGTGGGCATAGAGTCCATGTCAGTTGAGTGCATTACTTATTGTTTTCTTTGAAACAGCAGTACCTGCTAACTCCAGGTCTTTCTGGAGCTCTCCACAAGTGGTCTTTGGCTCTTGAATAACTCTTCTGGTAATTCTTTTGACTCCTTTGTCAGAAATCTTGTGAGGAGCTCCTGGTCATGGCCGGTTTATGGTAAAATGATGTTCTTTCCACTTCCAAATGATGGCTCCAACAGTGCTCACTGGAACATTCAGCAGTTTAGAAATGCGCCTGTAACCAATGCCATCATTATGTTTTGCAACAATAAGGTTGCAAAGGTCTAGAGAGAGCTCTTTGCTTCTATTCATCATCAGTTCTTTGTGGTGAGACAATGATATTCACAGACCTTTTTAAAGGCTATCAGTCAGGATTTAACCAGCTGAAATTAATTTGCACTAATGGGGGATGGGATGGCTTCCTAAATTCTCATGGATTTCAGCTGGTTTCTTGGCTTTCTATGCCTTGTTGCACCTCTTCTTCATGTGTTCAATACTTATTCCCTGTGTCATTCCACTTTATTAAATATAACTTGTGTTGTGAACACAGTTGCCTTGATTTCTTTGTATGTATGGATTACTTGGGGTGTTACTGATATCTGGTGAAAATCTCAGGTCAATGGCTCCATCAGAAATATGTTTAATGAGAAAAATGTTGATGTGTTTAATACTTATTTTCCCTGCTGTACATAGCTCAGTGTATTCCAATCAGCCACTGATCTGCTGACTTTGACATGGGGCAACAAAATTAAAAGACCTGTAAAAATGCCGGTGACTCTCAGCTAATCAGTAACAGCTGGCATCACCAGTTTCCATGCTTACAGCACATTTGTGTGACATCAGCAACGTCAGGACATGAAACTTGATACACTGGAGAGAGGAGAAATGCTCTGCAATGCTCCGTACTGTGGGTGTTTATATATCTACATATTTATTCCATCTAGCTACAACGTTCCGCACTGTGTGTTTATATACTCATATATTTATTCCATCCAGCTACAATGCTCTGCACTGTGTGTCTGTGTATATATATATATTTATAGTAATATGTACATATGTATATTAGCTGCTCTTGTTTTTTTTTTTTGTTTTTTTCTTGCCTTCTGATTGTTGCTCTGAGTGTTGCTATCCCTGTGCTGTTGCAATCCTGGAATTTCCCCATTGTGGGACTAATAAAGGCTTATCTTATTTTATCTTATCTTATATGCAGGAGATCAGACCTGCGCCTCCTTGAAGTTTAAAAAGCCATGAAGGGTTGTTGAGGTGTTAATTTATGCTAATGGAAGCCGCAATTACAACTCGACAATTTTAGTCTGAATGTGGCTTTAGTTAATTTTGAAAAGAAGCAAGAAGCAGCTAGTAATAGTAATTAATTACCAATTTTCAGTAACTTGCCAAACACTGTTGGTCAGAAATAATTGTGGTATAAATTAAAAACAGTTTGGTGTAGCAGAACAGCCCATTTAGAATCTATATGGCAACATCTGGCTGTAAAAGGTCAAATACTGAACCTGGTCTCCTGCACCGATGTCCTCTTGATCCCTGCCTTCAAACACGCAGTCTGATATCTCCACACACTGAGGCTCCAAAGCTACAAGTACGTTACAGGTCTTGTAGTCAAACCCTGTACATGACAGTGAAGGCCAAAAATGAACAACAGTATTTAACATCAAATGTAGACACTACATGACTTCTACCTTATCAAACTGGAATATTTATGTTGTACCTTTTGAAGAGTCATCATAGCCAATCTTCTTTATGGTATTTCGTACTACTGTCTGGAGATCCACTGTAGCTTTAGATGTCACTTCACCAACCAGCAGAATCATTCCCGTCTTTGTCACACATTCTGTAACATTTAATCCAATTTCTGTTTAAATGTGTTCATTTAAACAATTTTGTTGTACTGTACAACTGTACAATGACAATAAAGCCTATTCTATTCTACTCTTATTATATTTCTGTCCATACAAATACAAATATATTGACAAAGAAAGAACAAACAATGGCAATCCCACAATAACATAAGATTAATTCAACTTAGATTATTGGTAGAATTTCAACATTTTTAATGAAAGTGCCTTAAATTTTCTTGATAAAGTGCTGTAATATTTCTTCAGTATAAAGTTTTTTTTGGTTATCTTTTAAACTTGTGAAATGTGAGACCAACTTTTAAATTATCTATACAATTATTCCATAAATTAGCCCCATGACAGAAAACATTGTACTTTGACTGAAAGATTATACGCTCAGTTACAGTTCATTACTATTTATTTATTTAAGCCAATTCACTTTGAGACAATACCAATGGTCAAGGTTTAATTACGTGAATCGGATATTTTTATTCTTCCACACATTTTTGGGTCACTAAATCCTTTGTACTTTATGTAGAAACTTAATTCTGGTAACATTTTGTTCAGCTTTTTAAGGGCATTTATGCTTTGAATTTTTCTATTTAATAACTTCCAGCCATCCATTCATCCATCCATCAATTTTCTACCGCTTTTCTGGGGATCCAGATCGTGGAGGCAGCAATCCAAGTAGAGAAGCCCATACTTCCCTCTCCCCAGCCACCTCCTCCTGCTCTTCTGAGAGGACACCAAGGCGTTCCCATGGCCAGCTGGGAGACTTTTGGCCCTTTTCCACTAGTACCTATTCAGCCCTATTCGCCTCGATTCTACTTGGTTTGTAGTGTTTTTAAAAAAAAAGTTACCTACTTCAGTGAGGTTCCAAACTGTGCTGAGTCAAACTGAAAATATGGCATCAACAGATTGCAGGCCACTGATTGGCCAGGGCGTAACGTCAGTGGATGAGAGTGACGTCTTCACAATATTCAAAACCGCCATTTGTAAATTTGGCTGTGAGTTTTTATTATTTCTGTGATAATAATGAAATAAATGGCTACACACAAATCAACACCGTCACGAAACACTCAACATCTTCCCCGTGAGCAGCCATCCGGTCGGACACCTCCTGGTATTTCATTTCGGAACGCCCCACTGGCGCCGGGGCTGAAAAGTTCATATCGTGGTCAAATTTGACCAAATGTGGTTATTTTCAACAGTCTCCCCGTCAGTGTGCACAGTTCTTCTATCGGTGATGCAGCACCTAGATCCCTGCACTTGAAAAATAAACTACATTTGGTCAAATTTGACAACTATGAACTTTTCAGCTCCGTCGGCCCTGCTGCGGCAGAGCGACACAAAAAGAAAAAGTATACCAGGAGGTCTTGAAGCTGATGGCTGTTCACGGGGAAGCTGGTGAGTGTTTTATGATTTTAAGCATCTTTTACATTATTTATCAGTAAAAACATCAGCATGTTAACAACATAACGGAATAACGGGCCGCCTTCCTGTACTGAACCCACCCATTTGAGGTGGTACTCAGTTGGAATGGAAAACCAACCACACTGCGTCGAACTGAGTAGAGTCGAGGCGAGTAGGGCTGAGAAGGTGCTAGTGGAAAAGTGGCTAAAGTGGCTATAGTCTCTCCGGCGTGTCTACAGAGAAAGCTCATTTCAACCGCTTGCATCCGTAATCTCATTCTTTTGGTCATTACCCAAAGTTCATGAACATAGGTGAGGGCAGGAATGTAGATTTAGTTGTAAAACAACAGCTTTGCTTTAGAGTTCAGCTCCTTCTTCACCACAACAGACCAGTACAATGTCTGCATCACTGCAGATGCTGCTCTGATCCGTCTGTCGATCTCCCACTCCATTTTCCCGTCGCTCGTGAATAAGACTCCGAGATAAGCTCCTCTATGTGGGGCAAGGGCCTGTCCCTGACCCGGAGAGGACAATCCACCCTTTTCCAGCTAAGCACCATGGACTCAGACTTGGAGGTACTGATTCTCATCCTGGCCACTTCACACTCAGTACCAAACAGTCCAGTAAGACCTGTAGGTCTTTGCTCGATGAAGCCAACAGGACAACATCATCTGCAAACAGCAGAGATGACATCCTGTGGTCACCAAACATGACACCCTCTGTTCCTTGGCTGTACCTAGATATCCTGTCCATCAATATAATGAACAGGATCAGTGTTAACTTAAAAATGCCAAGGGTTTAACTTCCTTTAATTTAAAGCTTTTTCAGGTTTTATGCTCATGGTATTCAGCTTTAAGCTATTTTAGCTTTTACGCTAATTATTCAGGTTTTGATTTTAACCTACAACTTTCATTCATTCATTCATCTTCTACGGCTTAATCCTTTTCTGGTCGTGGGAGAGCCTATCCCAGCATCTCTGGACGACAGGCACGCAGGGTACACCCTAGACAGATTGCCAGTCCATAGCAGGGTCACCTACAACCTTCAGTTTTATTTATTACCTCCGCCAGGCCGAAGGCCAGGAGGAGGTTATGTTTTTGCCAGCGTTTGTCTGTCTGTCTGTTTGTCTGTCTGTTTGTTTGTCTGTTGGTTAGCAAGATAACTCAAAAAGTTTTGGACGGATTTCGATGAAACTTTCAGGCCTTGTTGGAAATGGTACAAGGAAGAACTGATTAAATTTTGGGGATGATCCGGATCACCATCTGGATACAGGAATTTTTTAAAGGATTCTTTAACATTGTGAGATACGGCCATTTTCAACATGTGTGCAGGGGCAATAGAGGGCGCTGGTCGTCGTGTCTGACGAACACAAACTCCGCGTTGTTCAAAGTTTTAGGCACAAAAGCACGCGGAAAACAGTGGTGGGCAGGGCCCGCCAGCGTGCCTGTGTTTGCGCTACGCTGCAAAAGCTGAGACGGGCAGGTGTCCGGCACGGGATTATTTGGCAGAAATTCCCCGGGCAGCCATAGGGGCTGCGCAAAAACCAGCTCTCTGCTGGGGAAGCTTCCAAATCCTCTTTTTTTCCGCGGAGCGCAAACCCAATAAAACCCACGGCAGCCTATCTACCCAATTTGCATCCGTCAAAACTGTGGTGGGCAGGGCCCGCCAGCGTGCCTGTGTTTGCGCTACGCTGCAAAAACTGAGACGGGCAGCTGTCTGGCGCGGGATTATTTGGCAGAAATTCCCCGGCCAGCCATAGGGGCTGCGCAAAAACCAGCTCTCTGCCGGGGAAGCTTCCAAATCCTCCTTTTTTCCGCGGCGTGCAAACCCAATAAAACCCACGGCAGCCTGTCTACCCAATTTGCATCCGTCAAAACTGTGGTGGGCAGGGCCCACCAGCGTGCCTGTGTTTGCGCTACGCTGCAAAAACTGAGACGGGCAGCTGTCTGGCGCCGGATTATTTGGCAGAAATTCCCCGGCCAGCCATAGGGGCTGCGAAAAACCAGCTCTCTGCCAGGGAAGCTTCCAAATCCTCTTTTTTTCCGCGGAGCACAAACCCAATAAAACCCACGGCAACCTGTCTACCCAATTTGCATCCGTCAGTGAAGCCCTCAGTGCTGCTTTCAGTGATCTATGAAAACGCTCGCAGCCTGGGACTTTGCACATGAAGGAGATGGACACAACACCAACACTTCAGTTTATTACCTCCGCCAAGGAGGTAATGCTTTTACTACTGAACCACTAATCCTATCATTGTGAATCCAATTGCTAGTCATATGTTTTCATGGTCAAGGAATCTGAAAACATACACACAAACACTGTATTGGGGGGAACTGTGGCGCTTGGCGGAGGTCTGCGCTCTCCGAGTGCTTTTCTAGTTTATTTATTCATTCATTTATCCATTCATTTATTCATTAGCACTTCAGGAAAGTATTGTTAAGCTTACAGCATTCTACACAGCATTTTTCTAGGAAATACAAATTTTCTGTCATGATTGACAATAATTAGACAGCTCACGTGCAGGGAATGACACCAAAGGAAACACACAGTGACACAGAATAACAAGTTTGGCTGAATTTTATTAATGCAAAAGAACGCCTCTGCAAGGCAAAAACGCCACTCGCCAGGGGAAACACACAGCCTGAAACAAGAGACGAGAGCAGATGAATTAGGGGGGAGACAAAACAAGGGAAAATAGGACAACACTCACGTGGGAGTATAACAGAGCCCGGCAGAAGAACCCAGTACTTACAGCGAACCTCCCGATGAAGTAGGATGGCAAGGTTAGAGCTGGGTAAGATGTCTGACTGGATGATGACAGTCGCTGATGTGGTGATGATGATGGGGCAGGTGAGCACACAACAACCCTGGAGACGCACCACAAAGGAGGTAGCAATTTGTTAAGAGGTAAGCAAATGGTTAAAGGGTTATTCAAGTTTAAGGAAAATAGATATTCACTTTTGAAGCAGGTAGTATACCCAACGAGCCAGCGCCGAGGCGTTGAAGAGAAGATCTATTTAAGCACTGGCGAGTCAGAGGAGCAGGTGCATCTCATCACGCAGGTGGAGATAATTACCCGCAGAGTAGGTGAAGGTTGAACCGGACAGGCGGGGGAGGAGTGCGCTCATCAGACCATGACATTGCTCCCCCCTCAAGGAACGCCTCCTTTCGGTCCACTGGGCTTGGTGGGATGTGCCTTGTGAAAGGCCCGGACCATCCCCTTGTTGGAACCAGCAATCCACGACCTTTCTTCTGGTCCGTAGCCCTTCCAGTGGACGAGATATTGGATTCCCCGACACCAATGGGGAACGTCCAGAATCCTCTGGACCGTGTAGGTGATCTGGCCGTCAATGATCCAAGGGGGAGCAGGCGGCTTCGGGGGAGGACAGAGAGGGCTGGCAGAGAGGGGTTTGATCTTGGTGACGCGGAAAGTGGGGTGTATTCGCATTGCCGGCAGGAGCTTCAAGCGGACCATGACGTCGTTGATAATCTTGGAGATGGGAGATGGACCCAGGAAATGAGATTTCCTGGACTCCGTCTTCAATGGTACTGTACCTGGACCGCTGATAACCACACCTGCTGCCCGATGGAATACTTAGGAGCCGGAGCTCGCCTGCAATCAGCGTATTGGCGATTCAGTTCGGCTGACCAGGCAAGGGCAGCACAAATGGCTTTCCATAGCCAGCGACAGCGACGTGCGTGGGCCCCCACTGATGGAACTGCCACGTCCCTCTCCACCATGGGTAATAAGGGAGGGGTGTACCCCATGGATGTCTCAAATGGGGTCAACCCGGTGGCCGTTGAGACAGCAGTGTTGTGGGAGTACTCCACCCAGGTCAGGTGGGTACGCCATGAACTTGGGTTGGAGGCTGCCACGCACCTCAGGGTGGCCTCCAGGGATTGGTTGGCACGCTCAGCCTGCCTGTTACTCTGTGGATGATACCCAGATGTGAGGCTGACAGTCACGCCAAGGGAGCGGCAGAAGGCTTTCCAGATTTGAGACGTAAACTATGGGCCCTGGTCAGACACAATGTCCATGGGAATGCCATGTAACCGGATGATGTGGTTGGTGAGGAGGTTCACCGTTTCAAAAGCAGAAGGTAGTTTGGGGAGAGGCACCAGGTGGATCGCCTTGGAGAAGAGATCCACACAGGTGAGGATAACAGTGTTACCCTTGGACAGAGGAAGTCCAGTGACAAAGTCCAAGGCAATATGGGACCAGGGCTGATGAGGGATGGGGAGTGGATGAAAAAGGCCAGAAGGAGGCGAGGAGTCTGTCTTGTTGCAGGTGCAGGTCTGACAAGCATTGACGTACTCCCGGACGTCAGTTCACAGGGTGGACCACCAAAACACCCGACAAATGAAGTTAATAGTCCGGGTAATGCCAGGCTGGCAGGCAAAAAAGCTGGTGTGGCCCCACTTGATGACGTCGCTGCGAAGAGAGTCCAGGACAAACAGTCGATCATCAGGGCCCCCTTCTGGTATGGGCTCTGTGGATAGAGCCTGCTGGGCCCTCCGTTCAATGTCCCACAAGAGTACTCCAAGGAAACAGGAGGGTGGGACAATGGATTGGGGAAGGGAAGGAGGGGTAGGGGGGTCAGGACAGAACTGGTGGGAGAGAGCGTCCGGTTTAATATTGTGGGAGCCAGGCCTATAAGTAATGTTAAGATTGAATCTAGCAAAGAATAGGGTCCAGCGGGCCTGCCTGGCATTCAGCCTGAGGGCCGACTGAAGATATTCTAAATTTTTATGGTCGGTCCACACAATTACAGGCTGGGGTGCTCCCTCCAACCAATGCCTCCACTCCTCCAGGGCCAACTTAATGGCCAACAGCTCCCGCTCTCCTACGTTGTAATTCCTCTCCGCAGGTGTGAGCCGCCAAGAGAAATATGTGCATGGATGGAGCTTCTGATCTGAGGCTGAGCGCTGCGATAGGACAGCACCCACCCCCGAGTCAGAAGCATCCACCTCTAAAATGAACTGGAGCTGGGGGTTAACCTGGGCCAAGATAGGGGCGTTGGAGAACAGACCTTCAATTTGTGAAAGGCCCATTCAGCTGCCTTGGACCAACTAAAGGGCACTTTTATCGAGGTCAACTGGGTCAGAGGCTGTGCTACCCCATTATAGTTTCTGATGAAACAGCGATAAAAATTTGCGAACCCCAAGAAGCATTGAAGCTCCGTACAGGAGTGGGGTGTAGGCCAATTTAGCACAGCCTCCACCTTGGCAGGGTCGGCCCTTAGCTCTCCTTCAGCCACGATAAAACCCAGGAATGAAGTGGAGCTGGTGGAAAACTCACACTTCTCGGCTTTAACGTAAAGCTGATTCTCCAGGAGCCGTTGCAAAATGGTCCGGACATGGACTGTGTGTTCCTCTGGCGTGCATGAAAAAATCAAAATGTCGTCGAGATAAATGAAAACAAATTGACTGACCATATCGTGGAGGACGTTGTTGATCATCCATTGGAAGACGGCGGGGGCATTGGTGAGCCCAAATGGTGTCACCAAATATTCAAATTGTCCTAGGTGTGTTTTAAAAGCCGTCTTCCACTCATCCCCTTCGCAAATGCGAACCAGATGGTATGCGTTCCGCAAGTCCAATTTAGTAAAGACTCGCACGCGCTGAAGGAGCTCAAATGTGGAGTTGATCAGGGGCAGAGGATACTTGTCCTTAACAGTAATGGCATTAAGCTCACGATAGTCAATGCACGGGCATAGGGAACTGTCCTTCTTACCAACAAGAAAAAATCCTGCCCCAAGAGGAGCCGATGAAGGCCGAATGAAACCGGCATTCAGAGAATCTTTAATATAGCTCTCCATTGCCTCCCTCTCCGGCCCAGAAATACTGTAGAGCCAGCTGGATGGCAGCCGTGCACCCGGGAGAAGGTCTATAGCACAATCATAAGAGCGATGGGAGGTAAAAAAAAGCGCTCTAGACTTGCTAAAGACCTCTCCGAGGTCATGATAGAGAGGTCCAGTGGCTCGACCGGAGGGGAAGAGATGGATAGCATAGGTGAACACTTGGCCGAACTGAAACAGGATGCCAAACAATGCGGGCTCCAGGAAGAGATGGAATAATTAGCCCAATTAATAATAGAGTTATGCTTCCAGAGCCGCAGGTAACCGAGAACCAACAGGTGACCAGATATAGGAAGAATATAAAATGAAATTGTCTTCCGGTGGTTGTTGGAAAGAAGGACAGATACTGGCTCAGTTTTCTTGGTGATAGTAGCCACCTTTTCGCCCAATAATGTAATAACATTTAGGGTCCTGGGCAATCTGATTGTAGGGATGCCTACATCCCGTACGAAACGTGCAGAAATGAAATTCTGCTCTGCCCCTGAGTCAATCAAAGCCTTAGCCCTCCTCTCAACCCCCGGAAATTGAATAAGAACCAAAATAGATAAGGTGCCAGGGCAATGATTGGATTTCCCGCCCGTCAGATCTCCCATGACTATTGACGGGCCACATCTTTGTGGCTTCAGCTGACACAGCTGCAGTGTGTGCTTGAGAGAGCCACAATACATGCAGGTGCCAATTCTCCTTCGCCGCTGGCGTTCCTCCAGAGTCAGACGGACCCGGCCGAACTCCATAGGCTCAGAAAAAGAATCGGCTCCAGCTGTGTTAGCAGCTGAAGGGAATGTGCGCGCACTGGGCAGGTGGGAGGGGCTATGTGCTCCTTCGCGCGCTTGTGGTATCGGTTGTCAAGATTGACAGCCTGATCAATTAAACTGTCCAAGGAAGAGGGAACCGCATGGATTGCTAGGCTGTCCCAGAGGTGTTCATTTAAGCCCTGGAGGAAGATGCTTCGTAGCAAAATGTCATTCCATCCCGAGTCCGCCGCGATGACCCGAAACTCCACAGAGTAGTCGGCAGCTGACCAGCTACCCTGACGGAGTGACATTAAGTGGCTCATGATGTTTCCTTCGCTTTCTGAATCGTCAAACACACAAGTGAATTCACCCACAAATCTTTCAAAAGAATAAGTGGGACCCTCCAAACTGTCGAGAACGGCTTGGGCCCAGCTGAGGGCCCTATACAGCCGAACATGGCATAAAAAACCCTGCATTTCCCCACCTCCCCCACATACGGGGCAGGTGAGGGAACGGAGGTGGTTCAGCGTACAATGGAAGAAACTGGGGCAACAGGCGAAGGGACAGGCACCGGCTGAGACAGGGCCTAAATGCCTGGCGACCGTGCCCAGCTGCTGTGTAATGGTTGGCAGCTGTTGAGTCAGCACAGCCACCTGCCTCTCTGTGGCATCTAAATGGTCTAAAGCAGAGTGTTCCGCTGATGTCACTCCCGCTGAGCTTGCAACGTGGCTGGTTCGTTCTGTCATGATTGACAATAATTAGACAGCTCACGTGCAGGGAATGACACCAAAGGAAACACACAATGACACAGAGTTACAAGTTTGGTTGAATTTTATTAATGCAAAAGAACGCCTCCGCAAGGCAAAAACGCCACTCGCCAGGGGAAACACACAGCCTGAAACAAGAGACGAGAGCAGATGAATTAGGAGGGAGACAAAACAAGGGAAAATAGGACAACACTCACGTGGGAGTATAAGAGAGCCCGGCAGAAGAACCCAGTACTTACAGCGAACCTCCCAATGAAGTAGGATGGCAAGGTTAGAGCTGGGTGAGGTGTCTGACCGGGTGATGACGGTTGCTGATGTGGTGATGATGACGGGGCAGGTGAGCACACAACAACCCTGGAGACGCACCACAGAGGAGGTAGAAACCTGTTAAGAGGTAAGCAAATGGTTAAAGGGTTATTCAAATTTAAGAAAAATAGATATTCACTGCTGAAGCAGGTAGTATACCCAACGAGCCAGCGCCGAGGCGTTGAAGAGAAGATCTATTTAAGCGCTGGCGAGTCAGAAGAGCAGGTGCGTCTCATCACACAGGTGGAGATAATTACCCGCAGAGTAGGTGAAGGTTGAACCGGACAGGCGGGGGAGGAGTGCGCTCACCAGACCATGACATTTTCTAGTTTATTTTTTCTAGTTTATTTAGTACAGGGGTCAGCAATCACCACGGCTCTTGCACCCCCTGCTGTGGTTCCCTCCAATTAGATCTCAAAATGACATGGGAATAATAAAGACCATTTTAATCATTTTAATTTTCAACTGAAATGCATGCTTCTGTAAACGTAATATATATATATATATACTGTATATATATATATATATACACACTACCGTTCAAAAGTTTGGGGTCACTTAGAAATTTCCATATTTTTGAAAGAAAAGCACTGTTTTTTTCAATGAAGATAACTTTAAACTAATCAGAAATACACTCTAATATCTAATATACATTGCTAATGTGATAATGACTATTCTAGCTGCAAATGTCTGGTTTTTGGTGCAATATCTACATAGGTGTATAGAGGCCCATTTCCAGCAACTATCACTCCAGTGTTCTAATGGTACAATGTGTTTGCTCATTGCGTCAGAAGGCTAATGGATGATTAGAAAACCCTTGTGCAATCATGTTAGCACAGCTGAAAACAGTTTAGCTGGTTAGAGAAGCTATAAAACTGACCTTCCTTTGAGCAGGTTGAGTATCTGGAAAAAATTATTATTTCAAATACAAATCATTATTTCTAACCTTGTCAATGTCTTGACTATATTTTCTATTCATTTTACAACTCATGGTGGTAAATAAGTGTGACTTTTCATGGAAAACACAAAATAATTGTCTGGGTGACCCCAAACTTTTGAACGGTAGTGTATATATATATATATATATATATATATATATATATATATATATATATTAATGTTTTATTATGTTGTCAACTAAAGAATTCAAAGATTCAAGATTTAGAGATTCAAAGATTTTTATTTGTCAATACTTCTATACAGTATGTACAGCGCATACAGTAGAATTGAAATGCTGTTTCTGTCTTAGTGGTGTGTACAGTATATAAGACAAGAAGGAATAAGGATGGAAAACAACAACAATCTATGTACACACAGCGTTCATCTAAATCTGGCTCTATATTGAAAGACATGTGCAATGCAATTGGTTTGGTAGATGTGTGGCGGCTTTTTAATCCGTCCACAAGGGATTACACTTTTTATTCCACTGTTCATAATGTGTTTTCCAGGATTGATTATTTTTTAATGTCAAAATTTTCTGTTTCTTCTGTAAATTCGAGCTTCATTGGTAGCATAATACTATCAGATCATGCCCCTGTTTTTTTACATATGATCCCACCTTGTCAGTTGAAAAAAAATTCTAAATGGAGGCTTAATTCAAGCTTTCTTTTTAATCCAGATTTTGTGTCCTCTTTGAAAGCAGAGATCTCCTTATATCTTGAGACAAACTGGGATTCTGCTCCCTCTGCCAGGGTTGCTTGGGAGGCCTTTAAGGCATTTATTAGGGGACATATTATTCAATATGCATCTTTTAAAAAGAAAACTAACATTGCTAAACAGATTGATTTGGAGAGGAGAATAGCTATATTAGAGACTTCATTCAAACAAGACACAAATTTAGTAAATTTGTCACCCCTTCTGAAGCTTAAGTATGAGCTGAATTCAATTCTAACACAAAAAGTTGAATTTTCCCTATTTCGTCTTAGGCACAAACAATTTGAGGAGGGGGATAAAGCTGGCAAAATGCTGGCTAGATATATTAAAATGAAAGAAGCTCAGTGTACTATACCTGCTATTAGGACACAGGATGGTACTCTGGTGTCAGACTTAAATGAAATTAATGGTGCTTTCAGAGAATTTTACACCTCGCTTTATTCTTCTGAAATGGAGGCTGGATCTCAAGAGATCTATGCATTTTTATCATCCCTATCTTTGCCCTCCCTAACGAAGGAACAAATAGACTTACTTGACGCCCCAATTACTTAAAGAGGAAATTGTGAAAGTGATTAAGAGCTTCCCGACTGGAAAGGCACCGGGCCCTGACGGATTCACTGCAGAATTTTACAAGGCCTGTGTTGATGAGCTTTCTCCTTTACTTTTAGAAATGTTTGCGGAATCTTTTGAACAAGGCCGTTTGCCCCCTTCTTTAACAGAGGCTTTCCTTTCGCTTATTTTAAAAAGCAATAAAGATCCGTTAGAATGTAAGAATTATAGACCAATTAGTCTTATAAACTGTGACTGTAAAATTCTCTCCAAAATTTTGGCATTAAGATTAGATAAAGTAATGATATCTCTTATAAATCCTGATCAGGTGGGTTTTATTCGTTCCAGGGGTGCGGCAGACAATATTAGGCGATTTATTGATATCATATGGTTAGTTCAAAATGATCCCTCACTTGCACACCTCTCTCCAGTGGCAGCCCTCTCCCTGGATGCTGAAAAAGCATTTGACAGGGTTGAGTGGCAGTATCTCTTTGCAACTCTAGAGACTTTTGGTTTTGGTTCAAAGTTTCTTTCTTGGATTAAATTACTATATAATGAACCTAGAGCTTCAGTGACATCAAATCGAGTTACATCACAGTCTTTTAGACTTTATAGGGGTACGCGCCAGGGCTCCCCTTTAAGTCCCTTGCTTTTTGCTTTGGCATTAGAACCATTAGCTGTTGCTATCCGCAAAGACGGCAATTTTCCAGGTATTCAGGTCCATGGCAGTACCCATAAGATAATGTTGTATGCTGACGATGCATTGGTACTGATTACACAATCTCAAAAATCAATTCCAGCTCTCCTTAAAATTATTAACCAATTTTCACGTTTGTCTGGTTATAGAGTTAACTGGATAAAATCAGAAATTCTCCCTCTAACATCTTATTGCCCTAAAACACTGTTTACATTTGGTCAAAATATAGGCTTCTCTTGGCCAAAATTAGGAATTAAATATCTTGGCATCCTGTTTCCTCACACTTTATCAGATCTGATTCAGATTAATTTTGAACCCTTGCTTGAAAAATTTAAAATAGACATAGAAAGGTGGTCACCTCTTTTTTTGTCTCTCTGGGGCAAGGTCAATGTTATTAAGATGATTTGTGCACCCCGATTTAATTACCTTCTGCAATCTCTTCCTCTTAGGATCCCAGTTGGTTATTTTCGACAATTTGATAGGCTGTGCAATAAGTTTTTATGGAATGGTAAGCGCCCTAGATTAAAGTTGAAAAGATTGCAGAAGTCTATAGATTCAGGAGGTTTGGGGGTCCCAAATTTGGTTTTATATCATTACGCTTTTAGTCTTAGACATTTGATTCATTGGGCTCTCCCCCCTGAGAGAGCTCCCCCTTGGTTTTATTTGGAGAGTTATTTGAGCAGCCCTCTTCCCCTAGTACATCTAATCACAATTAAACTGTCTTCTGAATTTCAGTCGCATCCTATTATATCCTTTTTACAATACGTTTGGAAGAGAGTTGCTTCTATACTAGAGTTTAGCTCTCATCTTCATTCTATGGCTTCTATTTGGCTTAACCCAAGTCTCCATATTGGAAAATCCCCATTTATGTGGAAAATCTGGGTGAAAAAGGACATCTTGATGTTAAAAGATCTATATGAAGGGGGAGCTCTCAAACCATTTGATGTTCTACGGGCACAGTATGGACTACCACAGAATCAGTTTTGGAAATATTTACAACTTCGACATCTGCTGTGTCAAGTCTTTGGATCTACAACTACCCCTCCTCCTGATGTAGATTGGTTCATCCAGGCTTTGAGTTCCTGTGGCAAAAGATCTAAGGCCTCAAATTTCTATTTAATGCTCCTTAAGAGCTCAAATAAAGATTCTACATTCCTTAAACACGTATGGGAAAAAGATCTGAATTCACAATTTACTGATGTTGAATGGGCAAATATTTTAAAGAATGGGAAGAAAGTGTCTAGGGAATTGAAAACCAGACTTGTTCAATTTAAAATTTTGAATCGATTTTACTGGACACCTCGTAAAATGTTGAGAGCGAATCTCATTCACTCTTCAAGCTGCTGGAGATGTCTACAGGGGGAGGGGACATTAATCCATATGATCTGGAGTTGTCCGGTAATACAGGACTTTTGGTTGCAGATCCATAGACATATTATGACAATTGTTAAACAAGAAGTGCCATTTACTCAGAGACTTTTTGTCCTCGGGGATCCATCAATGATTCAGGACCCAATCTCTGATGCCGAGTGGATTCAGACTGCTTTGATGCTGGGCCGAAAGTTGATCACTTTTTACTGGAAATCTTCCTCTGCCCCACCCGTAGCTCAATGGCTCAGGGAGTTGGGCAAGCTTGCTGCACTAGAACGCCTTTCATATAAACTTCTGGACAGGATGGACAGCTTCTATAATAAGTGGGGATCCTATCTTACCTTTATAGGTGTAGTAGATTAAGCTAATCATCTTAAGAGTATTAGGGTGGAAATGGAATGTTTTATCCTCTCACTGGGTATACTTGTTTTTTGTTTTGTTTTTTTTGTTTGTTTTTTTTTGTTTGTTTCTGTTTTATTTTCTAAATTGAAAACCCAATAAAATTCAAATTACAATCTATGTACACTAATGCTACCCATAGAGCAAATGACAGTAAAAACACAGCAATCCTCTGAAGGCTTATTTTTGCTAAGTGACTTCAACGCTCGCGTCGGAGCAGACTAGGCAGGATGAACGCGAGCGGACAGAGGCTGCTGGAATTCTGTTGTCATCACGGCCTCTGCATTACAAACTCCTACTTCAAGTGTAAAGAGCTGCGGAAAGTGTCTTGGAGACACCCCCGGTCCCATCACTGGCACCAGCTTGATCTTGTCATCACCAGAAGAGCGGACCGCAGCAGTGTTCTTCACACAAGAAGCTATCACAGCGCTGACTGTGATACAGATCATTCCCTTGTTGCCAGGAAGGTCAGACTGAAGCCAAGAAGATCCACCATACCAAAACAAAGGGTCGCCCCCGCATCAACACTTGTGGAACTTCCAATCCGATCAAGGCTCAAACCTTTGCTGACAGCCTTCAGAGGAAACTTGAAGCTCACCTCCAGTCCGATATCCCAGGCGACGTGGACGCCAAATGGAACCACCTTCGCAAAGCCATCTACAACTCAGCCATGACCGCATTCAGAAACAAAGAACGCAAGAATGCTGACTGGTTCGAGGCTCACTGGGATAAAATGCAGCCAGTTACAGAGGCCAAAAGAAAAGCACTGCTGGCTCACAAGCAGAACCCTTGCCCAGGCACATGCGACGCCCTTCAAGCAGCAAGGAGCAGGGCCCAGCGGATTGCCTGCTGTTGCGCCAGTGAGTACTGGCAAAATCTGTGTGCCAACATTCAGGTAGCTGCTGATTGCGGATACGCCAAAGGAATGTATGAGGGCATCAAAACAGCTATCGGCCCCTCAAGCATCAAAACAGCACCGTTTAAAGCTAAGACAGGTGAAGCCATCACTGACAAGAGTAAGCAACTCCAGCGTTGGATCGAGCATTATCTTGAATTGTACTCGACCCAGAACATTGTGACAGACATTGCCCTCGACACCTTGCCTGGCCTACCAGTCATGGAGGAGCTTGACGAAATGCCCACGCTGAAAGAGCTCAGCAAAGTCATAGACTGCCTCGCCTGTGGCAAGGCTCCAGGGAAAGACGGTATCCCCCCAGAAGTTCTGAAACACGGGAAAACAGCCATCTTACAACCACTATACGATCTCCTCTGCCTTTGCTGGGAGCAAGGTCACATTCCCCAAGATATGAGAGATGCCAACATGCTATATAAGAACAAAGGCAACCACAGTGACTGTAACAATTACCGCAGCATCTCTCTTCTGAGCATAGTTGGCAAAGTCTTCACCCAGGTCACCCTGTTCTGCCTGCAGAGCCTCGCTTCGCGAGTCTATCCTGAGTCCCAGTGTGGCTTCAGAGCCGGAAGGTCCACAGTGGATATGATCATCTCCTTCCGTCAGCTGCAGGAGAAGTGTCGAGAGCAGCAGCAGCCATTGTTCCTTGCATTCGTGGACCTGACCAAAGCCTTTGACTTAGTTAGTCGAAGCGGGCTCTTCCAGATCCTGCGAAAGATTGGCGTCCCCCAAAGCTCCTTGCAATCATCTCCTCCTTCCACATGGACATGCATAGTACTGTTTGCTTTGATGAAGCCACCTCAGATGCCTTTCCTGTCAGCACTGGAGTGAAGCAGGGTTGTGTTCTAGCACCGACTCTCTTTGGGATTTTTTTTCTCAATGCTCCTCCACTACGCCTTTGCCGACTGTCCTGAAGGTGTCTACGTCCGCACGAAATCAGACGGAAAACTCCTCAACATCGCAAGACTTCGTGCTAAAACCAAAGTCTATGAGGTCCTCATACGTGAGCTGCTGTTTGCAGACAATGCTGCTCTAGCATCGCACAGCGAGGAGGGCCTGCAGCACCTGGTTGACAAACTGTCCCACGCCTGCAAGGAGTTCAGGCTCATTATCAACCTCAAGAAAGCCAACATGATGGCGCAAGACGCTGTCTCCTCTCCTGTCATTACCATTGACAACACACAGCTGGAGGTTGTGCACACCTTCACCTACCTAGGGTCCACTGTTTCAAACACGCTCTCGCTGGACACCGAGATCAGCTCCAGAACCACCAAAGCAGCTGCTGTCATGGCCAAACTCAACAAGCGTGTGTGGAACAACAATCTGCTGAGTTTGAAGACCAAGCTACTCGTCTACCAAGCTTGCGTGCTGTCCATTCTCTTGTATGGCAGCGAGTCCTGGACAGCCTATGCCAGGCAGGAGAAGCGGTTAAACGGGTTCCACCTCCACTGTCTTCGGCACCTTATACACATCAAGTGGCAGGACAGAGTCCCCAACACCGAGGTCCTTGAGCGCGCTGACTTGATAAGCATCCCTGCATTTCTCAGCCAGAGACAACTCCGGTGGCTTGGCCACCTGCACCGCATGCAGCCTGACCGCCTGCTGAGAGAAATCCTTTATGGAGAACTGCGGGTGGGTGTCTGCCGTGTGGGCCGACCGCTGTCGCGTTTTAAAGATGTCTGCAAACGCGACATGTAGTGTGCGCAGATCAACGCCAATAACTGTGAGGTTATTGCCAAAGATAGAGTCACCTGGCGCCACAGTGTCAAAGAGGGTGTTCTCAAGATGGAAGCGAACATGAGAGTCCAGATGGCGATGAAGCGTGCGGCGAGGAACGAACGCGCAGCATCAGCATGTGCACCATCCATCTTCATCTGCGCCAACTGCTCCAAAGACTGCCACTCAAGGATTGGGCTGCACAATCATTCCAGGCGCTGCTCCAACCCTTGATGCGCTAACCATCGCCTCTTCGAGATGAAGATGCCAGAAGAAGAAGACTTCTATATGTACAGCGCATACAGTAGAATTGAAATGCCATTTCTGTCTTAGTGGTGTGTGCAATATATAAGACAAGAAGGAATAAGGATGGAAAACAACAATCTATGTACAGTAATGCTAGCCATAGAGCAAATGACGGTAAAAACACAGCAATCCTATGTACAGTAAACCGTAATACCGGTAAATTGCAAGTTCAATGCGGTAATGGGGGTGCAGACAGTGACAGATTGGTCTGCACATGATCAGTATTGCAATGACAAACAACAGCAGGTATGGCATTTGTGCAAATGGTTGTAGTAAGGTGCAAGACATACAGCAGCAGATGTGGTACTGTTAGTGTGCCAAGTTTTTCTGTGCAAACAGCTGAGATAGAGTTATTGTGTGGGTGAGTGTGTTACAGTCCAGGGGCGGGGGGTGGGGGGTGGACAGAGTTCAGGGACCTGATGGCCTGGTGAACAAAGCTGTTTAGCAGTCTTGTGGAGTGGCACCGGAGGCTCCAGTACCTTCTTCCTGAGGGCAGGGGCTGAAGAGGGAGTGTGAGGGGTGGGAGGTGTCGCCTGCGATGTTGATGGCTCTGCGGGTGAGGCAGGTGTAGTAGATGTCTGAGAGGGAAGGCAGAGGGGCACCAATGATCTTGCTGGCAGCTTTCACTGTGCGTTGTAGAGTCTTCCGGCAGGAGGCGGTGCAGCTTCTGTACGACACAATGATGCAGCTAGTGAGGATGCTCTCAATGATGCCCCAGTAGAATGAGCACATGATGGGGGGTAGGACTCATGCTCTCCTCAGTTTGTGGAGGAAACAGAGGTGAGTGTGAGCCTTCTTGGCCAGTGATGTGGTGTTGTTAAACCAGGAGGGGTCCTCAGAGATATGCACCCCCAGGAACTCGGTGCTGCTCACCCTCTCCACAGCTGCCCCCTTGATGATCGGGGGGATGCTGTGTGTGTCCTCTCCTGAAGTCGACCACAATCTCCTTGGTTTTTCCCACGTTCAGGAAGAGATTATTGTCTTTACACCACTGGACCAGTTGGCTCACCTCATTTC
The DNA here is from genome assembly GCA_020510985.1 of Pholidichthys leucotaenia. Taxonomy (NCBI): domain Eukaryota; kingdom Metazoa; phylum Chordata; class Actinopteri; order Cichliformes; family Pholidichthyidae; genus Pholidichthys; species Pholidichthys leucotaenia. The sequence continues at coordinate 87,016,881 of CM035850.1, read as the reverse complement.
TGTAGTTGGCCTCTTCATTGTTTATGATGAGGCCCACCACTGTCGTGTCTTCTGCAAATTTGATGATGTGGTTGGTGCTGTAGGCTGGTACGCAGTCATGGGTCAGCAGGGTGAAGAGCAGCGGGATGAGCATGCACCCTTGTGGGGCCCCTGTGCTCAGTGTGATGGTGTGCCATATCTGGACAAACTTAATAGCGGGTTCATATGCATGGAAAGGCACTCCCCCCAGCAGCTGGCTGCTTATCCTCCCCACCCTCGGTAAGATACGGACAAATCCAGAATAAGAAAAATCACCAAGAAAAAGAGAAATAGATACTTTTCCAGAACAAGCACACAGCCTTTGCTGAAAATTAAAAAGCTGGAGATTGAGTGAAAAAGAGCTTCTGTATCCCAAACTCACAAATATAGACTGGCTGGAAAAGTTTCAGTTCATGGTGGACATGATGAATCATCTAAACTTGTTGAATAAACATCTCCAAGGAATGGGAAGTACAGCTGGTCTGTTTTATGCTCATGCAGGATGGTTGATTGCTGTTAATGGCTAAAGATAAAAAAAGACCCTCATTCACCTCCTTCTCCTTCCATCACATTGAAATTACTAAATAGCCTACAGATTAGTCTATTTTTTTTTAATAATTTCTATTTTTGTGATAGCCTTCAGCTGTTTGTCATGGTTTATTTATTTCAAAATGGGCTGTTTTTATCAAATATGAGAAGGATTCAAATGTCGGCCTACATAGTTTGATTTTCAGTTGAAGGTGCAGTGTGTAATATTTTTGATAATCTAAATTATGAAATTTAATGCAGCATAAAATCATTAGTTTTCACTGTTATATAAGTAAAGTCGTGAGCTCCGCCCTCCTCCGGTACATGTACTTTCCCATTTTGTTATTAGCATGCACGTGTTTTTACTTTAATAAATGTGCAAACTCAAAGAGAGTGTGTGGTGTCCTTGCTTCGCCCGTGGAGTGGGCGCTTTGTGACAGACAGGCTGACCCTCACCCCTTCAACCTCTGCAGCAATGCTGGCAGCACTCATACATCTATTTTCAAAAGACAACCTCTGGATATGACGCTGAGCACGTGCACTCAACTTCTTTGGTCGACCATGGCGAGGTCTGTTCTGAGTGGAACCTGTCCTGTTAAACCGCTGTATGATCTTGGCCACCGTGCTGCAGCTCAGTTTCAGGGTGATGGCAATCTTCTTATAGCCTAGGCCATCTTTAGAGCAACAATTCTTTTTTTCAGATCCTCAGAGAGTTCTTTGCCATGAGGTGCCATGTTGAACTTACAGTGACCAGTATGAGAAAGTGTGACAGCGATAACACCAAATTTAACACATCTGCTCCCCATTCACACCTGAGACCTTGTGACACTAACGAGTCACATGACACCGGGGAGGGAAAATGGCAAACTGGGCTCAATTTGGACATTTTCACTTAGGGGTGTACTCACTTTTGTTGCCAGCGGTTTAGACATTAATGCCTGTGTGTTGAGTTATTTTGCGGGGACAGCAAATTTACACTGTTATACAAGCTGTACACTGACTACATTGTATCAAAGTGTCATATCTTCAGTGTTGTCCGATGAAAAGATATAATAAAATATTTACAAAAATGTGAGGAGTGTACTCACTTTTGTGAGATACTGCATAAAATCTGAGATCAGTCTGTCAAACAGTTTGAGAGATATGTGTGAAACACACACACAGACAGAGATCTGTTGCATTTATCTACCTTATTCCTAGCCCCCATGATGCCTTGTGTGAATTATGGGCACAACTTCCAGTACTAGTTTAGAAAGTCGGGTAGTCACAGAAACTGGACACTGTCCTTGTTAAAAAAACAAAGACTTCGGCATCACAAATGCGGGAACACGGCCTTTTGCAAGTCAAAAAGAGTAATATAATCATATCACTGCCCACGACTATCGAGGGATGAGAAGATGACCTAAAAAAGTGGCCTCGCAAAAAGTAGCTCAGTTAGTTAGCTCCGCTGCTAAAATGCTAACGCTGTAAACAAATAAAAGCTCTGAGATATACAGTGGTGTGAAAAAGTGTTTGCCCCTTCCTGATTCCTCATTTTTTTGTATGTTTGTCACACTTAAATGTTTCAGATCATCAAACAAATTTAAATATTAGACAAAGATAACACAAGTAAACACAAAATGCAGTTTTTAAATGAAGGTGTTTATTATTAAGGGGGAAAAAAATCCAAACCTACATGGCCCTGTGTGAAAAAGTGACTGCCGCAACAACTGCAATCATGCATTTGCGAAAACTGGCAATGAGTCCTTTACAACGCTGTGGAGGAATTTTGGCCCACTCAGCTTTGCAGAATTGTTGTAATTCAGCCACACTGGAGGGTTTTCGAACATGAATCGCCTTTTTAAGGTCATACCACAGCATCTTAATTGGATTCAGGTCAGGACTTTGACTAGGCCACTCCAAAGTCTTCATTTTGTTTTTCTTAAGCCATTATGAGATGGACTTACTGGTGTGTTTTGGATCATTGTCCTGATGCAGAACCCAAGAGCGCTTCAGCTTGAGGTCACGAACAGATGGCCGGACATTCTCCTTCAGGATTTTTTGGTAGACAGCAGAATTCATGGTTCCATTTGCCACAGCAAGTTGTCCAGGTCCTGAAGCAGCAAAACAACCCCAGACTATCACACTACCACCACCATATTTTACTGTTGGTATGATGTTCCTTTTCTGAAATGCTCTGTTACTTTTACGCCAGATGTAATGGGACACACTGTCATGACTCGCCGCTCATCATCTGCCTCAGCTGCGCGCACACCTGCGCCTCGTCAGCCGCGAGCTATTTAGCCCACTCAGCCCTGTGCAGCGGTCTGGAGCCGTCTGTTCGCATCGGCACTTCTTCACAGCTGCATCGTCTCCAAAACGACTGCAAGACTACGCTTCTACGTAAGCATCCCATTCCCTTACCTTTTGCAAGTTTTCTCCCCTGTGCACAGGTGGATTCCCTGGCGGTGGACACCCCGTCATTGCCATCCTACCCTCACCGTCGTCACAGGCTCTGCAGGACGCTGTCTTCCGGGCTTCTCCCTTGGCCAACGCCAGCCACCTGTCATTCACAAGTAAGCGGCACACATCTCATAATCCCTGCCTTGGTGTGGTGCCCTTTACCCCTGTCCTCTGCTCTCTCCATAGGGTTGCCCGGCTGTACGGCGCTCCGTTCTGCTTCCTGTGCATCGGCGTTCACCCTCATCACATATACATATCTCACACATCCATCCATACACGCCTGCTTGTTGAATAAAGCTGTTAAATCTATCCTGAGCCTGCGTGCATGTTTCCTGAGCCGGACATTATGTCAGTACGGCTCCAGCAGAGCGGCTCAGCAGACAGCGGGCTCGCACGCCGTCTTTCCACCCTCGAGGCTCAGGTGGATTTAATAGCCCACCAACAGCAGGTGATATTGAATCAACTGGTTAACATCACTCACCGGTTAGACCGCTTGGACACCCAGCAGGCGTTCCCCTTGGCTCGTCAGGGAGGGGTAGCTCCTGCCGCTCCGGTGGCTGGCCAGTCTGCCACGGGAACGCCAACCCGACTCACACCTATCCCAACCCCCGCCCGCTTCAGCGGGAAGCTCGGCGGAGCGCAGGAGTTCATCATGCAGTGTGAGTCGGTGTTTCTGCGCGTTCCCGGGGATTTTCCCTTGGACCACAGCCGAATTGGCTATATTGGTAATCTCCTGGAGGGGCGAGCGTTAACTTGGGCTTACGCCGTTATGGCGAAGCCCAGTTACGCAAACCTCTCCTACAGCCAGTTCGTGCAGAGCTTTCTCGAGGTTTTTGATCATTCCCGGCGTGATAGCGTCCTCACTGACCGTCTCCTTGGTCTCCAGCAGGGAAGCCGGTCAGCGGCGGATTACGCTATCGACTTCCGGGTCGCAGCAGAGGAGGTGGGCTGGGGTGAGGCGTTACTCTGTGGTATCTTCCTCCACAGCCTCAGCTCTGGTCTGAGGGATGAGCTGGCCGGTCGAGACCTTCCGGAGACGCTCTCGGAGCTAATCTCCTTAACTATTAGCTTGGATAAAAGGCTGCATGAACGATCCACTGAGCGCAAGTTAATCGGCCGCTCGCGTGGAGGCTCCGTCCGCACGCCTCAAGCTCGCCCCCTGGCGTTACCTCCTCTGGAGTCTTCCGAGGAATCGGAGGCAATGGTGGTCGGTCGGTCAAGGCTCCCCCTAGCGGAGAAACAGCGCCGCCGGGAGTTGGGCCTCTGCATGTATTGCGGAGGTAATCAACACACCGTGGAGCATTGCCCGGAGAAGCCAAACGGGGAGGTCCGCGAGTCACTGTAGGGGGCCTTGCAGACTCTAACCGGTCAAATCCCCTCACTAGTCTATCACTGCCCATTCGATTTTGTCACAATGCCACGGGGCACCTCACACACGCACTGGTGGACTCAGGAGCAGAGCAGAGCTTTATTTCAAAGAGCCTGGCAACCCAATTGGGCATCCCCTGCCACCCTCTGGCCGCTCCTCTCAGCCTGGTCACCCTCTCCCGTGCGCCCCTTGGACAAGTGACTCATCGCACCCAGCTGGTCCCTGTTATCATCTCAGGTAACCACCGGGAGGATCTCACCCTGTACGTCCTGTCCTCCTCTGTGTCGCCTGTCATCCTAGTTTACCCCTGGTTGCGCCTGCACAACCCTGTGCTGGATTGGCAGACAGGAAGAATCGCTGCCTGGAGCTCCTTCTGTATGGGTACCTGCCTACAGTCTGCAGCCTGCGCCCCGTCCTCTCCCCCTCCGGCCAAGGACGCCGCGCCTCCGGATCTCACTCTGGTGCCCTCGGAGTTCCATGACCTGGGTCTCGTGTTTAGTAAGTCCAGGGCGATGTCTCTTCCTCCTCACCGGCCCTACGACTGCGCTATCAACATCCGCCCGGGGGCGCCCTTGCCATCCGGACGCCTCTACAGCCTGTCAGCGCTGGAGCGAGAGGCTATGGATAGCTACATCAAGGAGTCACTCAACGCGGGAATCATCCGCCCCTCCTCGTCTCCGCTCGGCGCAGGGTTCTTCTTTGTCTCTAAGAAGGATGGGTCACTCCGCCCCTGTATCGATTTTCGGGCCCTGAATGACATCATGGAGAAGGACCGTTACACCCTGCCTTTAATAGACACTGCCTTCCACTCCCTCCAGGGGGCAACCTGGTTCACCAAGTTGGATCTCCGCAGCGCGTACCACCTCGTCCGGATCCGGGCGGGGGATGAGTGGAAGACGGCCTTTCGAACACCTAGTGGTCACTTCGAGTATCTGGTGATGCCGTTTGGGCTGACCAATGCCCCCGCTGTGTTTCAACACCTCATCAACAACGTCCTGCGTGATTTCCTTGGCCTCTTCGTGTTCGTATGCCTGGATGACATCCTCATCTTCTCCAGGTCACGGGAGGAACACCAGGTCCACGTGAGGCGGGTCTTACAACGACTGCTGGAGAACAGGCTGTACGTCAAGGCCGAAGAGTGTGAATTTTACGCCAAGACCACCTCCTTCTTAGGATTCGTAATCTCACACAACCAAGTCCTTCCCGACCCCGCAAAGGTCAAAGTGGTGGTTGAGTGGCCCACGCCGACCTCTAGGAAGCAGGTACAACAGTTTATTGGGTTTGCCAACTTCTACCGCCGTTTTGTGCCCAATTTCGGTGCCCTCGTTGCCCCGTTGACCCGTCTCACTTCTCCCAAAAACTCCTTCCAGTGGACTGAAGAGGTCACAGCAGCGTTTCAAGCGTTGAAGACGGAGTTCTCCTCCTCCCGAGTCCTGACCCAGGTTGACCCCGCGCTGCAGTGTTTGGTGGAAGTCGACGTGTCTGATACGGGAGTGGGGGCGGTGCTGTCCCAGCGATCACCCACCGACGGGGTCAAGCGACCCTGCGCCTTCTTCTCACGACATCTGTCTCCGGCCGAGCGTAACTACAACGTCGGGGACAGGGAGCTTCTCGCCATCAAGCTCGCCCTGCAGGAGTGGCGCCACTGGCTGGAGGGGGCTGCGTTGCCGTTCGTGGTGCTGACGGACCACAAGAACCTGGAATATCTAAGATCTGCCAGACGTCTGAATGCCCGCCAGGCGCGCTGGTCCTTGTTCTTCGCCCGGTTCCGTTTTACCATCACCTACCGCCCTGGTTCTAAGAATGGCCTGCCCGATGCCCTGTCCAGGCAGTTTGCCCCCTAGACATCAGAGGAGCCGGGTCATACCAGTCTGCCCAGCTCGTGTGTGGTGGGGGCGATTTCCTGGTCCATCAGGGACAAGATCCGGAGGGCGCAGGAGACCGAACCAGACGGACCCTGGCGGCGGACCGGAGGGGAAGCTGTTTGTTCCATCTACTGTCCGGGGGGAGGTCATCCATTGGGTTCACACCTCCAAACTCGCCTGTCACCCTGGTGTTTCCCGGCTAGTGGATGTCCTCCAGCGTTCCTTCTGGTGGCCAGGTCTTCAGAAGGATGCCACCAACTACGTCCGAGCGTGCCCTGTGTGTGCCACCGGCAAGTCAGGAAACTCTCCCCCCGCGGGTCTGCTCCAGCCCCTACCGATCCCTGGCAGGCCCTGGTCCCACATAGCCCTCGACTTCGTCACCGGTCTCCTGGTCTCCAACACCTATGACGCTGTGCTGACCATCGTGGATCGTTTCTCCAAGGCTGCCCACTTCGTGCCACTCCGGGGCCTCCCAACGGCACGGGAGACAGCGGACCTTCTGGTTCAACACGTGGTCAGGCTGCACGGGATACCGGTGGACATCGTCTCTGATCGGGGGCCCCAATTTGTCTCAGAGGTATGGAAGTGTTTCTGCAATGCCCTGGGGGCCACGGTAAGCCTCTCCTCTGGTCACCACCCGCAGTCCAATGGGCAGTGTGAACGGGCCAACCAGGAGCTGGAAGCTGCCCTACGCTGCGTCACTTCCTCCAACCCATCTTCCTGGAGCGCGCACCTGGCCTGGGTAGAGTATGCCCACAACTCGGCACGGTCTTCTGCCACAGGGATGTCCCCCTTCAAGGCGTCCTTGGGATACGACCCACCATTGTTCCCGGAGCAGGAGGGTGAGCTGGCCGTTCCATCCATCCAGGTGCACCTGAGACGTTGTCGGAGTCTGTGGATCAGGGCGCGCGATGCGCTTTTATGCATGGCGACGCGCAACAGCACCACGGCGAATCGCCACAGGAGACCGGCCCCTGCCTACCAGGTGGGCCAACGAGTCTGGTTAGCCTCTCAGGACATTCATCTCAAGGCTGAGAAGAGGAAGCTGGCCCCACGCTTCATTGGCCCCTTCACCATCTCAAAGATCATTAACCCGGTGGCTGTGCGTCTGGCCCTCCCCCCCTCCCTCCACATATGTCCCACCTTCCACGTGTCTAAAATCAAGCCCGTGGTCTCCGACCCCCTCTGTCCCCCACCCGCGGCGCCGCCCGCGCCTCTGATGATCGACGGCCACCCGGCCTGGAGAGTCGCTTCCATCATGGACTCCCGGCGCCGAGGTCGCGGGCTGCAGTACTTGGTGAACTGGGAGGGATTCGGTCCTGAGTGGAGGTCCTGGGTGCGCTCTTCCTTGGTGTTGGACAGGAGTCTCATCTCGGAGTTCCACCGGGCGCATCCGGACAAACCAGCGCCAGGAGGCGCTGCTGGGGGGGGGAGTACTGTCACGACTCGCCACTCATCATCTGCCTCAGCTGCGCGCACACCTGCGCCTCGTCAGCCGTGAGCTATTTAGCCCACTCAGCCCTGTGCAGCGGTCTGGAGCCGTCTGTTCGCATCGGCACTTCTTCGCAGCTGCATCGTCTCCAAAACGACTGCAAGACTACGCTTCTACGTAAGCATCCCATTCCCTTACCTTTTGCAAGTTTTCTCCCCTGTGCACAGGTGGATTCCCTGGCGGCGGACACCCCGTCATCGCCATCCTACCCTCACCGTCGTCACAGGCTCTGCAGGACGCTGTCTTCCGGGCTTCTCCCTTGGCCAACGCCAGCCACCTGTCATTCACAAGTAAGCGGCACACGTCTCATAATCCCTGTCTTGGTGTGGTGCCCTTTATCCCTGTCCTCTGCTCTCTCCATAGGGTTGCCCGGCTGTACGGCGCTCCGCTCTGCTTCCTGTGCATCGGCGTTCACCCTCATCACATTTACATATCTCACACATCCATACATACACGCCTGCTTGTTGAATAAAGCTGTTATATCTATCCTGAGCCTGCGTGTGTGTTTCCTGAGCCGGACATTATGTCACACACACCTTCAAAAAAGTTCAACTTTTGTCTCGTCAGTCCACAGAGTGTTTTCCCAAAAGTCTTGGGGATCATCAAGATGTTTTCTGGCAAAACTGAGACGAGTCTTTATGTTCTTTTTGCTCAGCAGTGGTTTTCGTTTTTGAACTCTGACATGCAGGCCATTTTTGCCGTCTCTTTCTTATGGTGGAGTCATGAACACTGACCTTAACTAAGGCAAGTGAGGCCTGCAGTTCTTTGGATGTTGTTGTGGGGTCTGTTGTGACCTCTTGGAATCTTTTGGTCTACTTCACTTTGTCAGGCAGGTCCTATTTCAGTGATTTCTTAATTGGCAGCAGGTGTGGCAGTGATTAGGCCTGGGAGAAATTGAACTCAGCTTTCCAAAGATGTGATAAACAACAGTTAATTTATGTTTTAACGGGTGGGGGGTGTCACTTTTTCACACATTTAAAAACTGCATTTTGTGTTTACTTGTGTTATCTTTGTCTAATATTTAAATTTGTTTGATGATCTAAAACATTTACTAAGTGTGACAAATATACACAAAAATGAAAAATCAGGAAGGGGGCAAACATTTTTTTCACACCATTGTATAAACGTCAGATCTATGACATTCATACAAGTGAAAACATACCTGGTGCTGTTTTGTTTGTCCTGTGTCTGCACCATCGATCACGCGAACAATCCTTTAGTTTTTGGTGCATGATCTACGCATTGCTGTTGAAGCCACAGATTTAGCTGTGCTTGTGAGGAGCCTAACATCACGAACACCGGCAAGTACCAGAACTACGCAAAAACATTCAAAAATACAAAAACTACAAGTGCTGAAATAATCTCCCACTTAACTGCAAAACACGTATGTGGACTATACATTAAAAGTAATTAGAAACACTTTTAAAAACACTATTTTAAATGCCCCACCACTCCGCTCTTGCTGACTGATTTAACACTACTTCAGCCAAAACCGTAAGTTCTGCCCAGAATCGTTTCTACAGCAGCATCCTCAGGAAAAAGGTGGATAGATGAAAGACTTCTGTAGGTTACTGTGAATGCTTAATAAAGGAGTAATGACCAGTATCACTGAAAATATTTGCATTTTGATATCTGACAGCTAGATTACACTAGATTACATACTAACTGCATGATATAAAAATTTTTTCAGAACAGTTTGGCTTTTTTATTTAGTGTGACACATTATGGCAAATTTTGATCAGTTTTTTCACCGTTCTAGTGTGAATTTATAAATGCTACATAAACTACATTTATATAAATCTTTATTAGCAGCATAATCTTTATTTTAATGGTCAAATAGCTGTTGCGGTTCTCAGCTAATTGTATTTTAGTCAGTGAAGGGCAAAATGGTTCTTTGCTTGGCGAAGGCTGCAGATCCCTGCTTTAGTACAACATGCCTGTTTTAGTTTATCTTGATTTAGCCAAAAATAAGCACATTTGATATGCCTTGGAATGGCCAAAAGGAACTTAGTGCTCTGAAATTTGGGCAAAGTGCAAAAAAATGTGTAATTATTGGAAGTAAAAGTATTTTGAACACCAAGATAACTGAAATGTAATTCATGAAATGTAAGCTATGTTGTTGGCTACACAAAACATTTTCATGCAACTTAGAATTTTTTCTGTTTAAACCAGAGCAAAATCTGGACAAAAATATATGATCTAGTGATAGGAAAAGGCAACATCAACATCACAGGGGGGGAAAAAATCTTACCACAGGCAACTTTTGAGTCTGGGTCTTGACTTAGGTACGCATCAAGGACAGCATCACTGATCTGGTCGCACATCTTATCTGTCAACACAAAGTCAATATGTAAAAAAGGAGAAAGGATTCAACACAATGACAAGAATGTTTTCAAAACCAAGGTCAAGATCATTTTACACTAAAGAGACATTCCCTTCTCAGATGTATTCAAAAATGTTTCAACTAGCCCTGATAATAAAGGGTTTTTTTCAAGATTCAAAGAATTTATTTGTCAATACTACTATACGTACAGGACATACAGGAGAATTGAAATGGTGTTTCTTTCTCTTCAGTGGTGTGCGCAATATAAAAAAGGAAGAAGGCTGGAAAAACAACAACAGCAGTCTATGTGCAGTAATGCTACCAGTAGTGCAAATAATAACAAAGATAAAACCCTGACATCCCATAGTGCAAATAAAGAATAGTGCAATAGTTCAAATAGAGCAAATAAAGTTGCTAAGTCTTCCCTCCCTGAGTATGATTTTGACCCTGGGGACAGCTGTGGCACAGGTGTAATGTGGCCGACTACTGATCGGAGGGTCAGGAGTTCGATTACCGCTCTGTCTGCAGTCTGCATGTCGAAGTGTCCGTGAGCAAGACACTGAACCCCCAGTTGCTCCTGGTGGGTCAGGCCAGCACCTGTGCATGGCAGCTCTGCTGCTATCAGTGTGTGAATGTGCGCATGGATGGGTGGGTAGCAGGATCTGTAAAGCGCTTTGGTCATCCAGAGATGAGTAAAAAGCACTTTATGAGTGAATACCACTTACCATCTGTAACTTTGATCAGTGGGACCTCATAAACCTACACAGGACCGAAATTACTGGTGTAAGATTATCCTTAAAGCCCTAATGCATAGAAGCATCTATAGGCATGGAGCATTAAAAGTTGAATAAATGTCTCACAAAAGCTCAAAGATGTTGCCAAGTAAATAACGTAACATTCTAAATATTTTCAATAAGGTAATCTAATTTTAAATTTTACTAATTTGTATATAACGATTGAAAAGGTCTTTTGAAAATGTGGCATGTGGAAAATACAGATGGAAATTATAGATACTTTATAAGGCAAAATTCACATTAAATTGGATAACGTTAAAATTAAAAAAATAAACTTGTGGCAGGTTGGTGTAACCCCCACAACAGACTGGACAGACACAGCGCTCGGCTAGAGCAATTAACAGAACAGTGAAATGTGTGTATTAATGTCTACAGGCAGCCCCGCTTCTTCTGGCTCACTACTGTGATGTTAATGTGCCTTTCATGCATTGTGTTCATGCGTCCTGTCCTTACTGTGACCTAGAGACTGAGATCAATATGTAGATGTGCCTTGTAACCTCTTTGTCTTGCAGCTGGAGCAGAGGCCAGCAATCTGCCTATTGTGATGTATGTCTCTCAAATGCAAATGTCTCATGCCTGTTCTGCAATCTCTTTGATCATACCAACTGCTGGGGAATGCTCTTTTATGTATTGTTGTAGTTGGGTATATATACTACACTGTAATCCATGCTCATCCTCTCATTCACTCACTCTTCAGCTGCTGCTGCAGACACACACTTTGTGTCTCCTCCTCTGAGAGCCTGAGGATCCCGCTCCGGTCTGCTCACACTTGCACCGGAGCGGGGATCCTGTGAAGGCAGTATGATTTAATAAACCTGCTTAAAACTCCTCAACGCTGCCTTTATTTTATCATGCCGCTTCAAACTCATAAATAATAAGTAGAGTGTTTGTCCAGCAGCCATAAATTAATGGAAAGGTGTGTGCAGATGAAAGTGAAAGTGTGTAATCAGCAGTGGCTACAGAAAAGTTACAAATTTATGGACAAAAGTTATAAATTCATGATAGAGGGAAAAAGTGCAAAAAAAAGTCACAAATTTGCATTAAAAAGTTGCACTTTTATTACAAAAAAGTTGCAAACTTCCCAATAAAAACTCCCAATTTTATGTGAAAAAAACTGAAACTGTGGTGATCCGCTCTGTGTGCCTGCTGCCCTAATTGTCTCCACAGCTGCACGCACATCTGCTCCTCCAATTAGGCAGCCTTCTTAAGGAGCGCTGCCTATCATTCTGCACGGAGACGTCAACGCTTCATTTGGATGAAAGACCTCTGTGCGAGAGTCTACTTCTCCTTTGGCTAGGGAGTTTCGCCTCCCTCATCCTTCTTGCACATCTGATCGTCTGGGAGCTTCGCCTCCCCTACTCAACGTAAGCTACCCAAAGAAATTCATTCTCTCCACTCCTTCCCCCTATCTTCCCTGTGCACAGGTGGATTCCTCTGGGCGGACTTCCTCCTCCTGGCGGCGGACCGGGACCTTTACCTACACTCCGAGGAAACACTGGTTTCCATGAATGAACTATTCTCCTCGGAAGCCCCTGAATCACCTACACCAGCACGAACACGCGACGGACCAGGACACTGGCATATGGTGCTGCTTGGACGTTCTTCAGCGCCTCAACTACTCACCTGCATCATAAGACTGATTTCTCACTTGTTAATTCAACCAGTTTACAGAGAGCTCATACTCTTGTCTCTCCTCTCTCCTAGGGTTGCCAGACTTGTCCCCGCGCTGCTCGTGCTCCTGCACTCATTCACAGTTACACTCCCACACACACTCACACACACGTTTAATAAAAAATAATTGTGTTTATTCTGAGTCTGTGTCTGCATCTGGGTTTGTCCGAATCATGTCAGAAACTTTAAGAGGAAAAAACTTGATTATTACTAATGCTGACTCCTTGGCTAGTGAAAGAGCTGAATGGCAGTAACTGGGAAACCACTATAGTAACAGTAGATTTAGATCACAAAAATGGAAAAAACAAATGACAGTCCAAATATTGTGTAGGAGATACGGTTTACAGTATTTTTTTTTCCTTTTACAAATTATGTTCAGCTTTTTCTTTTTTTGAGAACATAAAGACACATTTTTTTATTCCATGCTTTTTACTTGTTTTTTTGTTTGTGTGTTAATTTATGCAGCTTGTTATTTTTTATTTCATAACTGGCCTCTGTTTGCTTCCCTAAGTGTGTCGTAAAGGCAACATCATATAGATATCTCTGTTTAACTAGAAAAATGTGCATTTCCTACCGGAAATGCGGTGTGAATGCTGTTAACTGAATATGCTGAAGCACTTGAGGTGAAATGCTAAATTATTAGCTGAAGTGTGATAACACAATGTAAAATGCTGGAGAGTTTTAGCTGAAAGGCTAACAATGCTGAAGCACATGAGCTAAAATGTTGCTAAATTATTAGCTGAAGTGCTATAAAACTATGAAAAATGCTGAATTTGAGCCTGAAACTATAAAAATGCTAGCTTACATGCTTAAATAGTCTAAACTTGAAAAATGTAAGCATAAAAGCAAAATTAGGTTAATGTTGTAGGAAGTTAGCTTAAAAATGCTAAATAAAAGTGTAAAACTTAAAAATGCTTGTTTCTATAATGAAATAGGCTGATGTTGGAAAAACATTAGTCTAAAAGCAGAAATACCTGATGGTTGCAGGAAATTAGTTAAAGCGTACCTATGGTGGTCGTGAAAAAAAATATATTATATTGAGCCCCTGTCTCCCGTTCTAGTTCAAGTTTAAGTTGAAATTCACGTTCAAAGCAATTTGATATAAATCCATAGCTGATCTGCTGGTTCAGCTATGTCAGCAAAACATGGGTACAGCCATACTAACGGCTACATGGACTTCCAGGACGCTTCCTGTGACGTAATTTCGTTGACACCGCGATCTGGATCAGTATTGGCTGAGCCTCGAGTACCCGGATGTGGAGCGGCTTCGGGGATATTCAAATTCAAACGTTTATTTCAAACTCAGGATTCATATTAAATGCAGAACTAAAACGAGTAGAAAATAAATAAATAAATGTTTAAATTCAGCGAGCCGTCTTTTCTGATCTGAGCTCGTAAATGCCGATGATTGTAAAACTGCGATCTGAGTACCCGGATGTGCTGCGGCTTCAGGGATATTCAAATTCAAACGTTTATTTCAAACTCAGGATTCATATTAAATGCAGAACTAAAACAAGTAGAAAATAAATAAATAAATGTTTAAATTCAGCGAGCCGTCTTTTCTGATCTGAGCTCGTAAATGCCGATGATTGTAAAACTGCGATCTGAGTACCCGGATGTGGAGCGGCTTCGGGGATATTCAAATTCAAACGTTTATTTCAAACTCAGGATTCATATTAAATGCAGAACTAAAACGAGTAGAAAATAAATAAATAAATGTTTAAATTCTGCGAGCCGTCTTTTCTGATCTGAGCTCGTAAATGCCGATGATTGTAAAACTGCGATCTGAGTACCTGGATGTGGAGCGGCTTTGGGGATATTCAAATTCAAACGTTTATTTCAAACTCAGGGTTCATATTAAATGCAGAACTGAAACGAGTAGAAAATAAATAAATAAATGCTTAAATTCAGCTGCTTGTCTCATCTGATCTCGTAACTGCCGCAACACGGAAGATGATTCTACAACTATATACAGAGCAGCAGACACTCGGTGCTCTTGTAACAACAAAAACATACAATGCGATATGGATATCGCAACATGGCGGAATGTAAAGCCTTTGGATGTCTGAATAATAAGCGAAAAAAACAAAGAAACACTTTTTTTGTGTACCCAAACCCAGCTCACCTTGTCAGAAGATCGGAGCGGAAACAGGGCACAGACGAATAATTTCAGACGAAATTGCGTTGTGTGTGAGGACCACTTCGTCATTTTAACCCTCAGAAGACCTTTCTGGCTCAAACCTGTAGCCATGTTGGACAAATCTCAGAGTCCGACAATTCAGCCATAATAGAATAAAAACACTCACAACAGCACCCTAGTCTCTCATACAGGCGGAGCATTGACTGTTGAGTATCAACGAAGTGACGTCACATCCGCATGTGTCATGGCTGCGCCCACAGTTTTCATTGGCTGCCCATGGCCAAGGTCCTATTTGAATATATGTCTGGTGGTATATGGCTGGCAAGAATTATTTACCAAAATAAGAAATACTTTTTCATAATGTTTTTAAGTTAAATGCGTCTTCACGACCACCAGAGGTACGCTTTAAGTTATTAAATATAAGCTTAAAAGTGGAAAAATGTTAGCTTACATGCTAAAACAGTCCAATCTTGACAGACTAGCATAAAAGCAGAAGTAGCTTAATGATAAAAAAAAAGTTAGTATAAAGATAGTAAATATTTGCCTAAAATGTAAAAGATGCTAGCTTACATGCTAAAAATAGCATTATATTTAAAAATATTAGCATAAATGAAAAAATAGCTTAAAGTTGCATTCAGTTACCTCAAATACATTAAAAATAAGCCTAAAGTGTCAAAAATGCTAGTTTACATGCTAAATTAGCAGAATCTTGAAAAACATTAGCATATTATTAAAAATAGTTTTGCATTGCAGGAAATTAGCTCAAAGATGTGAAATATAAGCTTAAAACTGAAAAAATGGCAGCATGCATGCTCAAACAGGCTTGACAAACATTAGCATAAAAGCAGAGGTAGCTTAATGTCACAGGAAGTTAGCATAAAGATGCTAAATATTAGCCTGAAATGTAAAAAAAAAGCTTGCTTACATAATAAAATAACAATATTTAAAAATATTAGCATAAAAGAAGAAATACCTGAAAGCTGCCAGAAGTTACCTTAAATACATCAAAAATTTCCTAAAATATAAAAAAAAGTGCTAGCTTACATGCTAAATTGGCACAAGCTTGAAAAACATTAGCATATTAGTAGAAATAGCTTAATGTTGCATATGTTAACTTAAAGATGCTAAATACAACCTTAATTCTTTGAAAAAAGCTAGCTGAAAGGGTAAACTCCCAAAATGTTGCAGCAAAGGACTAGCTACTTCAATATAAATGGGCTTTCAGTCTGATGAACCACTGTATTTCAAAGTGTTTGTTCCAACATCCATCGGTAAGTAAAATGGTAGTAATAGCACCTCAGATATTCAAATTGGAGCAAAACCACACTTTTTTTGGGGGGGGGAGGCTTTTATTTTGAAAGTCTGTAAAACATCCTGTTGTGTGTGGGTTACATTCGTTCCTGCTACAGGTTCAACTTAATATCATAGAAAATGAGAGAGATACAGTCAACAAATGTTACAGGAAAGTCCTGACAAATTCAATATCATGGGGCTTTTACTTTGAAAAACCAGTGTATTTCAGTGTTGTGTGGTTGTCAAATGGCTGTCATGATGTAACATGGTAGTGATAGTATCTCTCATATTCAAACTGGGGCAAAATTACGCACTCTTTAAGGTTTTGAGTTTTGGGGGGCTTTTATTTTGAAGGTCTGTCTAACATCCTGTTGTGCTTGTGTTACAATTCTTCCTGCTACAGGTTCAAGTTAATATAGAAAATGAGAGAGATATAGTCACCAAATATTACAGGAAAATATTAAAAATTTCAATATATAAAAGGGGCATTTATTTTGAAAAACCAGTGTATTTCAGTGTTGTGTGGTTGTCGAATGACTGTCATAAAGCAACATGGTAGTGGTAGTACCTCACATATTCAAATTGGGGCAAAATTACACTTTTTAAGGTTTTGACTTTGGGGGGGGCTTTTATTTTGAAAGTCTATCTAAAATCCTGTTGTGTGTGGGTTACAATTCTTCCTGCTACAGGTTCAAGTTAATATTATAGAAAATGAGAGGGATATAGTCACCAAATATTACAGAAAAATATTAACAATTTCAATATATAAAGGGGCTTTTATTTTGAAAAACCACTGTATTTCAGCGTTATGTGGTTGGCCAATGGCAGTCATGAAGTAACATTTTAGATACTAGTGCATACCCATGCATGCCCGTAGAAAGCAAGTGTAAGCAAGCATTTCTGCATGCCCGTAAAAAGTTACTGTTACCATGGCAAGAGCAACCATGGTGATGCCTGCCTTTGACCTTTGACATGGTTACCATGGCAACAGTAACCATGGTGAAACCTGCCTTTGATCTTTGACGTCACCACTTATTCAGTGATGCCTGCCTTTGATCTTTGATAGTGTCATAGTGAGTCTTATGATCTTTAATGACGTCATAGCAAGTCTTATGATCGTGAGTGATGACAGCCTTTGATCTTTGATGATGTCATAGTGAGTCCTATGATCTTTGATGATGACAGACAGATTTCTTGAATTATATATACAGTGGGGTAAAAAAGTATTTAGTCACCCACCAATTGTGCAAGTTCTCCCACTTGAAAGATGAGCGAGGTCTCCAATTTTCATCATAGGTACACCTCAACTATGGGAGACAAAATGAGAAAAAAAAAACAACCAGAAAATCACATTGAAGGATTTTTAATGAATTAATTAGTAAATTCCTCGGTAAAATAAGTATTTGGTCAATAACAAAAGTTCATCTCAATACTTTGTTATATACCCTTTGTTGGCAATGACAGAGGTCAAACGTTTTCTGTAAGTCTTCACAAGGTTTTCACACACTGTTGCTGGTATTTTGGCCCATTCCTCCATGCAGATCTCCTCTAGAGCAGTGAAGTTTTGGGGCTGTCGCTGGGCAACACGGACTTTCAACTCCCTCCAAAGATTTTCTATGGGGTTGAGATCTGGAGACTGGCTAGGCCACTCCTGGACCTTGAAATGCTTCTTACGAAGCCACTCCTTCGTTGCCCGGGCGGTGTGTTTGGGATCATTGTCATGTTGAAAGACCCAGCCACGTTTCATCTTCAATGCCCTTGCTAATGGAAGGAGGTTTTCACTCAAAATCTCACGATACATGGCCCCATTCATTCTTTCCTTTACACGGATCAGTCATCCTGGTTCCTTTGCAGAAAAACAGCCCCAAAGCATGATGTTTCCACCCCCATGCTTCACAGTAGGTATGGTGTTCTTTCTTCTCCAAACGCAACAAGTTGAGTTTTTACAATAAAGTTCTATTTTGGTTTCATCTGACCATATGACATTCTCCCAATCCTCTTCTGGATCATCCAAGTGCTCTCTAGCAAACTTCAGACGGGCCTGGACATGTACTGGCTTAAGCAGGGGGACACGTCTGGCACTGCAGGAGTTGAGTCCTTGGCGGCACAGGTTACTGATGGTAGCCTTTGTTACTTTGGTCCCAGCTCTCTGCAGGTCATTCACTAGGTCCCCCCGTGTGGTTCTTGGATTTTTGCTCACCGTTCTCGTGATCATTTTGACCCCACGGGGTGAGATCTTGCGTGGAGCCCCAGATCGAGGGAGATTATCAGTGGTCTTGTATGTCTTCCATTTTCTAATAATTGCTCCCACAGTTGATTTCTTCACATCAAGCTGCTTACCTATTGCAGAGTCAGTCTTCCCAGCCGTGTGCAGGTCTACAATTTTGTTTCTGGTGTCCTTTGACAGCTCTTTGGTCTTGGCCATAGTGGAGTTTGGAGTCTGACTGTTTGAGGTTGTGGACAGGTGTCTTTTATACTGATAAAGAGTTCAAACAGGTGCCATTAATACAGGTAACGAGTGGAGGACAGAGGAGCCTCTTAAAGAAGTAGTTACAGGTCTGTGAGAGCCAGAAATCTTGCTTGTTTGTAGGTGACCAAATACTTATTTTACCGAGGAATTTACCAATTAATTCATTAAAAATCCTTCAATGTGATTTTCTGGATTTTTTTTTCTCATTTTGTCTCCCATAGTTGAGGTATACCTATGATGAAAATTGGAGACCTCTCTCATCTTTTTAAGTGGGAGAACTTGCACAATTGGTGGGTGACTAAATACTTTTTTTCCCCACTGTATACACACACATACATGTGTGTGTGTGTGTGTGTGTGTGTGTGTGTGTGTGTGTTATAATAAAATTCAAGAAATATGATAATAATAATAATATATGAGAGTGATGATGATCTTCTTCTTATTCTTTTAGATTTCATTGGTGGTTGGCAACCAGCTTACAGGTGCATTACCGCCACCTACCAGATGTGTTCTTGACAACATTATCATATGATGATACCAGAGTACCAGGACACGATATATAAAGGACTCTTGGCCGAAGTGATGATATTGAGTGAAGTACGAGGACACGAAGAACAGTGATGTCTGAAGATAGAGTTGAGGTTTGATTGGACACAGCAATGATGATAGAAGGACTACAACTACTGACCAGATACAGTGATGATATAGAGTGAAGTACGTGGCGGTAATGCACCTGTAAGCTGGTTACCAACCGCCAATCAAATCTAAAAGAAGAAGAAGAATGTAGAGTGATAGAGTTGTTCAGGAGGCCCAGTCAAGATATACAGAGTGATGACAGAGTGAAGTACATGGCGGTAATGCACCTGTAAGCTGGTTGCCAACCACCAATCAAATCAAAAAGAAGAAGAAGAAGTACCAGGACACTGAAGTCTGCTGATTGGATTCTGTGGCTCTCAGAAATCCTCCATTCTTGTCAATGGGGAATCAACTGCCATAGAAATGAATGAGGAGAGACAGAACTTTCTGGAAGGATGACCGGCTCATACAGTTAAAACTTATAGGAGGATCACCTCTCGAACAATTGTGAATAGAACACAAACTGTAAGACTGACAGATATAATTTTGGCACCGTGAGAATCCTGAGACTTTGAGACTTTGAGCTACGCAGTGATGTAAATTTTATGTTCCGGCACACAAAACTGTGCTCACACTCGCGAGTTAAAAACCGAGAAAAATTTTGGATCGATACTTTTCTGCCCCATTATAACGTATGGCAGGTTTTCACCATTTTTTTCTCCTCTTCAATGCTTCTGGAGAAAAAAATACAAAACTTATGGCTTAGATGAAAAGTATATCTAGCATCATCTAGCAACAATGCTCCGCACTGTGTGTGTTTATATATTTACATATTTATTCCATCTAGCTACAATGCTCCACACTGTGTGTTTATATATCTACATATTATTCCATCTAGCTACAATGCTCCGCACTGTGTGTGTTTATATATCTACATATTATTCCATCTAGCTACAATGCTCCGCACTGTGTGTTTATATATATATATATTTATATTTATATGTACATATGTATACTTGCTGCTCTTGTTTGTTTTTTGTTTTTGTTTTTTTGTTTTTTTCTCTCTTGCCTTCTGATTGTTGCTCTGAGTGTTGCTATCCCTGTGCTGTTGCAATCCTGGAATTTCCCCATTGTGGGACTAATAAAGGCTTATCTTATCTTATCTTATCTTATCTTATCTTATCTTATCTTATATGAGTGTCAGAACATCTGTGGCTATGTTTTTGGAAAAAATGAAGTCAGGAGAGCAAAAACTGTGGCCACAATCGCAATTTATCCAGAAATATTTTCAAAAGGTTCTACACTCTAGTGATGATGTCGCCCACTCTAACCTCCCTCCATTGACTTCCATGTTAAACGGTGATTTTTGCTGAAATTCCTACCCAATTTTAAAGCTGAACCATTCGAAAACTATTTGAGATATTAAACAAAAATTAATACATGAAAAGTAGAGACTTGTAGAAACATTTTAAATTTGAATGGTTTTTCAAGCTGAACATATGCTGAACTTATCATGCTGAATAGCTGAAGATGCTGAAGGAGACCCCCTCATGGATCCTCACCTTATCATGATGGGGGGTTTGCATGCCGTAGTGATCCCAGGAGCTATGTTGTCCGGGGCAATTTGCCTCTGGTAGGGTCACCCAAGACAAACTGGTCCTGGGTGAAGGGCCAGACTAAGAACGATTCAACAGACTCTCATGATGAATGTTAGAACAAGGATTCAGTGTACCCCGCTCGGTATGGGGTTACCAGGGCCCCACCCTGGAGCCAGGCCTGGGGGAGGGGCTCAATGGCTAGCGTCTGGTGGCCGGGTTTCCACCCATGGGACCCGGCTGGGCTCAGCCCAAAGGAATTACATGGGTCCGCCCTCCAGTGGGTTCACCACCTGCAGGAGGGACCATGGCAGTCCAGTGCTATGTGGATTAGGTGGCCGTCAAAGGCGTAGACCTTGGCGGTCTGATCCCAAGCTTCCTAAACTAGCTTTTGGGACACGGAATGTCACCTCTCTGGTGGGGAAGGAGCCTGAGCTGGTGCATGAGGTTGAGAGTTACCGGCTAAATATAGTCGGCCTCACCTCAACACACAGCTCCTGTTCCGGAACCAGTCTCCTGGAGAGGGGCTGGAGCTTGGCCTACTCTGGAGTTGCCCTGGGCCAGAGGCAACGAGCAGGGGTGGGTATTCTTGTATCCCCCTACCGTGCTGCCTCTGTATTGGAGTTTTCACCAGTGGACGAAAGGGTTGTTTCCCTGCGCCTTCAGGTTGGGAAACGGGTTCTGACCATCATTTGTGCCTATGCACCAAATGATAGTTCAGAGTACCCACCTTTTTTGGAGTCTCTGACTGGGGTGCTGGAGGATGCTCCTCTTGGAGACTCCATTGTCCTACTGGGGGACTTCAATGCGCACGTGGGTAACGACAGTGAAACCTGGAGGGGGTGATTGGGAGGAACAGCCTGCCCAATCTGAACCCAAGTGGTGTTCAGTTATTGGACTTCTGTGCTAACCACAGTTTGTCCATAACGAACACCATGTTCAAGCATAAGGGTGTCCATATGTCCATCTGGTACCAGGACACCCTAGGTTGCAGGTCGATGATTCATTTTGTTATCGTGTCATGAGACCTATGACCTTGGACACTCGGGTAAAGCGAGGTGCAGAGCTGTCAACTGATCACCACTTGGTGGTGAGTTGGATCCAGTGGCAGGGTAGGATGCCATTCAGACCTGGTAGACCCAAACGTATAGTGAGGGTGTGCTGGGAACCTCTAGCTGAGGCCCCTGTCCGGAATGTCTTCAACTCCCACCTCTGGAAGAACTTCAACCACATTGCGAGGGAGTCTGGAGACATGGGGTCTAAAATGGGCCATGTTCTCCACCTCCATTGTTGAAGCAGCTGCCCAGAGCTGTGGCCACAAGGTTGTTGTTGCATCTCGTAGTGGCAACCCCCGAACCAAGTGGTGGACACCAGTGGTGAGGGGGGCCATTAAGCTGAAGAAGGAGTCCTATCAAGCTTGGTTGGCTTGTGGGATTCCCAAAGCAGCTGAGGTGTACCGGCAGGCCAAGTGGAGTACAGCTTGGGTGGTTGCTGAAGCAAAAACTCGGGTATGGGAGGAGTTCGGTGAGGCCATGGAACAAGACGTTTGGTCGACCTCGATGATATTCTGGCAAACTGTCCAGCAGCTAAGGAGGGGGAAGCAGCTCCCTGTCTACACGATGTATGGTGCGGATGGGGCACTGCTGACTTCAACTGGGGATATCGTTGGATGGTGGAAGGAATACTTCAAGGATCTCCTCAATCCCACTGACACGCCTTCCACAGAGGAAGCAGGGCTTGTGGACGAGGAGGACGACTTGCCTATCACAGGGGCTGAGGTTGCCAAGATGGTTAAAAATCTCTTTGGTGGCCGGGCCCCAGGGGTGGATGAGATTCGCACTGAGTACCTCAAGGCCCTGGATGTTGTAGGGCTGTCATGGTTGACACGCCTCTGCAACATTGCATGGAGGTCAGGGGCAGTGCCTTTGGCATGGCAAACCAGGGTGGTGGTTCCTCTCTTCAAAAAGGGGGACCGGAGGGTGTGCTCCAACTTTAGAGGATCACACTCCTCAGCCTCCCTGGGAAGGTCTATTCCAGGGTACTGCAGAGGAGAGTCCACCCGTTGGTCGAACCTCGAATTCAGGAGGAGCAATGTGGTTTTTGTCCTGGCTGTGGAACATCGGACCAGCTCTTTACCCTTTTGAGAATCCTCAAGGGTTCGAGGGAGTTTGCCCAGCCAGTTTACATGTGTTTTGTGGACTTGGAGAAGGCATTTGACCGCGTCCCTCGTGGTTTTTTGTGTAGGGTGCTTCGGGAGTATGGGGTATTGGGCTTGTTGTTACGAGCTATTCAGTCTCTGTATGACTGTTGTGAGAGTTTGGCTCGTATTGCCAACACTCGGTCGGCCTCATTCCCAGTGAGGGTTGGACTCCGCCAGGGCTGCCCTTTGTCACCAATCCTGTTCATAATTTTTATGGATAGGATTTCTAAGCGCAGCCAGGGAACGGAGAGTGACATGCTTGGTGACCACAGGATCTCATGTCTGTTGTTTGCAGATGATGCTGTCCTGTTGGCTTCATCCAGCAATGACTTACAGGTCTTGCTGGGACAGTTTGCCGCTGACTATGAAGCGGCTGGGATGAGAATCAGTACCTCCAAGTCCGAGTCCATGGTCCTCAGCCAGAAAAAGATGGATTGTCCTCTCCGGGTTGGGGACAAGCTCCTGCTCCAAGTGGAGGAGTTTAAGTATCTTGGGGTCTTATTCACGAGTGAGGGGAGAATGGAGCGAGAGCTTGACAGATGGATCGGAGCAGCATTTGCAGTGATGCAGATGTTGTACTGGTCTGTTGTGGTGAAGAGGGGGCTAAGCTCTAAGGCAAAGCTGTCGATTTACCAGTCAATCTACGTTCCTACCCTCACCTATGGTTATGAGCTTTGGGTAATGACTGAAAGAATGAGATCGCGGATACAAGCGGCGGAAATGGGCTTTCTTCATAGGACTGCTGGACTCACCTTCAGAGAAAGGGTGAGGAACTCAGTCATCTGGGAGAGGCTCAGAGTAGAACTGCTGCTCCTCCACATTGAAAGGAGCCAGTTGAGGTGGTTTGGGCATCTGATTAGGATGCCTCCTGGATGCCTCCCACTTGAGGTGTTTTGGGCACGCCCCTCCGGGAGGAGACCCTGGGGCAGACCCAGGACTCGCTGGAGAGACTATGTCTCCCAGCTGGTCTAGGAACGCCTTGGTATCCTCTCTGAAGAGCTGGAGCTGGTGGCTGAGGAGAGGGAAGTCTGGGCTTCTCTGCTTGAACTGCCGCCTCTGCAACCCGGACCTCTGGAATACCGGTAGAAGATGGATGGATGGATGGATGGATGGATGGATGGATGGATGGAAGAAGAAAAGAAACCAAAAAGAAACCAAAAAGTATGTCTCAAGAAAACGGCAACTGACACCATACTGAAAGCTATAGACTCTCTTGGAAAACGTGTTGATGACCGCATGGCTGAAGTTAGCAAACAAATGCAACAACACAGCACCACACTGGCTACCATCACTAAATCAGTGCAACTTAACTCAGAAGAGTTAAGACTGCAAGGTAAAAATTAAACACATGGAAAAACAAACTGAAACACTTACAAGAGAGAATGATGACATCAAGGATTGCTTATTGAACCAAGAAACATATAAAAGATGATGGTCCCGCCGCATAAAAGGGAAAAAGGAGAAAGTCAATGAAAACATCAGAGCAGAAGTGGTGGAGTTACTGGGAAGAATTGCACCAGACCTGAAGACAAAGATGAATGAAGCTGTCGATGTTGTCCATAGAGTGGGGCAAGCAATGGAAAACAGACATCGACAAATCATCATTCTGTTTGCGAGACGTACAGTGAGAGACAACATCTGGAGGCGTACAAGGACTTCTCCATTGTGCAAAAAAGAAGGGATCCGCTTTGCTGAAGACCTGATTCCAGAGGACTGGCGATCCAGGCAAGCATTAAGGCCAAGAATCGACCAGGCTAAAAAAGAAGGCAAGGCTGTGGGCTTTAGAGGACCATTTGGTTTCATTGAAGGCAAGCATATTGTGGTTTAGACTGCAGATCTAGGCTGATTGCTGATTTTGAAATGAATACACAGTGGAACAGTTCTGAATAAGGGACTTCTCAAGATTTTTCCACTCCACCTCCCAAACTTCTTACAAAAAATTTGTTAATGTGTTCTGTGTTCCAGTTAAAAAATGACTTTTCTTTTATTTCTTTTAACACAAGAGGACTGAAAAACTCAGTTAAGAGCAAAACTGTTTTTCTGTTTTGCAAGGGACAATGAGCTCACTGTATATTTCTCCAGGAAAACACACTCTGAGGACTGTGATGTTAAGTTTTGGTCACAGCAATGGGGAGACAAAATCCTCTCCAGCCATGGAGCAAATCATTCAGCCGGAGTTGCCATCTGTTTCAATCGATGTCCTGGTAAGATTTTGTTTAACAAAGCAGATGAAGATGGACATTGGGTTGCCTGTGTTTTGAATATTGATAACATTCTTATTATCCTGATTAACATTTATGGTTATAACAATGATCAAAAAAATAAGAACTTGTTGCATCCAATCTCTATGGTTATAAGTGAACTACAGGCAAAATTCCCTACTGATCATGTGGTGGTCGGAGGTGATTTTAACTTAACTCCTGATGAGTGGATAGATAGATGGCCGTCAAGGTTCTCAAGGGAATACAGAAACCCATTAATGGGAAATTTCATTAACAATGTAGAAGCTGACTTCCGGTTATGGCTGCCACGTAAGACGGACGTGTCTCGCTCTGCTCTGCTCCTGGAGAAAAAAAATCGGCAAATAACTCTCTCATTTGGGACAGAACGTATCCCAGCATTTGGGCGAGGATATGTCGGCGAAGCCTAAGGCTGGAAAACCAGGAAAAGGAAAAAGCGAGCCGCCGAAACAGTCCAAATTAACGGACTTTCAGGTCTGTGACGCAGCAAACAAAACTCCATATATGGCGGAGGAGGCTGGCGGCGGTGCGATGTTTGCGGGGAATGGCGCAGATGCGCTGATGGCTGCCATGAGTTCAATGAGAGCGGACTTTTCCTCTAGATTTGATGGGATTATGACAGCGTTGGAAGGAATAAGAAAGGAATTGGGTGACTGTGTAGAACGAACGGCGCAGATGGAGCTCCGTCTCGCTAGTGCTGAAGATGACGTCACCCGTCTTCAATTAAAGGTGCGCACTTTGGAAAAAAAAATAAATCTCTGGAAGATAATATTTTGGATTTGGAATCTCGGTCGAGACAGAATAATTTGAGGCTGGTGGGTCTTCCAGAGGAATCAGAAGGTCGGGACGTATGTTCCTTTCTGGAAAAGTGGATTCCGGAGGTGCTGGGCAGCGAGGAGTTGCAATCAGCAGTGGTTCTGGAAAAAGCACATCGTATTGGCCCACGGAGAGATAAGGGACCGCCGAGGACCTTAATTATGAAGTTTCTTAGCAACAGAGACAGGATGAAGATCTTCAACGCTGCACGTGCTAAAGGAGAGATTAAACACCAGGACCAGCAGGTGCGGTTCTACCCAGATTTGGCCACAGGAATCCAGCAATTGAGGAAGCAGTTTGATCCCGTACGTAAGGAGCTGCGCAACCTTGGGATTCGTCATGGTGTAATCTATCCTGCGAGACTGCTGACCACGTATGAGGGCAGAACCCACATTTTCAAGACCCCAGAGGAGGCGCAGGAGTTCATCAAGAAGATCAAAGAAGAAGAAGAGACTGGTGGGAGCTAAGCATGAACAAAATATAAGGTAGAATAATTAAGCATTTGCACAGGCATCTGACTGACTTGAAGTAAATAGTAAGTTTACAAAATATAGATTGTATTATATATTAAAAAAACAAAACAAAAACAAAACAAACAAAAAAAAAAAACTATGATGTACAAAGTTGTTAAAAATTTTGGAGTTAAGTTGGAAAACTACAGAGGAGAGTTAATGTTACGTCATTAAAAGCAGTAGAGTTGGGGTGATTGGGAGGATGAAGAAGGAGTGGCTTAGGCTGTTCCCCGTGGGTGTGGAACGGTCGATGGCTATATCGGGAGACAGAATTTTTCTTTTGATTTTGGGGGGTTTGCCACAAGTGTGGGAAGGGGAAATTTGTTTGTGTGTAGTTTGTAGGATGAATGTTCAACCACTCATGTTTTTGCTTCTCTGTATGAGCATGTTTACACTGCAAGGTAATCCTAAACTCTCTATTGATCATGGACCAAAGTGTTAATCTTAATTTAACTTCATGGAATTGCAGAGGTCTACAAAATTTAAAAAAACTTAAACAAGTTATGAATAAAATAAAGGACATGGGTTCAAGAATTGTGTTTTTACAAGAAACTCATCTGATAGAGGAGGATGTTAAAAGAATTAGGAGTAGATGGCAGGGAAGTGTATTCACCTCTTCATTTTCATCCCGAGCCAGGGGAGTTATGACTCTCATACATAAATCAGTTCCTTTTCAGGTGAAAAATGTAATTGGAGACAAATTTGGAAGATATGTAATCATTCAAGGTTCTTTGCTATTAGAAAATATAAATCTTGTGAACTTATATGGTCCCAATATAGATGATCAGAAGTTCTTTGCTAATTTATTTCTCATCTTATCATCACTTACAGGGCAACATATAATAGCAGGGGATTTTAATTGTACATTGAATCCAGGTGTGGATAGATCAACAGGACTGGATTGTACGCACATTGGATGTAGGATGACTATTAATCATTTTATGAAAGAATTGAGATTGTTAGATATATGGAGAGAAATGAAACCACAAGTTAAAGCCTATTCTTGTTATTCCAGTACCTACAAGACATTCTCACGTATTGATTATTTTTTGATTTCCACAGAATTAAGGTCCAAGATTCAAAACTGCTTTTATGATAACATCGTGATTTCTGATCATGCACCCTGTTGTCTAATATATGTAGATAAAAAATTGACAAAGGAATCAGGTAGATGGCAATTTCAGCATAAATGGCTTCAGGATGAGGAATTTGTCAAGTATATAGAAAAACAGATAGACGAGTTCTTTGACATCAATACTACACAAACATCAGCATGTGTAAAGTGGGAGGCTTTCAAAGCTTTTATTAGGGGACATATTATTAGTTATACAGGATCAAAATCTAAGAAGACTCGAGAGGAGAGAGCTAAATTGGAACATAAAATAAAAAGTCTTCAGGAAAAAATGTATGCAGGAAGTGACCCAAGGTTGGAGAATGAATTACTGATTTTGAGAGCTGAATACGACAAAAAATCAGCGAATAGAGCTGCCTCGAGTCTTCTAAGATTGAAACAATCTTTTTATGAACAAGGTGAAAAATCAGGAAAATTATTAGCATGGCAGATTAAACAATTGGAAATTAAAACACCAATTACCAGTATTATAAGTAAGGGACAGGTAGTTATAGATCCTTTAGAAATTAATAGAGCCTTTAGAGATTACTATGAAAAATTATATGATACCAAAAATGAATCTGATTTAACAAAACTAAATGGGTTTTTGAACGAACTATCTATACCGTGTATTCCAAATGAAAACAGGGAGATATTGGAGTCTAAAATTAGTCAAGAAGAAGTTGGGCTAGCCATTGATAATATGAAATCAGGAAAAAGTGCAGGACCAGATGGTCTTCCAGTTGACCTTTATAAAAAATTTAAGAATAAATTAATAAAACCTTTTTTGGAAATGGTTTTAGAAGCATTTCAAAATAATAATTTACCATTATACATAAATAATGCCTTAATTATACTGCTGCCAAAACCAGGTAAGCCCTCTAATAAATGTGAAAATATGAGACCAATAAGCCTATTAAACGCCGACCTTAAGATAATCTGTAAAATTTTAGCAAGACGAATACAAGAAATTTTACCAAATATTATTAATCGAGATCAGAATGGCTTTATAAAGGGTAGACAAGGCTTCCATAATGTAAGAAGACTATTTAATATTATTTATTTTAATAAAGAAGCACCGGATACAGCTCTCCTATCATTGGACGCCGAAAAGGCCTTTGATAGAGTTGAATGGCCCTTTCTTTTTAAAGTCCTACAAAGGTTTGGACTTGGAAATAATTTCATAAAATGGGTTCAAATAATATACAATAATACTACAGCAGAAATCCTAACAAATAACAATATTTCAAAACCAATAAAAATCAATAGAGGATGTCGACAAGGCTGTCCACTTTCACCTTTACTGTTTACTATGGCAATTGAACCTTTAGCGATAGCGATACGTTTACATTCACAAATATATGGAATTAAAGTTGGACCAACAGAACATAAAATCTCCCTGTACGCCGATGATATAATTTTGTTTATGTCGAATCTAAAAAAATCAATTCCAACCTTGTTGAATTTAATAAAGAATTTTGGGGAAATATCAGGATATAAAATAAATAAAACTAAATCTTCAATATTAATGCTAAATGAGACCCAGAGAAATTACCCAGCCCCTGAGGTAAATCAATTCAATGTTGTAAATCAGTTTAAATATTTAGGAATCCAAATTATGCCTAAGCTAGAATCAGTCGCCAGTGTCAACTATGAAGCCTTAATGTCAGATATCAATGAGTTAACTCAGAGATGGATGTCACTACCAATGTCGATGATCGGGAGAATCAATATACTTAAAAGTAATATTTTACCTAAAATACTTTATTTATTTCAATACATTCCCTTATCACCACCTTTAGATCTATTCTCAAGAATAAAAAAAAAGTTAGTGGAATTTATATGGAACAACAGGAGGGCTAGATTACGTTTGTCTTTATTATATTTACCATTTGATCGTGGAGGTCTGAAATGTCCAAATTTTATGTTGTATTATTGGTCGGCACAACTGAGGTCTATGACATATTATTTTTCATCAAATGATCTCCCTCACTGGACTGAAATGGAATCATACAATTTACCTTTACCTCTTCCCATATTCATATACTCAGATTCGGCAAAAAAATTACAAAAACAAGTTAAAAATCCATTTGTAAAGCATATGATCAAAATATGGTGTGAAGCTAAAAACTATTTAAAAGAACCACAGTTATTGTCACAATTTAGTCCAATATGGGGTAATCAATATTTTAAACCAGGGAGAGCGGACGCTGTATTTAAAGTATGGAATTTAAAAGGGATACAAAAGATTCAGGATTTATATTTGCCATGTGCAGACAACATAATGTCTTTTGAAGAGCTGAGGATCAAATTTAATCTCAATAGAACACATTTTTTTAAATATCTTCAACTTAGAAACTTTATTCGATCAAATCAAAATAAAGCTCTCACTCGACCTATTTATTCATCCTTGGAAAAAATGATGATGAAAGATAGTAAAAGAAAGGGTATTATTTCAGAGTTTTATAACTCATTGACACTCTCTTCAAGTGAAAATTCACTGAAAAGATTAAACTACTGGAAAGAAGATCTGCAAATTGAAATTTCAGAGGAACAATGGGAATTGGCTTGTACAGAAGCTCAAACCAAATCAATAAATGCACGCCTTAAATTGATACATTTCAAATGGTTAATGCGGATGTATGTTACACCGGAGGAGTTAAATAGATATAACAAAAATATACCAGATACGTGCACAAAATGCATGGAAAGTAAAGGAACCCTATTTCATTGTTTATGGGAATGTAGATTAATAAGAATGTTTTGGGAGGAGGTGAGGGTAACAATTGAAAAAATAATCTCAAAACAAATCATATTGAATCCTAAACTGTTTTTGTTGGGTCTGTACCCAGAAAAGCATAATTTCAATAAAAGTGAAAGAACATTCATAGACCTCAGTTTGCTTAATGCCAAAAAATGTATTGCACTATTATGGAAAAAGACTCATAGACCAGATGTGACTCAGTGGTTAAGACAGATGTTAACAAACCTTCCATTAGAAAGAATAACATATATACTGAAATCAAAGGAAATTGTGTTTGAGAATATATGGAGACCTTTTATTGATTATGTAAAAAATTTAAACATAACTCTTGAAGAAGAAGGTGAATGATGTGTGTGGACCTTGTAAATTCCAAACTGGTGAACATAATATGTATACTAATGTATTGGATTGTCTAGACTAAACAGAGGAGCATTGTTGAAGACTTGATTTTGTTGGTGGTTGTTGGTGTTTTTAGGGTATTTTTTTTTTTTGTAGTACTTTAGTGTTAGTGTTTGATTGTTTATCATGTTCGTTAAAAAAAAAAAAAAAAAGGTTCAATAAAGATATTGTGGAAAAAAAAAAACAATGTAGAAGCTGGGTTAATCATCTCAGACTGGATGCAGAGGGTAAACAGAGAAGGGAAATAGGCATTGAGATGAGAGAGATTATGGTGAGGTAGCAGGAAGAAGTAGTGGGGGGAGAAGGGTTGAATGTATTGTGATGCGAGATGTCATGTAGATGTGAGATGGGCGGTTGATATAAAAGGAGAGACCCTGGTGTATTGATACATGCTTTTTCTGTGTATGACTGATGTGAGAGTGAATATAATCATCTGCTGTGCAAGTCTGGTTTCCTTTATTTGCACTCTCCACACTGGTGACCCCTTGACGAATTATGAAACACGAGGCAAGAACCCCGGAGTCGGCCCGGACGGGGAGCCCCAGCAACGCGGCAAGCATCCCAGAGACGGCCCGGATGGGAACCCCCAGCAACGTGTGCGCTGTTTCGGTCAAACTACCGGACTTTTGGCTGCACGACCTGCGGTCTTGGTTCCATCATACCGAGGCTCAGTTTG
Organism: Pholidichthys leucotaenia; assembly: GCA_020510985.1. Lineage (NCBI taxonomy): Eukaryota > Metazoa > Chordata > Actinopteri > Cichliformes > Pholidichthyidae > Pholidichthys > Pholidichthys leucotaenia. The sequence goes on along the minus strand of CM035850.1, from coordinate 86,985,587 downwards.
CCCTCCGGGGAATAACGGCAGATGACACCAGATATTACTATGTGGTCGCAGCGCTGGACGCTCGCACGTCTCAGCAAGTAGCGAGCCTGCTCCAACAGCCTCCAGTCCACGACAAATACGGGGCTCTCAAGGTTGCGCTGACCCGGCGCTACACGCTCTTGGACTGTGAGAGAGCAGAGAGGCTCCTGAGGCGCTCCGAGTTAGGAGATGGGTCGGCGGTCGAACTGATGGAGAAGATGTTGGGGTTGATGGGCACGGACGACGGGCATTTCTGACTGCCCACCTTTTCCTCCGGAACCTCCCAACAGAGGCAAGAGCAGTTCTTGCCAATTTGCCGTTGCTGGCTGCGCATGACTACTGGGCGCTAGCCCAGGAGGCAGATCGGATCATCCTCACCACCAGAGCCCTCACAGTGAACGTGGTGGCGTCGGAACCCAGCGAGACAACCAGCGGAGGCGAGGAGCCGGCGATGGTAGCAGCAGCGGGGGCCAGGAAGCGCCAGAGAGATACGCTATGCTTCTACCACCGCCACTTTGGAGAGAACGCATGCAGATGCGTGCCACCGTGCCAATTCAAGCGTTCGGGAAACGCCAAGGCCAGCAGTCAGTAACAGCTGCGACTGCCGGTGAAGAAAACAAGCTGCTCTACGTGACGGACTCACACTCAGGGAGACAGTTCCTCACAGGCACCGGCTCGCAAAAGAGCCTCATCCTGCCGTCCTACGCCGACCAGCTAGCGGGAGCTAGCGGCCCCCAGCTGGTAGCCGTAAACGGCTCGGACATTAAGACTTTTGGTGAGAGAACACTGACTTTATCCCTACACGGCCGTATGTACGAGTGGACGTTTGTCATAGCGGCATTGAGTTTCCCAATCCTGGGAGCTGATTTTCTGTGTGCACACGGGTTCCTAGTCAATGCTGCTAACAGGCGCCTGGTTAATGCAATGTCTTTTGATTCTCTCCCCTGTACAGCTCGAGGGGCCGGGCCAATAACACAAGCCAACGTCACAGCTCCAGGCGGTAAGTTCCACACACTGCTCACTCAGTTCCCAGCACTCACGGTCCCGACGTTTTCGGCGGCCAGCACTAAACACGGGGTGGAACACTTTATCACCACCACTGGGCTGCCCGTTTTCGCACGACCTCGGCGCTTGGACACAGCTAAACTGGCCATAGCGCGCGAGGAGTTTGCCAACTTGGAAAGGTTGGGCATCATCAGGCGCTCAAACAGCCCATGGGCATCCCCGCTACACATGGTCCCTAAGGCCGAGGGATCGTGGCGACCGTGCAGAGATTTCCACAGGTTGAATAATGCCACAGCGCACGACCGCTACCCAATTCCCCATATTCAGGATTTTTCCGATCACCTCGCTGGGGCACGCATTTTTTCTAAAATAGACCTGGTCCCTGGTTACCACCAGGTCCCAGTGCACGTGGAGGAAATACCCAAAACAGCGGTAATAACTCCATTTGGCTTGTTTGAGTTTTTAAGCATGCCCTTCGGATTAAAAGGAGCGGCACAGACATTCCAACGCATGATGGATGCGGTGTTGCACGATCTGCCGTTTGTGTTTGTCTACCTGGATGATATCCTGGTAGCCAGTGCGTCCGAGGACAAACACGTATCCCACCTCGGGACAGTTTTCCGGAGGTTGGAGGAGCACGGGTTAATAATCAACCCGGCGAAATGCCAGTTCGGCGTGATGGGGATTGACTTTTTGGGGCACCGCGTCTTACCAGAGAGAGCAATACCCTTGCCAGACCAGGTGCGCGCCATGGCGAATTTTCCCCAGCCTCAGATGGTCATGTCGCTGCAAGAGTTTTTGGGGATGGTTAACTTTTATAACCAGTTCCTCCCCCACGCAGCTCAGCTCATGCAGTCATTGTACGCTGCGCTCAAGAAACAGAAACCGGCAGACAAAGTCGAATGGACTCCGGAGCGGGAGCAGGCATTCTCTGAGGTTAAAACAGCCCTGGCAAATGCTGCACTGTTGGCGCACCCGCACCCGGCGGCCCGGACTGCGCTCACTACCGACGCCTCGGACGTGGCTATAGGGGCCGTCGTGGAGCAACGCGTCGCCAGTTCTTGGCAGCCGCTTGCTTTTTTCAGCAGGGCTTTGCGCGACAGTGAGCGTAAATACAGCGCGTTCGACAGAGAGTTGCTGGCCCTCCACCTGGCCATACGCCACTTCCAGTTCTGGCTGGAAGGGCGCAGCTTCACCGCATTCGTGGACCACAAGCCGCTAGCGTTCACGATGGCCAAGGTTTCGGAACCATGGTCGGGCCGACAGCAGAGACAGCTGGCCGCAATCTCGGAGTTTACGACCGATATTCAGCATGTGTCGGGTAAACTGAATGTGGTGGCGGACTGCCTCTCGCGCGCAGTAGTGGCCCCAGTCTGTGTGGAGATAGATTATACAGCTATGGCCGCAAAGCAGATTGGCGATGCGGATGTGTGCGCGCTCCAGTCTGGACCAACAGGGTTAAGGCTGGAGAGCAGAGTACTGCAACACAGCAGCCCCCCCTAATCTGTGATGTCTCCATGGGACGCCCACGCCTGGTGGTCCCAGTTGCTTGGCGCCACTGAGTGTTTGAGTCAGTTCACGTTCTGGCGCACCCAGGAGTGCGCACATCAGTCAAAATGGTGGGAGCGAAGTTCGTATGGCCAGGCCTGCGCAAACAAGTGAAAGAGTGGGCGGCAGCCTGCATAGCGTGCCAACGAGCCAAAGTACACAGACACACGAAGGCTCCTTTGGAGCTGTTTCGTATACTGGCTAAGAGGTTCGACCATGTTCACGTGGACCTCGTGGGCCCCCTCCCGCCATCGCAAGGGTGCACGCACCTTCTGATAGTGGTGGACCGCACCACATGCTGGCCAGAAGCAGTCCCGCTGGCGGCAACCACATCCGCAGACATGGCGCACGCTTTTTTGACGACATGGGTGGCACTTTTTGGCATCCCGTCGAACATCACGTCCGATAGGGGCCCACAGTTTGTTTCCGACCTCTGGTCCGCGATGGCCCATAGCCTGGGTGTTGCAATTCATCGCACAACCGCGTACAACCCACAGGCCAATGGGTTATGCGAGCATTTTCATAAGTCACTGAAAGCAGCGCTCAGGGCTTCGCTGACGGATGCAAATTGGGTAGACCGGTTGCCGTGGGTTTTATTGGGGTTGCGCTCCGCACCAAATGAGGATTTGGAGGCTTCCCTGGCAGAGCTTGTTTTTTCTCAGCCACTGCGGCTCCCCGGGGAATTTTTGCCAGATAATCCCGCGCCGGACAACTGTCCGTCTCAGCGTTCACAGCATAGCGCAGACACAGGCACGCTGCCAGGCCCGGCCCACCACTGTTTTCCATGCGCTTTTGTGCCAAAAACTTTGAAGAACGCGGCGTTCGTGTTTGTCAGGCACGATGCCCACCGCCCCCCATTGCGCCCACCCTACGATGGCCCGTTCAGAGTGCTGGAACCAGGGGACATACATTTTTTGTTAGACTTGGGGGGTCGTACTTACCTTTATATAAAGGTAAGTACATGCACAGTACTAAGTAAGTACTAAGTAAGTACTGGTTTTTACTTAGCACCTGATCGAGAGAAACGGATGTCATTTTCGGATTCAGCGGTGCAAAATTGTCTTAAATCAGTTGAAAAAACACAGACAACTTACAAAAAAATTATTTTTGTAACCCTGTGTTATTGTTTAGTGTTAAATTCAATCTCAGAACATGTTACAGAAACTACAATCTCTAATTCTCCCTTGAGTGATCATTGCACCATTAATTTGAGATTTTAAAAAAGACTGAAACAAAAATTTTAAAGATTATTGGAAATTTAATTCTCAATTGCTTAAGAATGTGGAGTATTGTGACTCTATTAAACACTAATTACCTCCGCCAGGCCGAAAAGGCCAGGAGGAGGTTATGTTTTTGCCGGGGTTTGTCTGTGTGTTTGTTTGTCTGTCTGTCTGTTGGTTAGCAAGATAACTCAAAAAGTCTTGGACGGATTTCCATGAAACTTTCAGGCGTTGTTGGAAATGGTACAAGGAAGAACTGATTAAATTTTGGGGGTGATCCGGTTCACCGTCTGGATACAGGAATTTTTTAAAGCATTTTTCAACACTGTGACATACAGCCATTTTCAACATGTGCGCAGGCGCAATGGAGGGCGCTGGTCGTCGTGTCTGCAACACAAACTCCGCGTTCTTCAACGTTTTAGGCACAAAAGCACGCGGAAAACACTGCTGGCCTGGGCCCGCCAGCGTGCCTGTGTTTGTGCGCAACTGCAAAACCTCACACGGGCAGCTGTCCGCCGACGGATTCTTTGGCAGAAATTCCCCGACCAGCCATAGGAGCTGCGCATTTGGCAGAAATTCACCGGCCAGCCATAGGCACTGCGCAAAAACGAGCTCTCTGCCGGCGAAGCTTCTAAATTCTCGTTTGCCGAGGAGCGCAACCCCAAAATAATATAATATAAAACCCACGGCAACCTGTCTACCCAATTTGCATCCGTCAGTGGAGGAGATGGACACAACAGCAACACTTCAGTTTATTACCTCCGCCAAGGAGGCAATGCTTTTACTACTGAACCACTAATCCTATCACTATCAGATTGATTGTCATTGATTAATTGTGTGTTTATTGCACTGTCCCTGTCAAATAAACAAATAATCATTGTGAATCCAATTGCTAGTCATATGTTTACATGCTCAAGGAATCTGACAACGTACACACAAACACTGTATGGGGGGAATTGTGGCGCTTGGCGGAGGTCTGCGCTCTCCGAGTGCTTTTCTAGTTGTGGATATTAAAAATAATGATACAATAAGTTCATCAGTATTAAAATGGGAATACCTAAAATTTAGTATTAGAAGATACTCAATAGCATTTGGTAAAAAGCTGGAAAAGGAACAGAGAGCAGAAGAAACAAATGTGGTTAAAGAATTTATGGATCTTTATAGCAAGTTGAATTGGACTGAGGAAGAAAAAGAAAAAATAAGTAACTTGCAATCCAAACTGGATGTGATGCACCCTGAGCCTTAACAAGGCTCAGGGTGCATATGTGAGGTCCAGAGCCAGGTGGATAGAAGAAGGGGAGAAAAAGTCAGCTTATTTTTGCAATTTAGAAAAATGCAGACAAGAATATAATTCAACATGTAGTCTAATAGTTAATGGAGAGGAATGTACTGATTCCAAACGTATAACAAAAGAAGTCTTTGATTTTTATAGTAACCTATATAAATCTACATACTCGGAACAAAATATCTCATCCTTTTTTGACAAAATTAATAATCTGATTCCAGTAATTGATGATCAGTTCAACATAACTTATGTTGAACTGTATCACTTTAAAGAAAGATGTGATGAAGAGTTAACAATTGCAGAATTTGATTATGCAATTAAAAACATGGCATCTAACCACTCCCCAGGGCCACATGGAATAACAACAAATTTTTATAAACAGTTTTGGGAAGAAATAAAACTCCTGTTGTTCCTAGCTTTAATTGAAAGTATTAATCAAAAAGAACTAACGGAAACAATGAAACAAGGTGTAATAAAACTGATACCAAAACCTGGAAAAGATAAGTAAATTTTAAGCAACCTAAGACCTATAACACTTTTAAACACTGACTACAAGATTTTTACTAAAGTTTTGGCAGAAAGATTAAAAACGGGCGTCACGGAAATAATCAGTGCAACAGTCAGGATTTCTTAAAGGAAGATCCATCCATAATATCCGCCTGGTTTTGGACCTTATTGATTATAGTCACTTAATTAAAGATGATGGCTTCATGTTGTTTCTGGATTTCCACAAAGCATTTGACTCAATCGAACATGCTTTTATTTTTAACACACTTAAACACTTTGGTTTTGGTAAGGCATTCCTTGACATGACTGCAATGTTATACACTGACATTAACAGCTGCGTTTCCCTGTCAGGAGGTACATGCTCCAGATTCAGAGTAGAAAGAGGCATTAGGCAGGGATGCAGCATCTCACCCCTATTATTTATTATAGCCACAGAATTACTTGCCGTAACCATTTCACATTTGAATATTAAGGGATTAGACATAAACAACAACAAATTAATTATAAGTCAGCTTGCTGACGATACAACAATCTTTCTAAAAAATCAAGAACAAATTCCAATGGCCTTAGAAACAATGAAGCTGTTCTCCCAAGCCTCAGGTCTGCATCTGAATCTGAACAAATGTGAACTCATGAGTATCCACAATTGCTCTGAATCCTCGCTATATGCCTGTCAAAAATGAGATAAAATATCTAGGAATCTGGATAACCAAATGTTCTGAAGCTAGTGTGGAAATGAATATCCAAAACAATATCAATAAATGTAAAAAAAAAAAATTAAATAATTGGCTACAAAGGGACCTAACATTGTTTGGTAGAACGATGTTAACCAAAACTGAATTATTATCCAGGCTAATCTATCCAGCATACTCCCTAGCAATTCCACCAAGAATTATAAAAAAAATTAACAGAATAAATTTTAATTTCATATGGAAAAATAAACATCATTACATCAGAAATGGAGACTTGATAAAGAACTATGAGGACGGTGATATTAAAGCAATTGACTTTGAAATTATGAATGGAATATTAAAAATTAATTGGCTCCGGTCCTTTATAAGAAATGGTGAAGAGATACGGTTTACGTTACCCTCGCTTATCTTCAACAGAGTTGGAGGCATTGAATTCCTATTAGTATGTGATTTTGAAATTCCCAAACTACCCATAAAACTTTCTAAATTTCACCAACAGGTTCTACTACAATGGAAATGATTTTCAAACAGAACTTCAGCCCCCATAATGTCCCATTATGGAATAATAGAGTAATATTGAGCAGGAGGAGATCTGTGTTTATGGAAGACTGGATGGCAAAACAAATTTGGTCCATTGTACATTTAACGGCTGAAAATGGAAACATACTTGAATTGGATGATTTTAATACTAAATATAGCACTGATTGCTCCATTGAGCTTTACAGTAAAATCACGCAAATTATTCAAAAGGCTCTTATCCTCTCAATAAAACATAATATTTTAAACATACCAATCCCAAAACTACATAAAACTAAAAGATGATATGGAACTTATGAATAAAAAATGTAACAAGTTTTTAAGGCAGTATTTTGTAAACAATGATGATAAATCTAAACAATCATATATTCGAACAAAATACTTAAAATTTCCAATTCCTGAAAAAACTACTGCAACTGACTTCCGGTCTGGACGCCATGGCGACTGCAGCTTAACACTGAAGTTCTCAGACCCAATCCAGGATAACACCTTGAAAATCAAACTTAACGGATTTTTGGAGGAGTGAAAATCAAAAGACAAAATCATCATGTCTAAAGGAAAACAGAAGAAACTGAAATTCTCCAGGCCAGGACACGTATCGGCCGGAGAATCCGAACTGGAAGATCTCCGTTCAGAAGACGAGGAACTGGTGATAGCTAACAAAAGGGTTAGCCTGAAATCACTATTTGAGGAGCTACGACGATTTCGCCGAGATGTTACGGCCGAATTTCGGGAATTCAGAGAAGAATTGAAAAGGACAAACAGCAGAGTGGACCAGGCCGAGAACCGAATCTTGGAAACAGAGGATCGAATAAAAGTGCTCGAAGATTCTGTGCTAGACCTACGCAAAAGACAAGCAGCTATAGAGGCTAAGCTAACCGACCAAGAAGGAAAACAAAGAAGAGACAACATAAGAATTCATGGTCTGATAGAAGGAACCGAAAATGGTTTTAACTCAATGGCAGAATGCGTGGAATCCTTACTAAGAGAGAAATTGGATATTCCACAAACCACCGACTTGAAGATAGAAAAGGCACATCGTTCATTAGCCGCTAGGCCGGCGGCGGAAGCGCCCCCACGTTCGGTGTTGGTAAGATTTTCCAATTTCAAAATAAAACAAGAGGTTGTAAGACTGGCCTGGCAGAAAAAAGGATTTATGCACCAGGAGAGAAAAGTCTACGTGGAACACGATTACGCCCCGGAGGTCCTTAAAAAGCGCAGGGAATACAATGACGCGAAAAAGGTGTTAAGAGAGAAGAAATTGCGCTTTCAGACACCATTTCCTGCGAAGTTAAGGGTCTTCTACGGCGATGAAACGTGTCTCTATAATTCAGCGGAAGAAGCAACAGCTGACATGGCGAAAAGAGGGCTCCCGGTAACGGTATTTAAACCCGCAGCAGACCCGAGTGAGAAGATCAAAGCGCAAACATGGACAACACAAAGACCTTCAAAATCCACGGACCAGCAGCGGGAAACCCAGCACCAGAGCGTCGCGGATAAACTATCCGTTTTCAGGTTGGAATAGCGACCTTTTTTTTTTTTTTTTTTTCTTTTCTCTTGAATCAATCCGCACATCCAACCCCCCTCATACAAGGTAACAAACATTAAAGGAGATGCATATTCAGCATGTGGTAAAACATTTCATGGAACAATCATATTATTTGAAACAAATAAGTCTTTGTAATAAAAAAAAAAAAAAAAAAACTTGTTAAAATAGAAATGTGACAATAATCCACATGTTCTCCTCATACTAACAAATACTGTTTTTGCGTGAATGTTTGATGTGATGGGGGTGGGAGGGTGCACACAATTTCACAGGGTTTAGGCATAAAAGGAAAAAAAAAAAAAAAAAAAATCATTACAAGTTTGGATTGGGTTCTGAAACTCACGTTAAAAGCATGGGACTACTTTCAGTGGTAAGAGAGGGGCCCTCAACACGTAACAGAGTTTGAGGAATTTCCCTCAGAGCCTTCACTCCATCAAGGCTCTTACAGGGTCTTTAAAAAGACCTCAGCTCAGGAAGTTCTTATGACAGCTTTTTGTTTTAAAGTTTTTTACACTATGTTCTTAATGTTTTTCTTGTTTTTAATGTTCTTTCAGTTTCTGAGTAGCACAAAAGAGGGCCACCACACAGTTATACTAAACAAAACAACACAATGGAGAAACAGGGTGTAACCAAAATAATTTCATATAATGTAAAAGGAATCCTGAATCCAGTTAAAAGATCCAAGATTCTAGGCAAAATGAAAAAAGACAAAGCAGGAATAATACTTTTACAAGAAACCCACCTAACAGACGTGGAACACAATAAACTCAGTAGACAAGGGTTTAAAATGATCTCTTCATCTTCATATAAATCAGGGAGGAGGAGGGGAGTAGCGACATTGATATCAACCAAAATTACATTTGAAAAAAATCAGAACACAAAGATAAAGAAGGGAGATACAGTTTGGTAACTGGGCGGCTAGAGGGAGAAGATATCACCCTGCTGAATGTGTATGCTCCCCCAGGGGCTAACTGGAAATTTTATAAAAATGTATTCGACCTAATGATAACTAAAGCTCAAGGTTTAGTGATATGTGGTGGGGACTTCAATCTTAGACTGAATCCATACTGGGATGCTTCTGGTAATTCCCCACATCAAAATAACACCCAAAACAGGAAGACTCGGATGCTACTAAAAGAATTGGGAATCTGTGACGTGTGGAGGGAACTCAACCCCAGTGTAAAAGACTATACATTTTACTCAACTCCACATTCATCTTACTCAAGGATTGACTATTTTTTTATGTTTAATAGAGACATTGGAAGAGTAAAAACATGTAAAATAGGACTGATGGATCTCTCCGACCACAGTCCGATCTACATGGACTTAAATATCCAAAAATACACAAATAATACATTTTCTTGGAGGTTAAATTCAAATGTCCTGAAAGGACCATTGAAAGATGAATTGGAATCAGATATTCTCAGATATTTGGAAGATAACGATAATGGAGAAGTATCCCCTTTAATACTGTGGGATGCATGTAAAGCTGTAATAAGAGGAAAGATTATTGCAAAACTGGCAACCCAAAAGAAACTAAGACAAGAAAAACTATCCACATTAGAGTCAGAACTTAGGAACCTAGAAAAAGAACACAAGGCAACACTCATTCTACTGACTCGCTCAAGATTAAGGAAATTAAAAACCAAATAAATGAGATCTACACAATAGAAATCCAGAAGAAACTTACATTTCTGAAACAAAAATACTATGAAGCAGGCAGTAAATCGGCAAAATTGCTAGCCTATAAATTGAGGAAACATCAAACAGAAAGAGCAATCTACAAAATCAGAGACCCAGTATCAAAGGAAATAAAATTCAGAATTCAGGATATTCTTAAAAACTTCGAGAATTACTATAAGAACTTATACTCCCACAAAAAAACATAAAAACGCATCCGAGGCATTCCTAAACACATTAAACCTTCCCCAACTTACGGAGTCACAAAATAAAACACTACTGTCAGAAATACATCCTAAAGAATTGGAAAAAGCAATTATGAAACTTAAAGCTAACAAATCCCCAGGAGCTGATGGCTATACAGCAGAGTGGTACAAAACCTTTAAACAGCAACTATCTCCTCTCCTCCTGAAAACATTTAATTATGTCCTCCACACAGGGGAAATCCCCCCCTCCTGGAGAGAAGGGGTCATTGCAGTTATACCTAACCTGAAAAGGATAAACTAGACTGCTCCAACTACAGACCAATCAGTGTACTAAATCAGGACTATAAGCTTTTTACCATTATCCTTGCCAAAAGGTTAGAAAATATACTGACAGACCTAATTCATTTAGACCAAACAGGTTTTATAAGACAAAGACAGACACAAGACAACATTCGACGCACTTTACACATAATTCATCATATAAAAAAATATAACTTAAATGCAGTCATATTGGGATTAGATGCTGGAAAAAGCATTCGATTCGGTTGACTGGTCTTTTCTATATAGAATCTTATCCAGTTTCAATTTTCATAACAACTTCATTAGAACTATACAGGCATTATATAAAAAACCAACAGCTAAAATAAGGATTAACGGGAATTTATCATCATCTTTTGAACTGGAAAGAGGATGTCGTCAGGGCTGCCCCCTGTCTCCACTGCTCTTTGCAATCTTCATAGAACCTCTGAGCCAATGAATAAGACAAAACCAAAAAACTCAAGGTATTACACTTTGGTCAGAAGGAACATAAAAATAGCACTCTTTGCTGATGACATTTTAATATACCTAGGGCAGCCGGACACTTCTTTACCCAGAACTACCTCAGTTTTTTCAGAGTATGGAGAATTATCGGGGGTACAAATTAAATATGCATAAAAACCCAAGTTTTAACATTCAACTATGACCCAATCATTATTCACTAAGCAAACTCAAAACTAACTGGGAGTCGGAATCTATGAAATATCTGGGGGTCAATATCCCGAAACAACTCAACAAAAATTATATCACTAAACTATGATCCACTGGTGACAAAAATAAAATCTGACCTAGCAAGATGGAATATGATACCATTCTTGGGGTACTGCACAAAGAATTGAAGCAGTCAAAATGAATATACTTCCACGTCTTCTATACCTTTTCCAACAATACCGGTAGAACCGCCCAAAAAAACATGGCAGGAGCTGGACAGAAGGATCTCAAGATTCATATGGCAGGGCAAGAGACCTAGAATCAGATATAGAACCCTACAGCTAAACAAAGACAAAGGTGGGCTCGCGCTGCCAAATATCAGGGACTACTTTAAAGCCGCACAAATTAAAACTTTAGTAGAGATATGTAACCCAGTCTACACTGCACAATGGAAGGAGATCGAATGCCAAATAACAAGTGACATCCCCCTACAGGCGATATAGGGAACAATGTCTTACCTAAGCTTTTGAATAACACTAACCCGTGGATAGAGACCCCGCTAAAATTTGGTTTAAGATAGTCAGAGAGAATCAAACTAAAGAGCCTATCGACTTCTGCAATGGATCGCCTATGATCAGGACTTTACTCCTAATAAAACAGACACCAGATTTAAAAAGTGGAAGGAGAAAGGGCTGATAAAATATTACCGATTTTTTTAAAGGGCAAATCTTAAGAAGTTTTGAAGATTTGAAAAAACAAGGCCTAATAAATCAAGACCTTTACAGGTTCTTCCAGCTTAGACACCACATAAACAATATACTTAAAAAGGAGGTTTTGGAAAGGGCCAGTCAGGTGTTCTGAAGGTCTTCTTAATGGCATATAAAGGGATCCCAGGATCAGATACATTTCTAAAATATACAAGGTCTTCAAGACTTAAAGGAGACAACACATCTTATATAAAAAGAGAGAGGGGAAAAGAGGAGGAATTTCACTTTACAACTGGAAATATGGGAAAAGCTAAATAAACAGCAAGGAAAAGTACCTCATCCCTGCAGTGGAGAGAATTTGGATGGAAAAAACTTGGCAAGATTTTTCAGAACACCTGCACAAAACAAATTACCCATAAGGGATTGAACTGTTGGCGCTTGTGTGGTGAAAAGACTGCAAATCATTTTCATGTGTTTTTGGTCATGCCCAGTTATCCACCAATATTGGACCAAGGTACAGACAAATATTGGGGAAAATATTCAAAATTACATTTCCCTTTTCTTTTGTAACTTTGTATTTGGGTTTACTACCGGACTCACTGGAAAGACGAGGAGAAAAAATACTTATTCAATGTTTTAAATATTGGCAAGTTAAAAAAGCCCTAACTAAAAAATGGATGGTGAAGGACTGTCCTACACCTGAAGATTGGACTAACGTGATCCAAGACATTTACTCGATGGAAAAGTTGACATTCGCACTGAGACAGGACATGGATGTGTTCATGAACTTTTGGCAACCCTGGACCGCATATGTGTCTTCCATTAGATCTAATCTTTGACAAATACCATTTCAATAATGGTTCCGCTCTTTGTTCCAACACTACTCAGATGCTCTTTTATCTTTATTTACTTACTTTTTCTTTTTGTTTGTTTTTTACTGGTTTGTTTGTTTTTTTTGTTATTTGTTTTTTGTTTTTTTTTTCTCTTTAATTTCACTTTTTCTTTCACTTTTAAAAAAAAAAAAAAAAAAGGGGTGTTGTAAGAATTAATCTTCCAATGTTGTTCAGATATCAGAAAATAAGGGAACATGTGATGAAAATGTAAACACTGCATTGCTGTAACGACCTGTATACCCTTTACAAAAACTTAAATTAAAAAAAATAAATAAATAAAAAAAAAAAAAATTTCCAATTCCTCCCAAGTGTAACGAAATACATTTTAAGACCATAAATAATATTTATCCCTCAAATGAATTCATGAAAAAAAGATTTAAACTTGTGGTAGATAATTGTTATCACTCTATCCAGGCATCATAGGACGACTCGCAATGCCGATATGACGGCACATAGACAAAGTGTCTTATGATGTCATATACATCATGGCTGCCTTCATGTCTTTATGATGTCATATACAGTGTGTCCATGCCGGAAAGTCTCTTTTTGCTCAGATCTATTTTCATGATCCTGTCCATGAACTGAAATTACAATGCGCCTATCCCTCAACCAGTGGTCTCAACAAAGAAGAAGAAGAAGAAGAAGACCCACCAGATGGGAGAGCAATAGAATGACGACAACCTGCTGCACGTCAGAAAAGATGCCATGAAGCTGAAACACCTGAGGTTCCAGCAGTACATCACACCCATCTGAGACAGGAGGGCACCCTTCACCAGCATAGGGTACAACAGACTTTAAAGCACGTTTCTAGGACATCATAGGACGGCCTATGATCTCTGCCTCATCATCATAGCACGTCCTCTGAACTCAGGCATCATAGGACGACTCGCCATGCCTACATGACGGCAAATGTGTAACCTTGACGAATGCACTACAAATGTGTAAAATGCCAAGCAAAGCGATGATTTTCTCCGGGTGCTCCAGTTTCTTGGTTTCTTCAGGCAAGCACGGGCCTCCCTGAACAGGGTCGAAAGCCACTTTTTCAGGATCGTGCTCATGAACTGGAATTACGACGCACCTATCCCTCAACCAGTGGTCTGGACGCACCTGTCCCCTCAACCAGTGGTCTGAACGAAGAAGAAGAAGATCCACCAGATGGAGAGCAATAGAATGAGGAGAACTGCTGCATGTCAGAAAAGATGCCATGAACATGAAACACCTCAGGTTCCAGCACTACGCTGCAGGCATGACTGTGAACAACACAGCCGTCTGAGACAGGAGGAGACCCTTCAGCAATGGGCATGCAGAAATACTTGCTTATACTTGGTTTCTACGGGCATGGACGGGTATGCACGGGTATGTACTAGTATTTGTAAAACAAATGCAGAAACAACAGAATACCTGTTTATTGAATGTGAGACCGTTCAAAATGTGTGGAAATCTCTCCATGATGTTTTGTCATCCAGTTCCATATATATAAACTTCTGGTCCTTTCAAAATATTAAAGTTGGTGTTTTCATCAAAGATAAAAAAAATCTGAGTTTTTTTTTCCACAATATCTTTATTGAACCTTTTTTTTTTTTTTTTAACAAACATGATACAAACAATCAAACACTAACACTAAAGTACTACAAAAAAAAAAATGCACTAAAAACACCAACAACCACCAACAAAATCAAATCTTCAACAATGCTCCTCTGTTTAGTCTAGACAATCCAATACATAAGTATACATATTATGTTCACCAGTTTGGAATTTACAAGGTCCACACACATCATTCACCTTCTTCTTCAAGAGTTATGTTTAAATTTTTTACATAATCAATAAAAGGTCTCCATATATTCTCAAACACAATTTCCTTTGATTTCAGTATATATGTTATTCTTTCTAATGGAAGGTTTGTTAACATCTGTCTTAACCACTGAGTCACATTGGTCTATGAGTCTTTTTCCATAATAGTGCAATCTACCATTTTTTTGGCATTAAGCAAACTGAGGTCTGTGAATGTTCTTTCACTTTTATTAAACTATGCTTTTCAGGGTACAGACCCAACAAAAACAGTTTAGGATTCAATATGATTGTTTTGAGATTATTTTTTCAATTGTTACCCTCACCTCTTCCCAAAACATTCTTATTAATCTACATTCCCATAACAATGAAATAGGGTTCCTTTACTTTCCATGCATTTTGTGCATGTATCTGGTATATTTTTGTTATATCTATTTAACTCCTCCGGTGTAACATACATCCGCATTAAACCATTGAAATGTATCAATTTAAGGCGTGCATTTATTGATTTGGTTTGAGCTCTGTACAAGCCAATTCCCATTGTTCCTCTGAAATTTCAGTTTGCAGATCTTCTTTCCAGTAGTTTAATCTTTTCAGTGAATTTTCACTTGAAGATAGTGTCAATGAGTTATAAAACTCTGAAATAATACCCTTTCTTTTACTATCTTTCATCATCATTTTTTCCAAAATCTGAGTTTTTATTTAATAATCTCATAATTTTTACAAAATACTATATTCACAAATGTCGATACGCTAAATCCCCCTCATGGTCTGCCTTTAAAAATGAACTTTCTCTACTCCAACGGTGTCTGAAACAAATCAATAATGCCCACGCAAATAAGTTATATACTGTGACGTTGTGGGGGTTCACACAAGAAAGGAGAGATGACTGTGACAAAACAGGCTTTATTTAAAACGCACTCCCTCAACACAGACAGGAGGGAAGGTCATTCACACAGACCCCCATCTCACTAAGGGTGACACAAACGCATGATCAGTCACTGCTCTGACTCTTCTTATAAAACTGCTGTGTCATTATGACACAGCAATAACACTTTAGAACACACGAATGATAACATTCTTTGAATCCTCCGCTGCCAAAGCATGCCGGGAAAATTCCCGCCATTTTAACACAGCCCCGACGTTACACTGTCCCCCCTGGACTGGTTTCTGTCCCCAGAATAATAAAAGTCCAGCTCAAAAGTCCAACACAAATCAGTCCAGGTGTCGGGGCGGCCTCCGTTGTCAACGACCAGCACGCACAGGCCCGCTAGTGTTCATCTGTGCCTCAGTCAGAGTATCTGGTCGGGGTGAAGGCTCCGGCTCGACCACCCGCGGGGCGGATGGCTGGTACGGGGCGAGACGGTCACGGTGGAGTACCACGACCCGGTCCCCTTTTTTCAGCCTCACCCTGTACACCACATCCGACTGTCTCTGTAGGACCACGCACGGTCCCGACCAATGGCTCGCCAGTTTTGGTGACAGTCCCCTTTTTCACTCCAGACAGAAAACCCAGACTCAATCTCCTGGTGCAAAGTCCCTCCCCTGGCAGCGGGAGTCATATGCCCGCTTCTGCTGGCTCCCCGCCGCTGCCAGGGCCTCCCGAGCCAGTCCGTGCACCGTGTGGAGATGTTCCTTCAAGCAAAAAAAATAATCCAACCCCGGTTTGCCCTCCATCTCCGGCTCCGGGGGGTACCAAATCCACCGGTGTGCACAGCTCGCGTCCAAACATCAGCGCCGCAGGGGTGCACCGGGTGGATTCCTGTGCTGCCGTCCGGTATGCCCACAGAACAAAGGGCAGATGTAGGTCCCAGTCTCGCTGTCACTGGTCCACTAGGACAGCGAGCTGGGTGGTGAGGCTCCGGTTGAACCGTTCGACCAGGCCGTCGCTCTGTGGATGCAGCGGGGTGGTCCGAGTCTTCCGGATGCCCAGCCGCTTGCAGACCTCTCTGAAGACCTCTGCCTCAAAGTTCCGACCCTGATCGCTGTGCAGCTCCTCCGGTGTGCCAAACCAACAGAACATTTCGTCCACCAGCTTTGATGCTGTAGTGGCGGCGCTCTGATCCGGGACCGCGTACGCCTCTGGCCATTTGGTGAAATAATCCATTGCAACCAGCACGTAGCGGTTCCCCCGGTCCGTGGTTGGGAAAGGGCCCAGAATGTCCACCCCTACCCGCTCCATCGGTGCTCCCACCCGGTACTGCTGCAAGGGAGCGTGGGATCGCTGAGTCGGCCCCTTCTGAGCCGTGCAGGTGTCGCAACGATGGACGTGGAGCTCTACATCCTGGTGACATCCGGGCCAGTAAAACCGGGCTCGAAGACGCTGCAGAGTCTTTGTCACCCCTAAGTGGCCTGCTCCTACCGCCCCCTGGACCAGCTGGGGTATGTTGGGCCGGAGCCGGAGCCAGGGAACCAGCAGCTGCCAGACATGACGGTGCCCAGCTGGAGTCTGCCACTGCTGATACACAACGCCCTCGTGACAGCGGAGATTGGGCCACTGAGAGTGAAGGGCCTTGGTCTCTGGGTCCAGCGCAGACACAGCCTCCCTGGCCCACGTCCAGCCACTGCCGAACCCGGGAAATGACCGGATCTCTGTCCTGCTCGCTCTGCAGCTGCTGCGCGCCAAGGGCCTCTGTGACGTCATCACTGGGGAGAGCTGCCTGATTATCCGAGGAGGAGCTATGCGCCGCTGTGTTATTCCTGCTCACAGCGGTCCGGAGAGCAGCGGCCCGTGGGACGGCTTGGTCTCGATCTTCTGCCCGCTGGCAGTGCTGACAGTCCTCTGCAGCACAGGGACGCCGAGACAGCGCATCAGCATTGGCATGGAGGCGGCCTGCCCGATGCACAATCTGAAAATCATAATCCTGCAGTGCCTCCAGCCATCTCGCCAACTGTCCATCCGGCTCTTTAAAGTTCAGTAGCCAGGTCAGGGAAGCGTGATCCGTCCTGAGCTGGAACCTCCCCCCATACACATATGGGCGAAAATGACGAAGCCCCTGGATGACAGCCAACAGCTCTCTGCGAGTAACGCAATAATTCCTTTCAGCTCTGTTGAGACTGCGGCTGAAAAATGCAACTGCCTGCTATCCGTGTTCTCCCTCCTGGGATAACACCACCCCAGTGCCCCGATGCTGAGCGAAGCTGGGAAAAAGCAGCAGCACAGCTCTCACTCCACTGAAATGCACGTCCTTTCTGTGGGAGCTGATGCAGCAGGCTGGCGATGGTGGCGAAGTCTTTCACAAATCTCCTATAATAGGAGGCCAGTCCGAGAAAGCTCCTCAGTTCTCCCACATCCCGCGGCACTGGCCAGTCTCTCACCACTGCCACTTTCTCTGGATCGGTGGCGACTCCCGCTGCGCTGACGACGTGGCGCAGGAAGGTGGTCTCCCGCTGAAACAGGTGGCATTTCCGCGGGTGTAGCCGCAGCCCGGCCTGTCGGATGGCGTCCAATACTTCCCGGAGACTGGACAGGGCGCTGTCAAAATCAGCTGCGTGAACCAGCAGGTCATCCAGATAAACAATGCAGCGGCTCCGGGGCATGTGAGCCAACACTCGCTCCATCAGACGTTCAAAGGTGGCTGGGGCGTTGCAAAGTCCAAACGGCATCACCTTGAACTGATACAGTCCCTGCCCGATGGAGAAGGCTGTTTTCTGGCGGGCCTCAGGTGACAGCTCTACCTGCCAATAGCCACTGCGGAGGTCCAGCGAGCTGAACCAGCTGGAGTCAGCGATGTGATCCAGCGCGTCAACGATGCGCGGCAGGGGGTAGGAATCCTTGCGGGTGACGTCATTCAGGCGTCGGTAATCTACACAGAACCGCCACAAACCATCCTTCTTCCTAACCAGCACCACCGGCGCCGCCCAGGGGCTGCTGGAGGGCTCAATAATATCTGCCTCCAGCATTTCTCATACTTTTTGTTCTGCTGCCGCCCGCCTTGAAAAAGGCAGACGGCGTGGGCGGAGCCGGATCGGCCTGGTCTCACCAGTGTCGATCCCATGCTGCACCAAGCTGGTTCGGGTGCACTCTTCATCCTTCGCAGCGAAGACGTCCATGTAGCAGTCCAACAGCTCCCGCAGCTGGCGTCTCTGTCCCGATTCCAGTCCGCTGCAGCTCTGCTGGAACAATTCCTCGACCGCCTGCTGCGTTTCTGCTGACACGTTGACTCACTCCGCTGTGGCCCTCCCCCTTGCTATCTCTATCTGTGATCGTGCTCCCTCTGCTCGTGCTGGTGGCGCCGTTGTGATCAGTTCTTGCGGTGACCCGCCTGGTTCGGTCCGTCCTGGCAGTCCCTCGATCACGCAGGCCTCTGGGTTCCTCCTCTGGGCCCCGCTGCAGAGCGTGATGGTCTGAGTTCCCAGCAGGAGGGACAATCTGGCGGTGTCAATTTTTGCGCTCCACGCTGCGAGCAGATTGAGTCCAATAATGCAGGGGTCTTGGATGTCAGCCAGCCAGAACGGGTGGTTTGTGTTCTGGCCGGCCACCCCCACCACAAGAACTCTTCGCCCTCCCAATCTGGTGCGCTCACCGGTAGCTGTGGTGACGCAGCGCTCTGTGTGTTCCCACCCCGCGGTTCTGTCTCGTCCGTGCCTGGCAGCACACCGGGTTGGACCAGGGACATGGTAGAACCGGTGTCGATCAGGGCCCGGATCAGCGTGTTGTCCAGGCTGCACTGTAGGTACATCCCTAGCGAGTGTCCAATTCGGCCCACACACGGCGACAGCTCATCGGGGAAAACATCTATGGGAGGCGGCCTGTCCCCATCCATGCCACCTCGTTCTAGTCCAATGTTGGTGAGGGGCCGGTTTGTCATTGGGGTGGGTGCCGGGCAGTACTGCGCGATGTGTCCTGGATCCCCGCAGTGGAAGCACCCTTCCTCGTGCCGCTGTGGCCGTCTTCTCCGTGGGTGCGCCGCCATGGTCTGCCACAGCTCCTCCTCCTCCTCGCTCTCAGCCGTGGCCTGGAAGGCTCTCTGTCTCGGTGCCGATGCATCAGCTGTACAATCCATTAGCGGTTCCACCCGCTCCGCTTCTGCCACAGCCGTCACCCAGCTGCTCGTGGTGTTAATCTGGATGTGGCTCTGGAGCTGGCCCGGGCGGAGACCCCGGATGAAGTTCCGGAGGGCGAGCTTCTCCACTACTTCTGGCTCGAAATCCGAGTAGCTGTGCCGTGTCAGCAGCCGTATGTCCGCTGCGTAGTCTCCCAGGCTCTCCCGGTTGCCTCGCCGGCAGTTGGCCAGCTGTTCCTCTGCGTGCTCAGCATTGACTCTCGCTCTCCCAAACCGCCTCTGGAGCGCTCCTTGTAGCGCTGGCCAGCTGCGGCGTTCCTCAGGCCGGAGATCGGACAGCGTGCGGAGAGCCCTTCCCTCCAGGGCCAGCGCGACCTGCACGGCGGTCTCTCCAGGTGGCCAGCCGTTCAACGCAGCAGCCAGCTCGACCTGGACCAGGTAGTCGTCCAGCAGGGTTTCACCATTAAAGCAGGGAACCTTGGCCTGCTGCCGGATGGGTAGGACGGTCGCCTCTCGGTCGATCGCCGCCCCTGGTCGCAGTGGAATCGCCGGCCCGTCCTGCCTTGAAAAGGGCGGGGAGCAGGGCTGATCTGCTCTGCTCAGCCCACCCTGCCTTGAGAAAGGCAGAAGGCAGGGTACGCTGGTCCTGTCGGGTCCGCTGCTCCGTTCATCCCGGCAAGCAACTCCGGGGGTTGGTGTATCCGCTCTGTCGTCCATTCCCAGCTGAGCGATGAATCGCTCCAGCTGCTGGATCTCTGCTCTGATCCTGGCTTCCATCTGCTCCATATCCCAACTCCTGACACCAGTGTGACGTAGCAGGGGTTCACACAAGAAAGGAGAAGATGACTGTGACGAGACAGGCTTTATTTAAAACACACTCCCTCAACACAGACAGGAGGGGAGGTCATTCACACAGACCTCCGTCTCACTAAGGGTGGCACAAAGGCATGATCAGTCACTGTTCTGACTCTTCTTATAACACTGCTGTGTCATAATGACAGCAATAACACTGTAGAACACACAAACACCCTTTGAATCCTCCGCTGCCAAAGCATGCTGGGAAAATCCCCACCCCCTTAACACAGCCCCGACGTTACACTACATTAACAACAATTCTGTCATAAACCCCTTGTTTTCTTGTTTGTTTAATGTGCTTTTACTTACTTTTTTTATTTTCCTTAAATTCTCGTTCTGACTTTGATTTTTATCATACATGCAATTTTATTACATCATAAATGTTCGCTTATATTGCATCTCAATAACCGCCACAGCGATTATGTTTGTTGTTTGGATGTGCAGAGGAGGGATTTTATTCTCCTGTATTATAAAAACAGTCATAATTGAGTTTTGTCATTGTTTGTGTAATGTTATTTGTTCAATAAAATTTACAAAAATATACGGAAGTCAGAAAAATAAGTCAGAAGTCAGAAATAATATAATAATAAAGAAAGTGGGTGGATAACATTCACACAACAAAATATGACA
The DNA here is from genome assembly GCA_020510985.1 of Pholidichthys leucotaenia. Taxonomy (NCBI): domain Eukaryota; kingdom Metazoa; phylum Chordata; class Actinopteri; order Cichliformes; family Pholidichthyidae; genus Pholidichthys; species Pholidichthys leucotaenia. The sequence goes on along the minus strand of CM035850.1, from coordinate 86,964,495 downwards.
GACATGATCGGGCATGCCCAGAAATGTCCACACACTGCATGATCCACGTGTGCGCGACTCTGGCGTTACATAATGCACAGGAGCCTACCGGAGTGTCCCTCTCCCACGGACTCGGATGTGAACAAGAAAGTCTTCCCGGTCCCGCTGCTGTACATCTTCTGTCGATGATCGCTGCAGAAAAAAGTCGAATTTAACGGAGTCGCGATGAGCTTAACGGCGAACGTGGCGATGCACTTCTTCACTGGGAGACGAATAATGCCTGACTCCGAAGTAATGATTAACTATGGAGGTCGAAGCTCAGGCGCATTAATTGCACTACTCTGTAAATTTGATTTAGTGGAGGCGCATCAATCTCTGTGCAGTAACATTAGCTGGTACGGAAATAGCCTATAAATCAACACGCTGAAGGAGTCGTTTCCTTTTTGGGTTCTACAGCTGCTACCATGGCTGAGAGAAAAATGTCTCCCACTGTAGTGTAAATCTTGGCATTAACAGCCCAGAGAGCCTCAGGGTGTCGCTGTTGTAAAAGACATGCGCACTAAGCTTTTGCTACGAGGCAAGTTTTGGCCAAAAACTTCTTGGATCCACGTGACATTTGAGCCAAATTTACAACTTTTTACAGACTTATGGGATTTCTTCCCTTGCAAGCTTTTGTAAATGAATGTGGTATTTGAGCCAGTTTTTAATGGCTTTTCAAACTCCACTTCCTGACATTTTCACTTTGGAATCTTGGCTTGATGGCTCCAGTCTGCTGCACATCTGCACAATGTGGAAACGTACCGTGACGTATGCGAGGTTCACACAAAGAAAGGGAGCAGATGGCTGCAACACAACAGGCTTTATTAAAACACAACAACAAACACAGACAGGAGGGAAGGTCATTCTCACCGACCTCCGTTTATATCAGGGTTACACAACACAATCACTCCTGCTCTAATTCTACCTTTAACACTGCTGAGTCATTATGACACAGCAGTATAATAACACAGTAATAACACTAAACATACACGAAAATAACGTCTCTAAGGCATGCTGGGGAAAAGCCCTGATGTTACACTGCCCCCCACCGCCCCCCACCCCCGGACTGGTTTCTGTCCCCAGAAAATGAAAGTCCAACTCAAAAGTCCAACACGAACCCGTCCAAGTGTCGGGGCGGCCTTCAATGCCGACGACCAGCACGTACAGGCCCGCCAGCGTCCATCTGAGTCTCGGTCGGAGTATCTGGTCGGGTTGAAGGCTCCGGTTCGACCACCCATGGGGCGGATGGCTGGTACAGGGCGAGACAGTCACGGTGGAGTACAACGACCCGGTCCCTTTTCTTTAGCCTCACCCTGTACACCACATCCGACAGTCTCTGTAGGACCACACACGGTCCCGACCAATGGCTCGCCAACTTCGGTGATCGTCCCTTTTCCTCTCAGGGCAGAAAACCCAGACTCAATCTCCCGGTGCAAAGTCCCTCCCTCTGGCAGCGGGAGTCATACGCACGCTTCTGCCCGATCCCCCGCCGCTGCCAGAGCCTCCCCGAGCCAGTTCGTGCACCGTGTGGAGACGTTCCTTCAAACAAAAAAAAATAATCCAACCCGGATTTGCCCTCCACCTCCGGCTTGGGGGGGGGGGGGCAAATACCAAATCCACCGGTGTGCGCAGCTCACGTCCAAACATCAGCGCCGCAGGGGTGCACTGGGTGGATTCCTGAGCTGCCGTCCAGTATGCCCACAGAACAAAAGGCAGATGCAGGTCCCAGTCTCGCTGTCGCTGGTCCACTAGAATAGCGAGATGGGTGGTGAGGGTCCGGTTGAACCGTTCGACCAGGCCGTCGCTCTGTGGATGCAGCGGGGTGGTCCGGGTCTTCCGGATGCCCAGCTGCTTGCAGACCTCTCCGAAGACCTCTGCCTCGAAGTTCTGACCCTGATCGCTATGCAGCTCCTCCGGTGCGCCAAACCGACAGAGCATTTCGTCCACCAGCTTTGATGCCGTCGTAGCGGTGCTCTGATCCGGGACTGCATACGCCTCTGACCACTTGGTAAAATAATCCAATGCGACCAGCACGTAGCGGTTCCCCCGGTCCGTAGTCGGAAAAGGGCCCAGAATGTCCACTCCTACCCGCTCTATCGGTGCTCCCACCCGGTACTGCTGCAAGGGAGCGTGGGATCGCTGAGTTGGCCCTTTCTGAGCTGTGCAGGTGTTGCAGCGGTGGACGTGGAGTTCCACATCCTGGTGACACCTGGGCCAGTAGAACCGAGCTCGAAGACACTGCAAAGTCTTTGTCACCCCGAAGTGGCCCGCTCCTACCGCCCCATGAACCAGCTGGAGTATGTTGGGCCGGAGTTGACGAAGAACCAGCAGCTGCCTGACATGCCGCTGCCCAGCTGGAGACTGCCACTGCCGATACACCACGCCCTCGTGACAGCGGAGGTTGGCCCACTGGGAGTGTAGGACCTTGGTCTCTGGGTCCAGCACTGACACAACCTCCCAGGCGGGCCGCTGGCCTGCGTCCAGCCACTGCCGAACCCGAGAAATGACCGGGTCTCTGTCCTGCTCGCTCTGCAGCTGCTGTGTGCTAAGGACCTCTGTGACGTCATTGCTGGGGGAGGCTGCCCGATCATCCGAGGAGGAGCTGTGTATCGCTGCGTTATTTCTGCTCGCTGCGGTCCGGAGAGCAGCAGCCCGTGGAACGGCTTGGTCCCGATCCTCTGCCCACTGGCAGTGACGACAATCCTCTGCCGCACAGGGTCGCCGAGACAGCGCGTCAGCGTTGACATGGAGGTGGCCTGCCTGATGCACGATCTGAAAATCATAATCCTGCAGTGCCTCCAGCCATCTCACCAACTGTCCATCCGGTTCCTTAAAGTTCAACAACCAGGTCAGGGAAGCATGATCCGTCCTGAGCTGGAACTTCCCCCCGTACACATACAGGCGGAAATGGCGCAGCCCCTGGATGACAGCCAACAGCTCTCTGCGAATAACACAGTAATTCCTCTCGGCTCTGCTGAGAGTGTGGCTGAAAAAAGCGACTGCCTGCCCTCCCTGCTCTCCCTCCTGGGATAACACCGCCCCGATACCCTGGTTGCTGGCATCCGTGTCCACGATGAAAGGGCGGTTCGGGTCGGGGTACCGCAGGATGGGAGCTCTGATGAGCGCTGCGCGAAGTTAGGAAAAAGCAGCAGCACAATTCTCACTCCACTGAAATGCACATCCTTTCTGTGTCAGCTGATGCAGCAGGCTGGCGATGGTGGTGAAGTCTTTCACAAACCTCCTATAATAGGAGGCCAGTCCGAGAAAGCTCCACAGTTCTCCCACACTCCGCGGCACTGGCCAGTCTCGCACCGCTGCCACCTTTTCTGGATCGGTGGCGACTCCCGCTGCACTGATGATGTGGCCCAGGAAGGTGGTCTTCCCCCGAAATAGGTGACACTTCCTCGGGTGCAACCGCAGTCCGGCCTGTCAGATGGCATCCAGTACTTCTCTCGGAGATTGGACAGGGTGCTGTCAAAATCAGCTGCATGCACCAGTAGGTCATCCAGGTAAACAACGCAGCGCCTCCGGGGCACATGAGCCAGCACTCGCTCCATCAAGCGCCCAAAGGTGGCCGGGGCGTTGCAAAGTCCAAACGGCATCACTTTAAACTGATACAGTCCCTGCCCAATGGAGAAGGCTGTTTTTTGGCGGGCCTCAAGTGACAGCTCTACCTGCCAATAGCCGCTGCGTAGATCCAGCGAGCTGAACCAGCTGGAGCCGGCGATTTGGTCCAGCGCGTCATCGATGCGGGGCAGGGGATAGGAGTCTTTACGGGTGACGTCATTCAGGCGCCGGTAATCCACGCAGAACCGCCACGACCCGTCCTTCTTCTTGACCAGCACCACCGGCGCCGCCCAGGGGCTGCTGGAGGGCTCAGTGATGTCTGCCTCCAGCATTTCTTGCAGTTTTTGTTCTGCTGCTGCCCGCCTTGAAAAGGGCAGCCAGTGTGGGCAGAGCCGAATCGGCCTGGTCTCACCGGTGTCGTTCTAATGCTGCACCAAGCCGGTCTGGTTGCATTCCTCGTCCTTCGCAGTGAAGACACCCATATAGCAGTCCAACAGCTCCCACAACTGGCGTCTCTGTCCCGGCTCCAGCCCGCTGCAGCTCTGCTGGAATAATTCCTCGACCGCCTGCTGCGTCTCTGCCGACACGTTGACCCCTCCCCTTGCTGTCCCTGTGTGTGCTTGTGCTCCCTCTGCTCATGCTGGTGGCGCTGTTGTGTCCAGTCCTCGCAGTGGCCCGCCTGGTCCGGTCTGTCCTGGTGGTCCCTCGATCACGCAGGCCTCCGTGTTCCTTCTCTGGGTTCCGCTGCGGAGCGTGATGGTCCGGGTTCCCAGCTGGAGGGACGGTCTGGCAGTGTCGATCTTGGCGTTCCACGCTGCGAGCAGGTCGAGTCCAATAATACAGGGGTCTTGGATGTCAGCCAGCCAGAACGGGTGTTTTATGTTCTGACCGGCCACCCCCACCATGAGAACTCTCTGCCCCCCCAATCTGGCACGCTCACCGGTAGCTGTGGTGACGTGGCGCTTGTTGGGTTCCCACCTCCGTGGTGTCGTCTCGTCTGTGCCCGGCAGCACACCGGGTCGGACCAAGGAGATGGTAGAGCCAGTGTCAATCAGAGCCCGGATCGATGTCTTCTCCAGGCTGCACTGTAAATACATCTCTGGCGAGTATCCAATTCGGCCCATGTGCGGCGACCGGCTCATCGGGGGAAACATCTGCGGGAGGCGGCCTGTCCCTGTCCATGCCACCTCGCTCTAGTTTAACGTCGGTGAGGGGCCGGTTTGTCGTGGGGTGGGTGCGGGGCAGTACCGTGCGATGTGTCCTGGTTCTCCACAGCAGAAGCACCCTTCCTCGCATCGCCGCGGCCGACTTCTCCATGGACGCGCTTTCGTGGTCTGCCATAACTCCTCCTCCTCCCCCTCGCTCTCAGCCGTGGCCTGGAAGGCTCTTTGTCTTGGCTTGGCTGTACAATTCATCAGCGGCTCCACCCGCTCTGCTTCTGCCACCGCAGTCTCCCAGTTGCTCGCGGCGTTAATCCGGACATGGTTCTGGAGCTGGGCCGGGCGGAGACCTTGGATGAAGTTCTGGAGGGTGATCTTCTCTACTACCTCCGGTTTGAAGTCCGGGTAGCTGTGCCGTGTTAGCAGCCGTATATCCGCCGCGTAGGCTCCTAGTCTCTCCTGGCTGCCTCGACGGCAGTTGGCCAGCTGTTCCTGGGCGTGCTCAGCATCGGCCGTTCTCCAAAACCGTCTCCGGAGCGCTCCTTGTAGCGCTGGCCAGCTGCGGCGCTCCTCGGACCAGAGGTCAGACAGCGTGCAGAGGGCTCTCCCTTCCAAGGCCAGCGTGACCCGCACGGCAGTTTCTTCTGGTGGCCAGCCGTTCAGCGAGGCAGCCAGCTCGACCTGGACCAGGTAGTCGTCCAGCAGGGTCTCGCCATTGAAGCGGGGAATCTTGGCCTGCTGCTGAATGGATGTGCCGGTTGCCTCCCAATCGATCGCCACCCCTGGTCGCAGTGGAATCGCCGGCCCGTCCTGCCCTGAAAAGAGCAGGGGGTGGGGCTGGTTTGCTCTGCTCAGCCCACCCTGTCTTGAAAAAGGCAGAAGGCGGGGTACGCTGGTCCCGTCGGGTCCGCTGCTTCGTTCGTCCCGGCGAGCGGCTCCGGGGGTCCGTGTCTCAGCTCCGTCGTCTATCGCCAGCTGAGCGATGAGTCGCTCCAGCTGCTGGATCTCCGTTCTGATCCTGGCTTCCATCTGTTCCATGAGTCTGACTCCTGACACCAGTGTGACATATGCGAGGTTCACACAAAGAAAGGAAGCGGATGGCTGAAACACAACAGGCTTTGTTAAAAAACAACAACGAACACAGACAGGAGGGGAGGTCATTCTCACCGACCTCCGTTTATATCAGGGTTACACAACACATAATCACTCCTGTTCTAATTCTACCTATAACACTGCTGTGTCATTTGCGTTATAATGACACAGAAGTATAATAACACAGTAATAACACTAAACATACACGAAAATAACATCTCTACTGGCAAGGCATGCTGGGAAAAAGCCTCGATGTTACAGTACATTTGCAAAAAAAAAACATTTGAAATGTTCAAAAAATTTTGGTGACAAGAAAAACTGTTGGCAATCTTAAAAATACTGGCAGCTGCCAGTGGTACCCCTCAGCCTCTGTTTGTTGTTGAGATGTAGTTGATGTGGCATTTTGATCTTGACCTTTGACCTTGCAATCCCAAAACCACAGGCAGAGGTCAGGGTCTCAGGGTGAACATGTGTACAAAGTTTGGTGACCCTAGATGTAATTGTTGAGATATTGTTTATAGGGTATTTTGGCCTTGACCTTTGACCTTGTGTTTCCAAACCCATACAGTAGTTGTAGGCAATTTGACCTGGACCTTATAATCCCAAAGCCAAAGGTCGGGGTGAACCTGTGTACAAAGTTTGGTGATTCAAGATTTACTCGTTCTATAGCAGAGGTCACCAATTAAAAGTGAAAGAGATGTCAGTCCTCCTCCCCAGCTGAGGTCCGAATTAGGGCTGGGGATCTTTAGGCACCTCATGATACAATTAGAATTCAGGGTCTCCGATTTGATTCTAAAACAATTCTTGATGTATTTTTTGTTAGTTTTTTTTTTTTCAGAATTTTTTTCCTCTCACTGTGTGACAGCTTGATACTTTTAAAACCAAGTGTTTGCGATGATCCATGAATTTACTTCAAACATCTTTTAATAAAAGAAATGGAAGAGAAATGTGACAAGTCACATCGACAAATTTATCTGAAAACGTGCTTTTAAGAACTGTCATCTTTTCATGGATATTCTTTAAGAAGACCACAGCTGTCTTCAGCAGGCTAATATCATTTACTTTTACACATTATTTTATTAAGCTGATGTTTTAGCTGCTTTTTAGTTCTGTATTTTTTAAACAAAAAAATCAAATAAATTCTTTGCTCAATTTCAAATAAAACATAATAATTCAATCATAATAATACACGGGAACACTAAATGTGTTTTTGACTCCAAATAAATAGCTCAAAAATTCTAAAATCTACAACTTAAATCCTAAAAATGGAAAGTTTTACAGGAGAACACAAACTAAATTACATACATTTAAAAAGATTAATATTTACAAAAAAGAATCTCACAAAAGTCTATCTCTATACTATATTTTCAGTATTTAAAAAGACATTTCAATCTGTAAGCCTAAAAAAGGGGTGGAAAATATAATTAATTCCACAGTACAGAATTCCTTTGGAGGTTTTTTAATGCCAATGTTTTTATCTTTGGCTATTTTGTGTCTATAGGTAACTACAAATCTGAGGAAACAAAAATAACCCGTGGAGTTCCCCAAGGTTCCATTTTGAGACCTTTGCTTTTCAACATCTATATGCTCCCACTAGCTCAAATCATAAAAAACAACAAAATATATTACCATAATTATGCAGATGATACACAATTGTACATAACCATCTCACCAGGAGACTATGGTCCAATTAATACCCTGATCAAATGCACTGGTCAAATTAAAGAATGGATGTGCCAGAATTTTCTTCAGTTAAATGAAGACAAAACCGAAATGATAGTTCTTGGAGCCAAAGGAGAAAGACTCAAAGTTAGTACTCACTATTCAGCTTCAATCAGTGATGCTAAAAACCAACAGCCAAGCCAGAAATCTGGGTGTGGTTCTGGACTCAGACCTGAATTTTAACAGCCACATAAAGACAATAGTAAAGTCAGCCTATTATCACTTAAAGAACATAGCAAGGATTAAAGGTCTAATGTCTCAGCAGGATCTAGAAAAACTTGTCCATGCATTTATCTTCAGTAAACTGGACTACTATAACGCTGTCCTCACAGGTCTCCCTAAAAAGTCCATCAGACAGCTGCAGTTGGTTCAGAATGCTGCAGCTCAAGTCCTCACTCTGACCAAGAAAGTAGATCATTTAACTCCAGTCCTCAGATCTTTATACTGGCTTCCTGTCTGTCAAAGAATAGATTTCAAAATACTGCTGTTGGTTTATAAAGCTCTGAATGGTTAGAGCCAAATTACATCTCAGATCTGCTGGTCCATTATGAACCACCCAGAGCCCTCAGGTCATCACAGTCAGGCCTACTATCTGTGCCCAGAGTTAGAACCAGATATGGTGAGGCAGCATTCATTTTTGATGCTCCTCACGTGTGGAACAAATGCCCAGAAAGCATCAGGGCTGCTGAAACTCTCAGCTGCTTTAAATCCAGGTTAAAAACTTTCCTATTTGCCACGGCCTTTCAGTAGAACAATTGTTAATCTCCCACAATGTACTGTAACTTTTATTTCTTGCACGTTTTCCGTCTTATTCTATTTTAGCTTGTTTTTGTTTCTCTTTAATTTACTTTTAAATTCTTATGTATTCATTATGCAACTTCCTGTAATGCTTTAATGTTTTTATGTAAAGCACTTTGAATTGTCTTGCACACAAAATGTGCTATACAAATAAACTTGCCTTGCATTGCCTTTTTAACCTCATCTGGGTCTGTCTGGGTAACACTCTGTCACAGGGAGAAAGGAGGTGCATGCGTGTGGAGCTTTTCCTGTTCAGTAACACACAGAGCAAATTATTGTTTTGACATATCAGAGGCTCGCAGAAATTACCTCCATAAACAACATCGTGCAACACAACGGGGATGCTATTCCAGAAAGGTATGGAGGAGCTGAGGGGACCTTCCGTCAATAGACCCCCAGGTGGACTCATACCATCGCAGGCAATGAGAGTGGCGGTGGACACAATCTCACAGCAGCGTTTTATTCCGCGGGTTACACCGGGAAGGAAGTGTGCCTGTCCGCCTGCTGTATCCCACAGAGAACATCCAAGGTACCGCACGATAAAATGTCTGGGCGGCCACCGCTGATACAGCACTTGAGTTCCGTTTTTTCGTTAGGTTAAAACAAAACAGTATAATTTTTCCACAAATTATATTAAAAAGCTTTGGAGTCCAGACGAAGGGCTCTCAAGCTCTGAATCCGGACTGGAGTCCACCAGTTGGTGACCCCTGTTCTATAGTAATAGTGCAAAGGGAATGTTAACATTGACCTTTGACCTTTTGACACCAAACCCATAGTCAGAGAGCAGGGTCTAAGGTATTGAAGACTTGTTTTAGACATGATAATATTGATTTGACAAGGCTGCATCATTCCTTTGTGTAGTTATCGCATTACAAGATTTTGGAAAAACTGAACTCGTCCAAGATTTTTTGAACTCATCCGAGATTTTTCATATAGTTAACACACCCATGGTATCAACTTGAAAAGACCACATCATTTCTTTCTTTAGTTATCACATTCCCAAGGTAGGTGAGGATGCCGCCACCGCCAACACCACCAATGCTGCCATCCATCTGCCCGGTGGGGTGACGACAATACCCCTTCAGCCTTTAGAAGCTGAGGGGTAAAAACTGTGGGCGAACTGTTTTGCAACCTTTTATGAATCCTGACAAAACCCAAAAAGCGCAACATTCGTGAATGTTCCCCAACATTCGCCACTCCGTGATATACTAGCTTGATTTTCACCAACATTCGTCAGAAAAGTTGGCAAACCAAAAACCGCCATGTTTGATTTGCCGCACTGTGAGATACTACCTTAGGCTCAGTCGTTCTTGACATCTCCTCCATCTCCTCATCCTGCACACAGGGCTTCCTGACATAAAAGCATGTGATTGTAGAGTGTCATGTTATTATGGGTATATACATTATGATGTATACACATCTGTGCTTTCATTGACCACTTGACTCAACAGTACAGTGTTGGTTTACAGCTACAGTAGCACCCATCATGTTGAGCTTACTGTGGTGTAGTGTGTGTGTGTGTGTGTGTGTGTGTGTGTGTGTGTGTGCTGCTATACCCACCCCTGGCGTGATGTCAGGGGGGCACGGCCCATTGTATATATACTTCTGTGTTCTATAATAAAGTATTGTTGGTTCCCTACATGAAGAGAGACTCCGACTCCTTTCTCATACATAACATTTGGCGACGAGAAGAAAAATTATGGCAGCATATGGGCTACCTCAACCCCGATATCATTTCTGGAGTACACCGGAGAGCCGGTGATCCTGTGGCCGAAGTGATGTTTGAGGATTACATCGGGGTGCTGGGCCTAAGTAGACTCGATGGGAAACAACAAAGAGTGCTTCTGGCCCACCATCTCAGCGCAGAGAGCCAAAGAATTCTCGGTACATTGGGTGAGACAGAACACTATGAGGATGCTGTCGAGCGGTTGGCTGAATTCTCTGCCGGGCAGACGAAGACCACGAAGCTGTGGGTGGCGGGAGTGTTGGCGCCAAATGAGGTTAGGCTAGTTAGCTTGGAGAAGCTAACGGCACATTCAGTGTCTATGGAGGGGCTAACCACAAAGCTAACTGCATGCCAAAAGTTGGCTCCAGGCTACCAGCTAGGCATCGAGGTGGGACCGGGGCCACAAGCGGGGGAGTCCCCAGTCACTGAAGACGGCGGGCCAGCCAAGAAGCACAGAAAGGTGCAGGGCCGTAGCGCTGGTGTGTCTGACGGCGCAGTATGTGACGACAGCAGAGAAGGAGAGCAGCAGCAGGAGTCATCCCCGCAGCTGGAGGCTGGGCAGCGGGACAGCAGGACCATGGAGGCTGAGAGCCCCGGGGAAGAGCAGCGACAGCCGGGCATGGAGACGATGCGGCGGAGTGCCTGGGATGAGGGTGCTGAGAGCAGCAATGAGACGCCTGGGTCAGGGAGTGATGCCGACAGGAGTGACGCTGAGAGCCCCGGGGGGAGAGCAGCTGCAGCCGGACACAGAGGCAGTGCAGCAGAGTGCCCTGGACGAGGGTGTTGGGTGGTACGGCAAGGCGCCCGAGGCAGCAAACAACACCGATGAGCAGTTGGGCCACAGGGGGCAGGAGTAGTTGGAGCCACGGTGGCGGTGGCGAAAGCGGTCGGGAGCAGGCTTACAAACACAGAGGGATGGCATGCCGGACAGCAGCACTACAGGTCCCGAGAAAAGAAGCAGGCGATCATGAAGAGGGACACTCTCGTGGGAAAGATTGTTTTTGATCCTGAAGGCAGACAGCGGCCAGGGGCACACACGATGTGGGGCTGCCTGGGGCCTCCGAGCCTGTCATATCTTCGGTGGCCAAAGGCATGGATGGTTTGGGGCTGTCCTGGGCCCCCGGGCTGGTTTTACCCCTGGCTACCGATGGACATTGGTGTCACATAAATGTTAAAGTGTAAATATGTATATAGCCTGCTGGTATGCATGAGAGCATGTATAGTATGGGATTATTTTACATGTTTTCAGAGACTAGGTCCGATTTTAGTTGTTTTGTGTGAATGTGATAGGATATTTTATTACAGTTCTTCATTCCCTGGTGCTCCTTAGTGCATGATTTGGGTCCTAAATTGGGGAGGATCTCGATTGTGTGTGTGGTTTTGCATTTTTGTAAGGGAGAGGGGATCTGTGGTGTAGTGAGTGTGGTAGTGTGTGTGTGCTACCGTACCCACCTCAGGCGTGACGTCAGGCGGGCACGGCCCATTGTATATATACTTCTGTGTTCTATAATAAAGTGTTGTTGGGTCCCTGCATGAAGAGAGACTCCAACTCCTTTCTCATACATAACACTCACCTTCCCCCCAAACTCGCCCCCCCTTTACAGGTGCATGAGGTGAGGAGGCAACTGAGAGCAGTGAACCCCTGCAGAGCTGCTGTTTCTGACGGCATTCCAGGAGTGGTGGTCAAACCATATGCAGACCAACTGGCAGAGATCCTCACCAAACTGTTCAACCTCTCCCTGATGCACGCCACCACCCTCTCCTGCCTCAAGGCCTCCACCATCATCTCCATCCCCAAAAAGTCCGCAATCAACAGTCTGAACAACTACAGACCCATAGCACTCACGCCTGTAGTCATGAAGTGTTTTGAGAGACTGGTGTCCCAGCACATCAGGGACCGTCTTCCCCCCTCCTTCGACCCCCACCAGTTCACCTACAAGGAGAATCGGTCTATGGAAGACACCACCGCCACCACACTCCATAGAGCGCTGACCCATTTGGAGAACCCAAGTAGCTACGTGAGGATGCTCTTTGTGGACTTCAGCTCAGGTTTCAACACCATCATCCCGGACATCCTAATCAATAAACTGCACCTCCTCCAGACCCCCCACCCCCCCACACACACACCCCTGCTCCTGGATAAAAAAATTTCTCACCAACTGTCCACAAACAGTCAGACTTGGCCCCCACCACTCCTCCACACTGTCCCTCAGCACTGGCTTCCCCCAGGGATACATGCTAAGCCCTCTACTGTACTCCCTGTACACCTTTGACTGTATTCCAACCCACCCAACCACCGTCATCGTGAAGTACGCGGACAATACCACCTTGGTTGGGCTCATCATTGAAGACGATGAGAAGGCATACAGGGCAGAGGTAGAGAATCTACTGCTGTGGTGCCAAGCAAACATCCTGAAACTGAATATCCAAAAAAACAAAGAACTCATTCTGGACTTCAGAAAGAACAGACAGGACCACCCCCTCCTCCTCATAAATGACGACCACGTGGAAACCGTCCCCACCTTCAGGTTCCTTGGCACCCACATCTCCTCTGACTTCTCCTGGTCTGTCATCACCAAGGCTCTGGTGAAGAAAGCCCAGCAGCAGCTGCACTTCCTCCATGTCCTGAGGAAGAACAACCTGGACCAGAAGCTGCTGCTGGCCTTCTACCGCTGCTCAGCGGCGTGCGTGCTACTGTCTGGGTGTGTGGTACGCCGGCTCCACGGTCGAGAAAAGGAAGGCTGTGCAGAGGGTCATCAACACTGCCCAAAAAATCATCGGCAGCCCTCTGCCCTCCCTGGAGGACAGCTCCAGATCCTCCTGTCTCAGAAAGATCAAGACCATCACAGGAGACCCCTCACATCCTGCCCACTGCCTGTTTGACCTGCTTCCCTCTGGACGACGGTTCAGATCAATCAGGTTCCACAACTCCAGACTGACAAACAGTTTCTTCCCCCGGGCCATCCGAACTGCAAACAGTCAGAAGCTCCACCCCCTCTCTCTGAACGCTCACATGCACTGAACTGAGGACCTTTTAATTATCACAATAACACACCTGTCTTTGCACGCCACGCTTTCATGTATAGTTACTCATCCATGAAACCACTACTGTGTATATTTTCCATAATCCTTGGGCCATTTTACTCAATTGTGTGTTCTTCATTTCGCACTCTTATGTACATAGTTCAGTTTATGAGGCCACTACCATACCGGTGTATATTTCCATAATTCTGGGCCATTTTTATTTCAGTTGTGTGTTTAATCGTGTGTTCTGTAACTGTGTTTAATCTAATCTTTCTCTTTTACTTTACTGTGCAGTAGCCTGGTGGAGCACCCACAATTTCATTGTGCTGTACAACTGTACAATGACAATAAAGCCCATTCTATTCTATTCTATTCTATTCTGTTCTATTCTATCATGGAGGACACATTCATAATGGAATGTGGGCTATCTCACAAACTTAAGGAAATAACAGTTTTTTGCCCAGAAACAAGAAAAGTAAAAATTTTGTTACAAAGTATAAGCAGTTCACATACACAGCACAAGTCCACATATCCAGATATTGCATGCATTACTGATGAACTGTGGCCACATAAACGTTTTAACTCTCTTAACTATGTGAGAAGTGTAAGAGAACTATTTTTATGAGTATCTGCTTTATGAGTTACAGTTTAGTAAGACATAGGTTGATGCAAAACTAGTGTTACTTTGCAAGTAATAAATAACAAATAATAAATAAAATAAAAATATAAAATACTTTTTTCTCAAGTTCAGTACAATGCTATTATAAAATTATGAGAAAATGGATTTATCAGTCTTTTCCCAAATGTTACTGCATATTGGTTTTTTTTTCATTTGTATCTAACTTCATAAGAATCTAGTGTAGCTGTTAATGTTGCATAAGCGTTCCTTGCAGAACTGATGCACCCTCCCAGAGTTCAGTTTGATGAGTCAAGCCCAGATCCTCCTAATCAGAGTAGATCCTGAGCTCAGTCAAGCTGCAGAGACCAGTTTCTTCTTTAGTATTAAAGGTCACATATTATGCACTTTTTCCACATGGTAATTTGAATCATATTTTAGACTTCATTTATTTAGTCGGAGTGGGGGGAGCATTCATGGGACATGACAACTCCCCCTTCCCCCATTGAGTTATTGTGTTGGGAGGTGGTATCATTCCAGTGAGCTCCAGTTCTGCATCTGGAAATTATTCACAGTGCTTCACTTTTTCCAGATTTTGTTATGTTACAGCCTTATTCCAAAATGGATAATTTTTTTTTCCTCAGAAGTCTACACACAATACTTCATGCTGAAGGTGTTTCCCCCCTCCCCACTGTCCCCCACAGACGGACACACCCCCAGGAACCACCCACCGGCACAGCAGCGCCTCGGAGCTGAAGACCCCCCATTACAGCAGCTGTGGACAGAGGCTGAAGCCCAAAGGACATGGGGGTTAAGACTTAGTCTGAGACTCTGGGGGGGGGGGGGGCAGTGTGGGGAACCCACTCAGTAGTTACTCAGTAGTTTTCCCTCAGACTGAAGTGGCAGATCAAAGGTAGGGAGTGATATGTTAATGCAGCACCCCAGGTAGCAGAGAAGTGTTAGTGCTGTGATATAAAAGAGAGTGCCTGCAACTTTGTGGGGAGTTGTCTTATTCTGGTGAATGTGAGAGAGAGTGGAATAAACTTTCATCTGCTTGGAACAGTTTGGCCTGGTTATTTCTCTCCACACTGGTGACCCTTGACGCACAATGGAACGTGAGGCGAACACCCCGGAGGTGACCCGGACGGGAAGTACCAGCAACGCGTGTGCCGTTTCGGTCAAACTCCCAGACTTTTGGCTACACGACCCGAAGTCTTGGTTCCTCCACACCAAGGTCCAGGTCGCGCTCCGGGGAATAACAGCAGATGACACCAGATATTACTACATGGTCGCAGCGCTGGACGCACGCACAACTCACCAGGTGGCGAGCCTGCTCCAACAGCCCCCAGCCCGCAACAAATACAGTGCTCTCAAAACCACACTGACCCGGCGATACATGCTCTCGGACTGTGAGAGAGCGGAGAGGCTCCTGACGCGTTCCAAGTTAGGAGACGGGTCGGCGGTCAAATTGATGGAGAAGATGTTGGAGTTGATGGGCACAGATGATGGGCACTTTCTCTTTGCCCACCTTTTCCTCCGGAACTCTCCCGACAGCGGCTAGAGCAGTCCTTGCCAATTCGCCACTGCTGGCCGCGCACAACTACCGGGCGCTAGCCCAGCAAGCAGATCGGATCATCCTCACTACCAGAGCCCTCACAGTGAACGCAGCAGCGTTGGAACCCAGCGAGACGGCCAGCGGAGGAGAGGAGCCAGCGATGGTGGCTGCAGCAGGGGCCAAGAAGCACCGGAGAGACACGCTCTGTTTCTACCACCGCCATTTTGGAGAGGACGCACGCCGATGCATGCTACCGTGCCAATTCAAGCATTCGGGAAACGCCGGGACCGACAGTCGGTAGCAGCTGCGACCGCCGGTGAAGCAAGCAAGCTGCTCTATGTGACAGACTCACGCTCGGGGAGAAGGTTCCTCGTGGACTCCGGCTCCCGAAAGAGCCTCATCCTGCAGTCCTACACCGACCGGCTGGTGGGAACTAGCGGCCCTGAGCTGACGGCCGCAAACGGCTCAGACATTAAGACTTTTGGAGAGAGGACACTGACTGTATCCTTGCACAACCTCGGTGTCTGGACGCAGCTAAACTGGCCATAGTGAGCGAGGAGTTTGCCAACTTGGAAAAGTTGGGCATCATCAGGCACTCAAACAGCCCATGGGCATCCCCGCTACATATGGTTCCTAAGGCCGAGGGATCGTGGCGACCTTGCGGAGATTTCCACAGATTAAACAACACCACAGCACACGACAACTACCCCATCCCTCATATTCAGGATTTTTCCATTCACCTCACCGGGGCACGCATTTTTTCCAAGATAGACCTGGTCTGCAGTTACCACCAGGTCCCGGTGCACACTGAGGACATACCTAAAACGGCAGTAATGACCCTGTTTGGTCTGTTTGAGTTTTTACGCATGCCATTTGGGCTAAAAGGCACAGTGCAGACATCCCAATGCATGATGGATGCGATGTTGCGCAATCTGCCATTTGTGTTCGTTTACCTGGGTGACACCCTGGTGGCCAGCGTGTCCGAGGACGAACATGTAGCCCACCTCAGGACAGTTTTCCAGAGGTTGGAGGAGCATGGATTAATAATCAACCCAGCGAAGTGCCAGTTCGGGGTGACAGGGATCGATTTTTTGGGCCACCGCATCTCACCGGAGGGCGCAATACCCTTGCCGGACAAGGTGCACCCCGTGATGAATTTTCCCCGGCCTCAGACGGTCAGGGCGCTGCAGGAGTTTTGGGGGATGGTTAACTTCTACAATCGTTTCCTCCCCCGCGCAGCCCAGCTCATGCAGTCATTGTACGCCGCACTTAAGAAACGGAAGCCGGCGGACAGAGTCGACTGGACTCCTGAGTGAGAGCAGGCATTTTGTGAGGTTAAAACAGCTCTGGCAAACGCCGCACTACTGGCACACCCGGACCCAGCGGCTAAGATAGCGTTCACTACCGACGCATCAGACATGGCCATAGGGGCCATCGTGGAGCAGTGCGTTGCCGGTTCCTTGCAGCCGCTCACCTTTTTTAGCAGGTCTTTGCCCGACAATGAGCGTAAATACAGCGCGTTCGACAGAGAGTTACTGGCTCTCCACCTGGCCATACGCCACTTCCAATTCTGGCTGGAAGGGCGCACCTTCACTGTGTTCGTGGACCACAAGCCACTTACGTAGGCGATGGCCAAGGTTTCGGAACCATGGTCGGCCCAGCAGCAGAGACAGCTGGCCGCAATCTCGGAGTTTACAACCAACATTCGACATGTGGCTGGTAAACGCAACATGGTGGCTGACTGCCTTTCGCGCGCATTAATGGCCCCAGTCTACGTGGGGATAGATTACATGGCCATGGCCGCTTCGCAGATTGGCGATGCGTGGTCCAGTCTGGACCAACAGGGTTAAGGCTGGAGAGCAGAGTGCTGCAACACGGGCCCCCCCCCCCCCCCCCCCCCCCCCAGTCTGTGACGTCTCTACAGGCCGCCCGTGACCGGTGGTCCCACGCGCTTGGCGCCACCGCGTTTTTTTTTTTGTAACTTAAGATTTTTATTCATTTTTCATTATATATATTGCATTCAGATCACAGTCTACATTTTAAAAAAAAACAAAGGGGCTAGAGTAAAAAAGAAAAAGGAAAAAAAAAAAAAAAAAAAAGGGGGGGGGGGACAAATGTTGGAGCATCAAGTTTTTAGTTTCCATCTCTTAATTCTTCTGGTTTTTCCAGCGTCTTTGGTTATTCTTTCAATATCTGTCTCGTTGTTGCACTTTGTAGTGTGTCCATTTCCGCCATTTTTTTTCCCATAGTCCTTCTTGCATTCTTTGTCGATATGTTAGTTTTTCCATCATACGTATGTCCTCAATAATGTCAGTCCATTGCTCTTGGTCAGGAAGAACTTCTGATCGCCATTTTTTTGTGATTGTTTTTTTACATGCAATCAACAAGATTTTAACTAGATATCTGTCCTCAGCCTGTATAACATTGTCTCTTTTAAGATCACATAGGTACATCAAGTTACAGTTCATTGGTATATTATATCCTAATATCCTCTGTATTGTCACATGTATAGATTTCCAGAATGATGAGATTTTGCAGCATTTCCAAAACATATGCGAGTGGTCTGCATTTTGAGCCCCACATCCCCTCCAGCATATAGATTGGGTATTTGTATACTTTCCTTGAATCTGTGGTGTAATGAAAAAGCGAATCAGGTTTTTCCATCCAAATTCCCTCCATGTTCTTGAATTTGTTGACATGTGTTGTGTTTTCCATATTTCCTGCCAGCTTTCTTCTGTTATGTTTAAATTGAGCTCTTTCTCCCATTTCTCCTTTATATAGTTACTTGAATGATTGTTTGCCATAAGTTTCTGATATAGCTTTGAAATAATTCTTGTTTTATTTCCTGTATATGAGCTTAAAATGAATTGTATAATCTCGCTCACATCTGTTTGGAGGTTATGCCTAATCTTCTTCATATAATAGTCTCTCATCTGCAGATATCTGAAGAATTCCGATCTTTCTAGTTTAAATTTTCTCCTGATGTTTACAAAGCTCCCGAGATCTTTTTTTCCGATATTGCCCCATGCTGTGATTCCCTTGTTCACCAGATTTTTGTATCCCCTATCTTGTTTTGCCGGTTCAAACTGACTGTCAAATGCTACCCATTTCAATAGTTTTATGTCTTCCTTTATATTATACTTTTGTACTATTTTATACCACAGTTCTAAAGTAAATTTAGTGATTGGGTCTATTTGTTTGATTTGCTTATATGCATCTTTATCTCCTATTATGCTTTGTACTGGGAGTCCCTCAATTTCCTTTTCCATTTCTTTCCATTTTGCCTCATATCCCTCGTCGCACCAACATATGATATATCTTATTTGTGCTGAGTAGTAATATTCCTTTAGACTCGGTAGGCCCATGCCTCCTTTCTCTTTTGGTAACTGGAGAGTTTTATATTTCACTCTTGGTTTTTTACCTCCCCAAACAAATCTCGATATCATCCTGTCCCACTTTGAGAATTGGGCATCTGGAATCTCTGTTGGTAGAGCCTGGAAGAGGCAAAGTAATCTAGGTTGTATGCTGATTTTGACTGTCTCAATTTTTGAATTCAGATCCATATTTAAGATTGACCATCTATCAATATCTTTTTTTATTTCTTGTTCCAACCTATCATAGTTTGCTTTATAGATTTTGCTTAGATCTTTAGGTATGTTCACTCCAAGGTATTTTATTTCTTTTTGTTTCCAGTTTAGTTTGATCTTATCAGTTATCTGGTTTAGAGGGTTATAGTGGAATGTCAGTATTTGTGTTTTTGTTATGTTTATCTTGTATCCTGATAATTTTCCAAAATTTTCTATCAAGTTCATCATTTCCATTATTGATTCATCTGGTTGTTCAAGGTAAACTATAATATCGTCTGCAAATAGCCCAATCTTGTGTTCCGCCCCCTTTATTGTTACACCTTTTAATTTCTTATTTTGTCGTATCGCTTGAGCCAGTGGCTCTATGAACAGAGCAAACAAGGTGGGCGATAAGCAGCATCCCTGCCTAGTTGATCTTTGTATATTTACTTTGTCTGTTAAGCTACCGTTTATCTTGATTCTTGCCACAGGTTCTTGATACAGCGTCCTTATGCATTGTACTGATTTTTCGTTAAATCCAAAGCGTTCCAGCACACTATATAGGAATTTCCAGTTAACCCTGTCAAATGCTTTTTCTGCGTCTAAACTCATTATTACTGCGCTTTTCTTTTCTTTATGTATTTGATTAATTATATGTATTGTTCTCCTGATATTGTCATGTGTTTGGCGTCCCTCTATGAAACCAGTTTGATCATCTTCTATCAATTCCGTCAAGAATGTCTTTATTCGTTTACATATAATTGTTGTATATATTTTATAATCCACATTTAATAAAGAGATTGGCCTATAGTTTCCGCATTGTTCTCTATCTTTCCCTGGCTTTAAAATGACTGAAATAATGGCTTCGTTCCATGATGGAGGTATTTTGTTGTTGTTCAACGTCCAATTAAATGACTTTAGAAGCTGTGGCGTGAGTTCTTCTATAAACAGTTTATAAAACTCAGACGGGTATCCATCACTACCTGGTGATTTACCGTTTTTAAGTGACTTAATCACATCTCTAATCTCTTGTGTTGTTATTTCTGCTGTTAGCTTTTCATTTTGTTGGTTTCCTATTGATGGCAAGTCCAATGTGCATAGAAATTTTTTAATATCTTTAGTATTTGTTTCTTCAGGTTGCGAGTATAGTTCTTGGTAGAAATTATGGAATATTTCTTCGATGTTTTCTGGGTTAACTGTGGTTTTATTTGTGGTGGGGTCTTTAATCTTATATACATTATTCATTGATTGTTGTTTTCTTAACCGTTTTGCCAGCAGTTTTGTGGCTTTTGGTCCCGTTTCATAATATTTTTGCTTTAGATATCTATTTTTCCTTTCAATTTCATCCATTTGTGTTTCTTTTATCTTTATTTTTTCTTCTTTAATTTCTTGATATATTTTTGGATCATTTGTGCTTTGATGTTTACGTTCTAATTCCCTCAGTCTCTCACATCTTTGTTCATATGCTTCCAGTTTAGTCTTATTTGCTTTTCCTGTTTCAACAATTAATTTACCTCTTAACACGGCTTTTAGTGCATCCCATAGTATTGTTGGGTCCACTTCTTCATTGTCATTCTCTTGGATATATTCATTTATGTTTACTTTTATTCTTTCTTTCATTTTATCATCATTTAACAGTCCTACATTAAGTTTCCATGTTGTTTGTCGTTTTCTATTGTTTAAATTTATTTCCATGTATATAGGATTATGATCTGATATTTCTGCCCCTCCAATCCAACAATTTCTCACCCTGTGTCTGTCATCTTCATTCATAAGGAAGTAATCTATTCTAGAGTGTACTTTATGGACTGCTGAATAATGTGTATAGTCTTTTTCGAGTGGGTGCAGGTCCCTCCAAATGTCTACCATACCCATTTCTGCCAGTGAGGTTCTTATGAATTTTGTTACATGTTTTTTTGTCTTCTTAACACTTGTTGTATCAATTTCATGATCCATGACAGCATTTAAGTCTCCTCCACAAATTAGGACTCCTTCACTGTGTGTTGCTATGAGATCAAACAGATGTTGAAAAAAACCCTTGTCACTTTCTGGTGGGGCATAGATGTTCACTAATGTGATCTGCATTCCATCTATGCTACCCTTTATTATTACATACCTGCCTTCTTTATCCTGGATTTCCTGTTCACATTCAAATTGTATTTTATTTGAGATTAGTATCATAACCCCCCTTTTAGTTCCTCCCTTAAATGAACTGTAGTAGGAGTTCTTATAGCCAAATCTCTTTAGTTTCACATGTTCTGTCTTGCTCAAATGTGTCTCTTGCATAAATATAATTTCGGCTTTTTCTTTCTTGAATTTTCTTATTATTCTTTCCCTTTTAACAGGTGAGTTCAGACCATTCACGTTTAGTGTTATTATCTTAAGATTTTTACCCATAATCATGTTTTTCCATTTTTTTAACTTGTGCTCCTAGCCCCTTTAACAACAAAAATAACACATATTTATATAAAAACACATTAAAAAATCTCAACCTCCGTACTTTGGGCCTTTCTTCTGCCCACTGGTCCCTGTTGGTGGGTGGAGGGAATGTCCTCACCGAGTGTAGGGCCCTCCCTAGACCTGTATTTACTATCCAAGAAATAGTCATTAGTCTAGAAATGTCCAACAAATATCACTTAAACCTCTCCTAGCCGTCTGTTTCTCTTTTACCTTGTCTTCTTGGCCTTCATTTCTTCTGTGTCTTTCTTAATCTTTGTTATAATCTAGGCTTTCAGTTGAAAGCCTTGTAGTCTTTCCTGGGCCCGCTGCGCCACGTCTCCCCCCGTCTTTTGCCGTTCACTCGCCTCCACTCCGGCTGTCGTGATGCGTTCAGGGCCTCCGCTGGTCCTACCGTTTCCTCCGGCACGTACACCTCAAGGCCCCGCTCCATCATGTCCTGCGCTGCCTCTCTGGCTGTGTTGTAGGTTCTTACGCCGTTCTCCCAATGAATCCTCATCTTCGTTAGCGGCGTTTGGAATCTAATTTTTTTTTCTTTCAGCGTTTTTTTAATGTTGGCATATTTCTTCCGCTGCTGCACAATTTCTGCCGGGTAGTC
Source organism: Pholidichthys leucotaenia (assembly GCA_020510985.1). Taxonomy (NCBI): domain Eukaryota; kingdom Metazoa; phylum Chordata; class Actinopteri; order Cichliformes; family Pholidichthyidae; genus Pholidichthys; species Pholidichthys leucotaenia. Next base: position 86,942,596 of record CM035850.1, on the reverse strand, counting down.
ATGATCAAAGAATATCTGCTTGTCGCCGATTCGTATCTTTTTTTTCCACGCTCGTGTCAGGATTCTTTCCTTTATATCATATTTCAGAAAGTTTACCACAACTGACCTGGGTGTAGAGCGTGGGTTCGGGTTCTGTGCCGAAGCTCTGTGCGCTCGTTGAATCTGCAGATCCGCTTCGCTGGGCAGTTCCAGCTCTTTTTTTAAGAACTGATCCATGAATTTCGTCATCGAGTTGCCTTCAATGCCCTCCGGGATCCCGAAGATGCGTATATTGCCCCGTCTGGACCTGCTCTCCAAGTCGGTTACTTTCTCCTGCATCCTCTGCATTTGTGCCGTCAGGGTCTGCAGCTGTTCGCTTGCCTCGCTATTCCAATCTTCCAGCTCTGATATTCGGGCCTGCGCTTCTGTCATACACGCCCGCTGGGAGCGCAGCTCCTCCATGTTTTCTGCTAGCTTGCGCTCCATTTCTCTTCGGAGGCCCATAATTTCTTCCTTAATCTCTTTTTTCAGCTCCTCCTTAAGAGCCGCTAAATCCTGTTGTAGCTGCCGTTTGAAGTCTCTCAACTCTTTACCCAAACTGGCGATGCCAGTGTTCATGGTATCGAGTTTTGTGTCCTCCATTTTCTCTGCTGCGGTCACCTCGTTTTTTTGGGCCCCGTGTTCAGCGGTTTCTCCTGCGTTGTTGAAGAGGAATTCTTTAATTTTACTCTGCTTTTGTCCTTGTGCCCGGCTCCTTCGTGTTTTCATCCCTTAGTTTATTGATCCGCTTATGTCGAGTTGGCCATTTACCGATGATTTTTAATCCGGCTAGGGAGAGCTCTCTGTTTAAGCGTTATGTCTCTCCGCCATCTTCCCGGAAGTCGCGCCACCGCGTTTTTGAGTTGGTTCACTCCCTGGCACACCCAGGAGTGCGCGCGTCAGTCAAAATGGTGGGCGCAAAGTTCGTCTAGCCGAGCCTGTACAAACAGGTGAAAAAGTGGGCCGCAGCCTGCATAGCGTGCCAACGAGCCAAGATGCACAGGCACACGAAGGCCCCTTTGGAGCCATTCCATATCCTGGCTAAGAGATTTGACCACGTTCACATGGACCTCGTGGGCCCCCTTCTGCCATCGCAGGGGTTCACGCACCTCCTGACAGTGGTGGACCGCACCACGTGCTGGCCTGAAGCAGTCCCACTAGCTTCCACCGCATCCGCAGATGTGACACGCGCTTTTTTGACAACATGGGTGGCATGTTTCGGCACTCCTTTCGACATCATGTCCGATCGGGGCCTGCAGTTTGTTTGCAACCTCTGGTCCACCATGGCCCGGAGCCTGGGCGTCTCAATTCATCACACGACCGCGTACAACCCACAGGTCAATGGGTTATGCGAGAGTTTCCATAGGTCACTTAAAGCAGCGCTCAGAGCTTCGCTTACGGATGCAAATTGGGTGGACCGGTTGCCATGGGTTCTATTATTGTTGCGTTCTGCACCAAAGGAGGATTTGGCAGCCTCCCCAGCAGAGCTGGTTTTTCCCAGCCGCTGCGGCTCCCCAGGGAATTTTTGCCGGATAACCCCGCGCCAAACACTTATCCATCCCCACGTTAAAGACATAGCGCAGAGGCAGGGACGCTACCCGGCCCGGCCCACCACTGTTTTCCACGTGCTTTTGTGCCAAAAACCTTGAAGGACACGTCGTTCGTATTTGTCAGGCACGATGCCCACCAGACCCCATTGCGCCCGCCTTACGATGGCCCATTCAGAGTGCTGGAACCCGGAGACAAACATTTTGTGTTAGACTTGGGGGATCGCTGGGAGACAATCTGTATAGACAGGCTTAAGCCCGTGTTTGTTTTAGCAGATGAGCAGGTGGTGTTGGCCCGAGCTCCTCGGCGCGGAAGACCCCCACAGAGAACTCCCCAAGTAAATGAATCGTCAGATCAGTCACATGAGCATGCTGAAGGTGTTTCCCCCCTCCCCACTGTCCCCCACAGACGGACACACCCCCAGGAACCACCCACCGGCACAGCAGCGCCTCGGAGCTGAAGACCCCCCATTACAGCAGCTGTGGACAGAGGCTGAAGCCCAAAGGACATGGGGGTTAAGACTTAGTCTGAGACTCTGGGGGGGGGGGGGGGGGCAGTGTGGGGAACCCACTCAGTAGTTACTCAGTAGTTTTCCCTCAGACTGAAGTGGCAGATCAAAGGTGGGGAGTGTGGGGAGTGATATGTTAATGCAGCACCCCAGGTAGCAGAGAAGTGTTAGTGCTGTGATACAAAAGAGAGTGCCTGCAACCTGGTGGGGAGTTGTCTTATTCTAGTGAATGTGAGAGAGAATGGAATAAAGCTTCATCTGCTCGGAAAAGATTGGCCTAGTTATTTCTCTCCACAACACCTGTCTATATAAGGTCCCATAGTTGATAGTGCATGTCACAGTACAAATCGAGCATGAAGTCAAAGGAATTGTCTGTAGACCTCCTAGACAGGATTGTCTCGAGGCATAAATCTGGGAAAGGGTACAGAAAAATTTCTGCTGCTTTGAAGGTCCCAGTGAGCACAGTGGACTCCATCATCCGTAAATAGAAGAAGTTCAGAACCACCAGGACTCTTCCTAAAGCTGGCCAGAACTGAGTGACTGAGGGAGAAGGGCCTTAGTCAGGGAGGTGACCAAGAACCCGATGGTCACTCTGTCAGAGCTCCAGCATTCCTCTGTGAAGAGAGGAAAACCTTCCACAAGGACAACCATCTCTGCAGCAATCCACCAATCAGGCTTGTAAGGTAGAGTGGCCAGACGGAAGCCACTCTTTAGTAAAAGGCACATAGCAGCCCGCCTGGAATTTGCCAAAAGGCACCTGAAGGACTCTTAGACCATGAGAAACAAAATTCTCTGGTCTGATGAGACAAAGATTGAACTCTTTGGTGTGAATGCCAGGCGTTATGTTTGGAGGAAACTAGGCACCGCTCATCACCATGCCAATACCATCCCTACAGTGAAGCATGGTGCTGGCAGTATGATGGTCTGGGGATGTTTTTCAGCGGCAGGAACTGGGAGACTAGTCAGGATGGAGGAAAAGATGCATGCAGCAATGTACAGAGACAGCGCAGTAGAGCAGTGGTTAGCACTGTGGCAGCACAGCAACTCACCCTTGGCCATGGAATCTCTGGTTCAATCCCACCCCCTGATCAAAGGTGATCTTTCTGTGTGGAGTTTGCATGTTCTTCCCGTGTCTGCGTGGGTTTACTCCAGGATTTCTCTGGTTTCCTCTCACAGGGGCCAAAAATATGCAGGTTAGGTTAATTGGCATCAACTGGGGAGGTATGAATGTGAGTTGTTCCTTACCCCTTACCTCCGGGCTACAGTTGTAAATAAGAATGTGTTCTTAATCTGCCCTGCCTGGTTAAATAAAGGTTAAATAAAATAAAATAAAATAAGACTAGTCAGGATAGAGGGAAAGATGAATGCAGCAGTGTACAGAGACATCCTGGATGAAAACCGATTCCAGAGCACTCTTGATCTCAGACTGGGGTGACAGTTCATCTTTCAGCAGGACAACGACCCTAAGCACACAGCCAAGAAATCAAAGGAGTGGCTTCAGGACAACTCTGCGAATGTCCTTGAGTGGCCCAGCCAGAGCCCAGACTTGAATCCAATTGAACATCTATGGAGAGATCAGGCTTCATTTGTCAGGTTTTAACAGGTTTGACCAACTGTCCTCTTCTCCACCTGCCCACCAACCACTGCTGCCTCCACCTTCATCTAGTCCCGCTGTCCATGACCCCCCCCCCCCGTACATCCCCCACTGTTTTTCTCCCCACAGACCCAACACCCCCACCCCCTCCCAGCACACAGCCCCCCTGCCCCAACCTGACTCTCACTAAGACCCAGGTGAGAGCTGAGATGAAGAAAATCAAGGCGAGGAAGGCTGCAGGTCCGGATGGCATCAGCTCGAGGCTCCTCAAGTCCTGTGCAGACCAGCTGTGCGGGATCATGGAGCACATCTTCAGTCTGAGCCTGAAGCTGGGGAGGGTACCACAGCTGTGGAAAACATTCTGTGTGGTACCCGCACCCCAAGGACCTGAACAGCTACAGGCCAATGGCCCTCACATCACACCAAATGAAGACCCTGGAGAGGCTGCTCCTCACCCACCTCCATCCCCTGGTGGGACCAGCGATGGATCCACTTCAGTTTGCCTACCAGCATCGTATCAGGGTGGAGATGGTCGGTTTGTGAGGACTACCTCACAAACCGACCACAGTTTGTGAGAATCCAGGACTGTGTGTCTGATACCATCATCTGCAGTACGGAGGCCCCCCAGGGAACAGTTCTGGCTCCCTTCCTGTTCACCCCCTACACTGCTGACTTTTCACACAATACACCACACTGCCATCTACAGAAGTCCTCTGACGACTCTGCGATCGTCGGCCTCATCTCTGACGGGAATGATGCGGAGCACAGAGGACTTATCCAGGACTTCGTGGACTGGTGCCTGCGGAACTGCATCCAGATCAATGCAAGGAAAACCAAGGAACTGGTGGTGGACTGCCGCAGGCGAGGACAACTCCTCACAGCACTGGTAAACATCCAGGGAACAGACAATGAGATGGTGACATCTTACAAGTACCTGGGTGTTCACCTGAACAATAAACTGGACTGGTCACACAACACCAACGTGCTCTACAAGAAGGGGCAGTGCAGACTGTTCCTCCTGAGGAGACTCAGGTCTTTTGGAGTGCAAGGGGTACTCCTGAAGACCTTCTACGATTCAGTGGTGGCATCAGCCATTACATATGGAGTGGTCTGCTGTGGCAGTGGCATCACTGCAGTTGACAGGAAGAGACTGAACAGGCTGATCAAAAAAGCTAGCTTTGTTCTGGGGCGACGTCTCGACCCAGTGGAGGAGATAGGAGAGAGGAGGATGGTGCCTAAGCTGTCATCTCTGCTGGAGTCTGAGATCCACCCCAAGCAGAACACGCTGAATAGACTGAGGAGCTCATTTAGTGGTAGGCTGTGCCATCCTAGGTGCACGACGGAGAGGTTTCGCAGGTCCTTCCTACCTATGGCTGTCAGACTTTATAACCTAACCAGGGCTGCTCATAGAGGTTGTATTAAATGTACTAAACATAACAAGTTTGCACAATAGAGATCGTCCCCTCCAATACACAACTAGGACAATAACAATCATTATCGAGGGTGGCAACAACACTGTTGATTAAAATGTGCAATATACTGTCTGGGTACATATTCATATTCTGCAGGGTAATTTAACAAACTGTAATGCTGTTTATACCATCTAGCTGCAATGCTCCTGCACTGTCCTACAGTTCTATCTTAGCTTTATTATCTTATTTACTATTGCTCTGTGTGTTGCTATCCCTTTGCTGCTGTAATCCTGGAATTTCTCCATTGTGGGACTAATAAAGGCTTATCTTATCTGAAAATGGCTGTGCACCGACGCTTCCCATCCAACCTGACGGAGCTTGAGAGGTGCTGCAAAGAGGAATGGGCAAAACTGCCCAAAGATAGGTGTGCCAAGCTTGTGGCATCATATTCAAAAAGACTTAAGGCTGTAATTGCTGCCAAAGGTGTATCAACAAAGTACTGAGCAAAGGCTGTGAATACTTATGTACACGTGATTTCTTAGTTTTTTATTTTTAATAAATTTGCAAAAATCTAAAAAAAAAAAACTTTTTCACATTGTCATTATGTGGTATTGTGTGTAGAATTTTGAGGGAAAAATGAATTTAATCCATTTTGGAATAAGGCTGTAACATAACAAAATGTGGAAAAAATGAAGCGTTGTGAATACTTTCCGTATGCACTGTAACCAGAGCCAAATCAAAGCTGCTTATTGAGGTACTGAGACCAAGGCAGGTCATAACAAAATCACAGGATTGTGTTTTTTCAGATTTTTGTCATTGGCAGCTACTCTACATACCCTAATACTTGCACAAAAGCACTAAAAAAAAGTTAAATTTTCATTATATGTCCCCTTTAATACACTATGATTAGAATTCATGTGTAATCAAATAATGGATTATTTCTATTGCATAGTCTACAGGCATTCATATGCTTCCACACTGATCTTAATCCTTGCCTGTTAACTTTCAGTAAAAATTAAGTGCATGAACACATGTAGATACTTGCACACAAACCACTGGTTTCTTAGAATTAGAGACTGACATTGTGGTATAATTCATAGTCTATATGTACTATACAGTACAGTTATGGGAAAAACATAACTCTTAAAGATTTTTTTTTAACTCATTATTTTTCAAGTTGCACCACACAAAATACAAAATAGTACCACACAAAAAGTAATGTTTCTGCTTAAATAGAAGCAGAGTTGCAAGTAAGGTAATCAATTTAAAAGTTAAGCTACACAGATAAAAGAATATATACAGGTGCATCTCAATAAATTAGAATGTCATCGAAAAGTTGATTTATTTCAATAATTCAATTCAAAAAGTGAAACTCATATATAGATTCATTACACACAGAGTGATATATTTCAAGTGTTTATTTTAATTTTGATGGTTGTGGCTTGCAGCAAATGAAAACCCCAAATTCAATTTCTCAAAAAAAAAAATAGAATATTACATAAAATTAATTTTAAAAAATTGATTTTTATTAGAAATGTTGGCCGACTGAAAAGTATGTCCGTGTACACATTCAATACTTAGTCGGGGCTCCTTTTGCATAATTACAGTATCAGTGCAGCATGGCATGGAGGCGATCAGCCTGTGTTACTGCTGAGGTGTTATGGAAGCCCAAGTTGCTTTGATAGTGGCCTTCAGCTCGTCTGCATTGTTGGATCCAGTGTATTTCTTCTTCCTCTTGACAATACACCATAGATTCTCTATGAGATTTAGGTCAGGAGAGTTTGCTGGCTAATCAAGCGCAGTGATACCATGGTCATTAAACCAGGTATTTGTACTTTTGGCAGTGTGGGCAGGTGCCATGTCCTGCTGGAAAATGAAATCAGCATTTCTATAAATCTTGACAGTAGAGGGAAGCATGAAGTGCTCTAAAATTTCCTGTTAGATGGCTGCACTGACGTTGGACTTGGTTAAACACAGTGGAAAAATACCAGCAGATGGCATGGCTCCACATATCATCATTGACTGTGGAAACTTCACGCTGGGCCTCAAGCAACTTGGATTTCATGCCTGTTCACTCTCCCTCCAGACTCTGGGACCTTGATTTCCAAGTGACAGGACTTGGCACCTGATTTGGGGAGCCATGTCATCTGCTGGTGTTAGCCCACTGTGTTTTATCAAGTCCAAAGTCAATGCAGCTGTCTACCAGGACATTTTTAGAGCACTTCATGCGTCCCTCTGCTGACAAGGTTTATGGAGATGCTGATTTAATTTTCCAGCAGGACTTGGCACTTGCCCACACTGCTGCCAAAAGTACCAAAGCCTGGTTTAATGACCATGGTATCACCATATTTTTTTTTTCCACAATATCTTTATTGAACCTTTTTTTTTTTTTAACAAACATGATACAAACAATCAAACACTAACGCTAAAGTACTACAAAAAAAAAAAATGCACTAAAAACACCAACAACCACCAACAAAATCAAGTCTTCAACAATGCTCCTCTGTTTAGTCTAGACAATCCAATACATAAGTATACATATTATGTTCACCAGTTTGGAATTTACAAGGTCCACACACATCATTCACCTTCTTCTTCAAGAGTTATGTTTAAATTTTTTACATAATCAATAAAAGGTCTCCATATATTCTCAAACACAATTTCCTTTGATTTCAGTATATATGTTATTCTTTCTAATGGAAGGTTTGTTAACATCTGTCTTAACCACTGAGTCACATCTGGTCTATGAGTCTTTTTCCATAATAGTGCAATACATTTTTTGGCATTAAGCAAACTGAGGTCTATGAATGTTCTTTCACTTTTATTAAAATTATGCTTTTCTGGGTACAGACCCAACAAAAACAGTTTAGGATTCAGTATGATTTGTTTTGAGATTATTTTTTCAATTGTTACCCTCACCTCTTCCCAAAACATTCTTATTAATCTACATTCCCATAAACAATGAAATAGGGTTCCTTCACTTTCCATGCATTTTGTGCATGTATCTGGCATATTTTTGTTATATCTATTTAACTCCTCCGGTGTAACATACATCCGCATTAACCATTTGAAATGTATCAATTTAAGGCGTGCATTTATTGATTTGGTTTGAGCTTCTGTACAAGCCAATTCCCATTGTTCCTCCGAAATTTCAATTTGCAGATCTTCTTTCCAGTAGTTTAATCTTTTCAGTGAATTTTCACTTGAAGATAGTGTCAATGAGTTATAAAACTCTGAAATAATACCCTTTCTTTTACTATCTTTCATCATCATTTTTTCCAAGGATGAATAAATAGGTCGAGTGAGAGCTTTATTTTGATTTGATCGAATAAAGTTTCTAAGTTGAAGATATTTAAAAAAATGTGTTCTATTGAGATTAAATTTGATCCTCAGCTCTTCAAAAGACATTATGTTGTCTGCACATGGCAAATATAAATCCTGAATCTTTTGTATCCCTTTTAAATTCCATACTTTAAATACAGCGTCCGCTCTCCCTGGTTTAAAATATTGATTACCCCATATTGGACTAAATTGTGACAATAACTGTGGTTCTTTTAAATAGTTTTTAGCTTCACACCATATTTTGATCATATGCTTTACAAATGCATTTTTAACTTGTTTTTGTAATTTTTTTGCCGAATCTGAGTATATGAATATGGGAAGAGGTAAAGGTAAATTGTATGATTCCATTTCAGTCCAGTGAGGGAGATCATTTGATGAAAAATAATATGTCATAGACCTCAGTTGTGCCGACCAATAATACAACATAAAATTTGGACATTTCAGACCTCCACGATCAAATGGTAAATATAATAAAGACAGACGTAATCTAGCCCTCCTGTTGTTCCATATAAATTCCACTAACTTTTTTTTTATTCTTGAGAATAGATCTAAAGGTGGTGATAAGGGAATGTATTGAAATAAATAAAGTATTTTAGGTAAAATATTACTTTTAAGTATATTGATTCTCCCGATCATCGACATTGGTAGTGACATCCATCTCTGAGTTAACTCATTGATATCTGACATTAAGGCTTCATAGTTGACGCTGGCGACTGATTCTAGCTTAGGCATAATTTGGATTCCTAAATATTTAAACTGATTTACAACATTGAATTGATTTGCCTCAGGGGCTGGGTAATTTCTCTGGGTCTCATTTAGCATTAATATTGAAGATTTAGTTTTATTTATTTTATATCCTGATATTTCCCCAAAATTCTTTATTAAATTCAACAAGGTTGGAATTGATTTTTTTAGATTCGACATAAACAAAATTATATCATCGGCGTACAGGGAGATTTTATGTTCTGTTGGTCCAACTTTAATTCCATATATTTGTGAATGTAAACGTATCGCTATCGCTAAAGGTTCAATTGCCATAGTAAACAGTAAAGGTGAAAGTGGACAGCCTTGTCGACATCCTCTATTGATTTTTATTGGTTTTGAAATATTGTTATTTGTTAGGATTTCTGCTGTAGCATTATTGTATATTATTTGAACCCATTTTATGAAATTATTTCCAAGTCCAAACCTTTGTAGGACTTCAAAAAGAAAGGGCCATTCAACTCTATCAAAGGCCTTTTCGGCGTCCAATGATAGGAGAGCTGTATCCGGTGCTTCTTTATTAAAATAAATAATATTAAATAGTCTTCTTACATTATGGAAGCCTTGTCTACCCTTTATAAAGCCATTCTGATCTCGATTAATAATATTTGGTAAAATTTCTTGTATTCGTCTTGCTAAAATTTTACAGATTATCTTAAGGTCGGCGTTTAATAGGCTTATTGGTCTCATATTTTCACATTTATTAGAGGGCTTACCTGGTTTTGGCAGCAGTATAATTAAGGCATTATTTATGTATGATGGTAAATTATTATTTTGAAATGCTTCTAAAACCATTTCCAAAAAAGGTTTTATTAATTTATTCTTAAATTTTTTATAAAGGTCAACTGGAAGACCATCTGGTCCTGCACTTTTTCCTGATTTCATATTATCAATGGCTAGCCCAACTTCTTCTTGACTAATTTTAGACTCCAATATCTCCCTGTTTTCATTTGGTATACACGGTATAGATAGTTCGTTCAAAAACCCATTTAGTTTTGTTAAATCAGGTTCATTTTTGGTATCATATAATTTTTCATAGTAATCTCTAAAGGCTCTATTAATTTCTAAAGGATCTATAACTACCTGTCCATTACTTATAATACTGGTAATTGGTGTTTTAATTTCCAATTGTTTAATCTGCCATGCTAATAATTTTCCTGATTTTTCACCTTGTTCATAAAAAGATTGTTTCAATCTTAGAAGACTCGAGGCAGCTCTATTCGCTGATTTTTTGTCGTATTCAGCTCTCAAAATCAGTAATTCATTCTCCAACCTTGGGTCACTTCCTGCATACACTTTTTCCTGAAGACTTTTTATTTTATGTTCCAATTTAGCTCTCTCCTCTCGAGTCTTCTTAGATTTTGATCCTGTATAACTAATAATATGTCCCCTAATAAAAGCTTTGAAAGCCTCCCACTTTACACATGCTGATGTTTGTGTAGTATTGATGTCAAAGAACTCGTCTATCTGTTTTTCTATATACTTGACAAATTCCTCATCCTGAAGCCATTTATGCTGAAATTGCCATCTACCTGATTCCTTTGTCAATTTTTTATCTACATATATTAGACAACAGGGTGCATGATCAGAGATCACGATGTTATCATAAAAGCAGTTTTGAATCTTGGACCTTAATTCTGTGGAAATCAAAAAATAATCAATACGTGAGAATGTCTTGTAGGTACTGGAATAACAAGAATAGGCTTTAACTTGTGGTTTCATTTCTCTCCATATATCTAACAATCTCAATTCTTTCATAAAATGATTAATAGTCATCCTACATCCAATGTGCGTACAATCCAGTCCTGTTGATCTATCCACACCTGGATTCAATGTACAATTAAAATCCCCTGCTATTATATGTTGCCCTGTAAGTGATGATAAGATGAGAAATAAATTAGCAAAGAACTTCTGATCATCTATATTGGGACCATATAAGTTCACAAGATTTATATTTTCTAATAGCAAAGAACCTTGAATGATTACATATCTTCCAAATTTGTCTCCAATTACATTTTTCACTTGAAAAGGAACTGATTTATGTATGAGAGTCATAACTCCCCTGGCTCGGGATGAAAATGAAGAGGTGAATACACTTCCCTGCCATCTACTCCTAATTCTTTTAACATCCTCCTCTATCAGATGAGTTTCTTGTAAAAACACAATTCTTGAACCCATGTCCTTTATTTTATTCATAACTTGTTTAAGTTTTTTTAAATTTTGTAGACCTCTGCAATTCCATGAAGTTAAATTAAGATTAACACTTTGGTCCATGATCAATAGAGAGTTTGGGATTACCTTGCAGTGTAAACATGCTCATACAGAGAAGCAAAAACATGAGTGGTTGAACATTCATCCTACAAACTACACACAAACAAATTTCCCCTTCCCACACTTGTGGCAAACCCCCCAAAATCAAAAGAAAAATTCTGTCTCCCGATATAGCCATCGACCGTTCCACACCCACGAGGATCAGCCTAAGCCACTCCTTCTCCATCCTCCCAATCATCCTAACTCTACTGCTTTTAATGACGTAACATTAACTCTCCTCTGTAGTTTTCCAACTTAACTCCAAAATTTTTAACAACTTTGTACATCATAGTTTGTTTTTTTTTTGTTTGTTTTGTTTTTGTTTTGTTTTTTTAATATATAATACAATCTATATTTTGTAAACTTACTATTTACTTCAAGTCAGTCAGATGCCTGTGCAAATGCTTAATTATTCTACCTTATATTTTGTTCATGCTTAGCTCCCACCAGTCTCTTCTTCTTCTTTGATCTTCTTGATGAACTCCTGCGCCTCCTCTGGGGTCTTGAAGATGTGGGTTCTGCCCTCATACGTGGTCAGCAGTCTCGCAGGATAGATTACACCATGACGAATCCCAAGGTTGCGCAGCTCCTTACGTACGGGATCAAACTGCTTCCTCAATTGCTGGATTCCTGTGGCCAAATCTGGGTAGAACCGCACCTGCTGGTCCTGGTGTTTAATCTCTCCTTTTTTAGCTCGTGCAGCGTTGAAGATCTTCATCCTGTCTCTGTTGCTAAGAAACTTCATAATTAAGGTCCTCGGCGGTCCCTTATCTCTCCGTGGGCCAATACGATGTGCTTTTTCCAGAACCACTGCTGATTGCAACTCCTCGCTGCCCAGCACCTCCGGAATCCACTTTTCCAGAAAGGAACATACGTCCCGACCTTCTGATTCCTCTGGAAGACCCACCAGCCTCAAATTATTCTGTCTCGACCGAGATTCCAAATCCAAAATATTATCTTCCAGAGATTTATTTTTTTTTTCCAAAGTGCGCACCTTTAATTGAAGACGGGTGACGTCATCTTCAGCACTAGCGAGACGGAGCTCCATCTGCGCCGTTCGTTCTACACAGTCACCCAATTCCTTTCTTATTCCTTCCAACGCTGTCATAATCCCATCAAATCTAGAGGAAAAGTCCGCTCTCATTGAACTCATGGCAGCCATCAGCGCATCTGCGCCATTCCCCGCAGATATCGCAGCGTTGCCAGCCTCCTCCGCCATATATGGAGTTTTGTTTACTGCGTCACAGACCTGAAAGTCCGTTAATTTGGACTGTTTCGGCGGCTCGCTTTTTCCTTTTCCTGGTTTTCCAGCCTTAGGCTTCGCCGACATATCTTCGCCCAAATGCTGGGATACGTTCTGTCCCAAATGAGAGAGTTATTTGCCGATTTTTTTTTTTCCAGGAGCAGAGCAGAGCGAGACACGTCCGTCCTACGTGGCAGCCATAACCGGAAGTGTATCACCATATTTTACTGGCCAGCAAACTCTCCTGACCTAAACCCCATACAAAATCTGTGAAGTATCGTCAACAGGGAGATGAGAGACACCAGACCCAACAATGCAGATGAGCTGAAGGCCACTATCAAAGCAGCCTGGGCCTTCATAACACCTCAGCAGTAACTCAGGCTGATCACCTTCATGCCATGCCACAGTGATGCAGTATTAATTCATGCAAAAGGAGCCCTGACCAACTATTGAGTGTGTGCATGGAAATACTTTTGGCCGGCCAACATTTCTATTAAAAAAATCATTTTTTAAAAATTGATCTTATGTAATATTCTAACTTTTTGAGAAACTGATTTTCGGGTTTTCATGAGCTTCAAGCCATAACCATCAAAATTAAAAGAAATAAACACTTGAAATATATCACTCTGTCTGTAATGAATCTATATAAAATATGAGTTTCATTTTATGAATTGAATTACTGAAATAAATCAACTTTTTGATGATATTCTAATTTAGTAAGATGCACCTGTAAGGTTTTTGAAATTACTTTCAATAAGGACACAAACGGTACTCCAGCAGTGTGCATTTAAAATGCAAACTTTTCTTTCTTTCAAAGGTCTTTTTATTATTATTAATTGAAGTATCAATACAATACAAAGTATTAGAAATTTTCATTTTTGTTTCAACCAAACAGTGAAAAACTAGAACTTAAAGCCAACAAATGTAAATGCTTCAAAGCACAAAAACCTTTAAATAAACAATAATTAAAAAAAAAATACAAAGAAAAATTGTGTGTGTGAAGTGGGGGTGGGGTAAAGGGGATGTGAGCTACTCAGAAACTATAATCGTGGGTCTTTCAAAGAAATCAAGAAACGGGCGCCATAATTTATAGAATTTGTTTTCAGAGCCACAGACTGTATATCTGATTTTTTCTAAATCCAAACAGGACATTATATCTTTTATCCACTGTAAATGTGAAGGGGGCGAAGAGTCTTTCCACTTCAGTAATACAGCACGTCTGGCCAATAATAATGAAAATTTGAATACTTTTAATTTGGAACTTGGCAAGACAAGTTCTGGAGCCACACCAAAAATGGCGCATAATGGATCAGGTTTAATTTGATATTGCAGGACTTCAGACATAGTGATAAAAACAGAATGCCAAAAATTCATCAATGCAGGGCAGGACCAATACATGTGAAGCAAAGTGCCAGGAGCGCTACCACACTTTTCACAAGTTGGGTCTATATCCGAGTAAATACGTGCTAACTTAACCTTGGACAGGTGCATCCGGTGTACAATCTTAAATTGAATAAGAGCGTGACGAGCACACATTGATACAGTGTGAACCTGGCCAAGAATAGAGTCCCACAGTTCATCAGTAAAAGTAAAATTAAGATCTTGTTCCCAGTTCAATTTGATAGCGGCCAGAGAAGAAGATTGTAAATTTGAAATTAAATTATATAAAACTGACATTACCCCCTTAGAAGTTGGTTTAACTAATAAAAAATCATCTAGAGGATTATCAGAAGGTTTTTGAGGGAATTGTTTTGTCATGGTTTGCACATAATGTCTGACCTGGAGGAAGCGGAAAAAATGTGTAGAAGTGATGTCGAATTTGGTGGAAAGTTGAGAAAAACTTACAAATTGACCATCAAAATATAAATCCGCAAAAGATTTTAAACCTTTTCTGTGCCATATATGAAATGCACTATCAATAGTTGATGGGGTAAATAAATGATTTGCGGCAATTGGACTTCTAATGGAAAAAAACTGAAGACCGAAATTTTTCCTGAATTGAGACCAAATTCTAAGAGACTGACGAACTACTTTATTATTACCCAGTGTAGACAAAGCAAGGGGAAGTGGTGAACCTAAAATTGCCGGTAGGGAGGTTTGATTGTCCACATGTGACTCCATAAGATAAGATAAGATAAGCCTTTATTAGTCCCACAACGGGGAAATTCCAGGATTGCAACAGCACAGGGATAGCAACACTCAGAGCAACAATCAGAAGGCAAGAAAAAACAAGCAAGCAAGAGCAGCTAATATACATATGTACATATTACTATAAAATATATATATACACACACACACACACAGACACACAGTGCAGAGCATTGTAGCTAGATGGAATAAATATGTAAATATATAAACACCCACAGTATGGAGCATTGCAGCTAGGTGGAATAAATATGCAAGTATATAACACACAGTGCGGAGCAATGTAGCTAGATGGAATAATATGTAGATATATAAAAACACAGTGCGGAGCATTGTAGCTAGATGGAATAAATATGTAAATATATAAACACCCACAGTACGGAGCATTGCAGCTAGGTGGAATAAATATGCAAGTATATAACACACAGTGCGGAGCAATGTAGCTAGATGGAATAATATGTAGATATATAAAAACACAGTGCGGAGCATTGTAGCTAGATGGAATAAATATATAGATATATAAATATAAACACACCCAGTGCAGAGCATTGTAGCTAGATGGAATAAATATGTAAATATATAAACACACACAGTGCAGAGCATTGTTGCTAGGTGGGATGAAACAGCATAACCGTCTATTTAGTTATCCTACATGGTATGATTATGTGCCCATACATATTCTCACCCTCCATAGCGACCGGTATGTTCCTAGTTGTATGCCGGAGAGGACCATTGTGTAAGTCTATTGCATCTTTTGCATTCAAAAAAAAAAAAAAAAAAAAAAAAAAAATCCAAATCACCTATTTGGATAAGGATCCAAATAGGTGATTTGGGTTCCAGATAAAAATGTTTCCAATATAGCATGCACCTGATATTTGCTGCCCAGTAGTAATATTGAAAGTTAGGCAGAGCCATGCCACCTACTGATTTGGGTCTTTGAAGAAAAACTTTCCTCAATCTCGGATGTTTACCATTCCAAATAAATGAGGTAATCAGAGAGTCCAAAGACTTAAAAAAGGATTTAGGAATAAAAATGGGGAGACATTGAAACAAATATAAAAACTTTGGAAGTAACATCATTTTTACAGAATTGATTCTGCCAATTAAAGACAAGGATAATGGGGACCATTTGGAAAGTATTAGCTTGCACTGGTCAAGTAAGGGGAGAAAATTATTTTTAAACAAGTAATTAAATTGTTTAGTGACACATATCCCAAGATAATTAAAATGATCAATAACAACCTTGAAAGGAAAATTTTCAAAATCCTGAACTTGAATCTTTTCATTAATCAGAAACAGTTCACTCTTATTAAGATTAATTTTATAACCAGAAAACCTACTAAAACTATCTAAAATGTTGAGTATAGCGGGTAATGAAGTAAGTGGGTTGGAGAGAAATAATAAAAGATCGTCAGCATAGAGTGAAACCCTATGCTCAATGCCACCCCTACGAATGCCTAGAAAGTCCCGGCTCCCACGGATTGCAATAGCTAACGGCTCAACTGCCAAGGCAAAGAGCAACGGGCTCAAAGGACAGCCTTGCCTTGTACCACGGTAAAGTCTAAAATAGTCAGAATAGCGACAATTAGTTAACACTGAAGCTAAAGGACTAGCATAGAGAAGTTTAATCCAGGAACAGAAGGAAGGACCAAAACCGAACCTCTCCAAAGTAAAAAACAAATACTCCCACTCAACCCTATCGAATGCCTTTTCAGCGTCCAAACTAATAAGACATTCAGGTATGTTGTGGTGAGGAGTATAAATAATATTAAACAACCGCCGCAAGTTAAAAAAAGAATGGCGATTTTTAATAAAAATGCAAACTTTTGACCAGGTGAATGAACAAACTACAGGGATAAGAAAAATGATGTCAGAGTATGAAAATGACTGGGAAAAAAGTGACAAAAATGAAAGCAATACGCAACAAAATAATACTAAAGGGTGCAAAAATGAGCATTAAAAAAAAAACAATTACTTTTTAATGACACACAAAGTGACAACACAACAAGATTCAGAAAGGATAAAAAGGTAAAAAAGCAAGTAATCAATAGCAGAGATTGAAAAAAAACAGCTGTAAAGAGACAAACCAAGAGAAGCTGTCAAACAAAGACACAAAATGTGATCACAACACAACAAGCAAACAAAACCTAAAGGGAAGATGAAATAGAACAGGCTCCATCAGGTCACCAAAAGCTAAATTTAAGGGGAACAGGCCATTTTCTATACTATTACACTATTACGTCATAACCATTTAATTAAAGAATAAAATGTTGTTATTGTAGCAGTTGGTTACAATGGAGAAGTGTGCGCGCGTGCGTGTGTGTGCGTGTGCACACTGAATGATTTTTTTTTCTCTAATGAAAATGTAAGTAAAACTAAATTTTAAAGGACATTCGGTGCATGGGATATCTGTATCGCCATATCGAGAAATTATATCGCGATACGTTTATTTAGCTCTATCACCCAGCCTTGGTTACAAACAAACAAATGAAGGACAACTGCATGTACAGTCTTTCATCTGCTGTGATGTGGTCGCTGTACTGCTGAAAAAAAAAAAAAAAAAAAAGCTGCACAGCAGCATATGAGGAAATGAAGTGGAGCAACAGTGTGACTTCACCCCTTTATTGCCTTGCAAATATCCCTGTGCTGAAAACGCAGAGCACTTTGCCCTGACATTTCAGCTCAGCACTCGCCTGCTTTTAACTACTCTGGCAGCTGATGGTACGTAAACCTCACAGAACAAACTCTTAACCAGCTAGAATTTATTCTTTTTACTTTTGAAACAGCAGCTTCTCCAGTAGTTTTGTGTGGGTGGTCTTTTTTTTTTTTTTTTTGCTCTAAGTGATGAGCATGTAACGGTGCTAAAAAGCAGGAACTGTGAAAGCACGGCCGGAATCTTGACTGCTGAGATGGTGACAGCTCTGGTAAAGTCAGTGAGACTTTGATTGAGGCAACTGGTAGTTAATTAGTAACTGAGAAGAGAGCAACCTTCAGCAGGAATTGGTTCAGCTCCTACTGTGTGACTCAGTGGCCGAAGAAGCCCAGATCTCTGTGTTTGTTTATCAAAGCAGCTGGACTGTTGCCGTGGAGGATTTATTGTACATTTCTGTCTTTGTATGAAGTTCAGTTTTGTTGCTTGGAACTGAAACACAGTTGTCATGGTGAGTGGAGCTTTTCATACGCTAAAGTACAGTATAGCTTTAATCTTATAATGTTGTGTGCCTGTCACTGAAATGGATTTTATGTCATCCTGATACAATCTAAAATCTCCTTGTTAGATAGTTAACCATTTTTGTTCAGTGGCTATAGCGTTTTTATTTCATTTCTTCCAATAGCCACACAGTCCTCTGTAAAATGGCTCACCCGATAGCCTTCTTCCTGTTAACGGTAGCAGGAAGTGAGATTTGCTATTTAGGTCTAACATTTCCCTGGCAGATTTCTGGTGAAGTTTTCTCTGTAGTGAATATTTGAAGACTTCAGGCACTCAAGCTGACTTGCGTGCCATTGTTCTTATGTCTTCTACAGGCTGACAAGAATACTCAACCGCCTTCCTCTGGCACCTCTGCCAGGCTGGAAAATGTACAGGGTCAGGTGAATGAGGTGAAGGTAATTCTGACAGACAACATCAACAAAGTGCTGGAGAGGGGAGAGAGGTTAGATGAGCTCCAGGGAAAAGCTGAAGACATGGTTGCATCTGTGAGTATTTTGTCTTGATGGGGGAGATTAACCTAACGTGTAAGAAATTTGTGTTCACTTACTTAAACATACTTGAACTTGTTTTTCCCACCATATAATTCAATTAGGATTTTGTCTAATTTACTCAGCTACAAGTACAGTATCTGACGGTTGCCGTTAACAAATACCTCATATTTATAATTTTGTAGTATTACGCATACTTTTCATCTTGTGGCCCTTTGAAGACACCACTGATTGACTCATGCAGCCTTCCAGGATTTGCCACAACTCGTTATTTCCCAAGACCAAGTTGCACCTGGAACTCCCCCAGAAATCACATTTCCCACCTCGTAGTTACAGTACATGTCCCTCCCCATATCAGACATCACTATCCAAGATGGCTGCTCTCAGTGACCCCTCACATCAACAAGCTGTCTAGTTAGTGGTATATACAGTACTACCCTATTTCTACCTCTACCTCTAAACATGATTGGATGGTGCTTTTATACACACATTACATATACTGTTGCTTAACCATGTCTAATGAAAGAGTCAGGGTAGAATGCAGCCAACATGAATCTGGCATCCATAAAATGCAACATCACTTTCACTGACCGTCTTTTAATGACATGATGCTGTTGGACTTTGAGGGGACATTACCATCAGTACTTCTAGTCAGGAACATCCCTAGAAGTTAGGTTTTCAGCTTAGAAAGTTGGACTCTTATCATAACATTACATAAATCAAAATCCAAGATGGCTGCATCCATGCCCCTTACATCAACAGTAGGGAAACCTGTGTAAAATGTACTGCACTTATGCTTTATAAATGCCTCTAGATACTAGAAGAGACAGTACTACTCAATAGGTGTGGGAATCACCAGAGGCCATGCAATACAATATTATCAAGATACTTGGGCTGCGATGCAATACTATATGCTGAGTACTGCGATATCATACGATGTCGCAAATATATATTATGATTTCCCATCACGATCTTTGTCTTGTTCAGCTCAAGGCATGGTCTCATGAGTCACTCCTTTGCTGTGCTGACCTAACCTGACAGTGAGCATTTAGCACCATCTAGTGGACTGAAAAGTCAACTGGTTTTTATTACTTCAGTACCTAAAAATAGGTAAGTTTATGTTTGCAACATTAATAATTCTTTGTAGAGTATCACAATAGTGTCTCTAAATCAATAGTGTCACCACCACAGAATATCGTGATATTATGAAGCATTGATTCCCCCCCCCCAACTACCCAACTTCTATTACTGACCACTGCAGTGTTTTTATATGAAATTATCATGCTGCAGTTTTCAGATGGTGTTGCCAACAATGGCTGACAAGAGAGTCTGGGCTTTCTGACTTGTACTGGTCAGCATGGACATCATCCCAGCATCCAGTTTTAGGCAACAAGCTATGGTTTTTCTTCCTCTTTAAAGTGGTCTTATTTGCTTATGAGGTCTGAATATGTCAAACAACATATTTCCCATAAAATGCACACAAGAGTAGATACACACGTGGACAAAATTGTTGGTACCCCTCTCTTAATGAAAGAAAAACCCACAATGGTCACAGAAATAACTTGAATCTGATAAAAGTGGTAATAAATAAAAATTCTATGAAAATTAACCAATGAAAATCAGACAATGATTTTGAATTGTGGTTCAACAGAATTATTTTAAAAAACAAACTCATGAAACAGGCCTGGACAAAAATGATGGTACCCTTAACTTAATATTAATTATTGCTCCGAGTGTTGCTATCCCTGTGCTGCTGCAATCCTGGAATTTCCCCATTGTAAGGGGAAATTACAAGGGGCATAAAGGCTTATCTTATCTTATATTTTGTTGCACAACCTTTTGAGGCAATCACTGCAATCAAATGATTTCTGTAACTGTCAATGAGACTTCTGCACCTCTCAGCAGGTATTTTGGCCCACTACTCATGAGCAAACTGCTCCAGTTGTCTCCAGTTTGAAGGGTGCCTTCTCCAGACGGCATGTTTCAGCTCCTTCCACAGAGGTTCAATAGGATTTAGATCAGGGCTCATAGAAGGCCACTTTAGAATAGTCCAATGTTTCGCTCTTAGCCATTCTTGGGTGTTTTTAGCTGTGTGTTTTAGGTCATTATCCTGTTGCAAGACCCATGACCAAGCTGTCTGACCAAGCTGTCTGACATTGGGCAGCATATTTCTCTCTAGAATACCTTGATAGTCTTGAGACTTCATTGTACCCTGCACAGATTCAAGACACACTGTGCCAGATGCAGCAAAGCAGGCCCAGAACATAACAGAACCTCCTCCATGTTTCACAGTAGGGACAGTGTTCTTTTCTTGGTATGCTTCATTTTTGCGTCTGTGAACGTAGAGCTGATGTTAGTTAGTTTAGTTAATTCCCTTCCACAGCATGTGGAACACCATTTGGTGTATGGGGCGGCGCCTATCTCCGTTTCTCTGACCCTAGGCCACACAGCTACTGTAAGTAGTGAAAGCTACAGTGGGGGGTCAGTCCTCTGGTAGCTCTGAGCGTAACTTTACTTTCCCCGTTCCATTATGCTGAGCACCACGCTAGAAGGCAGAAAGTACCATTTTTATATGGTCTTTGGTATGACCCGGCCGGGATTTGAACCCCTACCTCCTGGGTGTGGGGCGGATGCTCTACCAACTGAGCCACCGCTCCGGTAGAGCTGATGTGTCTTGCCAAAAAGTTGCAGTTTTGTCTCATCTGTCCATTGGACATTCTCCCAGAAGCTTTGTGGCTTGTCAACATGCAGTTTGGCAAATTCCAGTCTGGCTTTTTTATGATTTGTTTTCAACAGTGGTGTCCTCCTTGGTCGTCTCCTATGAAGTCCACTTTGGCTCAAACAACGACGGATGGTGCGATCTGACACTGATGTACCTTGACCTTGGAGTTCACCATGAATGTGTTTAGAGGTTGTTCTGGGCTCTTTTGTTACCATTTGTATTATCTGTCTCCTCCTGCGGCCACGTCCAGGGAGGTTGGCTTCAGTCCCGTGGATCTTAAATTTCTGAATAATATGTGCAACTGTCACTTCCGGTTATGGCGGCCGCGTAGGAGGGTGTGCTCCACTCTGCTCTGCTCCTAATGATAAAAATGTAGTCTAAAACTCTCCCAATTGGAACAAAAATCTATTCTAGCGTTTGGGGGCGGATATGGTAAAAACTAAGGCTGTGAAATCAGGCGGAGGAAAAACTGATTTGTCGAGACAAGCCAAGTTAACAGATTTCCACGCTCGTGACGCAGCAGATAAATCGCCTGTGACCATGGCTGAGGGAGCTAGCGGTGGTGCGGTGACTGCCGAAGGAACGAATGCGGTCCTTGCTGCCATCAGCGCTATGAGAACAGACTTTTCGTCTAAGTTTGATGGGATTATAGCTGCGTTAGAAGCTATGAGAAAAGAATTAAGCGACTGTATGGAGCGAATATCGCAGGCAGAGCTCCAGATCTCCAACGCTGAAGATAACGTCAACAGCCTGCAATTAAAGGTCCAAACATTGGAATTAAAAAATAAACGTCTGGAAGATAACGTCTTGGACTTAGAATCCCGGTCGAGACAGTATAATTTAAGGCTTGTGGGCCTTCCGGAGGGGGCGGAGGAACAGGATGCGTGTTCCTTTTTGGAAAAGTGGATTCCAGAAGCGCTGAATAACGCAGATCTACAGTCATCAGTCGTCTTGGAAAGCGCACACTGAATAGGCCCACCGAGAGATAAGAAGACAACACCGAGGACGCTAATTATGAAGTTCCTCAACTACAGGGACAAGATGACGGTCTCCAGCGCAGCGCGTACTAAAGGAGAAATTAAATACCAGGATCAACAGGTGCAGTTCTACCCAGATTTGGCCGCAGGAATCCAACAATTAAGGAAACAGTTTGACCCCGCCTGTAAAGAGCTGCACAGCCTTGGAATTCGTCACGGGGTGATTCATCCTGCAAGACTGCTGGTCACATATAAAGGGAGAACCCAAGTCTTTAAGACCCCTCAGGAGGCGCAGGAACTCATTAAGCAGATCCAAGGAGAGACTGGCGAGAGCCAAGCATGAAGCAAGAACAAGATATAAAAGGTAGAATATTTAAGCAAGTGTTCAAGTATCTAACTGATTTGAAACATATAGCATGTCTACAAAATATAGATTGTATTATATATTGTGACGTTTGCGGGATTCACACAAAGAAAGAGGAGCAAGATGGTTGTGACGAACAGGCTTTATTTACACACCACCAACCCCAACTTACTTCTGAGCACACAGAGGAGGGGAGGTCATTCTCCCAGACCTCCGTTTCAATCATGGTTACACACACATGATACATCTTGCCCTAATCCTGCTAAACACTGCTGGGTCATTATAACGCAGTTATAATGAGACAGCAGTATAACTCAGTAATAACACATTTAATACACACACACAGTAACGTTTTCAACTGGCAAAGCATGTTGGGAAATCCCTGCCCCCCTTAAAATGGCCCCGACGTTACAATAAAAAAAAAAAAAAAAAAAAAGCTATGAAAGTTGCTATAAAATTTTGGAGTTAAATTGGAAAAACTACAGAAGAGAGTTATTGTCATGTCATTAAAAGTAGCAAAGTCAGGGTGATTGAGAGGAGGAAAGAGTGAGTGGTTTGACTGATCCTCACGGGGGAGGAGCAGATTCAGGCTATAATGGGAGACAGAATTTTTTTTTTGATTTTGGGGGGATTACCACGAATGTGGGAAGGGGGAATTTGTTTGTGTGTAGTTTGTGGGATGAATGTTCAACCATCCATGTTTTTGCTTCTCTGTATGAGCATGTTTATATTGCAAGGTAATCTCAAACTCTTTATTGATCATAGACCAAAGTGTTAAGCTTCATTTAACATCATGGAATTGCAAAGGTCTACAAAATCTAAAAAAACTTAAACAAGTTTTGAATAAAATAAAAGACATAGGTTCAAAAATTGTGTTTTTACAAGAAACTCATCTAATAGAGGAGGATGTAAAAAGAATAAGGAGTAGATGGCAGGGAAGTGTATTCACCTCATCATTTTCATCTCGAGCCAGGGGAGTCATGACTCTCATACATAAATCTGTCCCATTTCAAGTGAAAAATGTAATTGGAGATAAATTGGGAAGATATCTAATCATCCAAGGATCTTTGTTATTAGAAAATATAAATCTGGTGAACTTATATGGTCCCAATATAGATGATCAAAACTTCTTCGTTAATTTATTTCTTACTTTAGCATCACTCACAGGGCTATATATAATAGCAGGGGATTTTAATTGTACATTGAATCCCAGTATAGATAGGTCAACAGGACAGGACTGTACGCACAATGGATGTAGGATGGCCATTAATCATTTTATGAAAGAATTGAGATTGCTAGATATATGGAGAGAAATGAAACCACAAGTCAAAGCCTATTCTTGTTATTCTAACACCTACAAGACATTTTCACGTATTGACTATTTTTTGATCTCCACAGAATTAAGGTCCAAGATTCAAAATTGTTTCTATGATAACATTGTGATCTCTGATCATGCACCCTGCTGTATAATATATGTAGATAAGAAATTGACAAAGGTTCCTGGTAGGTGGCAATTTCAGCATAAATGGCTTCAAGATGAGGAATTTGTTAAGTACATAGAAAAACAGATAGATGAGTTCTTTGATATCAACACTACACAAACATCAGCATGTATAAAGTGGGAAGCTTTCAAAGCTTTTATTAGGGGGCATATTATTAGTTACACAGGTTCAAAATCTAGGAAGACTCGAGAGGAGAGAGTCCAATTGGAACGTAAAATAAAAATTCTTCAAGAAAAAGTGTATGCAGGAAGTAATCCCAAATTAGAGAATAAATTACTGATTCTGAGAGCTGAATATGACAAAAAATCAGCGAATAGAGCTGCCTCGAGTCTTCTAAGATTGAAGCAAACCTTTTATGAACAAGGTGAAAAATCAGGAAAATTATTGGCATGGCAGATTAAACAATTAGAATTTAAAACACCAATTACCAGTATTATAAGTAATGGACAGGCAGTCGTAGATCCTTTAGAAATTAACAGTGCCTTTAGAGATTATTATGAAAAACTATATGATACAAAAAATGAAACTGACTTAACAAAACTAAATGGGTTTTTGGACGGATTATCTATACCGTGTATTCCAAATGAAAATAGGGAGATACTGGAGTCAAAAATTAGTCAAGAAGAAGTTGGGCTAGCCATTGATAATATGAAATCAGGAAAAAGTTCGGGACCTGACGGTCTTCCAGTTGACCTCTATAAAAAATTTAAGAATAAATTAATAAAACCATTTTTGGAAATGGTTTTAGAAGCATTTCAAAATAGTAAATTACCGCCATACATAAATAATGCCTTAATTATACTGTTGCCAAAACCAGGTAAACCTTCTAATAAATGTGAAAACATGAGACCAATAAGCCTATTAAGTGCAGATCTTAAGATAATCTGTAAAATTTTGGCAAGACGACTACAAGAAATATTACCAAATATAATTAACCGAGATCAGAATGGCTTTATAATGGGAAGACAAGGCTTCCATAATGTAAGAAGACTATTTAATATTATTTATTCTAATAAAGAAGCCCCAGATACAGCTGTCCTATCATTGGATGCTGAAAAGGCCTTTGATAGGGTCAAATGGCCCTTTCTTTTTGAAGTTTTACAAAGGTTTGGACTTGGAAAGAATTTCATAAAATGGGTTCAGATAATATACAATAATGCTACAGCAGAAATCCTAACAAATAGCAATATCTCAAAATCAATAAAAATTAATAGAGGTTGTCGACAAGGTTGTCCACTTTCACCTTTACTGTTTACTATGGCAATTGAACCTTTAGCGATGGCAGTACGTTTACATCCACAAATATATGGAATTAAAGTAGGACCAACAGAACATAAAATCTCCCTGTATGCTGATGACATAATTTTTTTATGTCGAATCTTAAAAAATCAATTCCAACCTTGTTAAATTTAATAAAGAACTTTGGGAAAATATCAGGATATAAAATAAATAAAAATAAATCTAAATGAGACCCAGAGAAAGCACCCAGCTCCTGAGGTAAATCAATTCAATGTTGTAAATCAGTTTAAATACTTAGGAATTCAAATTGTGCCTAAGTTAGAATCAGCCGCTAGTATCAACTATGAAGCCTTAATGAGATGGATGTCACTACCAATGTCGATGATCGGGAGAATTAATATACTTAAAAGTAATATCTTACCCAAAATACTATATTTATTTCAATACATTCCTTTACCACCACCTTCAGATCTATTCTCAAGAATTAAAAAAAAGTTAGTGGAATTTATATGGAACAATAGGAAGGCTAGATTACGTCTGTCCTTACTATATTTACCATTTGATCGTGGAGGTCTGAAATGTCCAAACTTTGTATTACTGGTCAGCACAACTGAAGTCTATGACATATTATTTTTTCATCAAATGATCTCCCTCACTGGACGGAGATGGAATCATACAATTTACCTTTACCTCTTCCCTTATTCATATACTCAGACTCGGCTAAAAAATTACAGAAACAAGTTAAAAATCCTATTGTAAAGTATATGCTCAAAATATGGTAAGAAATCAAAAAATATTTAAAAGAACCACACTTATTGTCACAATTTAGCCCAATATGGGGTAATCAATATTTTACACCAGGGAGAGCGGATGCTGTATTTAAATTATGGAATTTAAAAGGGATTCAAAAGATTCAAGACTTATATTTGGCAAGTTCAGACAACATAATGTCTTTTGAAGAACTGAGGGCCAAATTTAATCTTAATAGAACACATTTTTTTAAATATCTTCAGCTTAGGAATTTTATTCGATCAAATCAAAATAATGCTCTCACCCGACCTACCTATTCATACTTGGAAAAAATTTTGACGAAAAATAGTAAGAGAAAGGGTATTATTTCAGAGTTCTATAACTCACTGATATTATCCTCAAGTGATAACTCACAGAAAAGAATGAATTATTGGAAAGAAGACCTGCAAATTGAAATTTCAGAGGAACAGTGGGAATTGGCTTGCACAGAAGCTCAAACCAAATCAATAAATGTACGTCTTAAATTGATACATTTTAAATGGTTAATGTGGATGTATGTTACACCGGTGGAGTTAACCCTGATCCTACCGAGTGGGGTCCGATCGGACCCCACACATATGTTCTTATGCACAACACGGACATATTATCGATCACAGCTATCATGCTTTCTGACTTTGTTTGTCATCATCTGTGAATCACAAAAAATAAATCTGATTTAAAATACAGTTTTCTTCTGTACTGTCAGTTCAGATTTTTCATTGGGGTCCGATCGGACCCCAGGGAAAAATATGATGTTAATGATATTAAATGTAAGAATTTTGTGTTATATTTCAGTGAATGATGGCTCAATGAGGTAGACTTTGGTCAGAGAAAGAAGGAAGACCTATCTTTAGTGCCACCATGTCGCGAACTAGGATCACCATTTTTTCAAAATGTTGTAATGGTGTTGAAATGGTTGTAATGTGTTGAAAAACACATTACAACCGGGCTACTTGTGCTGAAAGGCAGGCAACCGACAAACTAGCCCCATTCCGGGGCGGAATGGGGCCCCGGAATTTTATTTTAACCAAATAAAACATTTTAAGTGAAAAAAATACTTTGGTATTGCTTAATAATCCAATTAACAATTAAATTTTGTGTGGGGTCCAAACGGACCCCAGTTGGTACTATTTGTATGTAAAATATGTTGGTAGGATGAGGGTTAAATAGATATAACAAAAACATACTAGATATATGCACAAAATGTATGGAAAGTAAAGGAACTCTATTTCATTGTTTATGGGAATGTAGAAAAATTAGAATGTTTTGGGAAGAGGTGAGGGTAACAATTGAAAAAATAATTTCAAAACAACTCATATTGAATCCTAAATTGTTTTTGTTGGGTCTGTATCCAGAAAAGCATAACTTTAATAAGAGTGAAAGAACATTCATAGACCTCAGTTTGCTTAACGCCAAAAAAATGTATTGCACTACTGTGGAAAAAGACTCATAGACCAGATGTGACTCAGTGGTTAAGACAGATGTTAACAAACCTTCCACTAGAAAGAATAACATACATATTGAAATCAAAGGAAAATGTGTTTGAGAATATATGGAGACCTTTCATTGATTATGTAAAGAAACTAAACATAACTTCTGAAGAAGAAGGTGAATGATATGTGTGGACCTTGTAAATTCCAAATTGGTGAATGTATAATATGTATACTTATGCAATGGATTACCTAGGCTAAACAGAGGAGCATTGTTTGACTTGTTTTGTTAATGGTTGTTGGTGTTTTTAGAACATTTATTTTTAATTTACTTTAGTGTTAGGGTTTGATTGTTGGTGTCATGTTTGTTAAAAAAAGGTTCAATAAAAATATTGTGGAAAAAAAAATATGTGCAACTGTAGTCACAGGAACATCAAGCTGCTTGGAGATGGTCTTATAGCCTTTACCTTTAACATGCTTGTCTATAATTTTCTTTCTAATCTCCTGAGACAACTCTCTCCTTTGCTTCCTCTGGTCCATGTTTAGTGTGGTACACACCATGTCACCAAACAGCACAGTGACTATTTGTCACCCTTTAAATAGGCCGACTGACTGATTACAAGTTTGCAGACACCTGTGATGTTAATTAGAGGACACATCTTGGTTGAACATGTCCCTATGGTCACATTATTTTCAATCTTTTCTAGGGGTACCATCATTTTTGTCCAGGCCTGTTTCATGAGTTTGTTTTTTAAAATAATTCTGTTGAACCACAATTCAAAAGCATTTTCTGATTTTCATTGGTTAATTTTCATAGAATTTTTATTTATTACCACTTTTGTCAGATTCAAGTTATTTCTGTGACCATTGTGGGTTTTTCTTTCATTAACAGAGGGGTACCAACAATTTTGTTGACGGCTGTAAGTTCTTGTTTGAACAGCACAGTGATGTGCAATGGACCTCTGTAGTGCTGTCAAATTAACTAAATCAGAAACACAATCCTTTATTATATAATGTCAGCACTGACTGAATTACCTTAAATACACACTCCAGTGGATATAAATCCCCTATAAAAACAAATCTACATTGTCTAAAATGGTGTCTTGTGCCTTTTTTCTACAAAAAAAAAACCAACTTTCATTGTCTTGCAGTTATGTGTCAAAATCTTTTCACTTTTCCTCCTCCTTCAAACACCAGGTTATGCGAATAGGCCCACCCACATCCCACAAGGCTAATAGTGGCTAGTGCTACATTAAACAGAATAAATCCTGTGATAAAAAGACTTAGTTTGAAGGACATGCCCAGTTGTATGTATGGTGGCTCAGGATAATGACTGAAATTGCACCGGCCTTAAAAGCAGTTTAATGGTAAAACCCATCTTAATTTAGGTCATGTTTTCAAAACATCTGTCCAAAAACACTAACTGGCCTGAAGGCTAATTTCAGTTCTGCCAGAGAGTCCTGATTGGCTCAACACTATTGATGTGCCAGCGCCGTATATAGTTATGTCACCAAAAACACTCCGTCTAAAGTTTTTCAGAGGGTGGGGCTTACATGAAACTTTAAAGCAAAATAAAAAAAAAACATACACATGAGACATATGAATGATTTTGCTCTTGATATGTCTTGCAAGTCATGTTACGGACATATTAACAAGGAAAAAAAACTCAATTTTCGGCAGAGTGTCACTTTAAGTATAAGACCAACAGAGATCCTGAATTTAAATATGACATCCAAAATCCAAAGGGATGAATTTTGTCACCCATTTGTCAAGTAGGCCAATGTTGAATTGTAATTGAAAACTGCCAGAGAAAATGTTGACTGTTTTACAACTCTGTGTCTCATTGTACTGAATGAAAAGCAAAATATCCACCTAAACTGACCTTTTAAATTAGTCTACATTTGGTCAGCTGTCATAAGATAAACCTTTATTAGTCCCACAATGGGGAAATTACAGGGATATATACACACATCATGTACCGTATATATCATACATTCCACTGCAGAAGTTACACAGTAGAAAAGGAACACAATACATTGTGTTATTCAAAAAGTAGGATGATGAATTTTAACCAGACCGTCAATGATGAAATCACCCCAGGAGTGCACAGATCTCCTGACCACTGACCTTAAATACAGCCTAGATGGAGACCCATGTAGGATGTGCTTAAAGTCAAGGCCAGTGGCATAGGAGGAGTATCGTTTTTCATGAAATCATAATGCCCTGATCTCCTGACCTTTGACCTCGAGCATAACTTAGAACCACTTGAAGATCTTTGTGAGTTTGGTGAATATCGAGGCAACATCCTAGAAGGAGTAGCGATTTTTTTGAAATCACATAAGTACCCAAATCTCCTGACCTTTGGGCCCAACTGAAGTGGATTCTGACCAGGTGTACCCCTGGACATATTTTGCTCATGCATCTTCAGTGATATGCGTTATATAAATTTCTATACAGATGACCTGTTAATATTTAGCTCAGTTTAGACCATTTTTTGCGTTTCCCTTTTTTGACCCATTAATTTCATTGATGGAATTTTTATTACCATGTAATACTGGCATGCATTAATTTTAGTCATTTTACTGTTTAATTATAAATTGTTTCAGTAACTTTTCAGTTAACCCTTTTCTTTATCCTTTCACCATACAAACCACACTTTATCCTGTTAAGACCAACACAACTTGTGCTGCATCCAAAATCATTCACTCATTCCCCATCCCCTACTCACTATAGAGTAAACTTAAATAATTAAAATTTGTGCTTTTGGGCACTACTGGGCTTTTATTTTCAGCACTGTAAAATAGCTTTCATGGTGAGTCAGTAAAGAAAACCGCAGTGGTGGCCCAAAGACAGGAGGTTGTGGGTTCAAGCCCCAGCCAGGTCATGCCAAGGACCATAAAAAAAATGGTACTTTCCACCTTCTTGCTTGGTGTTCAGTATAAATTGAATGGGGAAAGGACCCAGCCACAAGGACAAGTACAAAACCAGTGTACTCCTTGTGTTGGTCCCAAGCATGGGAAAACGGGAAGAGTTGCCTCAGGAAGGGTGTTCTTCATAAAAGTCCTTGCCAAATCAAATATGCGGACCCATGATCTGCTGTGGCTCCCCCGAATAGGGAGGAGCTGAAAGTTGCGTCAGTAAAGAAGTCAAAACTTACAAGCAGTAGGTGATTTTTTTTAACAAGGGGAATGGTTGTGGTGGGGAGTATTCACATATTTAGCATAAGGTACAAATGTATATTGAAAATTAGGTACAAATTTCCAAGTGTGCAAAAGTACGATAAAAAGATGCTAATTTACAGTTTACAAAGTCATAAATTTACCATAAGCAAGTCCTAAATTTAGGAGAAAAAGTCACAAATTTGAAAAAAAACAAAACAAAAAAACAAACAGAAATAAAACATAACTTGGGAATGAGAAAAAAAATTCCTAGAGAAAGTTATACATTTACAAGAAAGACAAGAGCACTCTGAGGCGAGTGCAATACTCCCAACCTATGTCTTCTTTGAAGATCCCAATATTTACTGACAGAGAGCAGTTTTCAACTTTTCAATATAATTACTGTGGCAGAACCAAACTATGATAAGCCCATCATCCACGAATATACAATAAAGTATACAACCCAAAGTTGTAGGGCAGGATCCCAAGGTGAACCCGTGTAGCAAGTATGGTGACCCTTCTTCTTCTCTCGGCTACTGGCAGCAAACAACTGAAACACGTTCTATAGTGTGTGTCTGTCTGTGTGTCTGTCACAACCATAGGACTCGATAAAAGATCATAGGATTTGCCTATGATGTCTATATGGTGTCTATATGATGTAATATAGACACCATAGTAATTCAAGAAATCTGTGTCTGTCTGTCTGTCTGTCACGACCATAAAGATCATAGGACTCGCTATGGCATCATCAACGATCAACAACAGGCATCACTCATGATCATAGCACTCGCTAAGACATCATCAAAGATCAATGGCAGGCATCACTGAACGAGTGGTGTGGTCAAAGATCAAAGGCAGGTTTCCCCATGGTTAATGTTGCCTAACAGTAACTTTCTACGGGCATGCAGAAATGCTTGCTTACACTTGCTTTCTACGGGCATGCACAGGTATGCACGAGTTATATACAGACATGGACAAAATTGCTGGTACCCCTCTGTTAATGAAAGAAAAACCCACAATGGTCACAGAAATAACTTGAATCTGACAAAAGTGGTAATAAATAAAAAGTCTATGAAAATTAACCAATGAAAATCAGACAATGCTTTTGAATTGTGGTTCAACAGAATTATTTTAAAAAACAAACTCATTAAACAGGCCTGGACAAAAATGATGGTACCCTCAATTTAATATTTTGTTGCACAACCTTTTGAGGCAATCACTGCAATCAAACGATTTCTGTAACTGTCAATGAGACTTCTGCACCTCTCAGCAGGAATTTTGGCCCACTCCTCATGCGCAAACTGCTCCAGTTTTTTTCTTTCAAAAATAAGGAAATTTCTAAGTGACCCCAAACTTTTGAACGGTAGTGTTTATAGTATATACGTATATTGTACTAGTATACATACTATATATAGTATGTATACTAGTACCGGTATATATATAGTATACTAGTACTATAGTACTATAGAGTGATTCAAGAAAATCTGTGTGTGTGTCTGTCTGTGATCAAAGGCAGGCATCACTCACGCTCACTCACGATCATAGGACATGAAAGATCAAAGGCAGGCATCACTCACGATCTTAGGACTCGCTATGACATCATCAAAGATCAAAGGCAGGCATCACTCTGTGTGTATCAGCCATAGGACTCGCTATGACATCATCAAAAGCAGACATCACATCATACTCTGTCTGTCTGTCTGTCTGTCTGTGTGTCTGTCTGTCAGGATCATAGGACTCGCTATGACATCATCAAAGATCAAAGGCAGGCATCACTGAACGAGTGGTGACATCAAAGATCAAAGGCAGGTTTCACCATGGTTACCTTTACCATGGCAAAGATCAAAAGCAGGCATCACCATGGTTACTGTTGGTACGGTAACCATGTCAAAGCTCAAAGGCAGGCATGCAGCAGAAATACTTGCTTATACTTGGTTTCTACGGGCATGCAGAAATACTTGCTTATACTTGGTTTCTACAGGCATGCACGGGTATGCACTAGTAGTTTATAAGCCATGTTGACCTTTGACCTTGTGATCCCAAAACCATAGTCACACTTCAGGATCACAGAGTGAACCTGTGTACCAAGTCTGGTGGCCCTACTTTTTACTCATACAGTAATAAGGCATAAGAAATGTTAACCTTGACCTTTGATCCCAAACCCATAGTCAGAGGTCAAGATCCCAAGGTGAACCTGTGTAGTGAGTTTAGTGACCCCTCACTTTCTTTTTTGTTGCAATATAGTTTATAAGCTATTTTGATGTTGACCTTTGACCCTGTGATCCCAAAACCATAGTCACACTTCAGGGTCACAGCGTGAACCTGTGTACCAGGTTTGGTGACTTTTACTCGTTGACCAGTAATAAGGCATAGGGAATGTTAAGCTTGACCTTTGACCTTTTGACCCCAAACTCATAATCAGAGGTTAGGATTCCAAGGTGAACCTGTGTACTAGGTTTGGTGGTCCTCACTTTATGCATTATACAGTAATAAGACATAAGAAATGTTAACCTTGACCTTTGACCTCAAACCCATAGTCAGAGTTCAGGATCCCAAGGTGAACCTGTATACCGGGTTTGGTGGCCCTAGCTTTATTTGTTTTATAGTAATAGTAAATGTAACATTTACCGTAGTGCATATGGTACTATGCACATCCGCTAATGCATAGTCTAGCAGTTAGGATTCCTGGTTTTCACCCAGGCGACCTGTGTTCGACTCCCAGTATGGAAACATCTGTTTTGGTGTCAGGTCAGGCATTGGTTTGCTTGCTACCAGATAACCATGAAAACCAGTACCTTGTCTCATGGGTCGGGCCCGTCGGCGACTCAACCGGCAACCCCACCCTTCTGAGGGCGTGGAGGGTGAAACTGGGCATCCTGGCAGAACTAAAAACAATATCTGTCACAGGTCTGTGGTGGACCACTCCCAGTTACATAGGGTGAGACTAACATCCTGGCAAATAAGCACATCTGTCGCAAGGTCTGTGGTGGACTTTTGCCAGTCGGTGCATCGTGACGTGCACTACACAAAGAGCAGAGATAAACAAACCTATCATCTGGTCAGTCACTGCAATAGATACTGGAGTTAATTTGTCTTGGCCTGTCCTTGCCACTGATAACACCTCTATCTTCCAAGAATGTGCCGCTAGTCCAGCAAAAGCTAGCGGTACCCAAATACTTTGCAGTTTCATGAAATGGTCGGTCAGAAAGCAACTCATACCGGCTTGGACGTCGCCCGGGTTAACAAGGTCAAGAGCTCCTGGCAGCGGAGGGCGAAGGACAGAGCTGCATGGAGGAATCTGATCATACCTAAATGAATCAGACATTGTGGCCCCCCAACAGATTGCTATGGTATATTGATATACCATAGTGCAACTCCAATGTTAACTTTGAACCTTTGATCCCTTGAACCCAAACCCTTAGTTAGGTGAGGGTGTAAGTCGTCCAAGATGTGTATTAGATAAAACCACTGTATCGATTTGAAAAGCCTACATCATTTCTTTGAGTATTTACTGTGTTTAGAAGATTGAGGGAAAAATCTGACCTGACCTTTGACCTCAAGGTCATCTGATGAGAGTGAAATTGCAATATGCGCATCATCAGAGTATATCAAACCATGGTACCAAGTTTCAAAACAATTGGAACTATAGGAGTTGATTTCACAAAACAGTTACTGTCTATGAAGTGAGGTGAAACAGTAGGTCATAGGTCAGGGGCTACAATTCCCGCAAAAATCATCCGATCAGAACCAAATTGCAATATGTGCATCCTCGGTGTATTTCACAAAAGTGGGACAGACGAATGGACTGCCCCATAATTCCCTGTCTGTCGGAAGACCAGAGGGGTCTTTGAACCCTTTGGGTGAAGACTGGTGGAGGACAAAAAAAAAAAATGCAAATTTGCAAGAGCAAAAGCTGCACATCTGTATAAATGTTTGACCTTTTCTCATAAAGTTCAACTTCTCTTACCAATTTCTTAGGTTTTCTTGTAAACTTTTAATATTCATCTTGGAAATATTTTCTGTTAAAATTGTTACCTTTCTAATAAATTTAGTACTCCTTTCCTATAAATCTGCCACTTTTTGCAAAAACGTGCAACTTTCATTTTACATATTCATAAAATTGAAATGTTTTCTTTTAAAATTGCCACATTTTTCTTGTACATTTGTAACTACGCTCATGCTGACATATTCAGTTGAATTGTATAGGCTATCAGGCTAACAAGGGGGGTAGTTTCGTCATTTTGATTACAAGGGGAATGGCATCCCCCCTCCAATCACCTACAGCTTCTGTGCATTTTTGCAGAAAATGCATACCAAATCAATTTTACCATATTAATAGAAATATTTTGAGGCATTTATGATGGGATGCAAGGCTCTCCTCTCACTCCTGTTCGCCATGCATTGCATTACATTAGCTACACTGGATAATGAAGTGATGGTAGTGATTGGTTGGACAATACATATTTCTCAAGATGTATTGTGGGTTCTTTTTGAGTGCACTATATAGGAGTTATATAGGAGCTGTGTTTGAAATGTTCACTTCCTCCCTCCCTATTTGCTATATAGTGAATTCAGATATAGTGGACTATATAGTAAGCACAATATAACAAAATTATCGGCTCTCGGACACTACTCAGCTTGTTTTCTCTGCGCTAGTCAAGACGTCATCATGGTGATAAAAGTAAAAATACATTAATGGTGTTAAAAAGTGAATACCTACATGTTTTTGTAGTAAATATATATGAAATCAAATTGGTTTTACTGTATTAATACCTGAGGCAGTTTGTTGTGATGTGAAGCTCTCCTCTCACTGCTATGTTGACTGCACTTTGCATTATGGGATACACTGCCTAATGGAGTGACCATCAGTTCTACATTACTTTTCAAAATGCATTATGGGATGTTTTGAGTGTACTATATAGCAAATGAAATTTTCAGATAAGATTTCGTACAGCACTACAAAATACCTGATTCACTATATAGTGCACTATATGGGGAATGAGTGAACATCTTGAACACAGCCAGACATTCATGAAAAACTAGAAATGGTGGCATACTACAGCATCCCATTACTATTTTTCAACTAGGGCTCCCTAGAACATTCAGGCTTCCATGGGAAATTGTCTTAATTTCACTTCCTAATTGGTCCACAAAATTGCAAATAAATTTGCAAACCCATGCACAACAACGGCAAATTATTTGCAATTTTTTGGGATCAATTAAGAAGTGAAATTAGACAATTTCCCATGGAAACCTGGTTGGAAAAATAGGGGGTGAGCAGAGAGTAATTTCAACAGCTGTTCTGGTCCAACAGAATACACAGCAATAGTTTTAGATAAATAAAAAAAAAACGTCATCGTGAGGTACCCACATTTTGTTTAATACTTTGATTTAACAATTACTTGTTTCATAATAAACTTTACTCATACAACTACTTCAATTAATACACACCATATCACTGTTAGGAATTTAGGGAACAAACTGATCAAGGGTATTGCTCAGTCCTGACTGCTTGTCAAGGCTCTAACATTTTCCATCATCACATTACAGTTTCTACCATCTCTCTCTCTGTTTTTTTTTTTCATTAGGCCGACTCATTCCAAAGGACATCCACGCGGGTTGCCCGGAAATACTGGTGGAAAAACATTAAATTGATGATTCTGATTGGTGTGATTGTGCTGGTCATCCTCATCCTCATCATCCTCGCTGCCACGAAAGTCATATGAATGCCACCTTTACCAGCTTAGGACACGGATGTTGCTGGCCTAAGGATGTTTTAATTGCACTTACAGTACACGTGATCATCTCAGCTCAGGGTAAATGACTGTTGATTAGCGAATATTAAGATGTATCAACTGAAATACTTCTAACACTCCAGTAGTCACTCTTTATTAATAGACCACAAATCCAAAGGAAAGTTCATTTTTATTTGTCTCCTTGTCCATTACATTTTGTATATATGTTTGCCTGTCAACTTGTAATAACATATGTAATATAGATAACATGACGATAGAGGTTAAATCGTAATAACGTATTTTGTATGTTTTCCCACCACAGTACCGTGTATGTGTGTGATTTCTTCCAACCAATGTTACACTTTAGTTATTATGGAATATATGAAGCAATTCACAAGTTAGCAATTGAGAACACTGAATACAACAAAAACTAAAGGGTTAAGGAAAGCAAACTGCTATAATTTTGCAGTCATCTAATTAAATGCAAACCATCAAAATACTCTGGTAAATATAGAGGAATATAAAGTCACATTGCTCATAGTTTCTTTTTCCTACTATGAGCTAAATGGTCTTTGCTGGACACCATCTCTCTGGGAAACACTCCACCAGTGCACTGCAACATTTCTTCCTATGAAAACAAACAAAAACAAATCAGTTATAAAAGCAAAGACTGTCAGAAATTACAATATAAAAGGAATCCCCTGTGTTTATAATGTCCAATGTAATAATAAAATTAGGGAAAAAAAACTACAAGAAAAAACAAACTGAGAACAATTATTTTAACAATTTACACTTAAAAAAAGTCAAGAAGTTAAACTAGAGCTCCTGAAGTGCAAAGCCAAAATACTAAAAAGGGAGAAACCTTCAAACTGGTCACAAATACACATTAAAGAAAAACATTACATGCAAATTTCTGGAAATGTAGTGGCACTCTGATTCTTCTTGTTTAACCAAAGGTTATAAGAGGAAAATTTGTTACAGGAGTATTAAGAAAAAGAGGAGTCTTTTCCATCGCTGTCAGTAACACAACACAGAACAATACATGGACACAAATTAAAGCACTTTATCCCCCAACACAGTAGAGTCCAAATACGAACCAGCTTTTAGTTCATGGACTACAAGCTAAATAAAGAAACAAGAATTTTAATTAATTAAGATAGGAATGCATATATTAAGATTAGAAACTGGAAAGTCCAGAGAAAGCTGTACATACCCTTTAAAAAGCAAAGTTATTTTTATCAGATTTATAATCATTACTTGTGGGGGAGTAAGGGCCTGTAAAAAATGACAATTACATGTGTATAATTTTACGATTTACATTACAAACAGTTGCAAAGAAATTAAAAATGGAAAGAAAGATGACAAAGCTGGACTTGTCCCATATTGTTTAGTTTAGATATGCTGATACAGGATGTTGTAAGACCATACCAAATGGCAGCATTCGAGAGCGTATGCTTCTCGTACCCGGTCCGCATTGAGCGGGCCCTGAGAGTATCTGGGAGTCAGCTCATGGCCTGCAAGGAAGCTCCGCTGGCAGGTACAAACAAGGTATGTCAGAGTTAGGAGACAACATTCTTCCTTTTGTTACCTTGCACATCCTTAACTTTGGCATCCATTTACTGTAGTAGCAGTACTTTACCTGTTAACTTTACACTTTAAAAAAAAAAAAAAAAGAGAGAAAGGTGCAAAAGAGGCAGCAGAAGGCCCGCTGTTAAAATAATCGCCACAAGAGCGAAGCCTCTATGTTACCACTACTGTAAAGCACTTGAGGGTGCTGAGAAAAGGAAATTTTTAAGAGGAAATTATACAATATGTTACCAAACACCAAAGTAAATATAACTACTTTAAATTAAAAGTGAGGAGGTGGAAATATGTGGTTACATACCGACTCAATGATGAGGATTTTCCCCACTAATACGGCTTGTAACTGTTGGTGTGACCACCACGCCGTGGCGACTTGCCATAAGCGCCCGATTGAGCTGCAGGTGTGGTACAACAGAAAATTTCACACATTTATTTCATTTCACAAATGAAAGATGGGATCGGTGAACGTGACACTAAAGCTCGTCACTTACAGTTGTAGTCACCATATCCATAATAGTTGTTGTAACCAGAGTAATCATAGCCGCCATATCCTCCATATCCTTGATTACCGTAACCATAATTGCCATAATTGCCATAACCTTGATTCCAGTAGTTACCATAACCCTGGTTCCAATTTTGACTGGGGCCTGCAATAAAAAAAGAGCAGTCACCACACGTGTGTGAAATAAGAGCTCAAGTTCGTTTGGGTTTTCTAACATCAACTCTTGTGCTCCATTGTCCACGTGGCTGCTGTCAGAATTCATTTACATCAAATACGTCAAGTAGTGGGTTCTACACAACGACAGGATGACACAGGAGATACAACTCTGGGAAAAAAATAAGACACTACTGCAAAATCTTTGCTAAATTAGCATCTCTGCGTGTACGGCAGCCATTCAATTTGAGTATCTGTTGAATTCCAACACAAGGACTCCTCAGTCTACTTAAGGAGGCACTGATTAGGTGATCATCTAAGCATGTAAGACGCATGAAAGCTGTGAATAAAAATCAGAGTTATTACACAAATACAGATTTGAGTTCTTCGTAAATTAAAACTTAAGTATTGTAGTGTTTAAGAATGAACATGAACTTGTTTTCTTTGCATGATTTGATCTAAAAGCAACACCTTTTTTGTTGTTTTGGTCAGTTGTCATTTTCTGTAAATAAATGCTCTAATGATGATATTCTGACTTGGAATTCGGCTGAGTTGTTTTCAGAATAAAACAAAATTGTTCATTTTACTCAAACACATGCACATAAATAGTAAAACCAGATGGTGATAATTTTTTTTAGGATTCTATAGAACAGCACAAAACAACCACACTAGTCAAAAGTTTTGGTCTTTGGGGATCAAATGTAGGTCAGTATGACAGTGTGAGTTAAAATGTAAGGAGGCAATAATCAGCAGAAAAGAGCAGGAATTATTCGATGCGTTGACGTTTCTTAAACCAATAGTATGTAAGATTTTCACCTTAGTATAATGTTTCCAAAATAATTTTGATGGTGCATCAACCTCTGACCAGGTAAATCTTCCACCACAGCCCAAGTGTGCCTGCATCACCTCCAACACCACTATGTAATTTGCCTGTTTCTGGTACAAACACTGAAAAGACAACGGGCACATTTTACCCCCAGCAACCAATCACAGGGCACAACTAGGGCACCAACTAACAAAGCACCCTGTGATTGGCTAATTGTGGCTCAGGCTGTAAAATGTGTCAGTTGCAGTCTTTTGGGGGTTTCTCCCGGGAACAGGAGAGTTACACAGTCTGCTTTAACATTATGAATCCATTAACATATCCGTCACTTACCACCTCCTCTTCCTCGAGCCCTGGATGAATATCCTCCTCTGCCTCCCCAGTACTGCTGCTGCTGGTACTGCTCCTTGGACATTGCTACTTTTATTTCACACTAAAGGAAATCATGAGATTAATTTGTTATAATCATAATAAACAATACTGTAGCTAAAAAAAATGGAATCCAAACATTACCCATCTGTACCTTGCTCAGTCCAATATTGTGGTACTTCTTTTCCATGATCTTCTTAACTGGCTCCTCCTCTTTGAACGTGATGAAGCAAAAGCCTCTTCTTTTGTTTGTTTTGTTCTCCATAGGAAGTTCAATTGCCTCCACCTTTACGCGTCATCAATGATCACATGAAATATGAAGCATTTAACAGTTTCTGTGAAGGTGCCCATTGTGTTTGCTAAAGCAGATCAGTGACTGTAGAGCAGTGCTTTTCAACCTGGGTGCACTGGTACATTCAGGTTTTTGAGGGAAATAATTTAACTTCTTAACTGGAAAAAAACATGCAAATGATT
Source organism: Pholidichthys leucotaenia (assembly GCA_020510985.1). Taxonomy (NCBI): domain Eukaryota; kingdom Metazoa; phylum Chordata; class Actinopteri; order Cichliformes; family Pholidichthyidae; genus Pholidichthys; species Pholidichthys leucotaenia. Next base: position 86,902,194 of record CM035850.1, on the reverse strand, counting down.
TGAAATTGTTGTGCATGGCTGCCTACAGAAACCATGCACAGCAACAGCAAACTATTTGCAATTTTTTTGCTCAAGTTAACAAGTGAAACTGATCATTTCCCACAGAAACCTGAATGTACCAGGGCACCCTGGACGAAAAACACTGCTGTGGAGACCTAACAAAAACACAATATTGAGCCAACTTTGAGCGTAAGCAAATATTTTGTAAAACATGTACATACCTCCCCAAAGGCACTAAAGTAGTCCCTGACTTTTTCCTCGGGAGTATCTGGAGAGAGACCCCCAACAAAGATCTTCTTTACGGCCTCTTTGCTCTTCATGGCCTTGGCTTTTTTCGGGTCAATGACCTTCCCGTTTAGTTTATGCTCCTTCTGAGCAGCAACCTTCAAAACAGAACAAACCTTTTTCAAAACAGTCATTTAGAGAACTGTATTGAAAGAGCTAACAAATGGTAAGTGATTATTTTTTCAGATCATATATTGATATATGATATATACTGTATATGTAAAACGGCTGGTTATAAACTGAGCAAAATGGTTAATTGATTGTTAATCTTTTACTCAAATAAAAAAGGGATTTCCTGAGAGTCTAAGAAATGCTTTAAGCGTGCTTGGTCTGGCCAACAAGCAGTTCAATGCTTGAAATATTCAATTTATAATTATTTAAGCTACAGTAAAGTAAAAACATCACAGGGTTTAAATAATACAGTGACATTTTCCACCCAGATTAAAACCTTTCTTCACAGTGTACCAACTTCAATGAGCCCCAGTTCACTTGAACATCCCTTTTCTGTCACTTCTAAAATCTGTGGTCAAAGCTAATGTTAGCTGGCTAACGCCAATTGTCAGATATAGCCTGAGCTAACAAACAAACTACTGCTAGTGGAAGAGCTGTCTCAGCCCGAGTATAATAAACTATGATAAAGTAAAATAATATCTAGAATGTGATACATGGTCAAATGTTGGTAGATGAGCTGGCCAGGAATGCGGACATTGGATGGCATGGGTGAGTTACGTCAAGAGGAGTCATAAATGCTAGCCAGCTAGCCCTACTCAGGTAGCCTGATTATAGGGCCATCCCAGCAAATAACAGCATTAACCACAATAATACTTGTAAATGATATATACAGTGTCGATTAATAAACCAACAAGGAATATGTCTAGTGGGGTGAGTAGAACATATAAAAAGTAGTCATCAAAACTGGGGTCACTAAGCTAGGCTAACGACGTCATTATAGGGCAATTCCAACCAAAATCAAACAAAATAAGCCAGAATAATGCCTGGAAGCAATATATATGATCAAATGTGTGTTACTGAACCAGCTGGGGATACAGATGTATAATGAGGTGAGTAGAATATATAGAACAGTGTTTTTCAACCAGGGGTCCTTCAGCGAACGCTCAGGGAACCTCAGGAAACTGAATTATTTCACATCTTAATTGATCAAAAAAAAACCCTGCACAGTCGTTCACTTGTTTGTTTATTCAGATCCTCAATAGTTGCTACCACAGCAGCAGCTATTCTTCCTGGGGTCCACACATACAAATAACACTGGTCAACACCAAATTTTATTGTCTAGGTTTTTTTTAGCTGATTTAGGACAATTTTGATGTGCTGAATCCAAAAATCACATTGGTTTTGCTCATTCGGGTCAACTTGTTGAATTATGGCCACATGTTTTATACTTTGTTTACATGTACGGGTATTTTCGCTTTATATGATGCAAAATTCTTTTTTATGTCTTGAAATTCTCTGAATTTTGACCAATGATGACATAACACTCAATTTACATATACTTCCTTTATATAAAGGTAAGTACAACATGCACAGTACTAAGAAAGTACAGGTTTATATTTAGCACCTGATTGAGAGAAACGGATGTCATTTTCGGATTCAGTGGTGCAAAACTGTCTTAAATCAGTTGAAAAAACGCAGACAACTTACAAAAAAATTATTTTTGTAACCCTGTGTAATCTGCCGTTGTTGTGCATGGGTGCCTGTAGTGGCTCTTCCATGTCAGTAGGTGGCAGTGTGAATGCAATAATGACTACCATCTTCTTCATGTGTTTTATGGAGAGTGATGGATAAAAGATGGAAACAGTGATGGATAAATAAATATCTGAAGAGGAAAGATTCAGACTCTGAAGTAGGTGCTGTACTGGTGGAGCAGGCACCATAGTTGGGTGCACCAAAGGCTTCATTTGCAAAGTGAAAGAGAAACACCCAGATGTGGGGGATGGCATCACTCCAATGAGCTGTGGTTCTCACATCACAACCAGAAGCAGCACAGAGTGCCTCACTGACTGAAACCTTGAAAGGACAAGGTGGACCCTAACATAGTGACAAGATCATGTTTTTTTTCAGAGTTATTCCACTGGTAGTCACTTCAGATAACCAAATGAATGCACATAACACTTAAATAAGCACTTATTGGAACAGGGCATTACCTTATCAACACACGCCGGGTTTTTGAAGAGCACAAAACCAAAGCCCCTCGAACGTCCAGTCATGGGATCAAGTTTTAACGTGCAGTCGGCAACCTCGCCAAACGCAGAAAAGTAATCTTTCAGGTCCTTTTTGGTTGTATCCCAGCTAAGACCCCCGACAAACATCTTCCTGTACACACAAATAAATTTGATGAAAGATGAAAAGCTGTGTCAGTATAAGGCAGGACACATTTGAAAACATCTCTTAACAAGGTTGGATTAAAAAAAACAAAAAACGTGGCCACTGTTCGTAGGCCAGACTAAATGTGATAAAAAACCATTTAGCGTTTGCTGTGGCATTCTGTTATGACAGTATCTTAAAGAAAACAGCATGACTAAGATTTAGCTTTTAAATAGTGTATAGAGTAGAGAAGTACATCTACTCATGTAAGTTTTCCACAAAATGGTACGTTGAATGATTTTGTGGTAGTATACTTTTAATTCTTGAGTGCATTTATGAAGACAGAAACCGCTTTCACTCAAACACTTGTTTGTACTCCGAGGTCACTTCTTCATTTCTGCAGCAGTTAACTATTCAAATTATTGACATTTACAGTTAGGCCCAGGAATATTTGGACAGTGACACAATCTTCATGATTTGGGCTCTGCATGCCACCACATTGGATTTGAAATGAAACAACTACAACGGAATTGAAGTGCAGACTTTAAGGTTTAATTCAAGGGGTTGAACAAAAATATATGATTAAACATGTAGGAATTGTAGATACAACACTCCTCATTTCAGGGGCTCAAAAGTAATTGGACAAATAAACATAACCCTAAGCAAAATGTTATTTTTCAATATTTTGTTGAGAATCCTTTGCAGGCAATGACTGCCTGAAGTCTGGAACCCATGGACATCACCAAACGCTGAGTTTCCTCCTTTGTGATGCTTTTCCAGGCCTTTACTGCAGCTGTCTTCAGTTGTTGCTTGTTTGTGGGTCTTTCTGCCTTAAGTTTTGTCTTGAGCAAGTGAAATGCATGCTCGATTGGGTTGAGATCTGGTGATTGACTCGGCCATTGCAGAGTATTCCACTTCTTTGCTTTAAAAAACTCCTGGGTTGCTTTTGCAGTATGTTTTGGATCATTGTCCATCTGTACTGTGAAGCGCCGTCCAATCAACTTTGCTGCATTTGGCTGAATCTGAGCAGAAAGTATATCCCTGTACACTTCAGAATTCATCCGGCTGCTTCTGTCTTTTGTCACATCATCAATAAACACACGTGACCCAGTGCCATTGGAGCCATGCATGCCCATGCCATCACACTGCCTCCACCATGTTTTACAGAAGATGTGGTGTGCTTTGGATCATGAGCTGTTCCAATTCTTCTCCAAACTTTCTTCTTCCCATCATTCTGGTACAGGTTGATCTTAGTCTCATCTGTCCAAAGAATGCTGTTCCAGAACTGGGCTGGCTTCTTCAGGTGTTTTTTGGCAAAGTCAATTCTGGCCTTTCTATTTTTGAGGCTGATTAATGATTTGCACCTTGTGGTGAATCCTTTGTATGTACTCTCATGAAGTCTTCTCTTTACGGTAGACTTAGATACTGATACACCTACTTTCTGGAGAGTGTTCTTCCCTTGAGTGGATGTTGTGAAGGGGTTGTTCTTCACCATGGAAAGGATTCTGCCATCATCCACCACTGGTGTCTTCCGTGGACGTCCAGGCCTTTTTGAGTTCCCAAGCTCACCAGTGCACTCTTTTTTTCTCAGACTGTACCAAACTGTTGATTTGGCCACTCCTAACATTTCTGCTATCTCTCTGATGGATTTCTTCTTTTTTTTCAGCCTCAGGATGGTCTGTTTCACCTCCATTGAGAGCTCCTTTGACCGCATGTTGTGTGTTCACAGCAGCAGCTTCCAAATGCAAACGCCACACCTGGAATCAACTCCAGACCTTTTAACTGCTTAATTGATGACAGGTTAACGAGGGAAGAGCCCATGCAGCCTCATTTTTTTTTTTTTCCAGCCTTCTGAGTCAATTGTCCAATTACTTTTGGTCCCTTGAAAAAGAGGCGGCTACGTATTAAAGAGCTGAAATTCCTAAACCCTCGCTCTAATTTGGATGTGAATACTCTCAAATTACAGCTGAGAGGCTGCACTTTAAGCCCATATTGATTATATAATTGTAAGACCGCCCTACTGCTGCCATTGCATGACGTCCTCTGCCAGTGCTGGAAGGAAGGTGCCGTACCACAGGACATGAGGGACGCCAAGATCATCACTCTCTACAAAAACAAAGGGGAGAGAAGCGACTGCAACAACTACAGGGGCATTTCCCTCCTCAGCGTTGTTGGCAAAGTCTACGCACGAGTTGTTCTCGTTCGTCTACAGAAGCTTGCCGAACGTGTCTACCCCGAGTCTCAGTGTGGCTTCCGCGCTGAGCGATCGACGGTAGACATGATATTCTCCATCCGCCAACTCCAGGAGAAATGCAGAGAACAGAACATGCCTCTGTACGTCGCCTTCATCGACCTCACCAAAGCGTTCGATCTGGTCAGCAGAGAGGGCCTTTTCAAGATCCTGCCAAAGATAGGATGCCCACCAAAGTTGCAAAAGCCTCATCGAATCGTTTCACACCAACATGCAGGGGATAGTGCAGCATGATGGCAACGTCTCAGAGCCATTCAACATACGCAGCGGAGTGAAACAGGGCTGTGTACTTGCGCCAACCCTCTTTGGGATTTTCTTTGCTATGCTCCTGAGGCATGCCTTCAGCACAGCAACAGAGGGAATCTACCTGCACACAAGATCTGACGGCAGGCTTTTCAACCTTGCCCGCCTGAAAGCCAGAACCAAAGTACGCGAGGCTCTAATCAGAGACATGCTGTTCGTAGACGACGCTGCAGTCGCAACCCACACACAGCAGGAGCTTCAGACCCTGATGGACCGCTTCTCCCAGGCATGCAAGGACTTCGGGCTTACCATCAGCCTGAAGAAGACTAACGTCTTGGCGCAAGGCACGGAAGCACCACCAACCATCACCATTGATGACTACAAGCTGGAGGTCGTGAATCAGTTCACGTACCTGGGGTCCACGATCAGTAACAACCTCTCCCTTGATACAGAGATCAACAAGAGGATTGGAAAATCAGCCTTCACACTCGCTCGCCTCACCACACGAGTGTGGGAGAATCCCAAACTCTCTGTCAAGACGAAGATGGCAGTGTACAACGCCTGCGTCATCAGCACACTGCTCTATGGGAGTGAGACGTGGACAACATACGCCCGGCAGGAAAAGAGACTGAACTCCTTCCACTTGCGCTGCATTCGCCACATCCTGGACATATCCTGGCAGGACAAAGTGCCCAACACAGAAGTTCTGTCCCGCGCCGGCCTTCCCTCCATGTTCACTCTACTCAGGCAGCGCAGGCTCTGCTGGCTAGGCCACGTTTACCGTATGGAGGATGGCAGAATCCCCAAAGACATCCTCTATGGAGAACTGTCAACTGGCAGGAGAGATGTTTGCCGCCCACAGCTGCGCTTTAGAGACGTCTGCAAGAGAGACATGAAGGCTCTGGATATCAACACAGAGTGCTGGGAGGACCTTGCCACGGACCGCTCCAAATGGAAAGGCACCCTGACCAGACAGCTCAAGGCGGGTGAAGAGAGACTGACTGCTGCAGCAGATGAAAAAAGGACCCGCAGGAAGAACCGCCACAGACCCAGCAGCACGGAGACCACCCACAAGTGTGACCTGTGTGACAGGGACTGTCATTCACAGGCGGTGCTGTTCCAGCAGAGTAGACGTTTAGGATTCTCTTCCATGGTCATCATAGACCGACGGAGGCCGACGACGACGATCCTGAATATGTTTTCGTAAACAGCTAAAATAACAAAACTTGTGACACTGTCCAAATATTTTTGGGCCTAACTGTACTTTAAAAATATGATTTGAAATATTTTAGAGGGAGCATGTGAATATCTTAAACTGTAATTTACTCAGTTAAGTAACAAATTTGCAAAAAAAAAAAAAAAAATACAAAGAAAAATACAAAGAAACAAGAAAAACTGGTAATTTAAATATTAGGAAAAATATTAATTTATGAGAAATGTCATAAATTTACCAAAGCCGGAACGACAAGGAATGTTTAAGACCAAAATCAATATTTGTTGCTTTAAAAATCTTACACAGCAATAATATTCTTACCCTCTGCAGACACACAAAATAATAGATTTCCCAGATTTGTATTTATTGTGCAAAACTAATATTTTTTGCCAATACCAAAAGATGGGCAAATACTAGTGCATTTGAAAAATAAAATCAGAATATCATCTTCTTCTAATTCTCTATGAGGATAAACGTCACAAAGCTACGAGGAAAAACAGACCGGCAGACATACAGTATATAGAATCAAATCGGGCACATATAGAGTGACGAAAGTACGTGGCGGTAACGCACCTATAGGCTGGTTGCCAACCCCCAATCAAATCTAAAAGAAGAAGTAATTATGATTCAAATCAACGTCGTAATCATCAAAACTTAAAACGGTTTAAAATAGTTCGTGTTATGTTTGAGGATGAAGACTGAACATATGGCAGGGTGTCTACAGGAACACAGTCACGTCCCGGGTCCCATCACATTATCATTGCAGCCATATGGCCACAGTAAATGTACTGTGATGTGGGACTGTGCAGCGTGTTTTGGGGGCGCATGTACAGCGGGGTTCTCCCATCTCCCTACCCTTCATCCTCCTCGTTCTTGCTGGCGTCGATCCTCGATCCTTCGGCCTCTTCTCCCATCAGGCCTCCGTCTCCAGCCGACATCGGGTCGTCAGTGTTCGCCTCCCCGTCCTCCTCCATTCTCATCACAGCAGTATCATCGCTGAATTCATAATCTTTCGACATCATTCAATCTCTAAATATCTATTTTTATGTAACTAAAATTGCACTTAGCCGCCAACGTCAGGAATACCCTTTTGAAGCTAACCTAGCCGAAAGCTAACTAATGGTAAGCTATTTTCTTTCCATATCATATATCGATAAATATATGTATATGCAAAACAGTTGATTATAAACTTAAGCAAATGCGTTAGTTAATTAGCGTTGGACAAATTAAGCCGCTGTGTTGATCTAGTTATTCTGCAAGGCAAAAACAATTTTCATTTACGACAATTTTGGAGTTTAATCACGATCAGCTCCGCTTTGTTTTCAGTCGCCAAAAACTGCTGCTTCTTCCTCACCTTCTTTACATTCCTACCGAGTAAAGACAGTGCGCCACCTAGCGTAAGGGAGGAACGACGGAATTAAAATTACACAAAAACAGTATAGCTTTACGTAAGTATGTTTATGGTTTCTTACATTTGTACAACCCGAAGCTTCACGCAGTTACAATTAGTGAATGCTTGCAATTGTGTAAACACTGCTGAACATATAGGCCCCGTTTCAGAAGCCAGGATAAACGAGTTTAGTTGAACTTGTTATTCATTTCACAAAGCAAGTTTAGTTTAACTTTTAAGTTACTATGATTACCTCCACTCAGGCGGTAATGTGACTATGTCGGTTTGTTAGCAGGATTTTGATTAAATTTTCACCATAAGTGGTCCAGTGTCTACCGCAGCCAAAGCCCTATCTTTCTAGCTATAAATGAAAGAAATCTCTGTCTGTTTCTGTGCATGTCTGTATGCGTTTTCCTCAGATATTTCCCAAACCGTTTGTCAGATGGGCCTCAGATTTTATAAGTGCTTTGCTGAGGTTACGAGGGTGTGCATCCCCGAGTATGGAGTTGCTCCATGAAAATGTGTTTTTTTTTTTTTAATCAGTAAAAGTTTTAGCCACTGCTCCGTTTCTTCATGCCCTGGCTTGTAGAAGTGTGGGCGGGGCTTCAGATTGACTCTGTACTAAATGGATGATACGTGGCTGTGATATAGTTATTTATAGTTCATATGTTGTACATTTGTTTGGAGCTTGTATTTTTTCTTCAGATGACATACAGAAACACATGATACAGGGAAAGAACAATAACAAAATTAGTGTAGAATATTTATGCTATAAATCACAATACTGGGGGGGACTGTTGCTCTTGGCGGAGGTCTGCACTCTCCAAGTGCTTTTCTAGTTTTAACATTTATTTTAGTCATTTTAAGTGGGAATGAATGTGGGGGTGTCCTAAAAAAGATGGGGGTATCCTAACTTATTCACCATTTGTTTAGAATTATATTTTACAGAAAATGTGAAAAAAGTCTTACTCATTTTTGTTTAGTTGTATTACATGAATCTCCCAGTATTTTGAACACTGATAATAAATATCCATATATCCAAATATCTTAAAAAAAAAAAAACACAAACAAACAGGCTTATACAGGGTATCCTAATGATTTCACATGAATGTACATGTTTTGCACTCAAGTGGCAGCTAATTTCAGCACTTGTAGTTTTTGTATTTTTTTAATGTTCTGGCATAGTTCTGGTACTTGTTGCTGGTGTTCGTGGTTGTGCCATAGACTGTATAAATGGAGGCTTCTCACCAGCAATGCGTAGATGATGCACTGAAAATGAAAAAGGACTGTTGGTGTGACCAGTGGTACAGACACAGGACAGACAAGAGCACAGCAGGTATGTTTTCACTTAGATGGATGTCACAGATCTGACGTTTATGTCTTATGTCACCAGAATGAAGGCTGCATTTAGTAAAATAAAATAGTAACAGTTTTCTTCCTAAGGCTTAACGATTTAAGAAAGATATCAAATAGTTTTTTTTTGGGGGGGGGGGGGTTGCATTCATTGAATGATATGGTCTTGCAGCTTCAGCATGCAATAATTTTTAAATTATCACAAAATATAGATCAGTAAAATTTTGAACAATTGTCAGAAGAGGTCCGTTCGTGTTACGTTAAATAACAAGCATTCGGGGCATGACAGCAGCATGAGCATTTTAATTTCGGGGTAAAACGAACAGCTGTAGTTGTCTGTTTTACCCCAACATTAAAACATCCAAGCACGGTGTTGTGGTTCTTTGTGGCTCTGACTAGATTCTACGTCTGCTCTGAGGTAAATCTGATTATGTCCAACATCTTTTAACAAAATGCATCTGACTTTATTGCAGTGGAGACATTGATATACGTATGTCAGAGCTTTTATTTGTTTACAGCAATAGCATCTTAGCAGTGGCGCTAACAAAGCTACAGTCTGCCAGGCCACTTTTTAAGGTCATCTTCTCATCCCTCCATAGCTGTGGGAAGTGGTATGATTATATGACGCATATATACAGTATGTCCCACATTTTTGATGCCAAAGTCATTGTTTGTTTTTTTTTTAACAAGGAAAAGTGTCCCGTTTCAGTGACAACTACATGTTCTAAACTAGCACCGGAAGTTGCGTCCATAATTCACGCAAGGCATCATGGGGGCTAGGAATAAGGTGGATTCAGACAATAGCAGCAAGCCAATTCTTACTGGGTTTGAGTGGATTGCCAGGGTAAATTGAAAGGAGCTTCTGTTGTTCTGTCAGGTGTAGTTGTGCCTGTGTGTGTTTTGGCGGACATGGTAACCAAGGAAATGGGGTTGTGGATGAATCCTGGAAAATGATAAACTGTTACCTTTTTGAGTTTTACTTGATTGTGGAAAGCTGGGAGAGAATCAGGATGGGTTCATACAGGGAGCAAAGCAACCAAACTGTAGAAAACAAGGCCAAAAACCCACAACTGACGATATTTGCAAGCAACTTTACAAATGCCACCCCAAAGTCCCTTATAACAAGCGGACTTGGCAACACTGCATGTCTGTGTTCTTCTGCTGTGAAAGTTAGTTAAGATCCCCCCCTTCTAAAATGCAAGTTTAAACAAACCGTTCTAATGACATCACTAGAACAGGGAACCAATCAGGACTAAGCACTGGGTATGGCCTTGGAAGAAGAGAACAGAACTGAGGATTCAGCTTAGCCTCCAATGCCAGTTAACATTTTTGGACAGCTGCTGTTCCAACCATTATCCTTGGCCACTGTGCCTACAAGTGGGTATGTCATTCAACTGGCAAGTCTATTTTATCATGGGATTTATTCTGTTTGTGTAATGTAGCACTAGATAATAGGTAAAATAGGTAAACAGTTAATATGCCAGAGAGAAAATGATCCAGATAAGCCTGAATATATTTAGATGCTGCACCTTGTTAATTTGTTTGTTCAGACTTTTTTGGAGAGATTCTGCTGCACATTATACAGGAGGAGAAGAGATGTAATCAGACATGGTCACCTGACAGTTTTGCCCCTATGCAGGCCAGCAAAGTAAAATACTTTTGAGTGTGTTGAGATGGTGCAGAGCTCATGGAATGAATGTGTAGTGTTTGGTGATCGCTGACCAGAGCTGCTCTGTCTCCAGCTGTGCTTGTCCACTCTCCAAATGCAGGCTGGAGCTCCCTCGCCACTATGTTCTGTGCTGCCTCTGAACAGTCATGATGGCATTAACTTTTGAAGTTTTGGATATTCTAGGCACGTGAGCACTAGTGAGGACTCGCGGTCTGCTTTTGGGTGGCTATATGTAGTTTGTGTCCTGGCAGAGGACAGTGATTGTGGCTGGTGTGCCCGCTGAGCCGCTTTGCTGAGGTGCTTGAGTGCTCCGCAAGTGCTGAATGGTTGTTTGGATGCTCAGCAGTCACGGCAGCGTGATTTTTTTTTTTTTTTTTTACATTAGCTCTTCAATACTATCATTTTCTGGTTAAATCTGCCAGCTTGCAGACTTCTGTGTGTTGTGGTTCTTGAGGACAGCCGGCATGTCAGCGTCCTTGTGGGCGGGCCTAATTAGAATATTCATAGATCCTGGTATTTGAAGGAGGAAAAGAAGAAAGATCTTCATAAGCAATTGTAAGACCCCGAAAGATTTTTTTGTGGAAAAAGGAGCATAAGCTACTGTTTAAGATGATGCAGATTTGTTTTTAAGAGGATTTATATTCACCGTAGTGCATCTTTAAAGTGAAAAAGTGATCCAGAATCTGCATCCTAACCCAGATCACCTTGAACATCGAATGGGTTCATCCATAGCCCAAGGGCCACCTCTGGTGAAAATTTGAGTTTTTGCATAATCCTCTGAACAGACAGACCTACATTCTGAGAGATCGTGCCTTGGCAGAGGTATGTGCTCTCCAAGTGCCCTCTAGTTTCACATGCTAAAAAGTTAAGTTTTCTTCAGTTTAGTCAGACATTCTCCTTCCTTTCAGCTGAACTCTACCAGGTGAAGAGTCAGAGGTGGGGTGAACTTTTATAAAAGAACCAGTCATCAAATCATAAGTACTCCCAGAAATCTCTCAAGGTAATTACAATACACTTGGATATTTTTAAGTGCTATTTTTCTCTGCAGAAAGTATAACTTATCTTTTTATAGATAATAGATCATTTGAATCTGTCCACCAATAGATGCTCTGTGTGCCGATAAATTTTCACCAATATAACACATTGACTGTTTGCATCTAGAATTCTACATCTGTAAACATATTCATCATGGAAAGGTGGAACCTGCACAGGTGGAGGTACACACTGGTGAGGGGAAGAATCAAAGTTAGTTGAAGCAAGACAAAATGTATGTGTATGAATGAGAGGGAGACCGGTGTAACAAAGTTTCAAGGAGTGGAGAGATAGTGAAGGTGGGCGAGTTTAAATACCTCAGGCCAAATATCCTAAGCAGTGGATAGTGCAAAAGAAGAAAAAGCAAGGTGGTTCCAAGGTTGTCATAGCCAGGAGCAGCACTGGGGTTAAGCTCCCAGTGCTCATAAAATGCTCCTTATGGCGTGCGTCTCGAAAAGCCTCTGACAACTAAGTCCAACTCCTAGCCTGCCCGTGTGGTTTAGTCTCTAAGCCTGGTGGAACTGCTTTTACTAATAGGAGAAGGGGCGAGGGCGGATCTCTGGTGCCTTAAAACCAGATGCTTCGGGTAGATGGTGGCTCATCAACCTGGGAAGGTAGCCCATCTAGGGGAAGGTAAACCCTGATTTCAAACCTCCGCTGCCTTGCGGCATACCTGGTCACGGGAAAGACTTCGGGAGTCAACCCTGAGGAAAAATCCGGAGTCGGAGCCCCTAAGGCAGTTCTATATTGTGCTCAACATCATTCTGGCAGCTCCTGCAACGGCGCTGGTGCCAAACTGTAGCAGCCCTGCTGTTCCTTTGGATTCACCAGTGACGTGGAGAGGGGGGACATGCTGCATGGGCAACATCTTGTCCTCCATATCTTCCTGCCCAGGCTTGAATCCTACCAACGCCCAACGCTGGAAGGTAGAACACCGGATCACTGGAGAGGACACTCCAGCTTCGCCTTTGGCGTAGACAAAACACGGGGAATGACAGTTACCGGTTATAAGCCACCGCTCAATTGGCGTAGAGCGCGGCGCCAGGGGTTGTTCCCGACGGTGGGAGGCATCATCGGATCTCACTGGACAGCTACCGCCCGCCTCAAGCTGGGCAGCCCCCAGCCAATAAGGTGTTGTCCCGCCACAGCTTGCTTTCCTCATTGGGTGCATGGGGATGAGGAGAAGTCCGAACAGCAGGCTGAGAACCTTCGCACCAGGCAAGACAATAAAACAAAAGAGACCAACTCTAAAACTGGGAACTTGGAACATCCGCACTATGATGACAGGACTCGCTGCTAACCTCAAGGACATCAACGACACCAGGAAGACTGCCATCATCAATAATGAGCTGAAGAGACTGGGAGTGGATATCGCCACTCTCCAGGAAACACGGTTGGCTGACGCAGGCACACACAGAGAAGGACTACATGTTCTACTGGCAGGGAAAGGGCAGTGACGAGCACAGGGAACACAGAGTGGGCTTCGCAGTGAAGAACACCTTGCTGAAGATGGTGGAACCGGGCAGCACTGGCTCTGCATGACTCCTCACCCTCCGCCTGAACACCACTCAAGGCCCAGTCACCCTCGTCAGTGTGTATGCCCCAACACTGACAGCCACACCAGAGGCAAAAGACGAGTTCTACGAGAATCTCGCAACAACTGTCAGGATCATCCCCAACTCTGAACAACTCATTCTCCTTGGAGACTTCAATGCCAGAGTGGGTGCTGACCACGACTCCTGGCCCTCCTGTCTTGGACCTTTTGGCGTGGGCAGAATGAACGACAACGGACAGCGGCTGCTCGAGTTCTGCACATATCACGATCTGTGCATCACAAACTCGTTCTTCAAGACCAAGCCCCAACACAAGGTTTCCTGGCAACATCCGCGCTCAAAGCACTGGCACCAGCTGGACTTGATCCTGACCAGGCGCACCTCACTGAAGAACGTGCTAATCACCCGTTCGTTCCAGAGTGCAGATTGTGACACAGACCATTCATTGGTGTGTTGCAAGGTCAAGCTGCAGCTGAAGAAAATCCATCGTGCTAGACAGCCTGGAAAGGCACGGATTAACACCAGCAAGATGGCTCAACCGGAACTTGTTGAGCAGGTTGCCTCCACCTTTGAGAAGGAACTTGGTGTACCACAAGAAGGAGAATCTGCAAAGCAGAAGTGGGAAGAGCTGCGAAACACCATCCACCGCACAGCCTTGGCTACCTTTGGGAGGAAGACCTCGAAGTCACAGGACTGGTTTGATGCCAAGTTGACCGAGATGACCCCCGTCATTGAAGCCAAGCGCTCAGCACTTGCAAGAAGTACCCAAACGAGAAGAATCTCCAGATTCTCAGGGCTGAGAGAAGCAAAGTTCAGCAGACTGCTCGGCGCTGTGCCAACGAGTACTGGACTCAACTCAGCCAAGACATTCAAACCGCTGCCATAACAGGGAACATCCGTGGTATGTACGATGGCATCAAGAAAGCACTTGGTCCGGCTCAGAGCAAGACGGCCCCCCTCAAATCCTCCACTGGGGAGATGATCACAGAAAAGAACAAGCAGATGTAGAGATGGGTGGAACACTACTCCGACCTCTACTCCAGACAGAACACCGTGACACCGTCAGTCCTTGATGCCATCGACTGCCTGCCATCCATGGACGAACTTGATGCCGAGCCAACCATCGACGAACTCAGCAAGGCCACTGATAGCTTGGCCGCTGGCAAGGCACCCGGCAACGACGGCATACCCCCTGACCTGATCAAGCACTGCAAGACCGCCCTACTGCTGCCATTGCATGACGTCCTCTGCCAGTGTTGGAAGGAAGGTGCCGTACCACAGGACATGAGGGACGCCAAGATCATCACCCTCTACAAAAACAAAGAGGAGAGAAGCGACTAACAACTACAGGGGCATCTCCCTCCTCAGCGTTGTTGGCAAAGTCTACGCACGAGTTGTTCTCGTTCGTCTACAGAAGCTTGCCGAACGTGTCTACCCCGAGTCTCAGTGTGGCTTCGCGCTGAGCGATCGACGGTAGACATGATATTCTCCATCCGCCAACTCCAGGAGAAATGCAGAGAACAGAACATGCCCCTGTACGTCGCATACCTGCCAACTTTTCAAACCTGAAAAGCCTAGTAGCTAGCCGGGGTTCAGGGGCCGATGCTAATGCTAATAATAATAATGCTAATATTTGCCAAACAAATATTAGCATTAAATCTAGTTAAATATAGCTAACAACCTCATATTTCTTCAACTTTCAAACCTGAAAAGCCTAGTAGCTAGCCGGGGTCCAGGGGCCGCAGGCCCCGGTAGGTCCAGGACAAAGTCCTGGTGGGGGGTTCAGGGGGGCGAAGCCCCCCGACGCCAAACAAATATTAGCATTAAATCAAGTTAGAATGTAGCTAACAACCTCATATTTCTTCAACTTTCAAACCTGAAAAGCTTAGTAGCTAGCCGGGGTCCAGGGGCCGCAGTGTCAAACAAATATTAGCATTTGACATAGAAGTCGCATATTAATTATATTAAAGGTAAAATATCTAAATCAATTGCAATACTACACAGAGCGAAATATTTGCTGGATCAACCCACATTATATACTTTGTATCATTCATTAATACTCCCATACATGACATATTGTACTGAAGTATGGGGAAATACATATAAAACAAACATATATCCAGTCTTTATGCTTCAGAAGAGAGCTATTAGAATAATAAAGCTGCTTACAGGGAACCAACAAACTCACTTTTTCTTAAATTAAAAGCTCTCAAGTTGAAAGATCTGGTTGACTTTAAAACTGCAGTAATAATGTTTAAAGTGAAGAATCTATCACTGCCCGCAAATATCCAGAAGTTGTTCCAAATAAGGGAGAAACAATATCATTTCAGAGGAACATGTATATTTCAAAAACCTACAGTGAGAACTACCACCAAGCAGCACTGTTTCAGTGCAAGGAGTCAGATTATGGAACGATTTTGGCCCTGAATTAAAATCCTGTACAACGCTTGGACAATTTAACCAAAAACTAAAGGAAGAAATACTCCAAACATATATACAAGATGACATGTAAAATCATATCAGGATTGTCATATCCAGTTTGTGTTGTAGCTTAGTTTTTTGTCACATTTTGTCTTAGCTTTTTTCTGAATTGTAATCGCTCTTGTTTTGTTTTTCTTTTGAATTCTTGGATGGAATATGAGTGGGCAATATAAGCTGCGGCTTCAGCCATCACCCATTTCAGATAACTTATGTTGAACTGCATAATCAGAGGAGTTATTGTCTAATTTGACCTTGTTGCATTTTCTTTCCCCCTTTGTTATATTATTCTGTTTCTTTTTTAATCTTTGCTTTAAATCTATCCGAAATAAAGATTCATTCATTCATTAAATTTGCATTCAAAAGACTATCTTAACACTGCATAGAACTTCGAATAGGCCAGATGTGATGTATTATGAATACTAGAAAAGCACTCGGAGAGCGCAGACCTCCGCCAAGCGCCACAGTTCCCCCCATACAGTGTTTAACATCATAAATAAAATATTGAAAATGGCCCTATCTCACAATGTTAAATAAAAAAAAAAAAAAAAAAAGAATCCTTTAAAAAATTCCTGGATCCAGATGGTGATCCGGATCACCACCAAAATCTAATCATCTGTAGGATACCCCATTTCTGACAATCTGTGAAAACTTCATGAAAATCCGTCCATAACTTTTTGAGTTATCTTGCTAACAAAGAAACAGACAAACCAACGATGATGATCACATAACCTCCTTGGCGGAGGTAACTAGAAGACTAGAAATATCAGCAGGGTACACTAGCACTGTTTAACAGACACGCGCGTAAAAGACGGCAAAATCGCTCTGATATTTTATGTGTTTTCATGATACACCAAGCATGACAAGGCTTGCAATTACACAGCACATGTTCTTCAAGTTTGCCGCTAGCGTCACTGGCCTTGTGTTTTTTCGTTCTTACGTGGTCTTTCACATCGCTGATTCCGCCATGTCCAATCAAGTCTTGTCTACACAAAGTGCAATTTGCGTAATTTTCACCCCTTCTTGAGCGAATAATAACTCCCAGAAATGCTTTGCTGTATTCCTCACGAAAAGACTGTAATTTTCGTTTGTGTTTCACGCTCGTTAGTGATTTTTCTCCGGCAGACTCCATGATGAAAACGTATAATTCTTACCCGATTGCCTCGCGATTGCACATGGAAAATTGGCTCAGACCTCTCGCACATGCGCAATACACCTACATGAAGCAGTGCCGATTGCCTTTGTTCTAAATTTAGATACGATTCCGAGCGACAGCGTGTTTGAAATTGCTTTCGTGTTTTCCGTGTTTTTTTTACGATTTAAAATTTTTGACTGAATTTTTTAGTGAAAAACCGTAATTTTGAATAATAAAACCGGAACCCGGAACGGGGTCTTTAAAACCGGAACCATTACGGCAAAACCGGAGTAGTTGGCAGGTATGACGTCGCCTTCATCGACCTCACCAAAGCGTTCGATCTGGTCAGCAGAGAGGGCCTTTTCAAGATCCTGCCAAAGATAGGATGCCCACCAAAGTTGCAAAGCCTCATCGAATCGTTTCACACCAACATGCAGGGGATAGTGCAGCACGATGGCAACGTCTCAGAGCCATTCAACATACGCAGCGGAGTGAAACAGGGCTGTGTACTTGCACCAACCCTCTTTGGGATTTTCTTTGTTATGCTCCTGAGGCATGCCTTCAGCACAGCAACAGAGGGAATCTACCTGCACACAAGATCTGACGGTAGACTTTTCAACCTCGCCCGCCTGAAAGCCAGAACCAAAGTACGCGAGGCTCTAATCAGAGACATGCTGTTCGCAGACGATGCTGCAGTCGCAACCCACACACAGCAGGAGCTTCAGACCCTGATGGACTGCTTCTCCCAGGCATGCAAGGACTTCGGGCTTACCATCAGCCTGAAGAAGACTAACGTCTTGGCGCAAGGCACGGAAGCACCACCAAACATCACCATCGACGACTACGAGCTGGAGGTCGTGAATCAGTTCACGTACCTGGGGTCCACGATCAGCAACAACCTCTCCCTTGATACAGAGATCAACAAGAGGATTGGAAAATCAGCCTTCACACTCGCTCGCCTCACCACACGAGTGTGGAAGAATCCCAAACTCTCTGTCAAGACGAAGATGGCAGTATACAACGCCTGCGTCATCAGCACACTGCTCTATGGGAGTGAGACGTGGACAACATACGCCCGGCAGGAAAAGGAACTGAACTCCTTCCACTTGCGCTGCATTCGCCACATCCTGGACATATCCTGGCAGGACAAAGTGCCCAACACAGAAGTTCTGTCCCGCGCCGGCCTTCCCTCCGTGTTCACTCTACTCAGGCAGCGCAGGCTCCGCTGGCTAGGCCATGTTCACCGTATGGAGGATGGCAGAATCCCCAAAGACGTCCTCTACGGAGAACTGGCAACTGGCAGGAGAGACGTTGGCTGCCCACAGCTGCGCTTTAGAGACGTCTGCAAGAGAGACATGAAGGCCCTGGAGATCAACACAGAGCACTGGGAGGACCTTGCAACGGACCGCTCCAAATGGAGAGGCACCCTGACCAGACAGCTCAAGGCGGGTGAAGAGAGACTGACTACTGCAGCAGATGAAAAAAGGGCCCGCAGGAAGAACCGCCACAGACCCAGCAGCACGGAGACCACCCACAAGTGCGACCTGTGTGACAGGGACTGCCATTTGCGCATCGGCCTGTTCAGCCACAGGCGGTGCTGTTCCAGCAGAGTAGATGTTTAGGATTCTCTTCCATGGTCATCATAGACTGACGGATGCCGACGATCATCATCAAATCATAAGTACTCCCAGAAATCTCTCAAGGTGATTACAATACACTTGGATATTTTTAAGTGCCATTTTTCTCTGCAGAAATTATAACTTATCTAATCTTTTTATAGATAATAGATCATTTGAATCTGTCCACCAATAGATGCTCTGTGTGCCGATAAATTTTCACCAATATAACACATTGACTGTTTGCATCTAGAATTCTACATCTGTAAACATATTCAACATGGAAAGGTGGAACCTGCACAGGTGGAGGTACACACTGGTGAGGGGAAGAATCAAAGTTAGTTGAAGCAAGACAAAATGTATGTGTATGAATGAGAGGGAGACCGGTGTAACAAAGTTTCAAGGAGTGGAGAGATAGTGAAGGTGGGCGAGTTTAAATACCTCAGGCCAAATATCCTAAGCAGTGGACAGTGCAAAAGAAGAAAAAGCAAGGTGGAACAGGTTCTGACGAATGTCAGGAGTGACATGAGTAACAGGAGAGCAGAAAGAGTGAAAGACTGTTTACAAAACAGGAGTGAGACCTGCTGTGACGAATGGTTTGGAGATGATGGCAGATGATCCACTGTAGCGACCCCTGAAGGGAGCAGCCAACAGGAGAAAATGTTAAGCCTCTTTTCTATAAGAGGGCCCTCACTCTAAAGAAGACAAGCATGTGGATGTCATAAGGCATTTATTAGAATTACTTTTCCTGAATATCAACATTTCACATGTGAATCAGTTTGTCAATCTTGTCATCCCCAAGACACAATTACAGATGAACAACAAGAGGAAGAATGGCACATTTAACATGGACACCATTTACCTGCAAGGGAGTTAATTAAGATCTCTGCACAAAGTCTGAAACGAGAACATTCAGTGAACAGCACCATGTCAGGAAATTAGTTCTACTTTCTAAAAATTAAACAGCATAATCACTGGATGAAATCTCATACAGTACATCTGCAACACAATTGTAGGAAATGGTATATGAACATTTACAAAATGGTGACAAATACCGTTTATGCATACAGAAAACTGGAAGTGGCAGTTGACTAGAGTTCATGTCAAAGGGTGATCTCACAGGGTCATGTGCAATTTCCTTCACATTTGCATTTAGCTTCCCAGCCATTCAAATAGTCCAATAATGATGCTCCATCTGAGATTCTAGTTTTACTTTGTGCATCCATTTTCACACACGTGAAAGGATCCTGAAAGAACTGGTCAGCTGAACCAGCTTTAGATTATTGGATTTTTATTACCAGCCGTAGTGGTAGCTTACAGCAGTCCCAGCAGCATCACCTACTTCAACTGTCAACGTGGGGGGAAAAAAGAAAAACACCAGAGTTGCTAAAAGGTGAGGGGAACAGTGGTTGTGATGTGAAGTCACAGAAGTTGTCCACGCTGTGCGTTAAGCTCGTCCCACCAGCTGAAGTTGGTTAAAGGAAGTAATGAGGCTATAGTGGGCCCTCTCCTCCTCCGTCAGCTCCAGATTTCCTGGTCTGAGCACTATCACCACATTCACTCCGGCCTCTTCAGCTGCTTTTGCTTCTGCAGGGACAAATGTGAATTTATAATGTTACCTTCCAAGAATTTAGCAAAGCAGATCAAATGACAAGGCTAATGAACAAAACACTGAGTGTATAAAGTTATTAGTTTGTCCCCTGACAGTAAAAGTAACATTTGTGAGGAAAATCTGAACAGCCTTTTTTGGAAATGTGATGGATGACCAGTATTACTGTGCCACAGTTCATATGCACAAAAGCTTATCTGCTCATTCAAATTGGTTTGCTGTGTTTTGAAGGACATGGCTGCTACCTTTAATGTATAGATGCTTCCAGGCTGAAATACTTCTTCCTCAAAATTATCAAATTAGATTGCAAAGCAGACTGATTTGATTATTTCACCACCAGCAGGCAAACACTGCCGGCTGGCATGATGAGGCTGAAGGAAAACAATATTTAACATACAGTACACCATATTTCTAACATATTCAGCAAAGCACAATTAGGATAGTACTTTTTTTTCCCTCATGTGCCACCGAGTCTAAGCATATAAAGGACCTGTGTGTGCAAACTTGGCTATAACAATATATTGCTGCTAGCATGCTTACCTCGGGTGACGTCTGTCAAGAACGTGATTTCCTCGGGCTGACAGCCGATCCTCTCAGCAATTCTCTCATAGCTCTTGTAGTCTACTTTAGCGCCTATATTGGTGTCAAAGTGACCGTCAAATAACTGAAAGGACAAAATAAACCCACTGGTGTAAGTTTTTAACATGTTTTAAAGATTTTATAAGACAAAACTGTTTTAAACAAATTTTACACTCATTTCTACAATATAAAAAGTAGGTGTGGGGGAAATCACTTCCGATGCGTCATGATGCAGACATGGACAATTCTAAATCGAGGCACAAATGTTGAAAATTCGATTCTTAAATATTAATTTATTTTGACGGAATGAAAAAGGTGGGACTCTGAAAAGCGGAACCATAGCATCCAGACAGTTTATGGCATGACACAAAACAGCCACATAACGAAGGAGCAGGATATTTGAACAGAACCTTCTCCATTAAAAGTAAGCATATGACAGCACTTTGACTTTATGAATTTGAAAGGGAAAAAACCTGGACAAAAAACACACTATACAAGCTCTGTCAAACTAAAATATTTTCAAAACACAACAAATGTGAAATCCTAACTACTAACTACTCTGCACTTATATAGCGCTTTTCTAGTCAAAGACCACTCAAAGCGCTTTCACTAATACTAACCCTCTATTCTAAGGGCCTATAGGAAACGTATCTAGGGACAATTTAGAACAACCAGTTAACCTAACATGCATGTCTTTGGATTGTGGGAGGAAGCCTGAGCCCCCAGAGTAAACCCACGCAGCACAGGGAGAACATGCAAACTCCACACAGAAAGGTTCCAACCCCTGCCAGCCTGGGGATTCGAACCAGGAACCTTCTAGCTGTAAGGCAACAGTCCTAACCACTGCACCACCGTGCTGCCCAAATCCTATCGCATGTTTTCACCTGGGGGGGGGGGGGGGGGGGGTACATAGCTGTGGTTGCTGCTGCTGACCAAAGGACTATCGAGCCAGCGATCTCAATGCTTCCACCCAACTCAGAAAGGGCACTGGTATTCTGTCGTCAAGAACCAGGGCTTTCACGCTATGTTGCGTACTTTATAGATGCAGAACAGCGTCCCATCACAGAGATATTTTACAGACACAGTGATCCCCACATTCCACAAGACCAAACCCAAAGTCCTGGAATCACTGGAGAAAGCGGGTAGGATTGCTTCTGATTTCTTTTTTAGAAATCTAGTATTTACAATGGAGATCATAATCAAACAATGTATTAATACTTGATTTTTTTTCCTGTCATTGTTCAGAACTTTACAGACCATCAGCTGTGGCTATACCACTGTTGTACTGGCATGTTTTTTTAAGTGATACTCCGGCAGAAATCAAGTTTTTTTCTGTTGTTAACATGTCTGTAACACCTTTCTTGTAATTTACAAAACGTATCAAGAGCAAAATCATTCCAAACTCCCAAGTACTGTACGTGTTTTTCTGCTGTGGATGTCTACTTAGCCGCCCCCCCCCCCCAAAAAAAAGGGCAGATTTGGACAGTGTGTAGTATTCCTGCTTAGCCTGATTGGTTATAACATTAACCAATCAGACGGATACTCTTGGCTACCTCAGGGGAAGAGGGAGGAGCCAAGGAGCTCCAAGACTGAGGCAGAAGGGGATGAAGGCACCATTTTGCATAGCAAAGCAGTGGAGGAGGAGGTGGCCAATCATATGTAGGGGTAGCAGCAGACAGAGCGGAGAGAGGCGGGGGGGGGGGGGCTGTTTTGAATGTGGCTGGTCTCAGCTTACTTCAACAGCAGACGGGGCGCTGCGCTGTCTCACCGAGCGCGGCGCCCCATCGACTGATGACTGCAGGAAGCCGGGGCCAGTTCTGCTTAACAAGTGGCCCACTGGACGGCTCACTTTCCAGCCTCCAAGCAGGGTTGGGCAGTGATTTTGCCTGCAGGTCAGGAGCACGACGACTAATCACGTGCAAGCCCTGCAGGTCACCAATTACAATATTCATAGATCTGCACATAGTTGTGAAAAAATTAGGACACCCTTTTAAATATTCAGTTCTTTATTAAGAAATGCTCACAGACCTACAGTATGTCTAACCTTGGTTTTGTTTTTATTTGCATTTTTTAACATTTTAGTTATTTTAAGTGGGAATGAACGTGGTTGTCCTAAAAAAAAAAAAAAAAAAGTGGAGGGGTATCCTAATTTATTCCTCACCATTTGTTTAGAATTACATTTTACAGAAAATTTGAAAAAAGTGTCATTTTTAATTTAGTTGTATTACATTAATCTCCCAGTATTTTTAACATTGATATTAAATATCCATATGTCCAAATATGTAAAAAACAAAAAAACAAAAAAACAACAACACAGGCTTATACAGGGTGTCCTAATTTTTTCACATGACTACTTAAGTAGGTGCAAGATTTAAATTCTCTTTCCAAGTAACTAAGGCAATGAGTTTTTTGTGGGTAAAAAGCCAGAATATACTATTTGGTGAAACATGTTTCTGAGGTGGTTTTAGAGCTGCCAGAGTGCACCTTTAAACAACCAAGGCACTTCAATACAAACATTTAGTTTGTGGGAAAAAGAAAAAAAACGGTGAGCAAAATTAGAGAACAGTGACCACTGTGTCAGAAGAGAAGATTTAAACTATATATATATATATATATATATATATATGTAGGTATATATATAGGGCTATAGGATTCAAAAATTAATAGGAAGTGCAGAGACCCTTGCTTTGAATGATTTCATCACACTTGTGCCCACAGGACATCACTAGTTTCTCACACTGCTCTGGTTTGGGGGGCAGGATTATGTGAAGACTCTCAATGGGGAATCGGTTCAACACTGCAGTTGGAACTGCTCAGGGCAAGGATCCGTCTCAGCAAGGATCTGTCTCAGCACACAGTGTCTCTACGTTTAAGACAATTTGGACTCAAAGCTCACTCTGCAGTGACCAAACCTCTCATCAGCGGAGAGAATAAAAAGACTAAACTTGCCTTTGCTGAGGAGCATGTTGTGTGGACAGAAGAACTGGTCTAGAGTGCACTTCAGTGACGAGAGTAAGTTCACTTTATTTGGGTCTGATGAGAAATAAGATGTTCGGCATTAAACTGGGGAAAGACTGAACCCCAAGTGTGTAAAGAAGTCAGTTAACTTTAGAGGAGGTAGTGTCATAGTTTGGGGGATGTTTTCTGCAGCAGGAGTTGGGCCTCTTGTACAGGAGTGCAAATGTTTACGTGAACCTCCTTCGGCAACATGCAATTCCTTCACTGCAATTGTCTCCCAATCAGCCTGCTATTTTCATGCAAGACAATGCCACACTGCAAAACAGGATGAACAGTTCCTTGAATCCAATAATACTGAAACAATGAAATGGCCAGCCCAGAGTCCAGATCTAAACCCCCCAGAGAATCTCTGGAAAATCCTTGGCAACAAAGTAATGGTTAAGAAACCCAGTACAGTTACTGAACTGTGGAAAAGACCGCAAGAAGAACGGGTCAAGATCAAACCAGAGCAGTGTGAGAAACTAGTGATGTCCTGTGGGCGCAGATGTGCTGAAGTCATTCAAAGCAAGGGCCTCTACACTTCCTATTTATCCACTATCCTTTTAATCCTATAGCCCTAAAAAAAAAAAAAAAAAAAAAAATTGTTTAAATCTCCTCTTCTGACACAGTGGTCACTGTTCTAATTTTGCTCACTTTTTTTTTTTTTTTTTTTTTTTTTTTTTTTTACAAAATAAATGTGTTTAAGCGCCTGGTTATTTAAAAAAAACAAAACATGCGAGTACAGCAGTGGTATAGCTACAGCTGATATTCTGTAAAATTCTAAACCATGAAAAATAACATGTTAGAATAAATAAAGTATTAATACATCATTCTCTAATGTTGACCTCCACTATATGTTAGAAATTCTGAGTATTTCAGAAGTATGTCACTCATTGCACATAACAGGAGAATGTTCATTATAAGTCTATTATTTGTTAAAATTTGGGGTACTCTGAAGTTTCTGTTACAACAAATATGCTGCTACAGGTGCACTTTATGTTGGTTTTTTGAAGTGGAATATATGCCGGCAAATGTAACATTTCACGGGACTGACCAAATTTCCATTTATTTTATCAAAAGAGAAGTCATGGGTCACTGCAGATACTTAGCTTTAAAAGTTCTGAGTTGTCACACAGTAGCATTAAAAAAAATTCTAAATAGAAAAAAGATGCATCAAGAATCATTTCAGAATTGCATCAGAGCTCCCCCCCGCCGCCCAAATCATAATTGAATTGTGAGGTGCCTAAAGATTCCCATCCTGAATAAAAACAGGAAGACAATAAACAAAGATGTGAACATAAAGACAACATTTAAGTAGAAATCCTTAAAATAAAGCACTTACATCTAAAAGATCTCCTTCAACAGAATATCCAAACAGAAGTTTTTGTGCTTCCACACTGCCAGAGGAGTAAATGTAAACTTTCAGGCCTTGTCCTTTCCATGTCCTGATAGATGGAACCACATCTTGATAGACCCTGTTTGCAAAAAAAAAAAAAAAAATTGCTCATTTGAATCAGGCCACACACCCAATCACAAATCGGTCCAAAATTTGGACATAAAATCCTACCGTGTGTGACCGCCCTGAAAGAAACATGAATCTCAGGTCTGTGATTGGGTATAAACTGTGGAACAGTAAGTAAAGTTATGCAAACATGCTACCAGCCGAGACAGAGAGCAAAAGCAACATGCTGAGCGAGTGTGTAAATCTGTGTTTGTGGATGTCAGAGGCAACTTGAAAGAACACTACAGTAGGGCTGAAATGATGAGTCGACATTGTCGGTAACGTCAATCGTAATTTGTTGATGTAGATCTTTATTGTCAACAAATTGTTTAATTTTAAAGTTCATATGCATGCCGCGGAAATGTTGAGTTACTGTTCCAGCAAAGAAGAAGAGGAACGCATCATGGCGACATGATGGCGACATGATGCACCATGAAGTTAGAGGTGGACTTGCTAGTGTGTTTTGGATCATTGTCCTGCTGCAGAACCCAAGTGCGCTTCAGCTTGAGGTCATGAACAGATGGCCGGATATTCTTCCATTTACCACAGCAAGTCTTCCAGGTCCTGAAGCAGCAAAACAGCCCCAGACCATCACACTACCACCACCACCATATTTTACTGTTGGTATGATGTTCCTTTTCTGAAATGCTCTTACTTTTACCCTGGATGTAATGGGACACACACCTTCCAAAAGGTTCAACTTTTGTCTCGTCAGTCCACAGAGTATTTTCCCAAAAGTCTGAGATCATCGAGATGTTTTTTGGCAAAACTGAGACAAGCCTTTATCACCTTTTTGCTCAGCAGCAGTTTTCATCTTGGAACTCTGCCATGCAGGCCATTTTTGTCCAGTCTCTTTCTTATGGAGTCATGAACACTGACCTTAACTGAGGCAAGTGAGGCCTGCAGTTCTTTGGATGTTGTTGTGGGGTCTTTTGTGACCTCTTGGATGAGTCGTCGCTGCGTTCTTGGGGTAGTTTTGGTCGGCTGGCCACTCCTGGGAAGGTTCACCACTGTTCCATGTTTTCGCCATTTGGGGATAATGGCTCTCATTGTGGTTCACTGGAGTCCCAAAGCTTTAGAAATGGCTTGAAAACCTTTTCCAGACTGAGATCTCAATTACTTTCTCATTTGTTCCTAAATTTCTTTCAATCACAGCATGATGTCTAGCTTTTGAGGATCTTTTGGTCTCCTTCACTTTGTCAGGCAGGTCCTACTTAAGTGATTTCTTGATTGAGAACAGGTGTGGCAGTAATCAGGCCTGGGTGTGGCTAGAGAAATTGAACTCCGCTTTCCAAAGATGTGATAAACCACAATTAATTTATGTCTTAATGGGGGGGGGGAAAATCACTTTTTCCACACAGGGCCATGTAGGTTTTTGTTGTTTTTTTTTTACCCTTAATAAACACCTTCATTTAAAAACTGCATTTTGTGTTTACTTGTGTTATCTTTGTCTAATATTTAAATTTGTTTGATGATCTGAAACATTTAAATGTGACAAACATACAAAAAAAAAAAAAAGAGAAATCACGAAGGGGACAAACACTTTCACACCACTGTAAATGAAACAAGTTAAATGTAGACTGTAGCAGTGTTGTCATATCACAGCTGCACTACAGTGATGCATCCATTCCCCCCTCCTCTACGTTCCTCCATGTCTGGCCACCTGTCAACCTGTAAGGCGCAGTTCATCTGAAGCCTAATTAAACTTTTAAACTTCTAGACCCAGCAAGGTTTCAAACAGGATGTACTAGCTTGTTATTTTCTTTTTTAAGTTTAATGGAGTTGAATATTACTCTAGTTTGTTTTTAACACGCCGTTACGTTCGCTATGGAGGGTGAGAATATGTATGGGCACATAATCATACCATGTAGGATAACTAAGTAGACGGTTATGCTGTTTCATTCCATCTAGCTACAATGCTCAGCACTGGGTGTGTTTATATTTATATATCTACATATTATTCCATCTAGCTACATTGCTCCGCACTGTGTGTATTTATATACTTGCATATTTATTCCACCTAGCTGCAATGCTCCGTACTGTGGGTGTTTATATATTTACATATTTATTCCATCTAGCTACAATGCTCTGCACTGTGTGTTCATATATTCATATATTTATTCCATCCAGCTACAATGCTCTGCACTGTGTGTCTGTGTGTGTGTGTATATATATATATTTTATAGTAATATGTACATATGTATATTAGCTGCTCTTGCTTGCTTGTTTTTTTCTTGCCTTCTGATTGTTGCTCTGAGTGTTGCTATCCCTGTGCTGTTGCAATCCTGGAATTTCCCCGTTGTGGGACTAATAAAGGCTTATCTTATCTCATCTTATCTTACAATAGCCTTTATAGAGCAGCAGAGCTGCTATTTGAGTTTTTACACTTTAACATCCATTATTTGTGTTGCTACAAACACTTCTGATTAAACTGTCAAGTTCAAGTTTCCAACTCATGTTTGATGGGTCATTATTTTTATTTAGCTATGGGAACTTTTTATAATAGGCTACATTATAGTAAGGCAGAGACTGACAGTGATTTTCACAGGTGTGCAAGCTTAAACATGACCTAGAGCCCCGAACAAGAACTGTACCAGGAGGAAGCTGAACTGGTGGACATGTCAGAAATAATCGCGATTAGTCAACTAATCGAAAAAATAGTCACTAGATTAGTCGAAAACCAAAATAATCATTAGTTGCAGCCCAACACTAGAGTAACATGAGCACTCTGAGGCAAGTGCAGTATCCCCCACCTCAGTTTTCTTTGAAGATCCCAATATGTCACTAAGGTGAACCTGTGTAGCAAGTTTGGTGATCCAAGCATTCTTTGTTGTTGAGATATAGTTTACATGCTATTTTGATGTCGATCTTTGACCTTGAGATCAAAAAAAACCTTAGTCACACTTCAGGGTCACAGGGTGAACCTGTGTACCAAGTTTGGTAACACTACTTTTACTTGCTGTATAGTAATAGGTAATAGGTAATGCTGACCTTTGACGACAAACAAATTGTAAGGTCAGAGTGTAAATCAGCCAAAATTTGTCTTCGATACAACCATGGTATGGATGTGAAAAGCCTACATCACTTCTTTCAGTAGTTATCACGTTTACAAGAGTCATGGAAAAACTGACCTCTGACCTTGACCTCAAGGTATAATTTCTGCAAAAAAAAAAATTAAAAAAAAAAAAATATCCGATCAGAGTCAAAGTGAAATATGTGCGGTCTTGTCTCTCCCGCATTGGAATGTTTTGGCTACTGTCGAGTCGGGAAACATTGCTTGAAACAGTTCCCCGATGTCGTCATTAGCTCTGTATGACTGGTGTTTAGCCACGGTGTTACGCGCCCACAGAACTTCTGCCTTCATCGTTTCAGTCGAGCCCATTAGATCGCGAATATCATTTGTATTATTTCTTGACGTGCTGCTTGCAACCGAACAGAACTGAGCAATTCCATGAGAGTTGCGTGCTGCATTTGCTGATTCCTGGTGTTTGCTAGCTTTGATGTGTGACTCCAGTGCCCTGACACCCAGGGTCCCGAGTTTAAGTGTTCTTTTGCACAACGTGCAGTACGCCTCAGTGTCGTCGTTGGGAACGCGTTTGAGCCAGTCTGCAAAGTCATCTCTTGAGAGCCAACTGTCATTAAATTTACATTTGCCCATCTTTTTAGTTTTGTCCTGCTAGCTTTCTCTCCTGCCATTCGCACGTTACTTCACAACTATTCCCGCCTTGCTCGCGCACACAGCTCATTCAGACCAGAGCCAAAATGCTTGCTCCAGCATCCTGTGACGACAGTACATTTCCGTTTCACATCTGTAGTTTTATTGTGCGTTCCACTAACAGCAACATTTCATGTAGAACAGGGGTTGGGAACCTTTTTGGCTGAGAGAGCCATGAACACCACATATTTTTAAATGTAATTCCATGAGAGCCATACAATATGTTTAAAACTAAAAATACAAGTAAATGTGTGCATTTTATGTAATTTCAACACTTTTAAAGTACAATAAGTCTCCGAATTCTTTTTAATAACATTGTTATGCTGTTGCTAATCAATGATGAGTATTTCTTACCATTAATGCAACTTCTGGTGCTCAATATTGGCTGAGCCTGGACACCCGGATGTGCAGCGGCTTTTGGGATATTCAAATTCAAACGTTTATTTCAAACTCAGGGTTCATATTAAATGCAGAACTGAAACGAGTAGAAAATAAATAAACGCTTAAATTCAGCGGGCCGTCTCGTGTGATCTGAGCTCGTAATGGCCGATGATTCTAAAACTATGCGATCTGGATCAATATTGGCTGAGCCTGGAGTACCCGGATGTGCAGCGGCTTCCGGGATATTCAAATTTAAATTCAAACGTTTATTTCAAACTCAGGGTTCATATTAAATGCAGAACTGAAACGAGTAGAAAATAAATAAATAAATGCTTAAATTCAGCGGGCCGTCTCATGTGATCTGAGCTCATAATGGATCTGAGTTCGTAATGGCCGTGTGGAAAAGACATAAGAACAATACTTTAAAAAAAACATTAATCCTTTATCGATATTTTGCATTGAAACGTAGGTCTTAAATTACTCAAACTCAATTTTAGACTCACAGTGCAAAATATCCCTGTATTTTAGACTTTTTTAGGCCTAAAATTGAAAATGTGTAATTTTAGACTTTTTTAGACATCGCGGGCACCCTGAACGATGGATCCAATCAGCTGATCACTCGAACCACAGAGCTCAACTGTTTTCCATGATAAATCAGCCTCAGGGCAAAAGCACACTCCATGCATTCTTTTTTTTCCACTTTAATGAAAATTACTTTTTTTTTTTTTTAATCACCATTAGTTAGTGTGCCTTTGAGCCAGGTCTAGCCACTGCTTCTTCCCATATGTTCTGTGTTTGTCAGACCTGGTCCCCGCTGACGCTCTGCCCAGTCTGCTCGCTCACCTCATTCTTCACATGTGGCGAATTATCCTTTAGACCTACACAATCACGGCAACTTTACAGTATAATTTTTTAACCATTAAATCTTCA
Source organism: Pholidichthys leucotaenia (assembly GCA_020510985.1). Classification (NCBI taxonomy): domain Eukaryota; kingdom Metazoa; phylum Chordata; class Actinopteri; order Cichliformes; family Pholidichthyidae; genus Pholidichthys; species Pholidichthys leucotaenia. The sequence continues at coordinate 86,871,942 of CM035850.1, read as the reverse complement.
GTATTATCTTTTTCTATCTTTCTAACTTTTATTTCCTTGTTTTGTCCCAGGAACACTGTGGTGACTGACGGGTCGTGATGCTGTGTGTTATCCAGTCAGCATGGTCATGATGCCGCGTATTGTCCAGTCAGCACAAAGTCAATCTGAAACCCCGCCCACACTTCTTAAAGCCAGCTCATGAAGAGCCAGAGCAGTGGCTAAAACTTTTGATAAAAATTACATATTTTGACTGAGTGACTCCATATACGGGGATGCACACCCTTGTAACCTCAGGAAACCACGTTTAAAATCTGAGGCTAGTCTGACGAATGGTTCAAGAGATATGCGTGGCACAGACAGACTGACACACAAACACACAGACAGATTTCTTGCATTTATAGATAGTAAATGTAGCATTTAAGATAAGATAAGCCTTTATTAGTCCCACAACGGGGAAATTCCAGGATTGCAACAGCACAGGGATAGCAACACTCAGAGCAACAATCAGAAAGCAAGAAAAAAAAACAAGCAAGCAAGAGCAGCTAATATACATACAGTATGTACATATTACTATAAAATATATATATACACACACACACACACAGACACACAGTGCAGAGCATTGTAGCTAGATGGAATAAATATGTAAATATATAAACACCCACAGTACCATAGTGCGACTGCAATGTCAACTTTGAACTTTTGACCTCTTGACCCCAAACCCATAGTTTGGGTGCAAGTCATCCAAGATGTGTATTAGATACAACTACTGTACTGATTTGAAAAGCCTACATTGTTTCTTTCAGTAGTTGTGTTTAGAAGATTTAGGGAAAACTCTGACCTTTGACCTCAAGGTCATCTGATGAGTGAAACTGCAACATGTGCATCATCAAAGTATATCAAACCATGGTCCCAAGTTTCAAAACAATTGGAACAAAACTGTAGGAGCTGATTTCACAAGACAGTTACTCTCTATGAAGTGAGGCGAAACTGGAGGTCATAGGTCAGGGGCTACAATTCCTGCAAAAATCATCCGATCAGAACCAAATTGCAATATGCACATCCTAAGTGTATATCAAACCATGGTACCAAGTTTCAAAACAATTGCACCACAACTGTAGAAGGAGTTGATTTCACAAAAGTTGGACAGACAGATGGACGGACGGACTGACCCATAACATAAACCCCCTTTGGGCTTCGACCAGCGGAGAATAAAAATTAAAACTCCACAGGATTCCCATAATCATAATTCCTGCCTACTACTTCCTGCCACTCCCAACACACAGCCCCCCATCCTGACCCTGACCAGGACCCAGGTGAGGACGGAGCTGAGGAAGATCAAGGCGAGGAAGGCGCCGGGACCGGACGGCATCAGCGCAAAGCTCCTCAAGTCCTGTGCAGACCAGCTGTGTGGGATTGTGACGTATATCTTCAACATGAGCCTGAAACTGGGGAGGGTACCACAGCTGTGGAAAACATCTTGTGTGGTACCTGTACCAAAAACTTCCCACCCCAAAGACCTGAACAGCTACAGACCGGTGGCCTTGACGTCCCACTTGATGAAGACCCTGGAGAGACTGCTCCTTGCTCACCTCCGCCCCCTGGTGGAACCAGCGATGGATCCACTCCAGTTCGCCTACCAGCATGGCATTGGGGTGGAGGATGCGGTGATCTTCCTCCTTCACCGTTCTCTGTCCCACCTGGAGAAGCCCGGGAATATGGTGAGGATCATGTTCTTTGACTTCTCCAGTGCTTTCAACACCATCCAACCGATGATCCTGAAGGACAAGCTGCTGCGCGCAGGGGTGGACCAGCACCTGTCATCATGGATCCTGGACTACCTCACGAACCGGCCTCAGTTTGTGAGAACCCGGGACTGTGTGTCCGACACGATCATCAGTAGCACGGGGGCCCCCCAGGGAACGGTGCTGGCTCCCTTCCTGTTCACTCTTTATACTGCGGACTTCTCACACAACACAACACACTGCCATCTACAGAAGTTCTCTGATGACTCTGCGATCGTTGGCCTCATCTCCAATGGAGATGAAGCTGAGTACAGAGGGCTTATCCAGGACTTCGTGGACTGGTGCCATCGGAACTGCCTCCAGATCAACGCGAGGAAAACTAAGGAGCTGGTGGTGGACTGCCGCAGGCATGGGCAGCCCCTCACAGTACCAGTAAATATACAGGGAACAGACATCGAGATGGTGACATCCTATAAGTACCTGGGTATTCATCTGAACAATAAACTAGACTGGTCACACAATACTGATGCACTCTACAAGAAGGGACAGCACAGGCTGTTCCTGCTGAGGAGACTCAGGTCTTTTGGTGTACAAGGGGCGCTGCTGAAGTCATTCTATGACACGGTGGTGGCATCAGCCATCACTTTTGGAGTGGTCTGCTGGGGCAGTGGCATTACTGCAGCCGATAGGAAGAGACTGAACAAACTGATTAAGAAAGCTAGCTCTGTCCTGGGGCAGCGCCTTGATCCGATGGAGGAGATAGGAGAGAGAAGGACGGTGGCTAAACTGTCATCTCTGCTGGAGTCCGAGTTCCACCCTATGCAGGACATACTGAATGCACTGAGGAGCTCATTTAGCAGCAGACTACATCATCCCAGGTGCACAACCGAGAGGTTTCGTAGGTCCTTCCTACCAACGGCTGTCAGACTGTACAACCTAAGCAGGGCTGCTCGCAGAGATAGCAAAAAGACGTAACAAACTAATAGTTTTTTGAATGCAAAAGATGCAATAGACTTACACAATGGTCCCCTCCGGCATACAACTAGGAACATACCGGTCGCTATGGAGGGTGAGAATATGTATGGGCACATAATCATACCATGTAGGATAACTAAGTAGACGGTTATGCTGTTTCATTCCATCTAGCAACAATGCTCTGCACTGTGTGTGTTTATATATTTGCATATTTATTCCATCTAGCTACAATGCTCAGCACTGGGTGTGTTTATATATTTATATATCTACATATTATTCCATCTAGCTACATTGCTCCGCACTGTGTGTGTTTATATACTTGCATATTTATTCCATCTAGCTACAATGCTCTGCACTGTGTGTTCATATATTCATATATTTATTCCATCCAGCTACAATGCTCTGCACTGTGTGTCTGTGTGTGTGTGTATATATATATATAGTTTATAGTAATACGTACATATGTTTATTAGCTGCTCTTGCTTGCTTGTTTTTTCTTGCCTTCTGATTGTTGCTCTGAGTGTTGCTATCCCTGTGCTGTTGCAATCCTGGAATTTCCCCGTTGTGGGACTAATAAAGGCTTATCTTATCTTATCTTATATTGAGTTGAAATAAAAGAATGAGTACACTCATTTGCCACTTTATTAGGTACACCATAGTTAATGTTTCTTTTACCGAGTAGGACTGGTACTACTGCAAGGCAACCTAATACTCCCAAGTACATATTAAGCATTAATTTTGAAGGTAAGGAAAATGATAATTGTACTTACTCGCCTTTGATTTTCCCAGAACCATAAGCTGCCCTCCACATGTGACCTTGGAGCTGTTTGAGTGCCGTGGACTTCCTGTCTGCTGCCATCTGCCACAGCACATTCTGCACTACTTCCCTAATGGCCTTCTCCTCATCTGTGTGGACTGTCTGGTCCACAGTGTGAACGGGACACGCCCGATTCTGCTTCATGTCCTCTTCAATCTGCCACAACAGTCAGGCTTTAAGTTAATGGAACAATGGCACATGCAACAGGTTACTCCGACAATGAAAAAGGAAGGACTGGAACTGTATATTAATGTTTTGTGGGGTGGCTGACATTTTAAAGGGGACATATTGTGCACTTTTTCCACATGCTGACACAATTCTCATTGGTATTAATTAAATGTGGGTGACATGCTTTGGTCAAAACATCAAGGTTTAAATATTGCAGCACTATTTTCCACCCTGATTAAACACCCTTAAGTTGGATTCATGCTGCCCTTCCGCTGTCCACGTCCGCTCAACCACCAGGCTTGTGTGATAAAAATGATGTCATTGTCTCCAGTCCGCAGACCCTTTCCACGGACAGTGTGCAATCCAAATTTTGTGACTGCGTTGCCTGGGTGCATTGACTGTGCATGCACAAGACTGCACCTCCCATTTACAAGGTGGCACTACCAATACAGCAAACAAAGTCAAAGTAGGCGAAGAAGAGGAAGACGAGAATGAACATACATGAATCGTTTTGCAGCAGCAGTTTGAGTGGAGAAGAGCATTGAAAAATGGTAATTCCTCCTTTTCCTCAAAACAATGCCATTGTTGTTGCTACAAAAATGTGCGTCGATCTCACATTTCTTCACTTTTATACAGCCAATGAACAAACTGGCATGTTAGCGCATATGTGTTACCCATAGGACTGAGGTGAAACTACAGTTGGGGCGGCTGTGGTGCAGGTGTAGTGTGGCCGACACTGATCGAAGGGTTGGTAGTTTGATTCCCCACTCTCTTTGCAGTCTGCATGTCGAAGCGTCCTTGAGCAGGACACTGAACCCCCAGTTGGTTCTGGTGGGTCAGGCCAGTGCCTTGCATGGCTGCTCCACTGCCATCAGTGTGTGAATGTGTGCATGAATGAGTGGATGGCAGGATCTGTAAAGCGCTTTGGTCATCCAGAGATGATGAAAAAAGCACTATATAAGTGAACGCCATTTGCCATTTTATAAATGACAGTTGTGTGCATGCGTCAACAGCTTGGCCTGGTAGATGTCAAAAATGAAGTATATACACAATCGTGTGCATGCTGGCCTCGTCCAAAGCGGACACGCATCTCAACAGGCCAGAGCAGAAAAGTAGCATGAATCCAGCTTCATTCAAAATGACATGTCTCAGTGCATGTTTCTTTAAATGCCAATAAATCCCAGTTTAAACCCACCCTCTCCGTTGGCACTACTGAGATCCATATTGATGTTGTGCTAATGCTAACTGTAAACTCCTGCTGTCTGAGGCAGCTTGAGCTAACCAACATACACCACATTCCAAATTATTATGCAAATAGGATTTTAGAGTCAAACATTCGATTTTTTTGTTTTTCAATTAAACTCATGGACGGTATTGTGTCTCAGGGCTCTTTGGATAACTGATCTCAGTCTCAGACACTTGTCATAATTAGTTTGCCAGGTGAGCCCAATTAATGGAAAACTACTTAAGAAGGATGTTCCACATTATTAAGCATGCCACAGGTTTCAAGCAATATGGGAAAGAAAAAGGATCTTTCTGCTGCCGAAAAGTGTCAAATAGTGCAATGCCTTGGACAAGGTATGAAAACATTAGATATTTCATGAAAACTTAAGTGTGCTCATCATACTGTGAAGAAATCTGTGGCTGATTCAGAGCACAGATGGGTTCGTACAGATATAGACATAATGAGGAAGGTTTCTACCAGACAAATTCATTGGATCAAGAGAGCAGCTGCTAAAATACCATTACAAATCAGCAAACAGGTATGTGAAGCTGCTGGTGCCTCTGGAGTCCAATGAGGATCCTCCAGAGGCTTGCAGTTGTGCATAAACATACTATTCGACCACCCCAACCAGTGGTCACAAGCAGAAACAGTTGCAGTGGGCCCAGAAATACATGAAGACTAATTTTCAAATAGCTCAAGTAGGTTCATTTTGTCTTCTTTAAAGAAGGTAAAAACATCTATTTTTGTCTTTAATAAGAACAAAAGGTAAATAATTTTCCAAACAGTCTTGTGTACTGATGAGTGCCGTGCAACCCTGGATGGTCCAGATGGATGGAATAATGAATGGTTGGTGGATGGGCACCATGTCCCAACAAGGCTGCGACGTCAGCAAGGAGATGGCGGAGTCATGTTTTGGGCCGGAATCATGGGGAGAGAGCTGGTAGGCCCCTTTAGGGCCCCTGAAGGTGTGAAAATGACCTCGGGAAACTATATAGAGTTTCTGACTGACCACTTTCTTCCATAGCAAAGTTATCTTTATGCATGACAATGCGCCATCTCATGCTGCCAAGAATACCTGTGTGTCATAAGCTGCTACAGACATAAAAGGAAAGAAACTCATGGTGTGGCTCCCATCCTCCCCTGATCTCAACCCTATTGAGAACCTTTGGAGCATCCTCAAGCAAAAGATCTATAAGGGTGGGAGGTACCGGAGTGGTGGCTCAGTTGGTAGAGCATCCGCCCCACACCCGGGAGGCAGGGGTTCAAATCCCGGCCGGGTCATGCCAAAGACCATATAAAAGTGGAACTTCCTGCCGTCCAGCTTGGTGCTCAGCAATAAATGGAATGGAGGAGGGAACTCTGTGGCGGCGCCTTGCATGGCAGCGGCCCTCTGATTCTACACTTGGGGTGTGTGTGATTAACACTGTAGATAGGTAAAGCACAATCTCGTTCTGCTGTACATGATTGGTTGTATGGTTGAATGACAATAAGGGTGATTTGAAATTTGAAAAAAACAGCAGCTGTGGGAGGCTATTCTGACATCTTGCAAAGAAATTCAAGGAGAAACTCTCCAAAAAATTCAAGTTCAATGGATGCAAGAATTGTAACGGTTATATCAAAGAAGGGGTCCTATGTCAACATGTAACTTGGTCTGTTACGATGTTTTTGATTGAAATAGCTTTTGATTTCAGTAAATATGACCTGCTAATGCTGCAATTTCAACAAATGACCATTTCCAGTTCTTTACAACCAATAGAATGTTTTGGATCTCTGTTGTGCATAATAATTTGGAACAGTGCATTTTGAGGTTTTTTTTTTAATTTTTGCCAAAAAAATAGTTATCATTGGGAGGTTTGTTCAATAAAATTTGAATTATGCTCTAACGGTTGATGACGAAAATTATACTGACTCATTTGCATTGACTATTTAGGAAAATCAGACAAATACAACTTGCATAATAATTTGGAATGCGGTGTAAAATTAGCTGAATGTGAAAATGTAAAACAGTAACTAAACCATCACTCCCCTCCAATTATTTTGCCTTTATTTATACAGGGGAGGTCCACTGAGAGGCAACCTCTCTTTTTCAAAAGCCACCTTGTTCACTGGAAGCTGCCCAGTACAACCACAGACTGACCTGTGGCCACTGAGCAGCTCCACTGGAGCAGTTGGAGTTAAGGGCCTTGATCAAGGACACCACAGTGGGGTTAATGAGGATGGGGCAAACACTGCTATGTCATCTGTCCCACTCACTGCTGGTCCAGGGACTGAACCGGCAACCCTCCAGTCACCTGTTCACATCCCTAACCATTAGGCCACCACTGCCTCATTGAGGACAGGGGTGTGTGATTGATGGGATAGAACTGGCCCTGCAGGGTATAATAAGCACCAGAAACAATCCTGAATAATAGAATTGTTAGTTTTGCTAATTCAAGGTGACCCAGAAATGTTAATTAAACTAGGGCAGTTATCAGTGAGATTACAGGGCAATCATGCCCAAAATATTATAAATTTAAAAAAGAACGATGGAAGATGTGTTACTGACTGTGGATCATGAATATCTGGTGGGATGACTAGAAATCATAGAAAATAGCCATAGAAACTAGGGATGCACAATGAAATTGGCACACTATCAGTATCAGCCAATAAAGCATTTAAAATTATTCATCAGCAAAAATTAATATTTACAACCAATAAAATAAAGCAGCACTACACTTTTCCTTCGGAGCAAGGGAATGACCTCATCATGCTGGCGTGTGCCCGAAACAATTATGGCTGCCTCCACACAGCCACATGAGGTGGAGAAAAAAAAAAACAGCACAAAGAACTCAGGAAGCCCAAACAGGAGAAAAACCACAATGTTAAGACAAAACCTTCAGCAGCAGCCTTCTCTACAGCACCCACTGGTGCCAGGAGATCCCTGTCCTCCAGAGGCAACGCCAGCCCTATTGCCACCCCCGCCACGACCTCCATTCAGAACGCTGACACAAACGGTGAAGTCACCAGAGCAGCCAAAGGAGCAAAGAAGCTAGACAATGCCAGCTCAGTGAATCCACCATGGGAATGGAAGAGGGGCACAGGTATATAATATTGCACTGCCTACATCAAATGATGGTAAAATATTAAATAAACTGGGAGAGGCCTGTTCCACATCCATCTCTACCCCTGAGAAGATTAAATATAAATGTAGCTATGATGTCATTGTTTGAACTTTGGGATTTAAGATAAAGTGGAGAAAATAAGTATTGAACATGTCAACATTTCTCATTAAACATTTCTGATGGAGCCACTGACCTGAGATTTTTGCCAGATATCAGTAACAACCTAAGTAATCCATGCATACAAAGAAATCAAGGCAACTCTGTTCACAAAACAAGTTCTATTTCATAAAATGGAATGACACAGGGAATACAGTAAATACTGAACACACTTGGTGAAATTCATTTAGTATTTAGTAGAAAAGCCTCTGTTGGTAATAACAGCTTCCAGATGCCTCCTGTATGGAGAAACTAGGTGCAGGCATTGCTCAGGAGTGATTTTAGCCCATTCTTCCACACAAACTGTCAACTCTTGAAGGTTCCGTGGGTGTCTATGAACTCTGATCTTCAGTTCGTTCCATAGATTTTCTATTGGATTCAGGTCAGGTGACTGACTGGGCCATTCTAGCAGCTTTATTTTCCTTCCCTGGAGCCAGCTGAGTTTCCTTGGCTGTGTGTTTGGGATCATTGTCTTGCTGAAATGTCCACCCCCGTTTCATCTTCAGCATCTCGGCAGATGGCAACAGGTTCTTATCAAAGATGTCTCTGTACATTTGTCCATCCATCTTTCCTTCAATTATATGAAGTCTGCCTGTACCATGTGCTGAAAAACACCCCCACACCATGATGGGATGTGCAGTGCCATTTCTTCTCCAAATATGCTGTGTGTTGTGGCCAGTGTTGGGCAAGTTACTAAAAAAATAGTAACCAATTACAGTTACTAGTTACTTCTTTTCAAAGGTAACAGTTACTTTACCAATTACTGCATGATTAAAGTAACTAGTTGCTTGGAAAAGTAACTAACATTACTTTTAAATGCATACTAAACCCTTTAGCATTCCTGCCAATTTCCAGCCAATGTGAAACATTCTGTGGGTGGAAAACTAGAATTTTAAGAGGCTAAGAAAGAAGATCTTTCATTATTCACCATTACAACATTGTTGTCTGTCACATAGATAAGACGAAAACATTGCATGGCCAGATTAGAAAAACTGATCTAATTTTTTTTTTTTTTTTTTTTTTTTTTTTAACTAAAATGTAATGGGTCACTGCAGCAATTTTTTTTTTTTTTTTTTAGGTCCAGTAAAACAGCTACTACAACCTGACCTTGATCTATCGACTTATTTTTGTTTTTAATTTGTTCAGTCAAGTAGGAGTTAGCACTCTCAGCTGAATAATTTGGTCAGAAGCCATAGAGAGGATGCAAGTAATTATTAGACCCCATATACTCCAATACAGTAATTGTGTAGCAACAGGGTTTTTTTTTTTTCCTAAAACTTTGGCAAAAACTGGTAATATACTAACAGACACATACCTGATTTACAGCTCTAGATTTAAATCCTTTGCCATTTTAGCCAGTGTCCAGCCAAAGTAAAACGTTCCATGGGTGGGACATCTTGTACACATCACAAGATAATTTAATGGATTACATTACAGGCTTATTAATGTCAGACTAAAACAGACCGTTTCAGACAGAACTTTTAGAACATGTTCAGTCTGCTTTATCCTGCCTCGAGCGCTCATATTGTGGGAAAAATCTGAAGAAAATCAACATAATACTGCCAGTAATTTCCTCATTTTGGAGTGAGAGCTGGCAACACTGCATACAGCTGTCCATGTTTGTCTTACCTTTATGATATGGATTTAACCTGATGTGCAGTGATCCAAAGAAAATGTCCATTATCCACAGTCCAAATGTCTGCTGTGACAGAGACATGATCCAGTCCCTCAAATTCCTTTTGGAGATCAAAGTCCATTTTTGAATAATATTTACCCAGGTAGCAAGTAAATGTATTTAAATTTCAGTGGATCACAGTTCAGCTGTCTGATGGAAAGTGTTATCATGTCTTCAGTCTGGAACGATGTATCTGGCAATCAGTCGGTTTAATTCTTGCTGGGTCAAACTGTCCATATGCATACCTGTCCTTGAAATCCAGCCGTGGCTGCTGAAACAAGTATTTCCACTTTACATCCAGCCGTGGCTGTTCAGAATACAGTAGATCCACTTCATGATGTTGTTAGCATAGCACTAGCTTTGTTGGAGTTGAAGATTGCCGCAAGTCTCAACCGGCTCTTTAGTTTGCAACACAACAATATACTTTTGCCTTTAACCGTGACAAAGGAAAAATAATCTATTTCCACAAAATAGTGTCATCTTTTCCTCCACTCAGTAATTAAGACTCAAGCTCTCTGCAACAGGTCATGTTGACTGACGGCTGCGTCAGCTACGTAGGGTCAGTTTGTATATTCAATTATTTGCACTAAAAACATCTATCCTAATTTCAGTAACTAACGCATTACTGAACTTTTAAACAGTAATTTTTAAACTGATCAAGAAAGCTAGCTCTGTCCTGGGGCAGCGCCTCGACCCAGTGGAGGAGACAGGAGAGAGGAGGATGGTGGCTAAGCAGTCATCTCTGCTGGAGTCCGAGTCCCACCCCATGCAGGACATGCTGAACGCACTGAGGAGCTCATTTAGCGGCAGGTTGCATCATCCTAGGTGCGCGACCAAGAGGTTTCGCAGGTCCTTCCGACCTACGGCTGTCAGACTTTATAACCTAAGCAGGGCTGCTCGCAGAGGTCGTTAAAAAAAAAAAAAAAAACAACAAAACTTTACAACCTAATAAGAATTGAATGCAAACGACACAACAAACTTGCACAATAATGGTCCCCTCCATTATACAACTAGGACAATATCAATCGCTACAGAGGGTGACAACTAGGCTGATTCAAATACAAAAACATGCTGTATGGGTACATATTCATACCATGTGGGGTAAATGAACAGACCGTTATGCTGTTTATTCCATCTGGCTACAATGCTCCACGCTGTGTATATATATTTATGTGTACATATGTATATTCACTGCTCTTATCTTCTAAATTAATGCTCTGAGTGTTGCTATCCCTGTGCTGTTGCAATCCTGGAATTTCCCCACTGTGGGACAAATAAAGGCTTTTGTTATCTTAATTCCATTACACAACACGTTACTGCAAAAATAGTGGCGTTATAGCAATTACTCCCAGCACTGGTTGTGGCATCCAAAAAGTTCAATTTTGGTCTCATCTGACCAGACTATATTCTCTTTGTCAACACAGTTGCCTTGATTTCTTTGTATGTATGGATTACTTGGGTTGTTACTGATATCTGGTGAAAATTTCAGGTCAATGGCTCCATCAGAAATATGTTTAATAAGAAAAATGTTGACATGTTCAATACTTATTTTCCCTGCTGTAAATGCATCTATACACACATTTTGGTACACAAATTGTGGTAACTTACATAAAAAAATTCTAGATACATTTTGGCCCAGTTTACAGAACATACTCATTTGTACTATATTTGGTAACAGTTTGGTTTTGAAACCCTAGACAGTGATCAGCAGCATAAACAGGTAGGGCTGCACAATTAATCAAATCTTGATCGCAATCACGATTTTGGCTGCCACAATTAAATTAACATGATCGTCGGTGATATTAACATTTAAAATGCAGGTTCTGCTGCATATCAAATCAAGCATTTTCTCAACCAACAGCCAGCCGACCACCAGGGGGAGAACACACGTTAGGGCAACATTAAGCTGCAGAACCGACAAGCGAGCGCACCCTGTAGCGGCAACCTTAAGTTTTCAATAGCGGACTGGTGTGACGGTGAAACACAGACCAGATGTCGGGAGCAGAAGGTGACAGTATGGCAACACGTGGAAGTGAGGCACTAGTGCCTCGAAAGGATCATCATCCGTTGTCTGGACGTGTTTTGGATTCAGGGCAAGTGATGCTGACTAAAAAGAAATTATACACAAAGAGTGCCATAGAGCTGCGTCTGCACCGCATGGCAACACAACTAACTTATTCAACCACCTGAAAAAACACCACAAGCACGATAAATGCGTGAAGGCTAAAGTCACTTCACTATACCAAAGTCTGTGTCCGGTGCAGACCCAGGCAACCATAGTATCAACCCTGCACAGAGCTTCACCGTATCCATCCGCCTCCCAAAGACACACTAAAGTAACTGATGCAACAGCGTTTTATTTGGCCAAAGACGCGTCCACTAAATACTGTATGAGCAACGAAGGCTTCGGAAACATTGGTCAAAACACTGGACAAGAAATACGTGATTCCCACATGATTCTCCAAAGTTGCCTTACCTGCGCTGTATGAAAAATACAGATGATATCACAACTGTCGAGTACTTTACAACTACGACTGACCTATGGTCAAGCACAATGCCGTCAAGGCAGCTTCTCTAAATAAATGGACGAGGCTCCAGTGCTTTGGCCACAGGCTTCATCTAGCAAATGGCAAATAGGATGAATTAAAAAAAAATAAAAAAATTATGTAATCTGTGTTTTTCCTAAAGTTAATTAAAAAAAAAATTTGTGATTTCAATATTGATCAAAATTATCGTCATCATTTTGGCCATAATCGTGCAGCCCTATAAACAGATTGTGTTTTTCATCAATTAATTTATGGTTTTAATACTTGATAAGATACTCGGCACACATTTAAAAAAAAAAAAAAAAAAAGGAATAATTGATTTATTTACAGGAAAATCATCTCTTCCATCCTTCACTTACTATGCAGCCAACACTAAAATACTACCTCTAAGAAGCTAAAAAAACAACCAGCATATAATTTACCTCTCAGTGCAGAAGTAAACTTAAAAAACTTTTCACACCGTTACCTGTTTCTTCAGGAGATGAACATCTTGTTTGCACTCATCTTCCTCCCAGTGGGTGGAGAGATAATCCTCCAGGTGTTCCTTGATGTATGGAAATAAGATATTCTAAAAAAAAGGAAAATCATTACTAATAAATGCTGACTTGCACACAAAAAAAGGTCATGTATTGTGCAAAATGTGTTTGTGGGTTTAACCCTATACAAATGTGCCCAACACGCAGATATATACTCTTAAAATATTAATACATTTTTTCACGCTTAAGGAGTTGCTCTGAACTCCTGATGCAAAGCTGCAGAGTGATGAGAATCAAGTCAGCGGCGGTGATGCACCTGTGCGCTGGTTGCCAACCGCCAATCAAATCTAGAAGAAGAAATGTTCTACACCTAATTTAGAAACCATAACACTATAAAATTAAAGACTTATTATAAATACTTATACATTCGACCTGGATTACTCCCAAATATTTGGGGTCCAAAAGGAAATTCTGGATAAACAAAAGACACAAAATCAGTAGTTTGTCTCCCTTTGAGAGCTGTCGGCAGCTGTTAGCATAGCAACGTATACATGCACATGTAGCTAATAAAGTTATTAATTTAAAAATAATTCCCGTGCAGCAGGTTTGTTTTAATGAACTCACCTTAACAAATGTAATGGGTGTGGTGGTCCCTTCTATATCCAGTAGGATAGCGCTGGTGCAGGCAGGTATAGAGACAGAGGCCATTTTTATCTGCTGCTGTTGTGTTAGCTCAGGCTGGCTTAGTGGTTAGCAGCGGAGCGGCTCTGCAGCTCAGTCAGGACAAAGATTACGTTCACAATATTAAATTGAGATATTTGTCATTTACTCACTGGCCGTTCATGTCGATCTCTCTGAGCTCTCAGTCGGCTACGTGAATACCAGAGCAACGATGTGCACACATGGTCAAAGTCCTACCAGCGCAACTTCCAGCAGGGGGCAGAAGTGAGTGTTTGTGCCACTAAAAAGAGAAGAGAAGAGAAGTTTGTTTATAAAACTTTGAGTAAAACATTAGATAGAAACAAATGTACGGATGTAGTAGATATGTTTGATTCATATGCATGGCCTAACACAAAAGCAAAAATATTGCTGTGTAGGTCACTAATGTGCTCGGGTTCTCATATCGGCCAGCGTCCTGCTGCGCCTGTTCAAAACGTCACACGATATGATTGGCTGCACGGTTGTTTTGATGATGTACGCATTCTGATTGACTGTCCGTTCGTCCAAGTGTCCATATTTGTAGTTTTCTAAAAAAAAAAAAAAAAAAAAAAATTGTTCTCCACCTTATTCCTAGGCCCCATGATGTCTTGCGTGAATTATGGGCGCAACTTCCGGTACTAGTTTAGAATGTGTGGTTGTCACTGAAACGGGACACTTTTCCTTGTTAAAAAAAACCCAATGACTTTGGCATCAGAAATTTGGGAACATGGCCTTTTCCACCTCAGAAACAGTAATATAATCATACCACTTCCCACGACTATGGAGGGATGGGAAGATGACCTTAATAGACAGTAGGTAGCTCCGTTAGTTAGCTCCGCTGCCAACATGCTAACGCTGTAAACAAATAAAAGCTCTGAGATATATCAAAGTCTCCACCGCAATAAAGTCAGATGCATTTTGTTAAAAGATGTTGGACATAATCAGCTTTACCTCAGAGCAGACATAGACTCTAGTCAGAGCCACAACACTGTGCTTGGCTGTCATGGTAAATACAGACAGCTGCAGCCGTTTGTTTTACCCCCAAATTAAAATGCTCATGCTGCTGTCATGCTGTAAATGCTTGTTATTTAACTTAACACATACAGGCTTTTTCTGACAATTGTTCAAAATTTTATTGATCTATATTTTGTGATAATTTAAAAATTAATGCATGCTGAAGCTGCTAATATCAAACCCATATCGTTCCAAGGCAGTGACAAATGCTACCCCCTGTATTGATATGTGAAGTTCATATGGAGTCACCACTAGAGGGCAGTATGACCCCGGCCATGACCTGACTATAAAAGGAGATGTACATGTGCCACTGTGTGGTTAGTTGTTAGTTGCAGTTGAAGTGACAAGTAAAAAGTCCTAACTGACACCCGGTGTGTGCGCCTCGTCATTACATGTTCCAGGAGAACATTACATGGTACCAGGAGTAAATTACATGATACCAGGATATAAAACTACGAACCGACGGCGAAGATGAACGCTCTTCGACAGCCGGATGAGTTAAAGTTGACCGGTAACGTCAACGAGAACTGGAAAGCATTCAAACAGAGTTTTGAACTTTATTCGCTAGCTATCGGTCTCCGTGACGAGGAGAGGAAAATAGCATTACTGCTAACAGTAGCAGGGCGAGCGGCGCTAAATGTGTTTAACACATTCGTCTTCACGGAAGAAGAAAAAGGCAACTTCGACGCCGTGATGAAGAAATTTGACGATTATTGCACACCGAGAAAGAATGAAACGTACGAGAGGTATGTGTTCAGAAAAAGACTTCAGAAAGAGTCAGAGTCCATCGAGCTGTATGTCACAGACCTACGGTTGAGGTGTCAGTCATGCAACTTTGGAACATTGAGTGAGTCAATGATACGGGACCAAATTGTAATTGGGGTCCAAGACAACAAATTGCGGATGCAATTACTGAAAGAGACTAACTTAACGCTGGAGAAAGCGACACAGATTTGCCAAGCGTCTGAGAGTACAAAGGCACAATTAAAGACTTTTAGCAGCAAGGAAAAAGAGACTGCTGAGGTCGATGCAGTGCAGCGCGCGAAGCCGAAAGGAACGTTGCAGGCAAGAAAAAGGGAGGCAAACCCAGAGCGCGCACGCGGGAACTGTGAGCGGTGTGGAAGGCAACATGCGCCGAAGCAGTGTCCAGCATTCGGGAAGGAATGTCGCAAGTGTGGCGGAAAAAATCACTTCGCAAAGACCTGCTTCTCGAAGAAGAGGGTGCAACTCGTGGAGAAAAAGAGCGACAGCGAGGAGGATCAGTTTTACGTGGACGCCATCGAGGGAGAGACGAGCGCTGACGAATGGATAGTGTGCTTGGAGATGAATGGCACGGACATGTCACTGAAGCTCGACACAGGTGCGCAGGTAAACATCCTGCCAATGAAAGATTTTAAAAGACTGAAAAACAAGCCGAAAATAAGAAATAAAAAGATTAATCTGAGAACATATGACGATAAGCCAATACCCACTAAAGGAATGTGCAGGGTTACACTGTCAAACAAAGGTAAAACAGTGAATGCATTGTTTGTACTTGTTGATGGAAATAGACAAGCAATTTTGGGTTTAAAAACATGCGATCAGCTAGGTCTGATCAAAAGGGTGAATGTCATTGATACAGACAAAGTGACAACACGAGAAAATACAGAGGCTACAACAAGTAGGCACAAACACACTGACTGGGTGAAAGAATACAAAGAGGTGTTCAAAGGAATAGGCCGCCTACCAGGCAAACAAAAAATTAGGCTGAAAGAGAATGCAGAGCCAGTCATACATCCAGCAAGAAAAGTGCCAATAGCTCTTAAAAAGAGGCTGAGAGAAACACTAGACTCACTGATAGCAGACGGAGTGGTCAGAAAAATAGAAGAACCAACTGAATGGGTTAACTCACTAGTTATAGTGGAGAAGCCAAATGGAGATTTGAGATTGTGCATAGATCCAAAAGATCTAAATAAAGTAATACAGCGGGAGCATTACAGGCTACCAACAAAATCTGACATAACCAGCACAATGAGTGGAGCAAATTACTTCACAAAATTAGATGCCAAATCTGGGTTTTACCAACTAGTGCTCGATGAGGAAAGCGCTAAATTGTGCACATTTAATACGCCATTCGGAAGGCATTGCTTTCTACGAATGCCGTTCGGGATTAGCTCAGCCCCTGAAATTTTCCATAGAACTGTGCAGCAATTGTTTGACGGAATAGAAGGGGTGGGAGTTTTTTCTTGATGACGTGGTAGTCTGGGGAAAAACAAAAGAGGAGCACGACGAAAGGTTGGCTAGAGTTCTCACACAGGCGCAAAAGTCAGGTATGAAACTGAATAAGAGTAAGTGCCAATTTGGGGTACAGGAGATTACATACCTGGGAGAAAAATTATCTGGGGCAGGCGTGCAACCAGATCCGGAAAAAGTGCGGGCCATAGCAGAGCTGCCAGTACCGCAGAACAAAAATGACTTGCAAAGAGCCCTAGGGCTAGTCAATTACATGGGAAAATTTATCCCAAATTTATCAGCTAACACAATAGCTCTTAGAAGCTTGTTAGAGACCAATACAATGTGGAAGTGGATGGCAGAGCATGCCAGAGAATGGGAGTGGCTCAAAAGCAGTCTAATAAAGGAGCCAGTGTTAAAATTCTATGATCAGGACAAACTGCTAAAAGTGTCCACAGATGCGTCCAAAGCCGGCCTAGGAGCTGTGCTATTGCAAAAACATGACACAGAGTGGTATCCAGTCGCATACGCATCGCGCACCATGACAAGCGCAGAAAAAAATTACGCGCAAATAGAGAAAGAGACTCTAGGTGCAGTGTTTGGATGTGAGAAGTTTCATGAATATGTGTATGGACGGTCAGTAATACTAGAAACAGACCACAAACCACTGATTGCGATCTCACAGAAGCCACTGGGTGACGCACCACCGCGCATCCAGCGTCTAATGTTAAGATTACAGAAATATGACTTGAAATTTGAGTTTACACCAGGCAAGCAACTAATTGTAGCCGATGCGCTGAGTAGGGCTAGCTTGAGCAACACCAGCAGCACAACAGAGGAAGCTGTGCAAATACATGTAGACTCGATTAAGGCACACATGCCAGTGTCAGATGCAAAATGGACGAAGATAGTGAAAGAAACACAAAAAGATGAGAAACTAAAAAGAGTAATGGAACAGATACATCAGCCAGGGCAGGTTATGATTGACAAGCCTTACCAACACTTTAAAGGTGAACTGTCTGTGTTAGATGGGGTTCTGTTAAAAGGTACAAGGATAGTCATACCTACCTCCATGAGATCAGAAATGGTTAAATTAGTGCATGAGGGGCATTTGGGTATTGAAAAGTGCAAAAGACGTGCACGTGATGTTTTGTATTGGCCCAACATGCACAAGGACATTGAGGCATATGTGCAGCGCTGTGAGATTTGCCAGCGCCACAGGTATCAACAGCCAAAGGAGCCTATGAGGCCCCATGAGAAGCCTCAAGGGCCATGGAGAAAAGTGGGCATGGATCTATTTCAGCTTAAGGGCAAGGACTATCTGTTAGTCATGGACTATCATTCCACCTACCCAGAGTTTGCAGGGTTGAGTGACACAACAGCAGAAAAGGTGATTGCACATACAAAGACAATGTTCGCACGCCATGGAATTCCAATGACTGTTGTGAGTGATAACGGACCACAATTCACGAGTCAGTGCTTCAAAGACTTTGCAGACACATATGGGTTCAAGCACGTGACCTCAAGCCCTCTGTACCCACAGTCGAATGGGTTAGCAGAGAAAGGAGTGCAAATTGTGAAGCGCATACTGAAAAAAGCTGCAGACAATGCAGAAGACCCACATCTGGCGATCCTGAATTACCGAGCATCACCACTGGAGAATGGACTGTCCCCAGCAGAAATGCTCATGAACAGAAAACTCAGAACGCGACTTCCATCAGCATCTCAGGTGATGGAAAAGAGAGATGTGAGGCGTGATGAGAGGCAAACTGAACTGTACAACAGAACAGCACGACCTCTGAGACCACTTGCACATGAGGACATAGTGCGAGTGAGAAGTGATGGAGAATGGGGACCGCTGGCAAAAGTGGTTAAAGAAACAACTCCCAGATCATATGAAGTCATCACAGAGCATGGAAAAACAATGAGGCGAAACCGACGTCACTTACTGAAAGTGCCTCAGACAAAAATGAGAGTCACAGACAGTGAAATAAGCGACATGCCAATTTACAGCCAAACCGAACAACCAGAAATGGCTGAGAACCAGAACATAGAGACAGACACTAACGAACAGACTGAGGTGACACAAAGGAGATGCTCACAAAGGCAAATTGTGAAACCGAAAAGATTGATTGAGGAAATGTGAGGAGTACTGAGATGAATGAAAAAAAAAAAAAAAAAAATGTGTTGATATTGAATTGTAAACAGAGGAAAAAAATGTGTTGATGTTGAATTGTAAACAGAGAAAAAATTGAACTTGTGATTCAGTGTACAAGGTTAAAAAAAAAATGTAAAGAGAAATGGAGTTTATTTTGTATATAGAAATTTGAGAAAAAGTTTATAGTTGGACATGACCTTTACTAGAAAAAAAAGGGAGATGTATTGATATGTGAAGTTCATATGGAGTCACCACTAGAGGGCAGTATGACCCCGGCCATGACCTGACTATAAAAGGAGATGTACATGTGCCACTGTGTGGTTAGTTGTTAGTTGCAGTTGAAGTGACATGTAAAAAGTCCTAACTGACACCCGGTGTGTGCGCCTCGTCATTACATGTTCCAGGAGAACATTACACCCCCCCCCCAAAAAAAAACAACAAAACAAACTATTTGATATCTTTCTTAAATCATTTAGCCTTAGGAAGCAAACCGTTACTATTTTTTTTTTAATTTATTATTTTACTTCATGCAGCCTTGCATCTGGTGACATACATGACTCAAACATCAGCTCTGTGACATTCATACAAGTGAAAACATACCTGGTGCTCTTGTGTCTGTACCGCCGATCACACCAACAGTCTGTTAGTTTTCAGTGCATCATCTACGCATTGCCTGTGAGAAGCCTTCATTTATACAGTCCATGGCACAACCACGAACTCCAGCAACAAGTACCAGAACTACATCAAAACATTTAAAAAAAAATACAAGTGCTGAAATTAGCTGCCACTTGACTGCAAAACACGTATGTGGACTATACATTAAAATGAATTTGAAAAACTTTTAAAAATGTTATTTTTAAATGCCCCACTACTCCACTCTTGCTGACTGATTTAACACTATTTCAGTCGAAACCCAAAGTTCCACCCATAATCGTTCCTACAGCGGCACCCCCAGGAATAAGGTGGCTCTATCTGGCCCTATCCTCACATACCTCTTCTTCTTCCGGCTGCTTCCATTAGAGGTTGCCAGCAGCGTATGAGAATTGAAATCATGTGGGTCATGGAGCGGCGAATAGTTCCAAACAATGGAACTTCCTACAGAGACTACCATTCATTTCACGGAGTGTCTGCTTAATTCCGGGTAAGTTCATGAATGGCCATTGTTTTGGTCATTTTACCACTTAAGTTAACAGGTAGATTTTGTAATCTGAGATCTTGTTTTATTTCATCAGCTTTTTTTCTTGTTTATGTGCAGTAAAAGCTCATAAACTTGCAATTGTTATTAGACTGTGCTAGCTCAACTAGGTAGCTGGTTGAGCCCTTATTTCAAAAATCTATTGTACAGTTATTGGGTGAAGGTACAGTTTCTGAGAGACATTAGAGATGGGTAGCATGGGATCGGCATTTATTGTGAAGTGTGGTGTGATGACCCCACCTTCCGGTTGCATCATCACACCACCCTATATACGGGGCATCCGCCATTGGGGATTCCTTTTTGCCCAGGACGACTCCACATACTGTGTGTTGTATGGTGACCAGCCTGTTAATAAAGTGTAGTTCTAGTGCAACTTTTTCATCCGCCTCCTTTATACCAGGTTTGTGTACATAACATTTGGCGACTGAGGATTTAACCATGAAAATGTGCATTACACCACTGCGGCCTTTCCTGGAGCTTCCTGGTGAACCGCCAGTGCCGTGGCCTCACTGGTTGGAGGCTTTTGAGATCTACATCACAGTCCTGGACCTCGGGAAGCTAGACAAGGTGAGGACGCGAGCGCTCCTTTTCCACAACCTGGGTATCAAAGGCCAGAGGACTCTATGGACACTCAGCGTGGCAGACACATACAAGGACGTCGTGGAGCTGCTAGCTAACTACTTTACCATGCCAGACAGTGTGACAAATTCGCTTTCGCCAGAGACACCAATTCATCCAATTCAACAGTTCGTTGCTGACCTCAGACAGTTAACTAGTGTGTGTTGTTTTGGGCCGTTGGAGGACGAGATGGTGCGGGACTAATTGGCCTAGCACACATGTAACACTGGGCTACGTACTAGGTTGCTAATGGCACCTGTTGACTTTACGTTAGCTAGAGTAGTTGTGCTAGCTCTCCAGTTGGAAGCCGCAGATAAGCTAGCTTTGGAGCTAAATTGGCACCAGTCACAAAAGCCACTGGAGACGACGATGACATTGGTGAATGTGGTGGACCCGGAGGATGATGAAAGGATGGACGAGAGACAATGAGGCTTATGCCGTGAGCTGAAGGTCTGCCCCGAGAGGCCCCATTTGCGAGGGTTGTGGGTCCTTAATGCATCACTTGAAAGCGAGAGTGTGCCTGGCAAGAGGGAAGCGATGCAGTAAGTGTGGGCGCTTAAACCATTTTGCCAGAGTGTGCCGGTTTCCAGTGCCCTGGAGCCCACCAAGGGAGTCAGCCCGCCCGCCTACAATGACTATTCAGTGAGTCCCAGCACCAACAGGTATTCTTATTGTTCAGAAGGAATCATCAAGTATTATGGCACAGTGACGTGCTTTGTTTTGTTTTTCTTCCTGTCATTTCTCTGCAGCTGATAGAGGGTTGTTGGAGACTGGAGCAGTGACCATCGGGGCTGGTGGAGTTTGTGGGGCAGCTGGAACAGTGGAATGATGAAGGAACTGTGGGTTGATGATGATTAAAGCTGTCAGAGTAAAATGGAACACAGTATTGTGTAGAAATGGTTACATGACTGACACTAAATTATTTCTAAAGAAGTTTTTGACCTCTGAAATGACAACATGGACAGTGCTACAGGACAGGTGGATGTGACATATTCATAGAATTCAGATATTTTGGTTAATTTTTGTGACTCATTCATACCAAAGATATTTTGAGAACAGTACATGTGGTCTCTCATCACATGCAGTAGAGGTTCTGATACACACGTCACTGACCCTGGTTACATGATCACAATAAACCAATTACTGGGAATAAGGGTGTGCCATATCGTATCGTTCACAATAATACTGGTATAAAAATGAATATCGTGATATTTGGGGTCCGTTACACTGCCAACGGAAGTTATGTTACCATAGAAACGGGAAAACAAACATGGCACGGGAAGCGGCACTCCGTGCTTGGAGCATCGTCTGGTTGTGAGAAAATAATTTCGTTTTAAGGTTGTTTCAGACTGCTGTCATCTTTAAAAAAAAAAAAAAAACGTGCAGCGATGCAAATAATCTGCCCGCATTTTTTTCTGGATGTCAACAACGCTGCTTTGGGGAAAAGTTTTACTTCGCCCTGAAGCAGTGTTGCTGACATCTGAAGTGTCCAGAGGTTTATTTTCGTACCATTGTGGCTGCTCCAGCATGATTTATTCAACCAACTGAAAGAAAAAAAAAAATCTGTTAACAGCCCCAGAACTTGTCTGTGCAACGAAGATTTGTAACGCGGGTAAACAGAAAGAGACAGGAGGTCTGATTCAGCGGTCATTTACCTGCTAAAGTGTCTTGTTTGGGGGAAACGGGAGACAGGTAGGCCAGCATATATTCAATGATAAAAATAATGAAATGATAATAGTTTTAAATGAGCCCACTCCCTCCATTTTATTTAGACCCTGTTCCTGACCTGGTGATATAACATACTAGACTAAATTAATTTAATATGTTAAAAGGACCAAAACCAGCTCATGTCCCAAAGCATAGAAATGAGATGAAGACAGAAGTAATGTGATGAATGATGTCTGTAGTTATACTATCCTGTTGTAGCTGCTTATATTTCAGGGTTTACGTTTTTTAATGTAATAAATAGGTTGCATTAACCATAGCTATGTGATGATCAGGCGAGTTTGCTCCCCCTCCCCTCCTGTTCCTGTCTTCTCGGCTCCAGAGTATCAGCTACACCTGCATGATCACACCTGCTGCGTTCTAATGACCCAGCATTTTTAAGAGCCAGCGTGTGGAGAACCCATCGCTGGATCGTTAGGTTTGCTACCAAGAAGACGTCTAAGCCTTTTATTTTATTATCTCTCGGTTGACTTGTGTTTTCACTCCCTTTTGCCCTCCTGTCTCTTCAGGTTTGCTGCCACCTGTGCGGTGTGTACTCCGGGGCTGATCACGCTCACCTGACCAAGAAGACGGCGGACGTCCACCCAGGTCACCGTCTTCCCCTGTTCCTCTGGTCTACGCAGGAGTTCCCTGCTGGGCTCCTCAGCTCATAAGAGTGCTTTCCAATAATTATTCTCCTCTTTGGGAGATTCTGTCCCTTAAAACCTCTTTCTGTTCTTTTCCCGTAGGCTACGTGCACTCCAGTGGGCACCGGTTTTGCATCATTTAAGTGTGTGTTTTTGTATTGCGCTTTTCCTTAGTTTGGCACCTTTATTTAGAGTTGTGTATTAGTTTTGGTTTTGCAATAAACTGGTGAATTTTTACATCTGAGTCTGAGTGTTTGTTCTGGCAGCTCTGCATTTGAGCCAGGATCGAGGCTCAGCGAGCGCTCAGCCGGGCAAACAATCAGCGCTGTCACGCTTCGATGCCATGGAGCGTCAGGTCATGTTTTCATTTTGAACAGTTACAAACCATCACCCAGCAACTGACGACTGTTACTGTGCACCTGTGTCGGCTTCCTGGTGCGGCGCCTCCTCTTGCACCTGCTGCCCCGGCAGTGCATGCCATCCACAGGAACATTTCCATTCCTACACCTGCCCCTATGGGGGGTGGGGGTGGGGGGGACGCAAAGGGTTCCTGCTTCACTGCCGGTTGTTTTTCCAGCAGGTGGAGGGGGAATATAGGGAGGATTCAGCTAAGATCCATTTCATGACCTTGTTACGGGACCAGGTGCTCAAGTGGGCTCAGTCCATCTTGAGCAGTCCAGACGGGCCCCTATATTTGTTTGAGCAATTTGTGCTAGAGTTCTCCGAGGCTTTCGACCATTCAGAGAGCGAGGGGAACATAGTTAGCCAGCTGATGGGGCTTTGGCAGGGAGACCGGTCTGTGGCCGATTTCTCTGTCAAGTTCCGGGTCATTGTGGCAGACTCTGGATGGAATGACGTTGCTCTTTGCAGCGCCTTCCTCTGGGGCCTGAATTTGCATCTCCGCGACAAGCTGGCTATCCACATGTCCCCCTCCTCGTTGGATGACTTTATCACACAGGCTGTGGCCCTGGACAACCAGTTCAGGAAGCGAGTGAACGAGCAGAAAGCCACTGCCTCTGTTCGCTCCCTGACCGGCTCCTCCGCCCTCTGGTACAGCTCCGCCGGCCTCCTCCGAGCAGATGGCCCTCGGTAGGTCCTATCCTTCTCTGGAGGAGCGTCGGCATTGAGAGAGGGTGGGGGTGTGCGTGTATTGCGGGGTCGCAGGCCATGCAATTTCGAAATGCCCCATGAGACCAAAAGATCCGGCCCGTCAGTAACTGTGGGGGGGTCTGGTGGGAGGGTCCTCGCAAAATCCTCCCAACCATTTTGAACTCCCAGACCTCATTCTATTACTGGGGACTGAGTTCAAAACCTCCGCCCTGATTGACTCAGGAGTGGACCAAAATTTCATTCAACAGGCCATGGTCCAAAAATTACAGATACCCACCAGGAATGTCCCGACACCCTTAACTGTCTCAGGCAGCAGCATCGCAGCGATTACCAAACAGACGGAGCCCATTTTGGTCATTCTGTCCGGTAAGCACTGCGAGATTATTCAGTTTTATGTTCTGCCTCAATTGACCACCACCATGATTCTGGGGTATCCATGGTTCCGCATTCACAACCCAATTATAAATGAGTCAGGGCTTCATTTCGTCCGGGAGCCCTGTCTCTCTTCGTGTCTCGGAACAGCTGCATGCTCGCCCTTTCTCCCAATCTCCTCCACTCCGGCTGAGCCGGCAGATCTCAACTCTGTGCCTGAAGTCTATCATGATTTAGGGGAGGTCTTTAGCAAGTCCAGGGCCCTATCATTACCACCTCACTGGGGCTAACACTGCGCTATCAACCTCCTCCCGGGAGCGCGACCGTCATCCAGTCGGCTCTACAGTTTATCTGGGCCAGAGAGGGAGGTGATGGAGACCTACATTAAAGACTCCCTCAGTGCCGGCATTATTCGTCTGTCGTCCGCCCCTCTAGACGCTGGGTTCTTTTTTGTAGGGAAAAAGGACGGGACACTGTGGCCGTGCATTGATTACCGTGAGCTGAATACAATTACCCGTAAGGATAAATATCCGCTGCCTCTTATCAACTCAGCGTTTGAGCTACTCCAACAGGCGCATTTTTTTCCCACCAAGCTCAACCTCTGTAATGCGTACCACTTGGTCTGCATTTGTGAGGGAGACGAATGGAAGACGGCATTTAAAACACCGCTGGGCCAATTTGAGTATTTGGTCATGCCATTCGGGCTGACCAATGCCCCTGCCGTCTTCAAACAGTTAATTAATGACGTCTTGCGAGATATGGTAAACCAGTTTGTTTTTGTATACCTAGACGATATTTTGATTTTTTTCCCCCGCACGCTGGGGGAGCACATAGTCCACGTTTGGTCTGTCCTGCAGCGGCTGCTAGGGAGAAAAAAAAAAAAAAAATCAGCTTTTTGTGAAAGCGGAGAAGTGCGAATTTTCCACTCGCTCAACTTCGTTCCTGGGGTTCTTCATTGCCGAGGGCACAGTAAAGGCCGATCCGGCGAAAATCAAGGTGGTAGTAGACTGGCCTACCCCCCCAGTCCAGGAAGGACCTCCAACGCTTCCTGGAGTTTGCTAACTTCTACCACCAATTTATCCATGATTATAACAAGGTGGCACAACCACTTATGCAGCTGACATCGACCAAAAGCCCGTTCAAGTGGTCCAAGGCTGCTAAACAAGCTTGTGACCTTGAAAGGCCTGTTCACCAACACACGCATCCTGGTGCAGGTTGATCCCACAACGCAGTTCGTGGTCGTGGTGGACGTTTCCAATTTGGGGGTGGGCACTGTCCTCTCCCAGCACTCCACCTCTGACCAGAAGCTCCATCCGTGCGCGTATTTCTCCCGGCGGCTAATGCCAGTCGAGAGGAATTACAATGTTGGGGACCGCAAACTGTTGGCCATTAAGCTGGCGTTGGAGGAGTGGAGACACTGGCTGGAGGGAACTAGCCAACTGGTCACTGTCTAGACCAATCATAAAAATTTATAATGTCTTTGAACGGCCAGACAGCTGAATTCACTGCAGGCTCGGTGGGCCCTGTTCTTTAATAGGTTCAATCTGTCCATCTCATACCGACCAAGGTCCCGTAATGCCAAGGCTGACGTTCTCTTACACCAGTTTTCTCCCGACTTCTTCGCCTCCTCCACCTCCGCCTCCTCCACAGCTGCTGCGTCTCCCCCGGAGACTATTCTCCCCTCCTCCTGCTTTCTTGGGACACTCTCGTGGGAGACTGAGCAAGAGGGTCCGGCAGGCCCTGTCATCGGAACCCATCCCGGAGGGAAGTCCACCTGACCGGCTGTATGTCCCTTCAGCGTTACGCAGAGAGGTGATTAAGTGGGGGCATACTAGCTTCTTCGCCTGTCATCCCGGCATCTCCCGGATAATGGAGCTGCTCAGGAGAATGTTGGTGGCTCACACTCGGGAGGGATGTGTGGGAGTTCAAGGCCTGTCACATCTGCGCCGCGAATAAATCTGACTCTTCCCCCCAGCTGGCCTCCTCCATCCCCTCCCAGTGCCGAGTCATCCATGGTAACACATTGCTTTAGACTTTGTGACTGGCCTCCCTCCATCCCAAGGCAACACTGTGACCCTCACCATCATCGACCAGTTGTCCAAAGTCATCCATCTGGTCCCTCTCTGCAAATTACCATCTGCCATGGAGACGGCCAACCTGGTGACGCAGCATATCATCCGGCTGCATGGGATACCTATGGGCATCGTCTCGGACCAGGGGCCACAATTCACATCCCAGGTGTGGAAGGCGTTCTTCCGTTTTTTTTGGGTGCTACAGTCAGCCTGATGTCCTGATACCATCTGCAAAGCAACGGTCAGGCGGAGCGTGCCAATCAGTTCCCGGAGGCCACCCTAAGGTGCGGAGCATCCCGAAACCCATCCACTTGGAGCTCCCACCTGACCTGGGTGGAGTATTCCCACAACTTGGCTGTCTCTTCCTCTACTGGGCTCACACCGTTCGAGGCCTCAATGGGCTACACACCACCTCTGCTGCCCATGGCAGAGAGGGGCCTCGCTGTCCCATCTGTGGAGGCCAACGCACATCGGTGCCACCATATGTGGAGGGCCACAAGAGCTGCCCACCTCCACTCTGCAGAGTGCAATCAACATTATGCTAGCTGCAGACGCACATCAGCACCGAAGTACATGGTGGGGCAGAAGGTTTGGCTGTCCACTGAACAGATCCCATTCAAGACGGAGTCTCGGAAGCTCTACCCCCACTATCTGGGCCCATTCACCATCAAGCGGCTCATCAACAACATCACTGTTCAGTTGGACCTGCCACCTTCAATGTGGATCCACTTGACATTTCATGGCTCCCATATTAAGCCCCTCTCTGCCAGCCCTCTCTGCCCTCCGCCGGATCCCGCACCCCCACCCCCGGGTCATCGACGGCCAGACCACATACACAGTGGAGAAGATCCTGGACGTCCGTCGACAGGGGTTGTAGGCGCCAGTACCTAGTTGATTGGAAAGGGTATGGTCCAGAGGAGAAGTCCTGGATTCTCGGGTCCTACATCCTGGACAAGCGGATGGTACAGGCATTCCATCAGGCCCTTCCACGCAAGCCCAGTGGGACGCCAGGAGGTGCCCCTTGAGGGGGGAGCACTGTGATGATCAGGTGAGCGAGCTCCCCCTCCCCTCCTGTTCCTGTCTTCTCAGCTCCGGAGTATCAGCTACATCTGCATGATCACATACCTGCTGCATCCTAATGACCCAGCATATTTAAGAGCCAGTGTGTGGAGAACCCATCGCTGGATCATTAGGTTTGCTACCAAGACGACATCTAATCCTTTTATTTTATCTCTCGGTTGACCTGTATTTTCAGTCCCTTTTGTCCTCCTGTCTCTTCAGGTTTGCTGCCACCTGTGTGGTGTGTACTCCAGGGCTTATCACGCTCGCCTGACCAAGAAGACGCCGGCTGTCCACCCAGGTCACTGTCTTCCCCGTTCCCCGGTCCACGCAGGAGTTCCCTGGCAGGCTCCTCAGCTCATAAGAGTAAGAGTGCTTTCCCATAATTATTCTCCTCTTTGGGAGAATCTGTCCCTTATAACCTCTTTCTGCCCTTTTCCCGTAGGCTACGTGTGCTCCAGCGGGCACCGGTTTTGCATCATTTAAGTGTGTGTTTTTGTGTTGCGCTTTTCCTTAGTTGGCACCTTTAGAGCTGTGCATTAGTTTTGGTTTTGCAATAGACTGGTGAATTTTTACATCTGAGTCTGAGTGTTCATTCTGGCAGCTCTGCGTTTGAGCCTCACTTGCCCTGAATCATGACAAGCTAAATTGCTTTTTGGCAATGTTTTCAGGACTGTTCAGATGTGTTAAGAAAAATCTGCAGTATTTTCAAAATTATAGACTATGTAGTCTGCAGTACCAACTTTACTCATCTGCTGGTTATTGTTCATGCCTAAATTTGTTTTCTATCGATCGATCCATCCATCTTCTACCGCTTTTCCAGAGGTCCAGGTCGCGGAGGCAGCAGTTCAAGCAGAGAAGCCCAGACTTCCCTCTCCCCAGCCACCTGCTCCAGCTCTTCAGAGAGGATACCAAGGCGTTCCCAGACCATCTGATAGACAGTCTCTCCACCGAGTACTGGGTCTGCCCTGGGGTCTCCTCCCAGTGGGACATGCCTGAAACACCTCAAGTGGGAGGCGTCCAGGAGGCATCCTAATCAGATGCCCATACCACCTCAACTGACTCCTTTCAATGTGGAGGAGCAGCGGTTCTGCTCTGAGCCTCTGCCGGATGACTGAGCTCCTCATCCCATCTCTGAGGGTGAGTCCAGCAATCCTACGGAGAAAGCTCATTTCAGCCGCTTGTATCCGCGATCTTGTTCTTTCGGTCATTACCCAAAGCTCGTGACCATAGGTGAGAGTAGGAACGTAGATTGACTGGTAAATCGACAGCTTTTCCTTAGAACTAAGCTCCCTCTTCACCACAACAGACCGGTACAACGTCCGCATCACTGCAGATGCTGCTCCAATCCGTCTGTCAATCTCTCGCTCCATTCTCCCCTCACTCGTGAATAAGACCCCAAGATACTTAAACTCCTCCACTTGGGGCAGGAATCTGTCCCCAACCCAAAGAGGACAATCCACCTTTTTCCGGCTGAGGATGATGGACTCGGACTTGGAGGTGCTGATTCTCATCCCAGCCGCTTCACACTCAGCGGCAAACCGTCCCAGCAAGAGCTGTAGGTCATTGCTGGATGAAGCCAACAGGACAACTTCATCTGCAAACAACAGAGATGAGATCCTGTGGTCACCAAGTTAAAGATCCTATAAATTAGTATTTCCCTGTACGTATATTAGCAGCTTTTTCTTGTAGTTTTGCTAATTTTGTGTTTTACTTGTAAATGTAAAACTTTTTTCCTTGAAATTCTTTGTTTCTTCTGCAGTGCCTACTTTTTCCTTATGATTTTGCAACTTTCATTACTTTCTTATAAATTTGGAAAGATTTCAGAAATTTGTTGCCTTTTTTCCTGTAAATGTACACATTTTTTGTTCGAAAATTGATCGTTTTCTTGCAATTTTTCAACTTTAATTTTCCAAAAATTTTCCTGTAAATTAAGCTTTTTTCTCTTGTAATTTTTATAAAATAATTTTGCAAAATATAGCAAATTTGCTTTTTCTATGTTAACATTTTTTATCCTGTTTTTTAGGGTGTAAATTTGCAACATCTTCATCTGCAACTTTAATTGCAGTTGCAATTTTTCCTCAAATTTGCAAAAAAAAAAAAAAATCACTTATTCTTTTATTGTAAGTTTGCGCATTTTTTCTCAAACTGAGAAAAGAAAAACAAATTTGCAACATTCTAGCATTTTTAACTTCAACAATTTTTCCTCAATTTTGCAAAAAAAACGCAGTGTCATTTGTCATACATTAACTTTTTTTGATAGTCTTGCAAATTTGCAGCATTTTTCCTTGTAAGTTTGCATTTTTCTTGTGTTTGTGCAGCAAAAGAAATAAATTTGCAACATTTTCCTTTGCATTAGCGCGTTTTATCTTGTAAATTTGCTGCTTCTTTTTTAAAAAAAACAAATTTTCTTCAAAATCTTAACATTTTTATCTCCCGCTGGTTGAAGCCCAAAGGGGTTGAATTGTAGCCCCTGACCTATGACCTCCTGTTTCACTTCAGTGTCACAATCTGAGTGTGGGGGGATTCCACTGGGCTCAGTCTTTCTGCCTTTTGTCACATTTGTACAGTGTTGTTGTTTTGAGTTGCATTCCTGTTATTTTACCCTTGGTTGTCACATATTTTGTATTGTGTCTTAGTATGATTTAGTTTCCTGTTTACGTTCAGTATAGTTTGTTATTCACATTTTTTTTAGGTTACTTGTCTTTATTTTGCCACTGCTTTATATCTTCATTTTGTTCTGTTCTCCCTCTAGGCTGACAGCTGGCAGTGGTGTTTCCGGGTTGTTGCTCTGCATAGGCGGGGTCCCTGTCAGCTCACTCTCTCACCGCTCCCAGCTGATCTTAATTATGAATAGTTCTGTCCACTCATGTGACCTACACCTGTTATTACTTGTGTAAATTGTTTTTGACCCTATTTAAGGGCAGTCATTTTCATTTCCCATTCCTGCTGTCTTGATTGAGTTTCTCCTCGTCTTCACCAGAGCCCTGCCTCACTCTGGTACGTGTTATCAGTAAGTTTGCTCATTTGTTTATATTTTGTGTTAGAGCACTGTGTTGGACTTTATGTTTGTTGTTTTTTCAATAAATTTCACAAACTCACAGTTCAGCACGTGGGTCTCACCTTTCTGCCCCAAAGGGCAATTGGTGACAGACAGTAACTGTCTCGTGAAATCAACTCCTCCTACAGTTTTGTTCCGATTGTTTTGAAACTTGGTACCATGGTTTGATATACTCTGATGTGCATATTGCAATTTCACTCATTGGATGACCTGGAGGTCAAAGGTCAGATTTTCCCTAAATTTTCTAAACACAATAACTACTGAAAAATGATGTAGGCTTTTCAAATCAATTCAGTGGTTTTATCTAATACACATCCTGGGATGACTTACACCCTCCCCCAACTATGGGTTTGGGGTCAAAGTTAACATTGCAGTTGCACTATGGTAAATGCTACATTTACTATTACTATAAGCCTCTCACCCAAAGATGCTGGGATAGGCTCCAGCCCCCCGCGACCCGAAAAGGATTAAGTGGAAGAAGATGGATGGATGGATAAATCAAGTAAAGCTAGGTCCACCAAACCTGGTGTACAGGTTCACCTTGGAATCCTGACCTCTGACTATGGGTTTGGGGTCAAAAGGGCAAAGGCCAAGGTTAACATTCCTTATGCCTTATTACCGTACAACGTGTAAAGCTAGGGCCACCAAACTTGGTACACAGGTTCACCCTGTGACCCTGAAGTGTGACTATGGTTTTGAGATCACAAGAACAAAGGTCAACATCAAAGTGCCTTAAAAGTATATCTCAAGAAAACTAGGGTCACCAAACCTGGTACACAGGTTCACTTTGAGACCATAACCTCAGACTACAGGTTTGGGGTCCAAAGGTCAAGGTTGGTACTCCCTATGCTCTTACTATAGAACATGTAAAGCTCTGGGGTTACCATACTTGCTACACGAGTTCACCTTGTGATCCTGACCTACAACTATGGGTTGTATACTTTGTTGTATATTTGTGGATGATGGGTTTATCATAACACCCCGTTTAATGGTGGGTTGTTTTTTTTTTGTATATGGTCCCTGACAAACCAAAATAATTTGGTTCTGCCACAGTAATTATATTGAAAAGTTGAAAACTGTTCTCAGTAAGTATTGGGATCTTCAGAGAAAATGGAGGCAGGGGACATCGCACTCGCCTCAGAGTGCTCTTGTTCATATGGTTGAAAAAACAGATTATCCAGAGGTACCCAGACCTGTACGTATTGTTAGTTTACTTATGTTGTTTTGGGTAGTATAGATTGGTTTACTGTTGGTAGCAGTACTAGTAAGTAAAGTACTAGTAAGCTAAATTCTATATATGCTACTGTATATCTGGAAATGGCTTCAAATAAAGCCCATACAATCACTTATTTTCCCATCCCATGTTTTTGCTTGCTATAATTTCCGTTCCCCCCCCCCCCCCCATTTCTGTTGGTTTTTTTTCCCCTCAGAGTTTCCTTTATCGCGTCAGAAGCCCATCAGGCAGACAGCTTGGCTGGCGAAGGGACAACACAAGCTACACATGGAGTAAAGAAAGAGGAAGCAGAAGAAGAGGACCCTGTCTGAAGAAACAAAAGACCAGTGGTGCCCGTCTTGGAAAACCATCAATGCTACCCTTCATCAGAAGAACAGTCACTCAATATGAACTGGGACTTGGTAGAGGTATTGCGTAATTTTTGGTATCTATGCAGTGTTTGTTTACAATATTTTTAGTTTAAAAACCACTCAGTGCTGAATTAAATGTGCAATTCAAATTGACAAAATTGGGCAACCGGGGAGCTTTTACCAGTGTTTTATTACTGAATAGTAACATTTAAATAAAACGGACACTTTACAGTAACAAACTTGAACTCTGTTTATATTAGGAAGTGAGGGCAGATATGAAGAGTTGAAAAACAGCTGGTCCAGATGACATACTTGTGGAGGTG
Source organism: Pholidichthys leucotaenia (assembly GCA_020510985.1). Lineage (NCBI taxonomy): Eukaryota > Metazoa > Chordata > Actinopteri > Cichliformes > Pholidichthyidae > Pholidichthys > Pholidichthys leucotaenia. The sequence goes on along the minus strand of CM035850.1, from coordinate 86,839,252 downwards.
TGAAGATGTTTAGGAGAGATGGCCGTGGACTTTTTAACCAGATTGTTTAACACAATCTTGGAGAGTGAGAGGATGCCTGAGGAGCGTTGAAGTGTTGTGGTATCAATTTTCTAGAATAAGGGTGATGCTCCAAGCTGTAGTAACTATAGAGATAAAAAGTCAATCAGCCACACGATGATATAGGAAAGAGTTGAAGTCAGATTAAGAAGAGAGGTGACAATCAGCAAGTAGCAGTATGGTTTCATGGAAAGAGAGTTCCACAGATGCAATGTTTGCTTTAAGAGTGTTGACAGAGTAGGGGAGATCAAAAGGAGTTGCATTGTGTCTTTGTGTAGCTCGAAAAGAATGTGATAGGGTGCTGTGAAATGAAGTGTGGCACTGTATGAGGAAGTCAGGAGTGGCAGAGAAGTATGCGAGGGTGGTGCAGGACATGTATGAGGGCAGCCAGATGGCGGTGAGGTGTGATGTAGATGTGGCAGATGCATTCAAGGTGGAGGTGGGATCGCATCAGGGATCTGCTCTGAGCCCCTTCTTGCTCCCTATGGTGATGGACAGGCTGACAGATGAGGTCAGGCAGGGTTCTCTGTGAACCATCATTTTTGCAGACGGCATTGTGATCTGTAGTGAGAATAAGGATTGGGTGAAAGAGAACCTGGAGAGGTGGAGGTATGCACTGGAGAGAAGAGGAATGAAAGTTAGTAGAAGCAAAACAGAATGTGTGTAAATGAGAGGGAGCCAGGTGTAACAGTAAAAATGCAAAGAGTAGCGGTAAGGAAGGCAGATGTGTTTAAATACCTGGGGTCAGCCATCCAAAACAATGGACAGTACACAAGAGAGCTGAAGAAGAGAGTGTAAGTAGGATGGAGTTGGTGGAGACGAGTGTTGGGGATGATTTGTGACAGAAGGATAGCTGCTAGAGTGAAAGGGAAGATTTACAAGATGGCAGTGAGAACTGCTGTGATGTATGGTTTGGAGATGGTGGCGCTGACACAAAGATGGGAGGCGATGCTGGAGGTGGCAGAGTTGAAGATGCTAAGATTCTCACTGGGACTGACTAGGAGCAACAGGAGTAGAAATTAGTATATCAGAGGGACAACTCAGACTGAATGATTTGGAGACAAAGTAAGGCAAGGCTGAGATGGTTTGGACATGTGCAGAGGAAGGATGGTGGATATATTGGACAAAGGATGCTGAAGATCAAGCTGCCAGGCAGGAGCAAAAGAGGAAGATCACAGAGAAGATTCATGGCTGAAGTGAAGGAGGTACACGGAGAGGGCTGGTGTGAGAGAAGAAGATACAAGGGATAGGGTGGAATAGAAGCAGATGATCCACTGTGGCAACCCCTAAAGGGAGCAGCCGAAAGAAGACGCTTGTGCAAATCTGAATAAAATTACTGCTCAGGTTTGCATTGCATGACCACCAACCCTGAAAAGAGATAAATGTATTAACATTACGGTGGATATACAGTGGGGCAAAAAAGTATTTAGTCAGCCACCAGTTGTGCAAGTTCTCCCACTTAAAAGATGAGAGAGGTCTCCAATTTTCATCATAGGTATACCTCAACTATGAGAGACAAAATGAGAAAAAAAAAATCCAGAAAATCACATTGTCTGATTTTTAAAGAATTTATTTGCAAATTATGTTGGAAAATAAGTATTTGGTCAATAACAAAAGTTCATCTCAATACTTTGTTATATACCCTTTGTTGGCAATGACAGAGGTCAAACGTTTTCTGTAAGTCTTCACAAGGTTTTCACACACTGTTGCTGGTATTTTGGCCCATTCCTCCATGCAGATCTCCTCTAGAGCAGTGATGTTTTAGGGCTGTCGCTGGGCAACACGGACTTTCAACTCCCTCCAAAGATTTTCTATGGGGTTGAGATCTGGAGACTGGCTAGGCCACTCCAGGACCTTGAAATGCTTCTTATGAAGCCACTCCTTCATTGCCTGGGCAGTGTGTTTGGGATCGTTGTCATGCTGAAAGACCCAGCCACGTTTCATCTTCAATGTCCTTGCTGATGGAAGGAGGTTTTCACTCAAAATCTCACGATACATGGCCCCGTTCATTGTTTCCTTTACACGGATCAGTCGTCCTGGTCCCTTTGCAGAAAAACAGCCCCAAAGCATGATGTTTCCACCCCCATGCTTCACAGTAGGTATGGTCTTCTTTCTCCTCCAAACACGACAAGTTGAGTTTTTACCAAAAAGTTCTATTTTGGTTTCATCTGACCATATTACATTCTCCCAATCCTCTTCTGGATCATCCAAATGCTCTCTAGCAAACTTCAGATGGGCCTGGACATGTACTGGCTTAAGCAGGGGGACACGTCAGGCACTGCAGGATTTGAGTCCCTGGTGGCGTAGTGTGTTACTGATGGTAGCCTTTGTTACTTTGGTCCCAGCTCTCTGCAGGTCATTCACTAGGTTCCCCCGTGTGGTTCTGGGATTTTTGCTCACCGTTCTCGTGATCATTTTGACCCTACAAGGTGAGATCTTGCGTGGAGCCCCAGACTGAGGGAGATTATGAGTGGTCTTGTATTTCTTCCATTTTCTAATAATTGCTCCCACTGTTGATTTCTTCACACCAAGCTGCTTACCTATTGCAGATTCAGTCTTCCCAGCCTGGTGCAGGTCTACAATTTTGTTTCTGGTGTCCTTTGACAGCTCTTTGGTCTTGGCCATAGTGGAGTTTGGAGTCTGACTGTTTGAGGTTGTGGACAGGTGTCTTTTATACTGATAATGAGTTCAAACAGGTGCCATTAATACAGGTAACGAGTGGAGGACAGAGGAGCCTCTTAAAGAAGAAGTTACATGTCTGTGAGAGCCAGAAATCTTGCTTGTTTGTAGGTGACCAAATACTTATTTTACTGAGGAATTTACCAATTAATTCATTAAAAATCCTTCAATGTGATTTTCTGGATTTTTTTCCCCTCATTTTGTCTCTCATAGTTGAGGTATACCTATGATGAAAATTGGAGACCTCTCATCTTTTAAGTGGGAGAACTTGCACAATTGGTGGCTGACTAAATACTTTTTTGCCCCACTGTAAAATGCTTTTTGTATCCACTTCATATGTTCATTCTTAGACTCTCCACATAAAAAAAAAAAAAAAAAAAAAAAAAACTGGACTAGAAAATTTATTTTACCTGTGTATGTAGATTATTTGGCAACAAATTACTTTAGATGCAGCTTGATAATTAAGATGCTTATGTCATTCTTCTCAGCTGCTGTCCATGTGAACAACTGTGGAGTGGGTGTGAGAACATCCTTTCATTCCTTCGTGAGGAGAACATGGTGCCTTTTATGGTACGCTATCAGAAAGGGATGATAACTCACACAGATGCTGTCAGAAATGTCCTACTGGTATATGATGAATTATGGTAAGAAAATGCAACATAAATAAAACAAGTCTATCTTCTGCATCTCAACCACCACCTGCTGTAATCAACAAGAAGGATAAAGTCATGTACCAGTTTATAGCTCGGCCACTAGATGGAGGTGTTAGTCAGGTGTTGAGACCTCATCTAGTAATTATTATTAAATATGTATTGTTTGCATTTGTATATATTTTGTGTTTTCATTATTTTTTATTTATCCTTCAGCTATTTGGCTAAGAAGACCCAGCATGTGATTCAGACCCTTAAAAAGGTTGAGGTTTTAATAGCTGAGCTTGAACAAAACCTGAGGAGCATGTGGTCAGAATCCCATTTTTAATATTTGTCGCTTAACTGTTAGCTGAGGACCTCATTCTTAATTTCCAAAATATTTTGTACTTTTGCATAAAAAAAATATGCAAATGAAACATTTTACAGGCAGAGTACCTCAGCTCAACCACTGGTTGTATTTTGCAGTATTTTCCCTATAAGAATGGCAGCAAGCTGGCAAAAGTTCAGAGAGCCAAAGCCCTCGGCTTGGAGGAGGCTGCATTTGCACTGTTGGACAAACCACACACACTGGATTTAAGGGAATGGGTAAAACCTGGTACACAAGGTAAGAGATAAATAAACAAAACTGCATATAATGCATACACTGTGCAGTAACAGACATTTTGAAGCCAGACCCATAAAAGTTTCTCACAATTTTCATTTAAAAGCTGCTTGGAGAAAATATTAGGACCACTTGGAGGGGCCTGTGTTAAAATACTTGAAATGTAAATTCTGATGCTTAAATTTTAGATGTACACAGTCGCCACTTCATGACTTACACAAGTTCATTTGCTCATTAATTCAGATAGCTGTTCAAGCAATCACATTGCAACAATTCAATGTATTTAGGCATGTAGACATGGTAAATACAATCTGCTGAAGAGGATCAGAATGCAAAGATGATTTAGGTGACTGAGTGTAACATGGTTGATGCCAGACAGGGTGGTCTTATTTCAGCAACTGTGATCTGCTAGGAGTTTCAGCCACAAACACCTCTAGAGTTCACAGAGAATGGTCTGAAAAAGAAATTATTCAGTGAACAGCATTTCACTGGATAAAGCGCAAGTTATGCATCCACATCGACACAGCGCAGCTGCGACGGTGTCGACACAGCAATGACGTGTGTTCTTATTGCGTTCCCCGACATGCACCTCTTCAGAGAAGGAGAGGTGCACGTCAGGCAACGCAGGCTGTAAGAACTGTGATTGGTCTGTTCTGTCTCCTTTACATTTCCCAATTCTTGCTGCTGCTCCACTCTGCCTGTTCACCGCAGCACGACTTCCAAAGGGAGTTGGTGTCATGAACGCCCCTCATGGCAGAGAGAGACAGATCCAAGCGCTGAATTGTATTGTGGCATTTATTAACCAAAAACAAAAACAGTACAGAGAACACAAAAATTCAAACTAAGATTACTTACAAACAATTTGCTCTGGAGGAGATGAGGAAAAACACGGAGGAAAATGAGTCCAACCCAGTCCAAGTAGACAATGCTGCAGCAGTGAAACAATGAATGGAGAGTCCTTAAGTACTTGGGCAGACAAATGAGCCACAGGTGTGGGCTGAGCAGGCAGGTGAGCTAATTACCTAACTGTCCACAGCTGAGGAGGCAAGAGAACAGACTGAACAGTTAGTGGGAGTGTCTGAGACAGAAGGGCATGTAAGTAACAATAAACCAAAATACAGTGGGGTAAAAAAGTATTTAGTCAGCCACCAATTGTGCACGTTCTCCCACTTAAAAGATGAGAGAGGTTTCCAATTTTCATCATAGGTACACCTCAACTATGAGAGACAAAATGAGAAAAAAAAAATCCAGAAAATCACATTGTCTGAATTTTAAAGAATTTATTTGCAAATTATGGTGAAAAATAAATATTTGGTCAATAACAAAAGTTCATCTCAATACTTTGTTATATACCCTTTGTTGGCAATGACAGGTCAAATGTTTTCTGTAAGTCTTCACAAGGTTTTCACACACTGTTGCTGGTATTTTGGCCCATTCCTCCATGCAGATCTCCTCTAGAGCAGTGATGTTTTGGGGCTGTTGCTGGGCAACACGGATTTTCAACTCCCTCCAAAGATTTTCTATGGGGTTGAGATCTGGAGACTGGCTAGGCCACTCCTGGACCTTGAAATGCTTCTTACGAAGCCACTCCTTAGTTGCCCAGGCGGTATATTTGGGATCATTGTCATGCTGAAAGACCCAGCCATGTTTCATCTTCAATGCCCTTGCTGATGGAAGGAGGTTTTCACTTAAAATCTCATGATACATGGCCCAATTCATTCTTTCCTTTACACGGATCAGTCGTCCTGGTCCCTTTGCAGAAAAACAGCCCCAAAGCACGATGTTTCCACCCCCATGCTTCACAGTAGGTATGGTCTTCTTTATCCTCCAAACACGACAAGTTGAGTTTTTACCAAAAAGTTCTATTTTGGTTTCATCTGACCATATGACATTCTCCCAATCCTTTTCTGGATCATCCAAATGCTCTCTAGCAAACTTCAGACGGGCCTGGACATGTACTGGCTTAAGCAGGGGGACACGTCTGGCACTGCAGGATTTGAGTCCCTGGCGGCGTAGTGTGTTACTGATGGTAGCCTTTGTTACTTTGGTCCCAGCTCTCTGCAGGTCATTCACTAGGTCCCCCCGTGTGGTTCTGGGATTTTTGCTCACCGTTCTCGTGATCATTTTGACCCCACGGGGTGAGCACTTGCATGGAGCCCCAGATCGAGGGAGATTATCAGTGGTCTTGTATGTCTTCCATTTTCTAATAATTGCTCCCACAGTTGATTTCTTCACGCCAAGCTGTTGACCTATTGCAGATTCAGTCTTCCCAGCCTGGTGCAGGTCTACAATTTTGTTTCTGGTGTTCTTTGACAACTCTTTGGTCTTGGCCATAGTGGAGTTTGGAGTCTGACTGTTTGAGATTGTGGACAGGTGTCTTTTATACTGATAACGAGTTCAAACAGGTGTCATTAATACAGGTAACGAGTGGAGGACAGAGGAGCCTCTTAAAGAAGAAGTTACAGGTCTGTGAGGGCCAGAAATCTTGCTTGTTTGTAGGTGACCAAATACTTATTTTCCACCATAATTTGCAAATAAACTCTTTAAAAAAATCAGACAATGTGATTTTCAGGATTTTTTTTCTCATTTTGTCTCTCATAGTTGAGGTATACCTATGATGAAAATTGGAGATCTCTTTCATCTTTTAAGTGGGAGAACTTGCACAATTGGTGGCTGACTAAATACTTTTTTGCCCCACTGTATATACAATAAACTGACAACATAATGATAACAGACATGCAAAATACAGAAAAATTGAGTCTGAGCTCAGACTCATGACAGTCGGTTAAACAATGGACCAAATTTAAAAGAATATTGAGGAATTAAGCACATAGTATAGAACATTTTGTGACTCATAACCCCATTAATTACAAAGAATGTCCGCTTTGTCTCCTCCTGGTCATTTCCTGGTTCTCGTCGTTGCTTTGCTCTGCTTGTTCACAGTGGCACAACTTCCAAGGTGAGTCTGTTAAACAGCAGTCCAAATTCAAAAGAATATTGAGCTAGTAAGCACATACAGAACATTTTGTTGCTCGTTAACCCCAGTAATTACACAGATTGTCAAAACAGCAGCAGCAATGGTCGCCCGCATCATTTTATCCAGCTTCTCTTTCACTGGGCAACAATCGTATTAAAAGTTGCTTTTTCTTAACATTTTTTTAGCTCCAACTCCATCACAGTCTGCTCTTATCCATCACTATTTCATAAACAAAAACACACAACAAACACAAATAACTGCACACATCGGCTGAAACCCGTTTTGGTAACAGAACAACGCATTGCCAAAAAATGCCAATCACTGCATTTGCGACGGACGTCGGTAATGGAGTCGACGTGATGCGGGTGCATGAATCCAGCTTAAGTTCAACAAGGCCTAAATGCATTGTTGATGCCAGAGGACAAATGAGAATGACCAGACTGGCTTGAGCTGACAAAATGGAAGATGACACCTCTTCATGGAGATCCAGAAATGGGGAAAGCCTGTGGTCTCCTACACAGGAAGTGGTCCTGCCGTTCTTCCCCCCTCTTATCTTGACCCCAGGGCTGATTTATGTCTCACTTGCCAGGATCAGCAGCCCTGAGACTGCATTTGACCCTTTTCCCCCTTTCACCTTATTTACAAGACAATAGTGTAACCTGCTGTGATGTATGGTTTGGAGACTGTAGCACTTTTGTGTTTTTGTTGGGGTTTTTTTTTTTCAATTGAAAAAATTAGGGGTTTTTAATGGCAAAAAATGGCATAAACAAAAATGTAAAAAAAAAAAAAAAGATCACAAAATTTTATATATATGGTTCGGTCCATCCATCCATCCATCTTCTTCCGCTTAATCCTTTTCGGGTCGCGAGGGGCTGGAGCCTATCCCAGCATCTTTCTGAAGTTGAAAAAGTTTTCATGACGTGAAAGTGAAAAAAATATTTATATATTACATTTTTATTACGCTTTTATGAGTGGGTCCTTCGAGTAAAAACTGTATAGTCATTTTAAAGGTGCCTCGAGGGTTAAGGCAACTCTGGAGGCAATGGGGTCCAACCCAATACTAGCAATGTGTACCTTATAAAGTGGTCAGTGAATGTATATAACTACATTCAGATTGTAAACAGTTAAATTCTGCAGTTTGTTCAGTACAAATTGTATCTGTGTGACACATCTATCCTCAGTGGAAGAAGTGGTTGCAGGTGTGGAGCACATATTGGCCGATATAGTCACAGACCATGAGACTCACCTATGTGAAGACATTGTAAGAAGTTACTCACATGCACTTCAACATTCCATTGCACACATCATTTGTTTTGTCTCTGTTTTTTCTCCCCTCACACAAATGACTGCCATTGAATTCTCTCGCTTTCTGCATGAGATGTGAAAATGGTTCTGGATTAACCCTTCAGTCCTCTGTGTCTAAATCAGCGCTTAAGAAAAAAGGCCGACAAAACAGGCACTGAAAACAAAAACAAGGACATCGACAAGTTCCACCTGTACGTTGATTTTACCTGCGATGTCCAGTGTATCCAGCCCTATAAGGTAGTAAGACTGACCAGTTTATTATCCTTGCAGTGGTTCTTAGGATATGTTTTTGCTTAGTACGGAAACAATTGTTAATGACAATTTAGCTGTCAGAAATTAAGTTATAGCTTGAGTTAATTCTGGTCATAAATCCTACACAAATCTTGGGCTGTTTTTAAGTATATACAGTGGATATAAAAAAGTCTACACACCCCTGTTCAAATGCCAGGTTTTTGTGGCGTAAAAAAATGAGCCCAAGATAAATCATTTCAAAACTTTTTCCACCATTAATGTGACATAACCTGTACAACCCAATTGGAAAACAAACTGAAATCTTTGAAGGGAAAAAAACAAAAAACTTACAATAACCTGTTTGCATAAAGGACAACTTCAGGAAGAAGATGGAGGACAAGCTGCAACAGAGCGACATCAGCGGGGTCTGGAGAAACCTTAAAACCATCTCTGGGCTCCAGAATACCTCCCCCCAGGCCACGGGGGGCAGGGAGTGGGCGAACAATCTGAATCTGTTTTTCAATAGGTTTGAACAACCGCCCTCCCCCCTGACTGCACAACAACCACTGCTGCCTCTAAAGACATCAAGTCCTGCTGCCCACTCCCCACTCCACCAATACCCCCCCACTCCCAACACACAGCCCCCCAACCTGACCCTCACTAAGACCCAGGTGAGGACGGAGCTGAGGAAGATCAAGGCGAGGAAGGCGTCGGGACCGGACGGCATCAGTGCAAAGCTCCTCAAGTCCTGTGCAGACCAGCTGTGTGGGATTGTGGAGTACATCTTCAACCTGAGCCTGAAGCTGGGGAGGGTACCACAGCTGTGGAAAACATCTTGTGTGGTACCCGTACCAAAGACTTCCCACCCCAAAGATCTGAACAGCTACAGACCAGTGGCCTTGACGTCCCACATGATGAAGACCCTGGAGAGACTGCTCCTTGCTCACCTCCGCCCCCTGGTGGGACCAGCGATGGATCCACTCCAGTTCGCCTACCAGCGTGGCATTGGGGTGGAGGATGCGGTGATCTTCCTCCTTCACCGTTCTCTGTCCCACCTGGAGAAGCCCAGGAATGTGGTGAGGATCATGTTCTTTGACTTCTCCAGTGCTTTCAACACCATCCAACCGATGATCCTGAAAGACAAGCTGCTGTGCGCAGGGGTGGACCAGCACCTGTCATCATGGATCCTGGACTACCTCACAAACTGGCCTCAGTTTGTGAGAACCCTGGACTGTGTGACCGACACGATCATCGGTAGTACGGGGACCCCCCAGGGAATGGTTTTGGCTCCCTTCCTGTTCACCCTTTATACTGCGGACTTCTCACACAACACAACACACTGCTATCTACAGAAGTTCTCTGATGAATCTGTGATCGTTGGCCTCATCTCCAACGGAGATGAAGCTGAGTACAGAGGGCTTATCCAGGACTTCGTGGACTGGTGCCATCGGAACTGCCTCCAGATCAACGCGAGAAAAACTAAGGAGCTGGTGGTGGACTGCCGCAGGCAAGGACAACCCCTCACAGCACCAGTAAATATACAGGGAACAGACATCGAGATGGTGACATCCTATAAGTACCTGGGTGTCCATCTGAACAATAAACTAGACTGGTCACACAATACTGACGCACTCTACAAGAAGGGACAGCGCAGGCTGTTCCTACTGAGGAGACTCAGGTCTTTTGGTGTACAAGGGGCGCTGCTGAAGACATTCTATGACACGGTGGTGGCATCAGCCATCACTTTTGGAGTGGTCTGCTGGGGCAGTGGCATTACCGCAGCCGATAGGAAGAGACTGAACAAACTGATCAAGAAAGCTAGCTCTGTCCTGGGGCAGCGCCCTGACCCAGTGGAGGAGATAGGAGAGAGAAAGATGGTGGCCAAACTGTCATCTCTGCTGGAGTCCGAGTTCCACCCTATGCAGGACATACTGAATGCACTGAGGAGCTCATTTAGCAGCAGACTACATCATCCTAGGTGCACAACCGAGAGGTTTCACAGGTCCTTCCTACCTACGGCTGTCAGACTGTACAACCTAAGCAGGGCTGCTCGCAGAGATAGCAAAAAGACATGACAACCTAGTAGTTTTGAGTGCAAAAGATGCAATAGACTTACACAATGGTCCCCTCCGGTATACAACTAGGAAAATACCGGTCGCTATGGAGGGTGAGAATATGTATGGGTACATAATCATACCATGTAGGATAACTAAGTAGACGGTTGTGCTGTTTCATTCCATCTAGCTACAATGCTCCGCACTGTGTGTGTTTATATATATATTTATATATTTACTCTATCTAGCAACAATGCTCCACACTGTGTGTGCTTATATATTTACATATTTATTCCATCTAGGTACAATGCTCCGCGCTGTGTGTTTATATATCTACATATTTATTCCATCTAGCTACAGTGCTCCGCACTGTGTGTTTATGTATTCATGTATCTATTCCATCTAGCTACAATGCTCCGCACTGTGTTTACATATCTACATATTATTCCATCTAGCTACAATGCTCCACACTGTGTGTTTATATACTCATATTTATTCCATCCAGCTACAATGTTCCGCACTGTGTTTATATATTTATATATCTATCCCATCTAGCTACAATGCTCCACACTGTATATATACGTATATATATATATGTACATATGTATACTTGCTGCTTTTGTTTTTTCTCTTGCCTTCTGATTGTTGCTCTGAGTGTTGCTATCCCTGTGCTGTTGCAATCCTGGAATTTCCCCATTGTGGGACTAATAAAGGCTTATCTTATCTTAAATATGCACAAACTCTTATAACTGGGGATGTGGCTGTGTTCAGAATTAACCAATCACATTCAAACTCATGTTAAATGGGAGTCAGTCAGCACACACCTGCCACCATTTAAAGTGAATCTGATTAACCCCAAATAAAGTTCAGCTGTTCTAGTAGGCTTTTCCTGACATTTTTGAAGTCACATCTTACAGCACAAGCCATTGTCCTCAGAGAGCTTACAAAGCATCAGAGGGATCTCATTGTTCAAAGGTATCAGTCAGGAGAAGGGGACAAAAGAATTTCCAAAGCATTAAATATACCATGGAACACAGTGAAGACAGTCATCAAGTGGAGAAAATATGGCACAACAGTGACATTTCCGAGAACTGGACGTCCCTCCAAAATTGATGAAAAGACGAGAAAAAAACTGGTCAGGGAGGCTGCCAAGAGGCCAACAACAACATTGAAGGAGCTGCAGGAATTTCTGGCAAGTACTGGCTGTTTAGTACATGTGATAATCTCCCATCTAGGGTGGCAAGACAGATGCCTTATCTTATGAAGAAAACCATCCAAGCCCGGTTACACTTTGCAAAGACACATTTGAAATCTCTCAAACGTATGTGGGAAAATGTGTTATGGTCCGATGAAACCAAGGTTGAACTTTTTGGCCATAATTCCAAAAGGTATACAGTATTTGGCGCAAACACTGCTCATCACCAAAAGAACACCATACCTACAGTGAAGCATGGTGATGGCAGCATCATGCTTTGGGGCTGTTTTTCTTCGGCTGGAACTGGGGCCTTAGTTAAGGTGGGGGGAATTATGAACAGTTCCATATACCAGTCAGTGTTGGCACAAAACCTTCAGGCTTCTCCTAGAAAGCTGACGATGAAGAGGAACTTCATCTTTAAGCACAACAATGACCCAAAGCACACATCAAAATCAAACGAATGGTTTCACCAGAAGAAGATTAAGGCTTTGGAATTGGCCCAGCCAGAGTCCAGACCTGAATCTGATCGAAGATCTGTGGGGTGATCTGAAGAGGGCTGTGCAAAGGAGATGCCCTTGCAGTCTGACAGATTTGGAGTGTTTTTGCAAAGAAGAGTGGGCAAATATTGCCACATCAAGACGTGCCACACTGATAGACTCCTACCCAAAAAGACTGAGTGCAATGAAGGTAATGTGGGATAACCCCCACAACAGACTGGGACAAGCACAGCGCTCGACTAGAGCAATTAACATAACAGTGAAATGTGTGTATTAATGTCAACAGGCAGCCCAGCTTCGTCTAGCTTTTTCCTGCTCAGTACTGTGATGTTAATGTGCCATTCATGCATTGTGTTCATGCTTCCTGCCCTTACTGTGTCTATAGACTGATAACAATATATAGATGTGCCTTGTAACCTCTTTTGTCCTGCAGCTCCGGAGCAGAGGCGAATTCCGGCCAGTAATCTCCTTATTGTTATGTGTGTCTCTCAAATGCAAATGCCCATACCTACTGCTGTGAATGCCTTTCATGTATTGTCGGTAGTTGGGTATATAAGCTGTATCGCTCTGTAACTCATCCTCTCTCTCTCTTCCACTGCACGCATTGCCTATCTGAGGAAGAGCCTCCGGGCTTGCTCTGGCGCGCATGCAGGGCGCCGGGGCGAGCTCCGTGATGGCGGTATGATGAATAAACCTACTTAAAACCCTCACTTCGCTGCCTTATTTTATCATCCGCCACAGTAACTTCATTACCTATGACTTTCTTTTTTATTTGCCAGTTTAAACATTTGGGTTCTTGTTTACACTTCTTTTGACAAACAATTATAATTAATGACGCTGTGGTGGTAGGGATGGGGGATTCTCCACCCAGAGAAGGCAGCTGGGGAAAAGGGGAACAATGGACTGAAGGAGGAAGTGTCACTGGGGGTCTCAGACGGGACAATAAGGACTATTCGCCCCCCAAGGAGAGGGAGCCGGAGCCGCTGGAAGAGGAAAGGGTGTGAGAAGCGTGCCGGCGTGATGTTATGTTAATGTGTCACACAGGTCTTTGTTCCAAACAATGTATGATGGTCGGAAGTTCCGGGTCTCAATGCATGGAATTAAAGGTAGAAAAGGAGAATGCACAGAGACCCGGGCCTGTGTTGTCCACCTTGTTGCCTCACCTGCTTCCTTTCTCCACAACACTGCACTTTAGTCATACATGCACTTTATTAGATTTGCACAAGCCATTTTATACATTGCATATTTGCACAATTTGTATTAGTATTTATTGGCTTATTTATTGAATATTTAATATTTATTGATTGTGTTTCATATGTATTTATTATTATTAATTTTAACATAGAAGCAATGTAGTTCAATAGTGCAAACTTGAACAGGGACATCAGAGAGAGAGACAAAATAAAAACAAAAAACCCTCAATCCCCTACCCCCACCCCCACCCCAGCCCGCTGTCACCCATTACCACTGTATACCGGCTTACAAAATAAGAGTACAAAATGTTAAAAAGGTGTTTTCTATGTTAATGTATCTATTTCTAGAAAGGGACCCCAAACTCTTAAAACTTATTCTCAGATCCTTTGATTGTACATCTGATTTTCTCCACCCTCAGATTACATATAACATCTCTTAGCCTGTGAGAGAATATTTATTAATTGTAATTTGATTGTGCCATTTCCAGCAGGTGTGTTTGAATGATCTACTCCACCTGAAAGAGAGGTACAAATGAGCTCAGTTAACTGATGACTGAAGAGCAAGCAGCGTAAGCAATCGTTTCTCTGAGCTGCAACATTTATGTAGAACTATTATGGATAGGTTTGGTGCATTAGTTTATAATTTGAGTTTGTAGTGATGTTACGTTCAACACCGCCCACTCGACACTGATTCGAGCAATATAAAGCGGAAGTGTCACGAGCAGTGCATCGAGCGCTGTTTCAGCACGCCCAGTCACGTGACAGTAGCATGCCAGGCCTCATTATGTCAGTCACATCACGTGACTTGAGGGCTCGTGGAAAATTTGAGAGGGTTCCATTGGAATCAGGACTTTTTTTGTTTGCTTTGTATTGTTTGTTCCTGCCATCCAATTTTGAATAGACCTCGGATGGCCAAATGCTAAAAAAAAAAAAAATATTGAGATTTTTTCAGGCCTTCCTCTCAGATGCAGTTCTGATTCTCAGTTAACAGATGGCACTCTTTATTAAATGTTTCATAACACTGTGTCAATCATGAAGCAATTGTCTCAAAGTTGTTCATTGTTTCATAAGGCCTCAGTTTCACCATGATTAGTTGTTTGCATAGGTACTTACCTGTCCTGTCCTTTTGTCTGCTCTGGAATGTCCAGTCAAAAGAGTCACCTGTAGTGATGGGTCCGGCAAAACCGATGCATCGGCGCATGCGTCGAGCTCATAGAGCGAAACCCTGTGTCGGTGCGTATCGCTTTAAGAAAGTCACGTGACCGATACAGGTACTGTATCGGTCACGTGACGCTAGCGCGTCGAAACACTGACGCGCCAGCGTTTATAAGGAAGCGCATCTGTCAATGGGATGCATTTGCCCAAAGACTCTCGTATGTGTTGCGGACGGTCCTTGTGCAAATTTATCACAAATTATGGAGCACGAGCAGCCTCAAGGAAAAAGAAGGGTTTCCGCCGTGTGGGACCATTTTGATCTGATATCGGAAAATAAGGTATTTAAAAATAGTATTTTTAAAATACTATTTTCTTTGTTTTAATTGCCTTGTTTCATCCTGTTCCTCTCAGAGTTTCCACTTGATCTATCTGAATTCAAATTCATTTGAAAGTGACTCTTAGTTTACTCTTCATATTTTCTGCAGGCTAAATGTCGCATTTGTTCAACAGAGCTGTCGTATTTAAACAAAAGCGCCTCCTCAATGCTGAGGCATTATGGGGCCAGGCATGAAAATGAAGTCCCGGATACACCCAGGATAGACTCCGGTATACAGCCCTTCTACTACTTACTCACAGTTGCTTTATTGATAATTAATTCCTGTTAATTTATTCTTTACTTCATTTTTAACCATCAAGCTTCCAGGAAGCAGATGCTGGATGAAGCTGTGCTCAATTTCATCCTGAAGGACTGCCAGCCCCTCAGCATTGTGGAGAGTGAAGGGTTCAGGGAACTGGTTCAGGCCCTTCAGCCCTCATGTTTTGCCAACCAGAAAGGTTTGTGGAAATTATCTAAAGTAGTAGTTGATATATCCAATTTATTTAATCTTTAATTTAAATATATGGATTTGCTTTTGGTTTGACTTGGTGTAATTTTCAGACCATTAAACAAATGGTGGCCAAAAAGTACGAGGAGGAACGGGAACGAGTGAAAATGCAAGTACAGCAGGCTGTGGCAGTGAGTATAACAGCTGACATGTGGATATCTGTGAACATGGAGGCTTACTTGGCTCTTACCTGTCACTACATTAATGAGAATTTGCAGTTGTGTACGTCTGTGTTGGGAGTGCAATACTTTCCACAAAGTCACACTGCTGACAATTTGGCCCAAGTCAAAAGGGGCATGATGGAGGACTGGGCCATAACCAATAAAGTGTTTTGTGACCGACGCAGCACCAAACATGATTGCATCCACTAGACGGCTCCAAATTCGGCACTCAATTTGCACTGCACATAGTCTCAATTTAGACGGGACCATCTTCACAACAGCTGTCTGCACCCACTTCAGCCATGTTATTCAGCATTGTTTGTTGTTTGGAAATCATGTACTAAAATGCCAGTTTGTTGTTTTTTAGATAACCTTTGGCAACATCTCAACATCGAAGTGGGCAGGCAGACCAAAAGTGCCACAGCTGATGCCATCCAGGAGGTGCAGAGATACTACCTGGCAGAGGGCAATATTGCCAGGTCCCAGGATCCTATGAGATACTGGGACAACCAAAAGACAATCTATCCAAACCTCTTTCAGCTTTCCTTACAATTTCTCTGCACTCCAGCCTCATCTGTGCCGTGTGAACGGGTGTTTTCTACAGCTGGAGAAGTTGTATTAAAAAAGCGTAACAGACTCAATTTCAAAACGTTGGAAAAGCTTTTTTGTTTTTAATAAAAATTTGTAAAAAAAAAAAAAATAATCCCAGTCCACAAGCATCTTCAGTCACAACACGTTCACTTAGATTTTCACGTTATGATACATGTTCACATTATTTATTGACTGTATCTAAAAATATCAACGATATTTGAAATTAAAATGAAGATATGAAATAATACAATATAAAATACAATGACTTAAATTATATACTGCTCCAAAAAATAAAGGGAACACTAAACATCCTAGATTTGAATGAAATATTCTTATTAAATACTTTGTTCTTTACAAAATCACACAACAGCATGTGAAATTGATTGTCAATCAGTGTTGCTTCCTAAGTGGACAGTTTGAGGGACAGTGTTCCCTTTATTTTTTGGAGCAGTATATTATTGTATATACTAGGTCAGGGGTGTCAAACTCATTCCATGGAGGGCCGAGACCCTGCAGGTTTTACCTCCACCCAGTGTCTTCAACAGGAGATTTCACTGAATTTCCCCTCACTGATTGCTGATCATTGATCATTGGTCTGCCCCGGGGTCAAGTTTTTCTCCCAGCTGGTCTGGGAATGCCTTGGTATCCCCTCTGAAGAGCTGGAGCAGGTAGCTGGGGAGAGGGAAGTCTGGGCTTCTCTGCTTGAACTGCTGCCTCCGTGACCTGGACCTCCGGAAAAGTGGTAGAAGCTGGATGGATGGACTAAACATCCTAGATTTGAATGAAATATTCTTATTAAATACTTTGTTCTTTACATAGTTGAATGTGCTGACAACAAAATCACAACAGCAGGTGAAATTGATTGTCAGTGTTGCTTCCTAAGTGGACAGTTTTTTTTTGTTTTTTTTTCCACAATATCTTTATTGAACCTTTTTTTTTTTAACAAACATGACACAAACAATCAAACACTAACACTAAAGTACTACAAAAAAAAAAATGCACTAAAAACACCTACAACCACCAACAAAATCAAGTCTTCAACAATGCTCCTCTGTTTAGTCTAGACAATCCAATACATAAGTATACATATTATGTTCACCAGTTTGGAATTTACAAGGTCCACACACATCATTCACCTTCTTCAAGAGTTATGTTTAAATTTTTTACATAATCAATAAAAGGTCTCCATATATTCTCAAACACAATTTCCTTTGATTTCAGTATATATGTTATTCTTTCTAATGGAAGGTTTGTTAACATCTGTCTTAACCACTGAGTCACATCTGGTCTATGAGTCTTTTTCCATAATAGTGCAATACATTTTTTGGCATTGAGCAAACTGAGGTCTATGAATGTTCTTTCACTTTTATTAAAGTTATGCTTTTTTGGGTACAGACCCAACAAAAACAGTTTAGGATTCAATATGATTTGTTTTGAAATTATTTTTTCAATTGTTACCCTCACCTCTTCCCAAAACATTCTAATTATTCTACATTCCCATACACAATGAAATAGGGTTCCTTTACTTTCCATGCATTTTGTGCACGTATCTGGTATATTTTTGTTATATCTATTTAACTCCTCCGGAGTAACATACATCCGCATTAACCATTTAAAATGTATCAATTTAAGACGTACATTTATTGATTTGGTTTGAGCTTCTGTACAAGCCAATTCCCATTGTTCCTCTGAAATTTCAGTTTGCAGGTCTTCTTTCCAGTAGTTTAATCTTTTCTGTGAGTTTTCACTTGAGGATAGTGTCAATGAGTTATAAAACTCTGAAATAATACCCTTTCTTTTACTATCTTTCATCAACATTTTTTCCAAGGATGAATAAATAGGTCGAGTGAGAGCATTATTTTGGTTTGATCGAATAAAGTTCCTAAGTTGAAGATATTTAAAAAAATGTGTTCTATTAAGATTAAATTTGATCCTCAGCTCTTCAAAAGACATTATGTTATCTGAACATGACAAATATAAATCTTGAATTTTTTGGATCCCTTTTAAACTCCATACTTTAAACACAGCATCCGCTCTCCCTGGTTTAAAATATTGATTACCCCATATTGGACTAAATTGTGACAGTAAGTGTGGTTCTTTTAAATATTTTTTAGTTTCACACCATATTTTAATCATATGTTTTACAAATGGGTTTTTAACTTGTTTCTGTAATTTTTTTACCGAGTCTGAATATATGAATATGGGAAGAGGTAAAGGCAAATTGTATGATTCCATTTCAATCCAGTGAGGGAGATCATTTGATGAAAAATAATATGTCAGAGACCTCAGTTGTGCCGACCAATAATACAACATAAAATTTGGACATTTCAGACCTCCACGATCAAATGGTAAATATAATAAAGACAAACGTAATCTAGCCCTCCTGTTGTTCCATATAAATTCCACTAACTTTTTTTTAATTCTTGAGAATAAATCTAAAGGTGGTGGTAAGGGAATGTATTGAAATAAATAAAGTATTTTAGGTAAGATATTACTTTTAAGTATATTGATTCTCCCGATCATCGACATTGGTAGTGACATCCATCTCTGAAGTAACTCATTAATATCTGTCATTAAGGCTTCATAATTGACACTGGCGACTGATTCTAGCTTAGGCATAATTTGGATTCCTAAATATTTAAACTGATTTACAACATTGAATTGATTTACCTCAGGGGCTGGGTAATTTCTCTGGGTCTCATTTAGCATTAATATTGAAGATTTAGTTTTATTTATTTTATATCCTGATATTTCCCCAAAATTCTTTATTAAATTCAACAAGGTCGGAATTGATTTTTTAAGATTCGACATAAACAAAATTATGTCATCGGCATACAGGGAGATTTTATGTTCTGTTGGTCCAACTTTAATTCCATATATTTGTGACTGTAGACGTATCGCCATCGCTAAAGGTTCAATTGCCATAGTAAACAGTAAAGGTGAAAGTGGACAGCCTTGTCGACATCCTCTATTGATTTTTATTGATTTTGAAATATTGTTATTTGTTAGGATTTCTGCTGTAGCATTATTATATATTATCTGAACCCATTTTATGAAATTATTTCCAAGTCCAAACCTTTGTAAGACTTCAAAAAGAAAGGGCCATTCGACTCTATCAAAGGCCTTTTCAGCGTCCAGTGATAGGAGAGCTGTATCCGGTGCTTCTTTATTAGAATAAATAATATTAAATAGTCTTCTTACATTATGGAAGCCTTGTCTTCCCTTTATAAAGCCATTCTGATCTCGATTAATAATATTTGGTAAAATTTCTTGTATTCGTCTTGCTAAAATTTTACAGATAAGATAAGATAAGCCTTTATTAGTCCCACAATGGGGAAATTCCAGGATTGCAACAGCATAGGGATAGCAACACTCAGAGCAACAATCAGAAGGCAAGAAAAAACAACATCTAGTAAACATATGTCCATATTACTATAAATGTATATATATAGACACACAGTGCAGAGCATTATGGCTGGTGAATGTGCAGCAGAAAGTCTAAGCTCTCTCTCCGCGGATGCAGCGGGCCAGCTGGAAGTCTTTGGGCATGATGGTGACCCCCTTAGCGAAGAAGAGACCACCAGGTGGGTCTCGCTGGTCTCCTGCAGAGCCATGACGGCGAAACTCAGGAAACGCAGGACGGTCTTGAAGTCCTGAGCGATCTCCCTCACCAGGCGCTGGACGGGCAGCTTACGGATGAGCAGCTCCGTGGATTTCTGGTAGCGACGGATCTCTCTCAGAGCCACGGACCTGTGACGGCGAGGCCTCTTCACTCTGCCGGTGGCCAGAGCACCTCTCCGAGCAGCCCTGTGGCTAGCTGTCTCCTGGGGGGCTTCTTCCTCCAGTAGATTTTACGGGCGGTCTGCTTGGTTCTTGCCATCGCTCTTTATTATTCTGTCTTATATTTCTTTCACGCCGCCTAAACTCCAGCCCGGCACCCGCTTCGTTTTCGCTACAGCTCCCAGTATGTCGAGTTTCCCATTAGCACCGGGCGGCGGCCAAGTGCTAGCTAGCACTAGCTCCTCCCCGCTGTAACGTCTCCCGCTGCAAACCGTGGCTCCGTCCGCCGACCCGGGAGACCCCCGGGGCGATCCGTGCGTCCGTGATATACATACAGAGTGAAAGGTGTAGAAAGAAGAAGGAAGATAAAAAAAAAAAGGCTGTTGCAACAGGCAGCCGATTCGTGTGGCGCCGCCGGTCCGGCGGAACCGGAACTGGAAACTGGATTATCAGATAAACAGATTATCTTAAGGTCGGCATTTAATAGGCTTATTGGTCTCATATTTTCACATTTATTAGAGGGTTTACCTGGTTTTGGCAACAGTATAATTAAGGCATTATTCATGTATGATGGTAAATTACTATTTTGAAATGCTTCTAAAACCATTTCCAAAAAAGGTTTTATTAATTTATTCTTAAATTTTTTATAAAGGTCAACTGGAAGACCATCTGGTCCTGCACTTTTTCCTGATTTCATATTATCAATGGCTAGCCCAACTTCTTCTTGACTAATTTTAGACTCCAGTATCTCCCTGTTTTCATTTGGAATACACGGTATAGATAGTTCGTTCAAAAACCCATTTAGTTTTGTTAAGTCAGATTCATTTTTGGTATCATATAATTTTTCATAGTAATCTCTAAAGGCTCTATTAATTTCTAAAGGATCTATAACTACCTGTCCGTTACTTATAATATTGGTAATTGGTGTTTTAAATTCTAATTGTTTAATCTGCCATGCCAATAATTTTCCTGATTTTTCACCTTGTTCATAAAAAGATTGTTTCAATCTTAGAAGACTCGTGGCAGCTCTATTCGCTGATTTTTTGTCATATTCAGCTCTCAAAATCAGTAATTCGTTCTCCAACCTTGGATCACTTCCTGCATATACTTTTTCTTGAAGAATTTTTATTTTATGTTCCAATTGAACTCTCTCCTCTCGAGCCTTCTTAGATTTTGAACCTGTATAACTAATAATATGTCCCCTAATAAAAGCTTTGAAAGCCTCCCACTTTACACATGCTGATGTTTGTGTAGTATTGATATCAAAGAACTCATCTATCTGTTTTTCTATGTACTTAACAAATTCCTCATCCTGAAGCCATTTATGCTGAAATTGCCATCTACCTGGTTCCTTTGTCAATTTCTTATCTACATATATTAGACAGCAGGGTGCATGATCAGAGATCACGATGTTATCATAAAAGCAGTTTTGAATCTTGGACCTTAATTCTACGGAGATCAAAAAATAATCAATACGTGAGAAAGTCTTGTAGGTATTGGAATAACAAGAGTAGGCTTTAACTTGTGGATTCATTTCTCTCCATATATCTAGCAATCTCAATTCTTTCATAAAATGAATAATGGTCATCCTACATCCATTGTGCGTACAGTCCAATCCTGTTGATCTATCTATACCGGGATTCAATGTACAATTAAAATCCCCTGCTATTATATGTTGCCCTGTAAGTGATGATAAGATAAGAAATAAATTAGCAAAGAACTTTTGATCATCTATATTGGGACCATATAAGTTTACCAAATTTATATTTTCTAATAACAAAGATCCTTGAATGATTAAATATCTTCCAAATTTGTCTCCAATTACATTTTTCACTTGAAATGGAACTGATTTATGTATGAGAGTCATAACTCCCCTGGCTCGGGATGAGAATGATGAGGTGAAAACACTTCCTTGCCATCTACTCCTAATTCTTTTTACATCCTCCTCTATTAAATGAGTTTCTTGTAAAAACACAATTTTTGAACCCATATCTTTTATTTTATTCATAACTTGTTTAAGTTTTTTTAATTTTTGTAGACCTCTGCAATTCCATGAAGTTAAATTAAGATTAACGCTTTGGTTTATGATCAATAGGGAGTTTGGGATTACCTTGCAGTATAAACATGCTCATACAGAGAAGCAAAAACATGAGTGGTTGAACATTCATCCTACAAACTACACACAAACAAATTCCCCCTTCCCACATTTGTGGTAATCCCCCCAAAATCCAAAAAAAAATTCTGTCTCCCGATATAGCCATCGACCGTTCCACACCCACGAGGACCAGCCTAAGCCACTCCTTCTTCATCCTCCCAGTCACCCTAACTCTGCTACTTTTAATGACATAACATTAACTCTCTTCTGTAGTTTTCCAACTTAACTCCAAAATTTTTAGCAGCTTTGTACATCATAGTTTTGTTGTTTTTTTTAATATATAATACAATCTATATTTTGTAAACTTGCTATTTGCTTCAGATCAGTCAGATGCCTGTGCAAATGCTTAAATATTCTACCTTATATTTTGTTCATGCTTAGCTCCCACCAGTCTCTTCTTGGATCTTCTTGATGAACTCCTGCACCTCCTCTGGGGTCTTGAAGATGTGGGTTCTGTCCCCATACGTGGTCAACAGTCTCGCAGGATAAATTACACCATGACGAATCCCAAGGTTGCGCAGCTCTTTACGTACGGGATCAAACTGCTTCCTCAATTGTTGGATTCCTGTGGCCAAATCTGGGTAGAACCGCACCTGCTGGTCCTGGTGTTTAATCTGGCCTTTAGCTCGCGCAGCGTTGAAGATCTTCATCCTGTCTCTGTTGCTGATAAACTTCATAATAATCGTCCTCAGTGGTCCCTTATCTCTCCGTGGGCCGATACGATATGCGCTTTCCAGAACGACTGCTGATTGCAGCTCCGCGCTGCCCAGCGCCTCCGGAATCCACTTTTCCAAAAAGGAACATGTGTCCCGACCTTCGGATTCCTCCGGTAGACCCACCAGCCTCAAGTTGTTCCGTCTCGACCGGGATTCCAAGTCCAAGACATTATTTTCCAGATTTTTATTTTTTTTTCCAAAGTGCGCACCTTTAATTGAAGACAGGTGACGTCATCTTCAGCACTAGAGACACGAAGCTCTACCTGCGCCATTCGTTCTACACAGTCACCCAATTCTTTTCTCATTCCTTCCAACGCTGCCATAATCCCATCAAACTTAGCGGAAAAGTCCGCTCTCATTGAACTAATGGCGTTAAGCACCGCACCTGTGCCGCCTCCCACATTCACCGCACCGCTGCTCGCTTCCTCCGCCATATATGGAGCTTCTTTATCTGCTGCGTCACAGACGTGAAAGTCCGTTAATTTAGACTGTTTCGGCGGCTCGCTTTTTCCTCTACCTGGTTTTCCAGCCTTAGGCTTCACCGACATATCCTCGTCCAAACGCTGGGATAGGTTCTGTCCCAAATGAGAGAGTTATTTGCCGTTTTTTCGTCTCCAGGAGCAGAGCAGAGCGAGACGTGTCCCTCTCACGTGGCCGCCATAACCGGAAGTCCGGACAGTTTTTTTTGTTTTTTTTTTAGCAGTATATTATTGTATATACTAGGTCATCAAATCAGTGTCAGTTGAGTCTGTCAACTCGGTTGACTGTAGGGATTTTTAAGGTCCAGCAGGTGTCAGTATTCAGCAACACAGTTTCAACACAGTATCAATACAGTTTTGCAATGTGTCGAAACGCATTATGACGCCTCATGGACCCATCACTAGCTCTAATAAAGATTCTGGGAGGGACTAAACAGCTAGGATAGGAAGGGGGTATTTGGTACAGAAGTCTGGTGGATGTTTATACAGTATTTTGTATATATTAATACTGGGTTTTTTGTTTTGGGTTTTGTAGTAAGCAGCAGGGATATATACCATTGTGTGTATATTTAAATTGCAATTATCATTTGTATTTATTTTACTTTAGTGCAGCAATTTGAATTACCCCATATACGGTTTTGTCCAGAGATAGGCCTGGTGACACAGTATAAAAGGTGCCATTTTGCATCTGTCTGTGATGTTGGTCAGACTTCTGGTGTGCACTCCAACAGTGCAATGGCTACTGCAACTACTGGTGATATAAATAAAAAGTCAAAATACCACTGATCCACTGTCTGTTTCATGATTATTGCACTACTGTGCCTCCTGCCACAATAGGCCAACTATTGCAAGTGGTGGCAGCGAAGTCTGAGCCTACATTTTCAGTAGCACAATGACAAGAGGAAGAAAAAATGACCAAGAAGTAGTGATGGCCAGATGAGGCTGTCTTGATGGCTTTTCATCAAAATTGTTCATACAGACGAAGCCTCATGTGACACTTCATTTTCTCTACTAGACCATCTAGTGGACAAAAAGTATACAACATGCAGATTTTTACAAAGGCATTAATGGTTTAATGTGTATTTTTTTTCCATTTCAATAAATGCACTGTCTAACGAAATATCAATGATCATATCGAAAAAAAGAAATAATAAAACTGAGGTGACTACAGTGAATGTACTTGTGGTACTTATCCATTTTTATTAAGAAATAACTTTTCAACTGTCTTTGGACTAAGGCGTTTTTTGTTTTTTTTTACATTATTTCTCCAGCTTTGGAGAACACTCTCTCAGAGCACAGAGGATGCAGGTGTGCAAAGGAAGGCTACTTCAAGTTTGTACAGTGTAGGATAGACACATTTCTGTCTTTCCCAGTACATTCACCTCTGTCCTTATTCTCATGCAGGGCACAATAGTGCCTCAACATAATGATGCGTAATAATGATCCAAGCTCTTTGAAACACAACAGACATTTCACCTTGCAAATAAAAACAAAACTACAAGAATAGCCTAGCTGGGATTTGAACCCCAGCCTCCCTGTTGCGGGGCAGATGCTTTACCTCTAGGCCAGGCCTATTCAGTTAGCAGCCTGCGGGCCACATGCGGCCAGAACCAACCTCCAAGTGGCCCAGCCACACCAAGGAAATATAAATTTAAGAAAAAAAATATGAAGGAATGACGGTCTGCAAGCATGCACACGAACAACGTGCGTGACCGTCATTCGCGCCGAGTTCAGAAGCGCCCCGCCCACGTGAGCGTTCCAGTAGGCAGAGGTTTTCTAGCGCTGCTGTCCGAGAGGAACATGAGCTTATTAAAGTACTTTAAACGTGGAAAAATGCAGAAGAGATATGTAAGCAGTGGAGGCATTTATGGTAGTTTTAACCTGTTGGAAACAGGGAAAGGCATTAGTGACTAAATTGCTGAGGATTGACTTCACCAGCTACTACAATATCCATCCAGCCATCCAGGATGGATATTATGTACCTGGCAAGTTAAGATGACCAAAATTCACCAAGTCAATGACTTTAATCCGTCAGCAGCCTTCAGACAAACTAAACGTGCCAACATTTGGATTTCAAAATAAGGGAGGTTTTTCCTGCTGTCTGGGTGGTGAGAATTCTCAAAAACTATCCACCTTATTTCTGAGGGAACTGCTGTAGAAACGATTATGGGCACAACTTCTGGTTTCAGCTGAAGTCGTGTAAAATCAGTCAGCAAGAGTGGAGTAGTGGGGCATTTAAAATAGCATAGTGTTTCTAATTTGTTTTAATGTATAGTCCACATACCTTTTTTGCACTCAAGTGGCAGAAAATTTCAGCACTTGTAGTTTTTGTATTTTTGAATGTTTTTGCATAGTTCTGGTACTTGCTGCCGTTCGTGGGGTGAGGCTCTTCACAAATAACCACAGCTAAATCTGTGGCTTAAACAGTAATGAGTAGATCACGCACAGAAAACTAAAGGATTGTTTGTGATCGGTGGTACAGATACAATAGCACCAGGTATGTTTTCACTTGTATGAATGTCACAGATCTGACGTTTATATATGTCACCAGATGCAAGGCTGCATGAAGTAAAATAATAAATAAAAAATAGTAACAGTTTGCTTCCTAAGGCTTAACGATTTAAGAAAGATATCAAATAGGTCTTTTTTAGCATTTGTTGCACTGCATTGGAACAATATGGACAGCAGCTTCAGCATGCATTAATTTTTAAATTTTCACAAAATATAGATCAATGAAATTTTGAGCAATTGTCAGAAAATGTCTGTACATGTTAAGGTAAGGTACCGGAGTGATGGCTCAGTTGGTAGAGCATCTGCCCCACACCTGGGAGGCAGGGGTTCAAATCCCGGCCGGGTCATGCCAAAGACCATATAAAAGTGGAACTTCCTGCCGTCCAGCTTGGTGCTCAGCAGGAATGGAGGAGGGAAATTTGTGGTGGCGCCTTGCATGGCAGCGGCCCTCTGATTCTACAACTGGGGTGTGTGTGATTAACACAGTAGATAGGTAAAACACAATCTCGTTCTACTGTACATGATTGGTTGTACAGCTGAATGACAATAAAGGGTGATTTAAGTTTAAATAACAAGCATGAGCATTTTAATTTTGGAGTAAAACAGCTGCAGCTGTCTGTATTTACCCCAACATTAAAACAGCCAAGCACAGTGTTGTGGTTCTTTGTGGCTCTAACTAGATTCTACATCTGCTCTAAGGTAAATTTGATTATGTCCAACATATTTTAACAAAATGCAACTGACTTTATTGCAGTGGAAACATTGATCTATCTCAAAGCTTTTATTTGTTTACAGTGTAAGCATCTTAGCAGCAGAGCTAACTAACGGAGCTACTGTCTGCCAGGCCACTTCTTAAGGTCATCTTCTCATCCCTCGATAGTCGTGTGAAGTAGTATGATTATATTGTGTAAGAAGGAAGCAGACGAGGCCACAAGCTGAGCAACACATGAACTTCATTCCTCTTCCAACATCAAGTACAGAACATCTCTAACTGGGTTTCAGGGCACCTTCTTTTTATAACCTTTAATTCCATCCCAGGAGACCCAGGGAGCCCAACAACAGTGCATTCAGTGGACAAAGACGTGTGGCACATTTACATCATATCCTACTTCTCACACCCTCTCTCCCTCCAGCGTCTCCGCCCGGGGGGCGAATAGTCCTTTCTATTCCGTCTGAGACGCCCCGGTACCACTTCCTCCTTCAGTCCATTGTTCCCTCTTCCCCCCGGCTCCCGACTCTGTGTGGAGAATCCCCCACACAGTGCCACCACCACCCCCCCCCGAACACCCAGAAAGGGCACTAACCCACCGTCCTTTGGGCTTGAGCCGACGCCCATAGCGGCTGTAGCAGGGGATTGACACTCCAGTCGAAACACCCTGCTGGCGAGGTGTGCAGAAGGGCATATCAGTCTATGGAGGGAAAAAGGGTGGGGGGGGAACATGTTAGCTTTGTGAACACAGGTCTCTACCGAGGAAACACCAACTTGCGGAGCCACCGACGGTGGGCGTCCGCGCCAGGGAGCTTGGGCCAGCACCACCTGCTCGTCTGGTAACACAAAAGCGTGCTTCAGCCTGTCAGTGCAGACGGTCTCCCTATGCCTGCCCCCCCAAGTCTAACACAAAATGCTTTGCCCCAGTTTCCAGCACCCTGAATGGGCCGTCGTACGGTGGGTGCAGCGGGGTCCGGTGCGCATCGTGCCTGACAAAAACAAAACTGGCGTTCTGTAAGCTTTTCGGGATGAAGGTGAGGGGAAAAACAATGGTGGGCCAGGCCCGGCACGTTAACAGCCTCTGTACTGTGCAAAAATTGCGCCGGCGGATCGGCCCCGGGTGCGGGGCTTTCCGGTAAAAACTCTTCAGAGATCCGCAGCGGCTGAGAAAAAATGAGATTTGCCAGGGAGGCTGCCAGATCTTCCTTAGGCGTGGAGCACAACCCTAAAAGAACCCAGGGCAGGCGGTCGACCCACTTTGCATCCATGAGCGAGGCTCTGAGCGTTGCCTTAAGCGACCTATGAAAACGCTTGCATAACTCGTTAGCCGGGGGGGGGGGGGGTGTACGCGGTAGTGCAGTGAATTCTGATCCCCAGGCTCTGGGCCATCGCGGACCAGAGTTCTGAAACAAATTGCGGACCCCTGTCGGAAATGATGTCCGACAGGGATCCGAACCGTGCAACCCAAGCCAACAAAAAAGTGCGAGCCACTTCCATGGACGTGGAAGCCAGTGGGACCACTTCAGGACAGTGCGTGATGTGGTCCACAATTGTCAAAAGATGCGTGAAACTTTGCGACGGCAGGAGGGGTCCCATCAAATCCATGTGGACGTGGTCGAACCTCTTGGCTGGGATTTGGAACGGCTCGAGGGGGGCTCTGGCATGCTTGTGCACTTTGGCCCACTGGCATGCGACGCACGCTGCATCCCACTCTTTCATGTCCTTGCGCAAGCGTGGCCAGACAAATTTCGCCCCCACCAGTTTAACCGAAGCGCGCACGCCGGGATGTGAAAGGAAGTCGACTGACTCAAAAATGCGGTGGCGCCAAGAGCTCAGAACCACCAGGCATGGGCAACCGGTGGAGACGTTGCAGAGCAAGGGAGGGCACCCTTCTTGCAACACCCTGCTCTCCAGCTTTAACCCAGTAGGCGCAGACTGAAGCGTGCAAATGTCCGTGTCCCCGGCTTGCTCCGCGGCCATGGCAGAGAAATCTATTCCCATGTAGACTGGGGAAACTAACGCACGTGACAGGCAATCGGCCACAACGTTGAGCTTACCAGCAATGTGTTGAATGTCGGCCGAGAACTCCGAGATCACGGCCAAATGCCGTTGCTGCCGGGCCGACCACTGTTCCGAGACCTTGGACATCGCATATGTTAGCGGTTTATGATCCATGAACGCACCCCTCTAGCCAAAACTGGAAATGGCACATCACCAGGTGGAGAACCAACAATTCTCTGTCGAACATCCTGTATTTGCGTTCATTGTTGCGCAAACTACAACTGAAAAATGCAAGCGGCTGCCACGAACTGGAGACATACTGCTCCACCACTGCCTCTATGGCAACATCAGACATGCCAGTGGTGAGCGCTATCCACGCCGACAGGTCAGGGTGGGCTAGCAAAGCGGCATCAGCGAGCGCTGTTTTGGCGTCTGCGAAAGCCTGGACTCACTTGGGGGTCCAGTCAATGTTTTCTGCGGGCTTCTTTTCTTAAGCGCGGCATACAACGGCTGCATCAGCTGGGTTGCCCAGGGGAGGAAACTGTTATAAAAGTTGACCATTCCCAAAAACTCCTGTAGGGCCCTCACAGTCTGCGGACGCAGAAAGTCCGGCATCGTGCCCACTGGTGAAATGAAGAAATCAATCACTGGCACACCAAACTGGCACTTTGCCGGGTTAACTATCAGCCCGTGTGCTTCCAACCTCTGGAAAACCATCTTGAGATGGGCGAGGTGCTCCTCCTTGGACGCACTCGCCACCAGAATGTCGTCTAAGTAGACAAAAATGAAGGACAAGTCACGGAACACTGCGTCCATCATTCTCTGGAAGGTTTGCGACACGCCCTTTAATCCGAACGGCATGCGTAAAAACTCGAAAAGGCCAAAAGGAGTTATTACCGCTGTTTTAGGAACATCTTCCTCGTGCGCCAGGACCTGGTGGTAACCACAGACCAGATCCACTTTCGAAAAAACACACGTCCCGGCCAGGTGCATGTAAAAATCATGGATGTGCAGGATGGGATACCAATCGTGTTCCATGGCGTTGTTCAAGTGCCAGAAATCGCCGCACAGTTGCCACGACCCATTGGCCTTAGGCACCATGTGTAGCGGGGATGCCCATGGGCTGTTGGAGCGCCTGACGATGGCCAACTGCTCCAAGTTGGCAAACTCCTCGCACGTGCTGGCCAGTTTAGCCGTGTCCAGGCGCTGAGGTCACACGAACACCGGCGGGCCTTTTGTGGTTATAAAATGCTCGACCCCATGTTTGGTTACCATAGCCGAAAAAGTCAGAACCGTGAGTGCTGGGAACTGTGCAAGTAAATGCTGGTACTTACCCCCGGAGCTATAACGTTAGCCAGTGTTGTTGACCCAGCTCCCCGAGCTGTGCAGGGCAGGGAGGTGAAAGAAACAGCGTCCACTAAACGTCTGTTGGCAACATCGACTAACAACCCATAAGCACATAAAAAATCTGCACCTAAAATGGGGGCAGAACATGCAGCTACTACAAAGTCCCACTGGAAATTGCATCCGTTCAAGCATACCGTCAGTGTCCGTTCGCCAAATGTTCTGATGGTGGATCCGTTGGCGGCTGTGAGCTCGGGACTGCTGCCTCCTGCTGACCTGTCTGCGCTGACCAGCAGGATGAGGCTCTTCTGAGAGCCGGAGTCCACCAAAAACCATCTCCCCAAATGTGTGTCCGTGATATAAACCAGCTTGTTCCTGTCGCCAGCGGTTGCAGCTACTACTGACTGCTGTTCATGCCGTCTTTCCGGCTTCTTGAACTGGCATGGTGGCAGGCAGCGTTGGGCATTCGAGCCAAAGCGGTGATGATAGAAACAGATCACCCCGTTCCTGCATCTCTTGGTGTCCGTCCCAGCTACCAACCATGGCTCCTCGATCTCACTGGAGTCCCTCATGGATGCCGGTGCCACTGCCCGCACGCTGGGAGCTCTGGTTGCCAAAATGATGTGGTCCGCTTCCTGCACCAGAGCGTGGTAGTCTTTGGTAACCAGCCGCGGCGAGTTGGCCAGGATCGCCCTCACTGTAGCAGGTAGGTTCCTGAGGAACAAGTGGGCGAACAGGAAAGATATGTCATTCTTCCCCCTCAGCACTAACATGCTCTCCATGAGCTCCATGGCTGATCTGTCACCTAACTCTGAATGTGCTAGGAATCTCTCTGCCCTCTCACTGTCAGACAGGGTATAGCGCTGGAGTAGCCTCCGCTTGAGCGCTTCATATCTCCCTTGGGCCGGCGGCTCCTGGAGCAGGCTCGTCACCTGTTGTGTGGCACGCGCATCCAGCACAGCGACCACATAGTAATATTTCGTGTCATCCATTGTGATCCTGTGGAGGGTGAATTGGGCTTCTATATGCAAGAACCACGCGGTTGAATTGTGAAGCCAGAAGTCTGGGAGCTTCACTGTGACAGTGCATGCAGCGCTGGTGTTCTCCCTTGGGTTGACTCCGGGGTGGTGCCCAGCTCATTCTCCATGGCACATCTTGGGGTCACCAATGTGGAAGAAGGAAGCAGACGAGGCCGCGAGCTGCACAACACATGAACTTTATTCCTCTTCCAACATCAAGTACAGATCATCTTTAACTGGGTCTCAGGGCACCTTCTTTTTATAACCTTTAATTCTGTCCCAGGAGACCCAGGGAGCCCAACAACAATGCATTCAGTGGACAAAGACATGCTTGGCACATTAATATCATATAACACCAGTCCCACTTCTCACACCCTCTCTTCCTCCAGTGGCTCCGGCATCTCCTGAACTCCCCAGGGGGGTGAATAGTCCTTTCTGTTCTGTCTGAGATGCCCCGTTCCCTGTTCCCCCCGGTTCCCGACTCTGGGTGGAGAATCCCCCACACAGTGCCACCACAATATTATTCATTTTGAGGTGCAAAAGGCAATGTTCCCGCATTTGTGATACCCAAGTCATTGTTTTTAACAAGGAAAAGTGTCCCATTTCTGTGACAACTCCACTTTCTAAACTAGTACTGGAAGTTGCACCCATAATTCATGCAAGGCATCATGGAGGCTAGAAATAAGGTGGATAAATATAGAGAAATATTTTAACAGAAATAACTGCATCTTTGGTCATTTAATTTATTTCATTAAATATAATTTTAATAATATTGTTTTCTTTGAAATCAGAGTTAAGTTATTGTTCTCTTCTGACGCTGCAAAATTATGGTCAAAAGTGTAAATTGTATAAGGAAAAAAAGTCAAAATTTTACCACAATCCGTTTCAAATTTATTTTTAAAAAAAACAGTAATTTTATTTAAAAAATAAACAAAAACTAGCCATAAAAATCCACAAATTCAAAATAAAGTCTCAGATGTACAAGAAAAGTCAATTTTACAAGAGGGAATTACAAATTTGAGGAAAATTGTTTCAAATTTAGATAAATTTACAGAGAAAAGTAGAAAATTACAAGAAAATTGTTATAAATTTAGGAGAAAAAAGACTGAAGTCATTACTCAAGTTTTTAAGTGGGTGCTTTTTGCAGCCTTAACTATTTTTGGTTGACTGATGTGTGTAATGGAATGTGTAGTTATAAAAAGAGGTTCCTACTCACACATGTGGTGATTTAAAACAAAACAAACTACAATGGTAGATGTGCAATATTTGTTAATGTTACCAATCTTTTCTTGGGGGGTGGTTTGTGGACTGAAATGTTTGACAGTTAATTTTTTAGTCAGCCAAATGCACTTTGTGATGCACCCAAGGTTAGTTATGACCAGGATGCAGTACATTTCATTTCAAAAGGAAAACAAATGTTCATGCTAACAGTGCACACTGAATTTTTATGCACTTGGAGATATGCCTGAGCAAATGTGACCAAAATGGTT
The DNA here is from genome assembly GCA_020510985.1 of Pholidichthys leucotaenia. Lineage (NCBI taxonomy): Eukaryota > Metazoa > Chordata > Actinopteri > Cichliformes > Pholidichthyidae > Pholidichthys > Pholidichthys leucotaenia. The sequence goes on along the minus strand of CM035850.1, from coordinate 86,806,818 downwards.
ATTTACAGAATTTCTTTCATTCTAATTTAACTGTTGCTCAAAAGGAAAAATATTTCTACTACTTCAAGTTCTGCTCAACCCCAGTACTGTTATTGTCGTTATGCACTTTTGATGTGCCTTTTTCATGTGCCAAGTGCACATTTAAAACCAAGACAATGAATAAAAAGTGCATATTTTTCATCATATTGATCTGTGTTGGTTTGAAATTTGTCATATTCAATAGACCACTGAACATGTGCGGCTCAGTTACATGTCATGATTTCAAATTGTGGCCCAACCAATTTTGTAATTGAATAGCCCTGCTCTAGGCCACTATGCGTCAATGGGAGAAATGAGATCAAAATGTTCCCAAACGGGAGAAGTTTGTGTTTTTGGTGCTGGCTCCATCTGAAAATTGGCTGTGACAAATCCCATACACAGTCAAAGATTGACAACACAAAACGTGAGGGACAGAGAATTCCATTGTGTGTCACTCCTCACTTTAGTTCATGTTGCATGCAAAATCATGAACAGCTTCCTGACCTAGTGATGTGGTACGACCAACCAGTGAGGCCAACAACGTCATCACATATGTCAGCAATACACGCCTTGAAACACGCATCGCCAAATATTTCCTGGAGAAGCTCGGAGCACACTTGAAGCTCCAGAGCCGGCCGGCCCATCACTACCAAGAAGAGCCAGACCAAGGAGCCAATACATCATCCAATCCAGGCACTGGGACAGTCATCAGCACAGGATGAAGCTGGTTGAACTTGCGGTTCTGGTGAAATCTCTTAACTTTCAGGCAGTGAAAGAGCAGCAAATGGAGAAAGAGGCTGCCCATCAAGAACTAAGATGGAAGAAAATGCAGCACCAGTTTTCACTTTTACAAAGAAAAGTGATAACAATGAAAGAAGAAAATGGACATGTGAGTGACGCACAAGTGGTTGACCAGCCTGAAGAATTAAATGATGATGATGGTGATGATGATCCAGACGAGCTGACAAACCACCTCATCTTTAGACCTGGAAGGGAACCCCTTGTCCACAGGGAGCCAAATTGCTGCCATTAACGGCAGATGAGAACACTGAACACTTCTTGACCACATTTGAAAGAATGGCTTATGTCTGCCACTGGCTAAAAGATGGATGGGCGGTGCAACTTGTTCCTCTGCTCACTGGAAAGGCTTGCAGTGCATATGTTCTGATGGCCATTAAAGAATCTGAAGATTATGACAATGTGAAAGCAGCTATTTTAGCAAAATATGAAATTACACATGAAACCTATAGAAAATGGTTCTGGTCCCTGAAGACTGAACCTGGTGAGATGCCTAGCGAACTGTATGTTCATCTGAAAGAGTTGTTTTCCAAATGGGTCAAGCCAGAGAAGGCCACTGTGCAGGAAATATCAGATCATTATTCTGAAACAGTTCCTGAGAATGGTTCATTCAGAGCTTGAACTCTGGATCAGCAAACATGACCCCAAGACAGCAGAGGAAGCGGCTAGCCTGGCAGAGGTCTTCACATCAGCCAGGAAAAGGAGCTGGAATTTTACTTACAGCTGGGAGAGTCATTACACCCAACCTAGTAAGTCTGCTGGTGGGGAATGGGGGTCTGGTCAGGTACAAGGGAAAGACCTAGTTCGTAATAAGCCATTCACTCCCCAAGCCACTAGTCGTCCAAATAAGGCTCCACCTAAATCATTCAAGCAGGAAGTCAAGTGCTATCACTGTAATGGGTTAGGCCATACCAAGCAGTCTTGCCCAGCCCATTAATCACAATTATCTTCTGAATTGTCTTCAGTTCCAAGGCCAAGTGTGATTGAAGTGGTATCGAAAGTTGATAGAACAGCTCCAGTTTTGGTTAATGGGTGGCGCGAGTTGGCATTACTTGATTCGGCTTGCTATCAGACATTGGTTTTGACCAATTTGGTCCCCAGAGAAAAGTAGAGTGATGATATCTCACTAATAGGCTGCATTCATGGTGATGAACATGTTTACCCCACAAATGAGGTACAGCTGACAGTTGGCCAGACTTTTCTCCTAACTGTAGCATTAGCTACCCCATTGCCCTCTGCAGTTGTTCTTGGTAATGATATTCCAACACTATATGATCTGTTGCACCAGGCAGATTGTGAAGTTAGAGTCTAGTCGAGAACATGCTAATCCAAGAGACCAGCTATGCACGGCAGAGCTAAAACCAGCTACACTGTCAGCTAAACTTTGTAATATCACCACAGGAGCACAGAGTGCAAAAATAAATCTTCAGGAGTTGCCATTTTTGGGGACAAACTGGGAAGCAGAGCCAGGAAAGCCACACAAGAGCTCAGAAAAGGAGGGAAAAGCTCATGGGTGCTCCAAAGAGAAAAAGAATATGCTTAAAACCACGCATGTGCTAGATTTCGACTTCCCCTCAGATCTAGGCACTCTTCAGAAACAGGACTCCACATTAAAATGGTGGTTTAACAAGGTGACAGAAGTTGAAGGTGTCAAGCATAGCAACTCTAGCTTTCTAGATGATGCTACCTACTGTATATTGTGAGAGGCCTCCTTTACCAATGGAAGGGCCAAACTGAGGTATTAGCTTTGCCCCAGCAGTTTCAGTACAGGTTGTACAGGTTATAGGTCACATTAATGGTGGAAAAAGTTTTGAAATGATTTATTTTGGTCTCATTTGTTTACATCACAAAAACCTGGCATTTGAACAGGGATGTGTAGACTTTTTATAGCCACTATATCTAGTTAGACACCTTTAGTATGTGTGAGAACAACAAATTTTCAGCAGTTTAAAGACTGGAAAACAATAATGATCAGGAATTGACAAAATATTGTCATAATGCCCCTACTTTTTTGTTCTATTTATTCTAAACTGGAATGGAGGGATACATCAGTTATACATCTTAAAAATCCATAAATTGCATTTTTTTTCTACCTGATTATGCTAGTCAGGCAATTCCTTAAGACATTTACATCTCAATGTTTCATCTGAATATAAATTAATATAAAATAAATATAAATATCTAACGAGATGTAACAGCAATCAATCAAAATGGACAACAAATAAGGCATACAAGATGTTGGCTCATCACAATGAAGTCACAACTGAAAAATATATACATATTCCTTAGAACAATACATTATTTAGAACATGAAATATTGATTATACTCAGATCTGTGAAAAATTTGATTAAAAATTCCAAAATAACATATTGTGCACAGGAATGTGTATCATTTTTCTTTGAACTGGCAATCATAAATATAGTGGCAAAATTCAATAAATTCAAACAGTTGTGGGAGTTTCCAAAAACTGCAGTGTATTTTGAATGCCACCGTAAAAGTTATGGTGGATATTTCTTTGCAACCTCAATGTGATTGTATTTAATAAAAATATTGTCTTGTGGAGGATCAAATAAGGGTCACCAGTGTGGAGGCACGGAATAAGTGCAGGCAGACACGGCAAACTGAAGTTTTAAAAGGGTGTTTTATTCATCCTCCATCATGAGGGTTCACCCCAGCACTGTGGGAGCGCGCTGGAGCGAGCCCTGTGTCTCTAGTCAGCAAACAGGCAATGCGTGTGATCAAAAAGTGAGTGAGAGAGAGAGCAAGCAATATGCAGTTGACTTATATACCCAGCTAGACAATGCATGCATGGCATATTAGCATCACAGTAAACAGCAGGAAGGCATGGACATTTGCATTAGAGTCACACATATCAATAGCAGGATTACTGGCACCGGACTTCCTCTCTACCTATTGATATCAGTCCATACATCTCACTGTTCTGCTAATTGCTCCAGCTGAGCGCTCTGCTTGTCCCGTAGGCTTTGGGGGTCACCCACAGTCTGATACACTAAAACCGGCACGGTTTCATTGAGTTACATGTTGACCTTCTGCATGAAACACAAACAAACACAATTACATTAATAATTACAGAACATAAGCACAAAAATTCTACTTTGTTGGAACCCCAGAATACATTCTATAGATATCTAAATACATTCTCATCAACCCCAATCCAATAGTCAAGAGTACAGAACAATTCTACAGACACCTGTAGTTCAATTTATTCTAGTTTGGAGGTTAGCACAGGTTGAATCTGTAAAGCTTAAGAGTCATAAATATTCAATTAAACCTTTGAAAAGTTGAAAAAAATAATTTCATAAAACAAAAACACAAAACAAAGACCTCTGGTGTTCCATCTAAAGCAAACATGTTTTATTACTTACAGGTAAAAATATACTTAAACAGATAAATGCAACACATTTGGTTTTCTCTCTTTTTTTTAAATAAGCTGTAGTAAAAGATCATATGGCCCTTTTCCACTTGCCCCTACTCAGCTTGACTTGACTTGTAGGGTTTTCCATTAGGTGATAGTACCTGATACTAGGTACTTTTTTAGAACCTACTCAGGGGGGATTCCAAGCGAGCTGAGTCGAGCTGAAAATGTGACGTCAACAGACTGCAGGCCACTGATTGTCTAGGGTGTAAGGTCACTGGATGAGTCATGGGAGCAACTTCTTCACAAGAATCAAACCCACCATTTGTAAAATTCTGCAACAGCGATCGTGAGTTTTTATTATTTCTGTGACAATCAAGACAAATGGCTACACACAAGTCAACACCGTGCTCCAACGACAAGGTGCAGACTTTTCTGTGCTCGGTGGCTGACAAGAGAATCCAGAGGGAGTTAGATGGAGCAACCCGAAAGGAAAATATATACCAGGAGGTCTCCGAGCTGATGGCCGCTCACAGGTACCACCGGACATTAAAACAATGTCAGGAAAAGCTTAAGAAACTAAAAAGCGATTACCGGACCATCAAGAACCACAACAGCCGAAGTGGGTCGAACAGAAAAGACTGGAAGTGGTTCAACCAAATGAACGCCATTTATGGGCACCAACCGACAAGCAACGGGAGGAAGAGTGGTATCATCTCAGCCACGGCATCGTTGAAAACCTTGGCCACGGTATTGTTGGAGACCATGACAGAGGATGGTGAGTGTTTTATGATTTTAAACATCTTTTACATTATTTATCCTATTGGTGGCAAGCTCACTTTGAACAAACAAGGATATTAGATATCGCCATTGTCTCCTCTATGCAGACAATGAACTAGATAAGTTAGCCATCAACGCCATCTCCGTGCTCTGCTTATATTTTGCGCTTGCTGTCTCTTAAGTATTCGCTTCCGAGAGCAAAACAAAGTCAGCATGTCAACATCTGACGAACGCGCCGCCTTGCTATGACTCCACTCACTTTGAGGTGGTACTCAATTGTAATGGAAAACGACTGAAACCGTGTTGCATATTTTGAAAACAGTGAAATTGGCATTCTGACTGCTGAGTGCCGACTACATATAGTACATGAGAATGGTGTTTTATTGTAACCAGCCCATCACACACCTGTGCTACAACCGTGCTGTCAGGTAACTGTTGTGTCTAAGAATGAGGGACAGCGGAGATGATGGCTGCGCTGAACAGTGGCTTTATTGAAGAAAGCTGGTAGCACGTGAAACAGGCTAAACAGTAGCTAACTATGCTAGCAGTACAGGGGTACAGGCTGTGTGTTGGCTAGAGGCAGAGCGCCAAAGACCCGGGCTGCCGCCGTCAGTCTCTTATTATAGGCACGGCGTGATGACATCACCCGTGCCTGTGCCATCACATCCGTGCCGTGCATGGTGTTATGGCAGCACATAACATTCTCCTCCCCCCTGGGAAAAACCAAAACCCTTATTAACATTATGACAGGCATGAGAACAGACATCAGAACTTAACAGCAGACCAAACATGAACCTGGGCATCCGGGTGGACTACCGGTAGACCCTGCATGGTTGAGTGGGTTATTCTACCACTGTGTTTTCCAACCATGCACTGCTAAACATTTCAAAACAGTAATTTTCAGCTTAATTTCAGGGGCCTCTGGCGAGCCCGTGGTAGGTGCGCCCCTGGAGGCGCTGGCTGCGGCAGACCTGGGTGCGCTCTCTCGTCAGCAAAGTCCCAGTCCAGGTCCCACACTGGCTGGGTCTGCTCCAGCGTCGCGGCTTGATCTGAGGCAGCTGCTCTTACCTTTTGCAGACAGCTGGCGTGCCATCTCGAATCATCGACCATCTGGAAGGTGGCTGGGCCCAGCTGCACGGTGATCATCATCGGCGGTGCCTGGAGCATCTGCAGGTCCAGGCATTCGGATCTGCGTGCCCGAACCCAATCGAATACTGCGAGTGGTGATCTGTTCAGCTGCACTCGGTGCTGCTGCTGTCTTGTGCCCACTGTTGGTTGCTGTTGTGGCGGCGTGCTGTTCCCGCCAGCGGCAGGACACACTCTAGATTGGCGTTGTTCTGCTGGGTCCTGCTCAGCCATGGTCTCTTTCTCCTGTAGCACTACAGCAGCTCCCTGAAGCTTATACTGGGCGAGGATCTGAGACGAGTACGATTTATGCCCTCACTTTCCTGGTGCTGGTTGTGGTTGCGGCGGTGTGTTGCTCTCGCCGGTGACAGGACATGCGCCAGGTTGTAGGCATTCACCAGGATCCTGCTTGGCCACGAACTATCTCTCCTACAGTGTTGCGGTAGCCCCCTGAGGCTTATGCCAAGCGATGATCAGAGACGAGTCCGGTTTATGCCCTCTCTCCGTGTGCTGGCATGGCTGCCCCCTGGCCGGGAAGGAGCACGCATTCGGTGCGTGGGGGAACCACGGTTACCACACATTCAGTGTCTCATGATGTCCTATTGTCCCCGTGGTGTTCACCTCAGCATCCTCCAAGTAGGCTGCAGTGTTAACGGGTACCTCTGCTGGGGTAACTGCATGAGCTAGCGAGGCTTGTTGTTGTGAAGCACCTAGTTGTGATGTTAGCTGGGCGGTGGCCTCCACCTGGAATGCCAACTCCACCACCTAAGTCAGCGACAGGTGGTCCGGCGCCATTAACAGCTTCACCCACAGCCTCAAATTGTGGATGTGCTCTGCTAGCTGGTCCTGCACCATTCTGTCCTCTAGCTGTTCAAACCTGTACGTGCTCAACAGACAGCGAAGGTCTGAAACGTACTGCTGGGTCGTCTCTCCCACTCCCTGTCGGTGTTGGTGGAACTTTATTCTTCGGGCCATTCCCCAATCGGTGAAATGCCGCAGCTCAGTCTCCATTATGCTCGGTGTTGCGCGAGTCATCCTCGTCGTCATTGTTGTGTCTAAGAATGAGAGACTGCGGAGCCGATGGCTGCGCTGAACAGTGGCTTTATTGAAGAAAGCTGGTGGCACATGGAACAGGCTAAACAGTAGCTAAGTATGCTAGCAGTGCAGGGGTACAGGCTGTGTGTTGGCTAGAGGCAGAGCGCCAAAGACCCAGGCTGCCGCCGTTAAGTCTCTTATTATAAGCACGCCTTGATGACGTCACCTGTGCCTGCGCCATCACGTCCGTGCCGTGCATGGTGTTATGGCAGCACGTAACAGTAAGCATATTGATATGTCTGTCAAGTGGAGAGATTATTTGGCAAAGAAAAACCACAGATTATAAAATGTGCTCAAAATTTGATAGAAACATTAACTTTTGTGTGCACAGAAAAAGAGTCTAGCTATTTTACATCAACTTGCCAATTACAAAAACAACAACAAAAAGATTTTAAACATCTGGACATTGCTTAGTGAGGATATGTCAGGAATTGTATTTTGTTGACTATATGTCGTTAAGAAAAGTACAGTTTCACATGAAATCATTCAGCCATCATTGCAAACTACAGTGGGGCAAAAAAGTATTTAGTCAGCCACCAATTGTGCACGTTCTCCCACTTAAAAGATGAGAGAGGTCTCCAATTTTCTTCATAAGTATACCTCAACTATGAGAGACAAAATGAGAATAAAGAAATCCAGAAAATCACATTGTCTGATTTTTAAAGAATTTATTTGCAAATTATGGTGGAAAATAAGTATTTGGTCACCTACAAACAAGCAAGATTTCTGGCTCTCACAGCCATGTAACTTCTTCTTTAAGAGACTCCTCTGTCCTCCACTCGTTACCTGTATTAATGGCACCTGTTTGAACTCGTTATCAGTATAAAAGACACCTGTCCACAACCTCAAACAGTCAGACTCCAAACTCCACTATGGCCAAGACCAAAGAGCTGTCAAAGGACACCAGAAACAAAATTGTAGACCTGCACCAGGCTGGGAAGACTGAATCTGCAATAGGTAAGCAGCTTGGTGTGAAGAAATCAACTGTGGGAGCAATTATTAGAAAGTGGAAGACATACAAGACCACTGATAATCTCCCTCGATCTGGGGCTCCACGCAAGACCTCACCCCGTGGGGTCAAAATGATCACGAGAACGGTGAACAAAAATCCCAGAACCACACGGGGGGACCTAGTGAATGACCTGCAGAGAGCTGGGACCAAAGTAACAAAGGCTACCATCAGTAACACACTACACCGCCAGGGACTCAAATCCTGCAGCGTCAATCGTGTACCCCTGCTTAAGCCAGTACATGGCAAGGCCCGTCTGAAGTTTGCTAGAGAGCATTTGGATGATCCAGAAGAGGATTGGGAGAATGTCATATGGTCAGATGAACCCAAAATAGAACTTTTTTGGTAAAAACTCAACTTGTCGTGTTTGGAGGAGAAAGAATGCTGAGTTGCATCCAAAGAACACCATACCTACTGTGAAGCATGGGGGTGGAAACATCATGCTTTGGGGCTCTTTTTCTGCAAAGGGACCGGGACGACTGATCCGTGTAAAGGAAAGAATGAATGGGGCCATGTATCATGAGAATTTGAGTGAAAACCTCCTTCCATCAGCAAGGGCATTGAAGATGAAACATGGCTGGGTCTTTCAGCATGACAATGAACCCGGGCAACAAAGGAGTGGCTTCATAAGAAGCATTTCAAGGTCCTGGAGTGGCCTAGCCAGTCTCCAGATCTCAACCCCATAGAAAATCTTTGGAGGGAGTTGAAAGTCCGTGTTGCCCAGCGACAGCCCCAAAACATCACTGCTGTAGAGGAGATTTGCATGGAGGAATGGGCCAAAATACCAGCAACAGTGTGTGAAAACCTTGTGAAGACTTACAGAAAACGTTTGACCTCTGTCATTGCCAACAAAGGGTATATAACAAAGTACTGAGATGAACTTTTGTTATTGACCAAATACTTATTTTCCACCATAATTTGCAAATAAATTCTTTAAAAATCAGACAATGTGATTTTCTGGATTTTTTTCCCCTCATTTTGTCTCTCATAGTTGAGGTATACCTATGATGAAAATTGGAGACCTCTCTCATCTTTTAAGTGGGAAAACTTGCACAATTGGTGGCCGATTAAATACTTTTTTACCCCACGTAATGTTTATTTTTTTAAATTTACAAAATTTCAACTGTTTACAAAAAAAAAAATCCAACAACATCCATTTAACCTCTTGCACTCTGGTGTACCGCAAGCGGGCACGTCTCTGCGTCCTAGAGCACACGAGTGCGCACGAGGGCGCTGCGTCCTAAAGCGCACTGAAAAAAAAAGCTGCATTTCCGTTCTTCCACTACAGACACAGCCGCGAACAGATTAGATATGATTGACCTCTCATTCGACTAATAAGAGCCTTGAATTGGGTTTCTGAAACCTTGAAGAACCAATGACTGAAAACCTAGCAAGAAGGACCCGCCTACCAACAGCTGCGAATGCAGCGAGCCAATTGAAGCACAGAAGTTCGAAAGCTGTTTTGTGTAAGGCTGGGTGAAGAGAGACTGACTGCTACAGCAGATGATAAAAGGACCCGCAGGAAGAACCGCCACAGACCCAGCAGCACGGAGACCACCCACAAGTGCGACCTGTGTGACAGGGACTGCCATTCGCGCATCGGCCTGTTCAGCCACAGGCGGTGCTGTCCCAGCAGAGTAGACGTTTAGGATTCTCTTCCATGGTCATCATAGACCGTCCATATGCTGTTGTGAACAGGTAAGTGTTATAAGCTAAATTATTCTTTATCCCTGAAAATTGTAATCAAAAATGACTTTTGACCGATCGGTAAATTACAACTGTGCGGCGCACGAAGTCCGAAGTCCGTGCGCCACGGTACACGGCTCGTGCGCCGTGTCCGGACCGTGAAGGCCCCCCCCCCCCGCTACTCTTCTGTAGACCGCGGGGACTGTGCGCTGTGGCCGATGTCCGTCCTCTGTAGCGGAGGGGGTGGGGGGGTTGTTATCTTCTACATTACAAATATTTTAGAATAATTTTTAGTGCACTGTAGGTTATTTTTTCTTGTAAAAAAAAAAAAAAGCCACACATTTTTTACGTGGCATACTTCTTTGTGTGTGGGGGCTTGTTTGTTCATTCAGTCATGAATGAATGAATAAACAACCCACACACACACACACACACACACACACACACACACACACACACACACACACACACACACACACACACACACACACACACACACACACACACACACAGCCCTGAGTGTCACCTTTCATTAGAGCCCAAGATGAAGCTTCTATATTGAATCATTCAAAAGTTAAGACGTTTTTTCAAACTGTGCCATTTGGCACAATTTGGCACAGTTCAAAAACGCCTGGGAACTACCTGAGAACAAAGCTGTGTAATATATTCATTTTTTGTGGTATTGTTACAAAATTTTGACCTCAGCTGGATACCACTTGGTTCTACATTTCTGTTGCATTTTCTAGCCCGGATCTGACAGCTGTGTGTTATGTGCAAGTATTTGTATCCAAAAAAACACCCAGGCGAAATGTATTTTCTTCAAGTTCAGTATGTTTAGATGACTGTTACTCAGTGGCCGGAGCACTTAGAGAGATTATGACTGTTTTGACAAAAAATTCAAAGTGTTTTCTTTTAAATGAGACCAACCCCATGAAGATGCTGTAAAGGGTTGAAGAACAGCTTTTGATTTACTTTGGGCACGTTATTTTTTGGCATTTTTAGGGAAATTGACCAGAGTGCAAGGGGTTAACCACTTGAAAATGCAACAGAAATGTAGAACCAAGTGTTATCCAGCTGAGATCCAAATTTGGTAACAATACCACAAAAAATGAATATTTTACACAGCTTTGTTCTCAGGCTGTTCCCAGGCGTTTTGGAACTGTGCCAAATTGTGCCAAATGGTACAGTTTGGAAAAACGCCTGTAACTTTTGAATAATTCAATGTAGAAGCTTCATTTTAGGCTCAAAGGAAAGGTCACACTCAGGGCTGTGTCTGTGTGTGTGTGTGTGGGGGGGGGTCGTCCCCCCCCCCGCTATCAAGGACAGAGTTCGGCCCTCGCTACATGACAGATTACACTCGTTGCATGTTTCCACAGCAACGCTGTCACAGCGGCTCCCCCCCCCCCTCGCTACTGTGTGTGTGTGGGGGGGGTTGTCCCCCCCCCGCTCGCTACAGAGGATGGACTTTAGCCATCGCTACACAACGGATTAGCCTTATGTGGTGATGTAGGACAGCAGTGCAGTCACCGCGGCTCCCCCCCCTCGCTGCAGAAGAATAACGGGGGTGGGGGGGGCGTTCACAGCCTGTACACTGCAAGCAACCCCTTGTACCGCGGCGCACAAACTTCAGACTTCGTGAACCGCACAGCTGTAATTTACTGATCGGTCAAAAGTCATTTTGGATTACAATTTTCAGGGATAGAGAATAATTTAGCTTATAACACCTTACCTCTTCACAGCGGAGTCTGGGCGAACTTGTCTCCTCATTGTCAGACGAACGCGACGCTGGTCCGCTCTGGTTCTGGTCTTGCGACTCGATCAAAACATAATTCCATTATTGCGGATTTGTGCTTCCATGATTGCGGTTTTTGGCGAACGATTTTTCAAAACAAATAACAGTAGTAATTAAAAAAAGACTGGCGAAGGCGTGTGTGTCACTCAGCCTTCGTCGTCAGCCTCCGTCGGTCTATAATGACCATGGAAGAAATCATAACGTCTACTCTGCTGGAACCAATACAAAATAAGCACCGCCTGGGGCCGAACATGCCGATCCACGAATGGCACTCCCTGTCACACAGGTTGCATTTGTGGATGGTCTCCATGCTGCTGGGTCTGTGGAGCTCTTCCTGTGTCCTTTTTTGATCCACTCCAGCAGTCAGTCTTCACCCAGCCTTAAAAAAAAAACAGCTCACGAACTTCTCTGCTTCAATTGGCTCACTGCATTCAAAGCGTTGGGAGGCGGGTCCTCCTTCCTAGGTTTTCATTCATTGGTTCGTCAAGGTTTCAGAAACCCAATTCAAGGCTCTTATTAGTCGAATGAGAGGTCAATCAGATGAACTAATCTGTTCGCGGCTGTGTTTGCAGATTTTTTTCCCAGTGGCGCTTGGAGGCCAGCACCATCTCCATCTGCACCTCCGCGCGCGCACTAGTGCGCTCTTGTGCACCCTCGTGCGTCCTAGGACGCAGAGACTTGCCCGCCCGCGGAACAATGGAGTGCAAGTGGTTAAACAGTTTTAACAGCTGAAACTTACATTATTCTTGTTTGGCTTGTTTTTGGCAAACAGCTGTGAGTTTGCAAATTTTGAAAATAAACAATGTCTTGGGGGTTGCAACTGTGTGCAAGAACCAGTCATCGTTTTGAGGATAACTGATAGTTGACGCAGCTATGAACAGCTTTCTCTGGTGGAAAACTAAAAATAATAAAACCTCCTTGGCTCTTGTGCAGTTCTACCTAAGAATGTTTAAGTGCAAACAGGACATTACAGCTGGTTGTGCGTCACTTCAGACATTTCCAACAAACTGACCGGATGTCCCAAGGTGTCTGTGCACACGATGCTAAAGCTACTGTAACGAAACTCGATGACAAATGTGCCCATGAAGATGAGGAAGAGCATGACCATCGCCCACTGTGACTGCGCACCTTGCATGTAGAGGTACTGACTCTGGAAGAAGACACCTGGCACACAGGAGTTAAGGTGTAAGACAATGAAGACAATAGAAAACCTGAAATCTTCAACTGTACACTCTCACAGTATTCTACTACTTTAGTATATTAATCTAATTAGCTAAAATTTGTCTTTATAAATGATTAATATCAATTTCAGTGAAGTAGAGCTGTATCAAGACCACATCAAGATCACAGTGAATGTGCAAAATGGAGGAGTAGGGCTAAGGGGTATGGCAAAGGGGTGAACTGGGACGCACCTCAAGACTGAGATAGGCATGGGCCAAGCCTAGACCAAGACCACTGTGTACGCCTTGGTCTCGGCTTGTTCTCAATTTGTTCTAGACCCCTAAAATCTTATTCTTATCTTGGCTCACTCTGGTCTTGGTCTGATCTTCTTGTGGTCTTGATACAACACTACAGTGTAACAAAAAAAAAACAGACAAAAAACCTACTTTGTCAGAACCCACTGGCACATTTCTGGGGGTTCTGGTAAAGATATTAGAAATTAAGGTTAAGGTTTGTCAGCTAATTATATATATATATATATATATATCCAGAAATACAAATAAAGCCCAAATTAGATCACCAAACAACATCTGATGCTCCACAATACACGGGACACCATGTGGTATATAGGGGACAGCAACTACTGTATCTCAAAGTTCTACAAAGTAGAGCCCTGGTGGAGTCCAAGTCTCACTGGGAAGGAGTTTGATCATTTGATGGCAATATGAACCAAGCTCTCACAACGGTCATATAGAGATTGGACAGCTTGTAGCAATGAGCCTGATACCCCATACTCCCGGAGTGCCCCCCACAAGAAACCACAAGGGACGTGGTCGAATGCTTTCTCCAAGTCCACAAAACACATGTAGACTGGTTGGACAAACTCTCACAAACCTTCAAGGTTCCTTGAGAGGATGAAGAGTGCCAATGTGCCATGACCAGGACGAAAACCACATTGTTCCCAATGAATCTGAGGTTTGACCAACAGCTGAACTCTCCTCTTCAGTACCTTGACATAGATCTTCCTGGGGAGGCTGAGGAGTGTGATCCCTCTAAAATTGGAACACACCCTCAAGTCCCCCTTCTTCAAGAGGGGAACCACCAGCTCAGTTTGTCATGCCAAAGGTACTGTCCCCAACTTCCATGTGATGTTCTGTAGAGGTGTGTCAACCAGGACAGCCCCACAACATCCAGAGCCTTGAGGTACTCCAAGTCAACTGTTTTTTATTACTCTGGTACCCCAAAAAACTGAATTTGTATTTGCAACATTTATTAATTAAATATCACAATACTGGTTTCTCTGAATTGATACAGTATTGTGGGCACAAAGTATCACAATACTACACTGTATCAATGTTTTTGCTCCACCCCTAGCAGACAGCATCTTTCTTTGGTATGATGCTTTACCACTTGTCCACCACTCTGGTATAGTAATTTGACTGTGTGGTATGCACAAATGGAGAAAATGAGGCCGTTTCTGCTAAGAGGTACAGTTTGATTGACATTACAACTGTAAGGTTTGGAATAGTAAATTCTGATCTCACTTGGTGTGTAGGCCAGATGGCAATACTTGCATCACTATGTAAATAGTGTGGTGTTATACCAGCACAACAATAAATTCAACGGAGAACGAGGACTTCCGGGAAGATGGCGGAGAGACATAACGCTTAAACAGAGAGCTCTCCCTAGCCGGATTAAAAATCATCGGTAAATGGCCAACTCGACATAAGCGGATCAATAAACTAAGGGATGAAAACACGAAGGAGCCGGGCACAAGGACAAAAGCAGAGTAAAATTAAAGAATTCCTCTTCAACAACGCAGGAGAAACCGCTGAACACGGGGCCCAAAAAAACGAGGTGACCGCAGCAGAGAAAATGGAAGACACAAAACTCGATACCATGAACACCGGCATCGCCAGTTTGGGAAAAGAGTTGAGAGACTTCAAACGGCAGCTACAACAGGATTTAGCGGCTCTTAAGGAGGAGCTGAAAAAAGAGATTAAGGAAGAAATTATGGGCCTCCGAAGAGAAATGGAGCGCAAGCTAGCAGAAAACATGGAGGAGCTGCGCTCCCAGCGGGCGTGTATGACAGAAGCGCAGGCCCGAATATCAGAGCTGGAAGACTGGAATAGCGAGGCAAGCGAACAGCTGCAGACCCTGACGGCACAAATGCAGAGGATGCAGGAGAAAGTAACCGACTTGGAGAGCAGGTCCAGACGGGGCAATATACGCATCTTCGGGATCCCGGAGGGCATTGAAGGCAACTCGATGACGAAATTCATGGATCAGTTCTTAAAAAAAGAGCTGGAACTGCCCAGCGAAGCGGATCTGCAGATTCAACGAGCGCACAGAGCCTCGGCACAGAACCCGAACCCACGCTCTACACCCAGGTCAGTTGTGGTAAACTTTCTGAAATATGATGTAAAGGAAAGAATCCTGACACGAGCGTGGAAAAAAAAGATACGAATCGGCGACAAGCAGATATTCTTTGATCATGACTACCCGGCGGAAATTGTGCAGCAGCGGAAGAAATATGCCAACATTAAAAAAACGCTGAAAGAAAAAAAAATTAGATTCCAAACGCCGCTAACGAAGATGAGGATTCATTGGGAGAACGGCGTAAGAATCTACAACACAGCCAGAGAGGCAGCGCAGGACATGATGGAGCGGGGCCTTGAGGTGTACGTGCCGGAGGAAACGGTAGGAGCAGCGGAGGCCCTGAACGCATCACGACAGCCGGAGTGGAGGCGAGTGAACGGCAAAAGACGGGGGGAGACGTGGCGCAGCGGGCCCAGGAAAGACTACAAGGCTTTCAACTGAAAGCCTAGATTATAACAAAGATTAAGAAAGACACAGAAGAAATGAAGGCCAAGAAGACAAGGTAAAAGAGAAACAGACGGCTAGGAGAGGTTTAAGTGATATTTGTTGGACATTTCTAGACTAATGACTATTACTTGGATAGTAAATACAGGTCTAGGGAGGGCCCTACACTCGGTGAGGACAATCCCTCCACCCACCAACAGGGACCAGTGGGCAGAAGAAAGGCCCAAAGTACGGAGGTCGAGATTTTTTAATGTGTTTTTATATAAATATGTGTTATTTTTGTTGTTAAAGGGGCTAGGAGCACAAGTTAAAAAAATGGAAAAACATGATTATGGGTAAAAATCTTAAGATAATAACACTAAACGTGAATGGTCTGAACTCACCTGTTAAAAGGGAAAGAATAATAAGAAAATTCAAGAAAGAAAAAGCCGAAATTATATTTATGCAAGAGACACATTTGAGCAAGACAGAACATGTGAAACTAAAGAGATTTGGCTATAAGAACTCCTACTACAGTTCATTTAAGGGAGGAACTAAAAGGGGGGTTATGATACTAATCTCAAATAAAATACAATTTGAATGTGAACAGGAAATCCAGGATAAAGAAGGCAGGTATGTAATAATAAAGGGTAGAATAGATGGAATGCAGATCACATTAGTGAACATCTATGCCCCACCAGAAAGTGACAAGGGTTTTTTTCAACATCTGTTTGATCTCATAGCAACACACAGTGAAGGAGTCCTAATTTGTGGAGGAGACTTAAATGCTGTCATGGATCATGAAATTGACACAACAAGTGTTAAGAAGACAAAAAAACATGTAACAAAATTCATAAGAACCTCACTGGCAGAAATGGGTATGGTAGACATTTGGAGGGACCTGCACCCACTCGAAAAAGACTATACACATTATTCAGCAGTCCATAAAGTACACTCTAGAATAGATTACTTCCTTATGAATGAAGATGACAGACACAGGGTGAGAAATTGTTGGATTGGAGGGGCAGAAATATCAGATCATAATCCTATATACATGGAAATAAATTTAAACAATAGAAAACGACAAACAACATGGAAACTTAATGTAGGACTGTTAAATGATGATAAAATGAAAGAAAGAATAAAAGTAAACATAAATGAATATATCCAAGAGAATGACAATGAAGAAGTGGACCCAACAATACTATGGGATGCACTAAAAGCCGTGTTAAGAGGTAAATTAATTGTTGAAACAGGAAAAGCAAATAAGACTAAACTGGAAGCATATGAACAAAGATGTGAGAGACTGAGGGAATTAGAACATAAACATCAAAGCACAAATGACCCAAAAATATATCAAGAAATTAAAGAAGAAAAAATAAAGATAAAAGAAACACAAATGGATGAAATTGAAAGGAAAAATAGATATCTAAAGCAAAAATATTATGAAACGGGACCAAAAGCCACAAAACTGCTGGCAAAACGGTTAAGAAAACAACAAACAATGAATAATGTATATAAGATTAAAGACCCCACCACAAATAAAACCACAGTTAACCCAGAAAACATCGAAGAAATATTCCATAATTTCTACCAAGAACTATACTCGCAACCTGAAGAAACAAATACTAAAGATATTAAAAAATTTCTATGCACATTGGACTTGCCATCAATAGGAAATCAACAAAATGAAAAGCTAACAGCAGAAATAACAACACAAGAGATTAGAGATGTGATTAAGTCACTTAAAAACGGTAAATCACCAGGTAGTGATGGATACCCTTCTGAGTTTTATAAACTGTTTATAGAAGAACTCACGCCACAGCTTCTAAAGTCATTTAATTGGACGTTGAACAACAACAAAATACCTCCATCATGGAACGAAGCCATTATTTCAGTCATTTTAAAGCCAGGGAAAGATAGAGAACAATGCGGAAACTATAGGCCAATCTCTTTATTAAATGTGGATTATAAAATATATACAACAATTATATGTAAACGAATAAAGACATTCTTGACGGAATTGATGGAAGATGATCAAACTGGTTTCATAGAGGGACGCCAAACACATGACAATATCAGGAGAACAATACATATAATTAATCAAATACATAAAGAAAAGAAAAGCGCAGTAATAATGAGTTTAGACGCAGAAAAAGCATTTGACAGGGTTAACTGGAAATTCCTATATAGTGTGCTGGAACGCTTTGGATTTAACGAAAAATCAGTACAATGCATAAGGACGCTGTATCAAGAACCTGTGGCAAGAATCAAGATAAACGGTAGCTTAACAGACAAAGTAAATATACAAAGATCAACTAGGCAGGGATGCTGCTTATCGCCCACCTTGTTTGCTCTGTTCATAGAGCCACTGGCTCAAGCGATACGACAAAATAAGAAATTAAAAGGTGTAACAATAAAGGGGGCGGAACACAAGATTGGGCTATTTGCAGACGATATTATAGTTTACCTTGAACAACCAGATGAATCAATAATGGAAATGATGAACTTGATAGAAAATTTTGGAAAATTATCAGGATACAAGATAAACATAACAAAAACACAAATACTGACATTCCACTATAACCCTCTAAACCAGATAACTGATAAGATCAAACTAAACTGGAAACAAAAAGAAATAAAATACCTTGGAGTGAACATACCTAAAGATCTAAGCAAAATCTATAAAGCAAACTATGATAGGTTGGAACAAGAAATAAAAAAAGATATTGATAGATGGTCAATCTTAAATATGGATCTGAATTCAAAAATTGAGACAGTCAAAATCAGCATACAACCTAGATTACTTTACCTCTTCCAGGCTCTACCAACAGAGATTCCAGATGCCCAATTCTCAAAGTGGGACAGGATGATATCGAGATTTGTTTGGGGAGGTAAAAAACCAAGAGTGAAATATAAAACTCTCCAGTTACCAAAAGAGAAAGGAGGCATGGGCCTACCGAGTCTAAAGGAATATTACTACTCAGCACAAATAAGATATATCATATGTTGGTGCGACGAGGGATATGAGGCAAAATGGAAAGAAATGGAAAAGGAAATTGAGGGACTCCCAGTACAAAGCATAATAGGAGATAAAGATGCATATAAGCAAATCAAACAAATAGACCCAATCACTAAATTTACTTTAGAACTGTGGTATAAAATAGTACAAAAGTATAATATAAAGGAAGACATAAAACTATTGAAATGGGTAGCATTTGACAGTCAGTTTGAACCGGCAAAACAAGATAGGGGATACAAAAATCTGGTGAACAAGGGAATCACAGCATGGGGCAATATCGGAAAAAAAGATCTCGGGAGCTTTGTAAACATCAGGAGAAAATTTAAACTAGAAAGATCGGAATTCTTCAGATATCTGCAGATGAGAGACTATTATATGAAGAAGATTAGGCATAACCTCCAAACAGATGTGAGCGAGATTATACAATTCATTTTAAGCTCATATACAGGAAATAAAACAAGAATTATTTCAAAGATATATCAGAAACTTATGGCAAACAATCATTCAAGTAACTATATAAAGGAGAAATGGGAGAAAGAGCTCAATTTAAACATAACAGAAGAAAGCTGGCAGGAAATATGGAAAACACAACACACGTCAACAAATTCAAGAACATGGAGGGAATTTGGATGGAAAAACCTGATTCGCTTTTTCATTACACCACAGATTCAAGGAAAGTATACAAATACCCAATCTATATGCTGGAGGGGATGTGGGGCTCAAAATGCAGACCACTCGCATATGTTTTGGAAATGCTGCAAAATCTCATCATTCTGGAAATCTATACATGTGACAATACAGAGGATATTAGGATATAATATACCAATGAACTGTAACTTGATGTACCTATGTGATCTTAAAAGAGACAATGTTATACAGGCTGAGGACAGATATCTAGTTAAAATCTTGTTGATTGCATGTAAAAAAACAATCACAAAAAAATGGCGATCAGAAGTTCTTCCTGACCAAGAGCAATGGACTGACATTATTGAGGACATACGTATGATGGAAAAACTAACATATCGACAAAGAATGCAAGGAGGACTATGGGAAAAAAAATGGCGGAAATGGACACACTACAAAGTGCAACAACGAGACAAATATTGAAAGAATAACCAAAGACGCTGGAAAAACCAGAAGAATTAAGAGATGGAAACTAAAAACTTGATGCTCCAACATTTGTCCCCCCCCCTTTTTTTTTTTCTCCTTTTTCTTTTTTACTCTAGCCCCTTTGTTTTTTTTTAAATGTAGACTGTGATCTGAATGCAATATATATAATGAAAAATGAATAAAAATCTTAAGTTACAAAAAAAAATTCAACGGAGAACAAGAATGTGACACAGTAAACAACAGGAAGCAATATAGAGGACATCCTGCAATTTGTGTTCTACTTGTAAAGGCTGAAGACATTTGGTCTTTTACCCCTACCATATATACTACATTTAAAAATTGTGGGGTTTTTTCCCCTCATTCCATTCCCACTTTCCCAGAGAATTGGTAATTCTCTCGCAACCAATCAATGGACTGCATCTAGTTCCACACATTCGGTATGAGACTACTATGCTCAATATCCCAGTCAAAGAGTGCCAAAAAATGGTTGGTACAGGCCAGTCCTTTTGGTACTTGACAAAACTTTTGACAATTGAAACACAAATAACTGCATAATGCACCAACTGGCCCCAACTGTACCACCTGGTGGAATCAAGGTTTTACTGAACACAATGTGTTACAAACCTAAGTTTCCAATGTTCCATACAGTACATTTAAATGAGTATGTCCTTCCACTGAACTTGCAACTTCTTGAAAGGATACATAGTAACAAGCAGAGTGTGATGGATCCTGACAAGAGAAACCGAGCAATAGCAGTGTTCCTCCCCTCATTCCTCAGGTTGACTCTGAGGGTGATGAAAGACTGCAGCCAGCAGAAGAACACCCCTGACACAAATGTGAGCCATGTGCCGATGTTGTGAATTTCTTTGTCAATGAATAACTAAAATCAAAACCAGTCAGTCAGTCAGTTTACCTACAAAATCTGGTGTTTGTAGCACCATTAATCGCGATACATTACCTGAAAGTTTCCTACTAATGTCATTCCAATGAAGGCAAAAGAGCTAGAAGCCAAACTAACCCAGTTCAGCGTGGAATTGTTTATTTGGGGTTTAACCTGAACATATCTGAGGATCCCAATAACAAACCCTGAAAGAAAAAGGAGCCAATGTAAATATTAAAAAATAACTATTGATACTGTATTTATAGTTTACTAGTGCATGCCCATAGGAAGCAAGTATTCCTGTCTGAAACAGGTAGCCCAATTAGACTTTACAGCCCTAAATGTAGGCTGCATTTGAAAGTGGAATACAAAGAGGTGTAGCATATATGTGACCCTTGCCGGCAAAATGAGTCGAATGAGGAAATTTTCAAAACTGAGGTAACGTTATTTTCATATTTTGTATTGAAAGACCTTCAAAATGATATATAATTTGTAGGAAGTGGGCAAAAACTGACCAGCAACAAGCCGATTTTGTTTATATCTGGCTGGTTTGAAAACTTGCATTCGATTTGTTGCGAGTTACGTCTTCCAGAATTCAAAGTGTATTTTTAAGAAAGTAGGAGTTCCAAGTTTTACAATGATACCAGGCACGAACGAGGGTTTTCCTGGGACTTGCCGCCAGCAAACAAAGAAAGAATCATGATTTATGACTTCTAGTGCCTGTAGCTC
This sequence comes from Pholidichthys leucotaenia, assembly GCA_020510985.1. Lineage (NCBI taxonomy): Eukaryota > Metazoa > Chordata > Actinopteri > Cichliformes > Pholidichthyidae > Pholidichthys > Pholidichthys leucotaenia. Next base: position 86,785,434 of record CM035850.1, on the reverse strand, counting down.
GTAATCAGCCTGTGCACATTCTGATTCATTTTGCCAGCACAGGTCACATATGTAGGAAATCCCACATGTTAGACTTTGACAAATATGAAAGGAACTGAATGGCACTAACATTTATTTGATTGTGTGAATATTAATTACAGAATTACTGAAAATGAATGGGACATCCAATATTAGCGACTGTTTAAGAACCCTGGTTTATTTGTTTGTCAGACTTATTTGTGTGATCTTTTATGACTTATATTCATAAGTGTTGTATCTTGCACTTTGGGGAATGGGAGTTGTTCAGTCATAACTGTTTTAGTTTATATGTGTAATTTATAGTCTATCGTCAATAAACTCATGCAGTACTATAACAGGAAACAGGACACATTTACAAATGTTTGAGACCCTTTCTAGTGCATCCTTTTATATTTTGGCAATATTATAAGTACAAAACACCCAACATTCTTATACACAGCAGAATGACCTGTTTGGCTGCAACTGTTGCATCAGTGTTGCCCACTGGCAGAAAATAAAAAATGATTTATTTCATTATTTGGGCGTTATTGTGTGTTTGGTCACAGTCGTTGTTTAGTCAAAGCGTGCATATGTGTCCACATATGATATGCAATTGATATGGCCATTCCGCTCCACAATCATGGCGGTATTATTATTAACTTTTAATTTTTAGATAGCCATGTGAGCACACCAGCACTGGTAGAAGCGCCATGTTGAACCCATGGTCCTGCAAAGGACAGTGGTGGCACACGGGTGAAGCAGCAGCCAAGACCGTCGTTAACCGGGCAGGCTGGGCTTGGCTCCCTGTGAAGGACTGCAGGACTGCAGTAAGGCGAACTGCCCCCCCGCACCCACACACCTTGTGTTGTCTACATATGCCGAATTATCCTTCAGAGCTATGCAATCACAGCAACATTATAGTGTGGGACAACCCCCCACAGACTAAGGACAGACAGCTCGCTACTCCTGGTTATTTTCCACAGCGCTAGTGTGATGTAATGTGCCATTCATGCTTTGTGTTCACACGTCCTGTCCTCACTGTTGACATAGAGACAGATCAATATGTAGGTGTGACTTGTCACCTCTTTGTCCTGCAAGCTGGAGCAGGTGCTGGCAACCTGCCTATTTGATATGTATGTCTCTCTCATATGCAAATGCACATGCTCTTTCATGCTTTGTCTGTAACCGGTATAAATACCGCACGTATCATGTAACTCACTCTCTCTCTGCTACTGCTCACTGACTGCACCTGTCTTCACGCTACTGAGAGCCCTCAGGACTCGCTCTGGGCCGCTCTGCACAGCACCAGAGTGAGCTCGTGTTGGCGATGTGACTTAATAAAGGCACTTTAAACTCCTCAGCTCGCCGCTTATTATCCTCCTTCGCCACACTGGTGACCCCGCTTGAAAGCACACGCTTTGTGCAAAGCAACTTTCTGGTCTGGACCGCGACACTGGTGACCGCTTCACGCTTCACGGTGAGATCTGCACGCCTGAGACCTGTACATCCACGCTGGACCGGCCGCTCTCACAGCTCCTCCACAAGAGAGCGCATGCACCTCGTCCTCTCTCCACGACGGCAACCTCCAGGGCCGACGGAGAGCGCAGCACGTGGATCTGAACGCACCATGGCCGCACGAGCGACAACGATCGTCTCCTCCCTCTCACCGCTCCAACGCAGCTGCACAAGCCCGGGGCACAAAGATCGTCTACTGCCTCGCACCGCTCCAACGCATCTCCACGAGCCCGAGGCACAAAGATCGTCTATTGCCTCGCACCGCTCCAACGCATCTCCACGAGCCCGAGGGACAGAGATCGTCTACTTCCTCGCACCGCTCCAACGCACCACGACCGAACGACGCAACAGACAACAGGGATGATCTCCAGCAAGCTCCCTGACCCTGGTTCTCCTCTCCAGCGGCCCACCCACGCACGGGACCCCGGCACACGCACCGGGGAGTCACGGGCACGACGCACCACGCACGGGACACATACGGCTCCACAGACTGCCTTCCTCCTTCGCCGCTGCCCTTCAGGGTTGCTCGTTCACCTGAGGCACGCATGCAGCATGCTCGAAGGATTTGTTAATGGTCTCAACCACGGCACACATAGGGAATTCAGCTGTTTTGCGATTCCTGAGGACTTTAGGGCTGCGCCCGCACCTAAAGAGACACGCCACGTCCCTCTGCTTTTGTTTTTTCCCCCCACAGCCGCCCCTGCTTTTCTTCATGGCCACGAGAGGAGCCAGAGACTAATTTTTCTTCTTGTTATCTCCGCACGCTCAACGAGACAGCCCCTCGACATCGCGGATCAACAAGCAATTTTTGCGCGGCCTGGACGATTTCACCGTCCCCGGCAACCCCCACCCCCCTCCACATTCACCGGCACAGAGCCTTCCCTGCTCGCTGCCATGCTGCACTATCGAGGTCTCGGCCCCCAGCCGAGCCCTCTGGGGGGGGAGCAGTGTGGGACAACCCCCCACAGACTAAGGACAGACAGCTCGCTACTCCTGGTTATTTTCCACAGCGCTAGTGTGATGTTAATGTGCCATTCATGCTTTGTGTTCACACGTCCTGTCCTCACTGTTGACATAGAGACAGATCAATATGTAGGTGTGACTTGTCACCTCTTTGTCCTGCAAGCTGGAGCAGGTGCTGGCAACCTGCCTACTTGATATGTATGTCTCTCTCATATGCAAATGCACATGCTCTTTCATGCTTTGTCTGTAACCGGTATAAATACCGCACGTATCATGTAACTCACTCTCTCTCTGCAACTGCTCACTGACTGCACCTGTCTTCACGCTACTGAGAGCCCTCAGGGCTCGCTCTGGGCCGCTCTGCACAGCACCAGAGTGAGCTCGTGTTGGCGATGTGACTTAATAAAGGCACTTTAAACTCCTCAGCTCGCCGCTTATTATCCTCCTTCGCCACAATAGCATAGTTTTTTTAAGCATTAAATCTTCAGTATTCTCTTTCTGGTGAAATTTGTGGCTTTTCACTTCCTTGTTTTGACTGGTCGTGATGCCGTGTATCATCCAATCAGTATGGAGTCAATCCGAAACCCCGCCCACACTTCTAGAAGCCAGAGCATGAGGAAACGGAGCAGTGGCTAAAGTTTTATTGATAAAAATTACACATTTTGACTGAACAACTCCATACTTGGGGATGCACACCCTCGTAACCTCAGCAAAACACTTCTAAAATCTGAGGCCAGTCTGAAGATAGACAGACAGACAGACAAACACCCATGCATTATTACCCACAAAGGCAGCCAAGTTCATGACCTCGCTGAAGATGCAGCTTGCTGGTGGGAAGCTTCCTGCAACACTGACAGGGAACACAGGAGATATTATTAAAAATTCAAATAGTAGACAGTCACATTTTTTTCATATATAAAACATGACAAATGAAGAAAAGCAGACACCTGATAAAAGGAGGGTAAAGGGATCCATTCCCTTTCCATATCCCAAGATGCAGGGATACCACCTTCTCATGATCAAGAGCTATAAAGTATCTGTTCAGTGCAAAACAGAAGGTAACATGCTGTTAAAAGATGAATAAAAATTTCATGAAACAAAATCTGGTCCAGGTATGAGGTGATGTGTGTGAAGGAACCAATGTCTGGACAATAAAAATAGACATCGACATGTAAAACAGAAAAACAAGAATTTTCTATCCCTTCCTAGCAACTTTTTCCTCATTATCTGCCTCTCTATACATGTTTTTTGTCAGATAATGGCTGTTCTATACAGCTGAAATCAGAAGTTTACATACACTGTATAAAACACACACCTTACCTTTTTTTTTTCTCTCTGACATCAAATCAGACTAAACTTTTCCTGTTTTAAATCAGTTGGGATTACCAGCTGACGTAATCCCAATTGATTAAGTCATTTGGGGTTACCAACTAATTTTTTAGAGAATGTTTTATTACTTTCTTTAAAGTCAGAAGTTTTACATACATTTCCTTAGTATTTGGTAGCATTGCCATTAAACTGTATGACTTGGGTCAAACATTTTGGGTATCCTTCCACAAGCTTCTCACAATAGTTTGCTGGAATTTTAGCCCATTCCTCCTAACAAAACTGATGTAACTGAGTCAGGTTTGTAGGCCGCCTTGCTCACACACATCTATTCAGCTCTGCTCACAAATTTTCTATGGGACTGAGCTCAGGGCTTTGTGATGGCCACTCCAAAACATAGACTTCATTGTCCTTAAGCCACTTTGTAACTAATCTGGCAGTATGCTTAGGGTCATTGTCCATTTGAACAAGAGCATTCTAAGGCAAGTGCAATATCCCCCGCCTCCATTTTCTTTGAAGATCCCAATATTTACTGACAGACAGCAGTTTTCAACTTTTCAATATAATTACTGTGGCAGAACCAAATTATGATAAGCCCATCACCCACAAATATACAACCCATAGTTGTAGGTCAGGATCTCAATGTGAACCCATGTAGTAAGTATGGTGACCCTAGAGAGCTTTACACATTCTATAGTAAGAGATCATAGGGAGTGCCAACCTTGACCTTTGACCTTTTGACCCCAAACCTGTAGTCTGAGGTTATGGTCTCAGAGTGAACCTGGGTACCAGGTTTGGTGACCCGAGTTTTCTTTGTTGTTGAGATATACTTTATAAGGCATTTTGATGTTGACCTTTGACCTTACAATCTCAAAACCACAGTCACATTTCAGGGTCACAGGGCGAACCTGTGTACCAAGTTTGGTAACCCTAACTTTACTCATTGTAGAGTAATAAGCCATAAGGAATGTTAACCTTGACCTTTTGACCCCAAATCCATAGTCAGAGGTCAGGATCCTAAGGTGAACTTGTGTAGCAAGTTTGAGGACCCTGGTTTTCTTTGTTATTGAGGTATAGTTTAGAAGCCATTTTGATGTTGACCTTTGACCTTGCAATCCCAAAACCACAGTCACATTTCAGGGTCACAGGGTGAACCTGTGTACCAAGTTTGGTAACCCTAACTTTACTCATTGTAGAGTAATAAGCCATAAGGAATGTTAACCTTGACCTTTTGACCCCAAATCCATAGTCAGAGGTCAGGATCCTAAGGTGAACTTGTGTAGCAAGTTTGAGGACCCTGGTTTTCTTTGTTATTGAGGTATAGTTTAGAAGCCATTTTGATGTTGACCTTTGACCTTGCAATCCCAAAACCACAGTCACATTTTAGGGTCACAGGGTGAACCTGTGTACCAAGTTTGGTAACCCTAACTTTACTCATTGTAGAGTAATAAGCCATAAGGAATGTTAACCTTGACCTTTTGACCCCAAATCCATAGTCAGCGGTCAGGATCCTAAGGTGAACTTGTGTAGCAAGTTTGGGGACCCTGGTTTTCTTTGTTATTGAGGTATAGTTTAGAAGCCATTTTGATGTTGACCTTTGACCTTGTGATCCCAAAACCATAGTCACACTTCAGGGTCACAGGGTGAACCTGTGTACCAAGTTTGGTGACCCCAACTTTACTCGTACAGTAATAAGGGATAGGGAATGTTAACCTTGACCTTTGACCTTTTGACCTCAAACCCATAGTCAGAGGTCAGGATCCCAAGGTTAACCTGTGTACCAGGTATGGTGGCCCTAGCTTTACTCATACAGTAATAAGGCATAAGAAATGCTCACCTTGACCTTTTGACCCCAAACCCATAGTCAGAGGTCATGATCCCAAGGTGAGTCTATGTAGCAAGTCTGGTGACCCTAGCTTTACTCGTTGTACAGTAATAAGGCAGAAGGAATGTTAACCTTGACCTCTGACCCCAAACCCATAGTCAGAGGTCAGGATCCCAAGGTGAACCTGTACACCAGGTTTGGTGGCCCAAGCTTTATTCGTTTTACAGTAATAGCAAAGCTAGCATTTACCATAGTGCAAATGCAATGTTAACTTTGAACTTTGACCCCAAACCCATAGTTGGGTGAGGGTGCAAGTCATCCAAGATGTGTATTAGATACAACTACTGTATTGATTTGAAAAGCCTATATCATTTCTTTCAGTAGTTATTGTGTTTAGAAGATATAGAGAAAAATCTGACCTTTGACCTCAAGGTCATCTGATGAGAGCAAAATTGCAATATGCACATCACAATATATCAAACCATAGTACCAAGTTTCAAAACATCCATCCATCCATCTTCTACCACTTTTCTGGAGGTCCGGGTCACGGAGGCAGCAGTTCAAGCAGAGAAGCCCACACTTCCCTTTCCCCAGCCACCTGCTCCAGCTCTTCAGAGAGGATACCCAAGACGTTCTCAGACTAGCTGGGAGACTTAAGGCCCTTTTCCACTAGTATCGCCTTAGCCTTAATTACTTCTACTCACTTTCTCGCTATTTCCACTGTACCCAGCACGCTTTAACCGACACTATTTTCGTGCCAGTTAAGAGGCAGGGTATAACCGTGCGAAAGCGAGCTGACATGTGACGTCAATCGACTGCTAGCCACTGATTGGTCAGAGCGTAACGTCACGAAAGCGCCCGTCTTCGTTGAAATCTTTACGACCGCCATTTGCAATCACGGACTAACTCGGTCACGGAGTAAATACGATATTAATACAGACAGCGTTGTAGGTTTTGCGGAACTCTACACCGTGGTCCAACGAAGAGGTGCAGAGTTTTCTCTGCTTGGTGGCAGATACACAGTGAGGAGTGACCCGATGGCTGGCCAGCATACAACCGGACTATAGACAAGCTGAAGACGAACGTGAGAGAACCATCGATGGTGAGTGATTTTTAATAATGTGCATCTGTTCACTTATTTATCCTGTTGGTGGTAAGCTCACTTTTTTGAGCCATACAGCGCCGTTTTTTGCTGGCTAACTCGTTTTAGCTAACGAGTTTTGGCTAGTAGCTAGCTAGTACCAACTGCTGATTCGCGCTTGTTTTTTCCTAAATATTCGCTTGTGAGAGCAAAACGATGAAATATGTTAATCCTGGTTAAAGTCCTGGTTTTTGTTTTGTATTGCACTTTAGTGCTGCGCATTAAATTGTGTGCAATTTAATGCTAGAATGTGTTTCCACATGCCAGGGTTAGCCTCCCTGTTTATAGTGGATACTGGTGAAATCACAGGAGCTGAAATCTCAACAATATAAAAGTGCTTTTTCAAACCAGTGATTTATAAAGTCATTCATATAATTTTCTAAAGCGTCAGAAAGAGAAATCCATATATCGATTCATTACACAGACAGTGATATATTTCAAGCATTTATTTATTTTAATTTGGATGATTATGGCTTACAGCCCCTGAAAACCCCAAATTCAATTTGGCAAAAAATTAGAATATTACAAAAACTTAAAAAAATAGTTTTTAAATAGAAATGTTGGCCGCTGAGGTGTTGGTTAATATGGGCTGTAGCCATAATCATCAATATTAAAATAAACACTTTCAATATATCACTGTCCCTGTCCCTGTAATGAATCTATATATGGGTTTCACTTTCTGAAATGAGTGACAAAAATATTTAACTTTTTCATGATATTCTAATTTTTGAGATGTGCCTGTGTAAGTGTTGAACTTGCTTGAAACTAACTACCATCCATTTCTGTCGTTCGTCTAGGGAGGAGGGAATCAGCCGCTCAACAACGGACGTCGCCACTGTGGAAAGTACTGGAAATCCTTTGCTTTTATAGGTAAAAGTGTCAAAACCAAAGTAGCACAATTTCCACTTAATATAAAAGGGAGTGAACTGAGATTTATTTGATTGTGTGAGTATACAGAATAATTGAAAAAGACTGGCGCATCAACTGTAAAATAAACCACTTGTTAATGTATTTATTTTTTTTCAGATCACTTGTGTGATCTTTTGTGGGTTATGTTCATAACTGTATCTTTTTGGGAATGGCAGTTGTTCAGTCATCCATATAATTTAGTTTATATGTGTAGTTTATACTCTATCATCAATAAACTCATGCAGTAACAGGACACATTACAAATATTTGAGACCCATTGTAGTGCATCCTTTTATATTTTAGCAATAAAAGTACAAAACACCACCCACACTTGAAGCCAGGGCAAGAAGAGATACTTTTATATTCCAGACAAACTTTTATTGATAAAAACTCCATATTTTGACTGAGCGACTCCATACTCTGTGATGCACACCTTCAGTTTAAGTACTATATTCCATTCAGGTGAATGTATTAATTCATTCTGATTGCTGAGGCCACATTAAAAGCAGATGATTTTAAATGTAACGCAGCCCTTGTAAAATCAACTTTACATCAGTGCAGCTACATGAAAATTGTGGTTAAATACAACAACGAAGTACTTTATTGTCACATTGGAATCGCTGCTGTTTTGTTTTTCTTTTGAATTCTTGGATGGAATATGGGTGGGCAATATAAGCTGCAGCTTCAGCCATCACCCATTTCAGATAACCTATGTTGAACTGTATAATCAGAGGAGTTATTGTTTAATTCGACCTTATTAGATTTTTTTTCCCCTTTGTTATATTATTCTATTTTCTTTTAATCTATCCGAAATAAAGATTCAGTCATTTACATTCCACCACTGGCTTTTAGCAACAAGTGTATTTCCCAAATATGTTTTAAACTTCCTTTATTTAACCACCACCCATTTCTGTCTTTTGTCTAGGCAAGAGGGAAACGATCGATCCACCCCAAACTGGACCTTGCGTCACTATTTACAGAGATGCAGGCCTAAGATCTGCTGATCTGAGACCAGTGTGAGCTGCACATCCCAGCTGCTGAGTGACCCAGTCTTACAGTTTGAGTTTTGCACATTCTGAATAATCTGGAATTTGCTGCCGATTGTAATAAACAATTTAGTGACTTATGTGTTTGCATCATGATTTCTATTTTTGTCTGTTAATACACTGGTGGGAAAAGAGTCAATAGTACAAACCATTAATGGGTGACCTTGAAAATAATGGCTCATTTTTAAGAAATTTATGTCACATGGTGGTAACCTTCACATATAAAAAAGAGACATCTGTAAAAACTTCAGAGGTTTGTCAGTGCAATACTACATGAATGCATGTATAGTACATTGTTGATGCAGAGAATATATATTTCTACAGTATATGTATCTAGTAAATCAAGCATTTTCCATGTAACCTTGTGACTGCATTATTTTAATTGCTTTTAATCCTACATCAAGTTTGTTTTGGCCTAAAATGCATCATAACTGTCAAATACATCTTATTGTACCGAACTCAGTACTGTTTACTTTTTGAATATATATTTTGTGACTAATATAGTTATTAACCTGGCAATCAAGTTGTGTCAGCTGATCCTTTTTCGCTATGACACCATCTCAGACTCAGTGCATCTGAAGCAGGTACGTCCATGATGTCTCAACAGTCCATGATTTTCACGCAGATCAGAGCAATTTTTTTCCCCACAATATTTTTATTGAACGTTTTTTGGGGGGTTTTTTTTTGTTTTTTGTTTTTTTACAAACAGCACACACAGTCAGACACCAACACAAAAGTAATTTAAAAACTAAAAAGAACAAAATAAAAAAAGGGTAATAAAAACAACAACCATTAACAAAAACAAGTCAACAACAATGCTCCTCTGTTTAGTCTAGGTAATCTATTACATAAGAATACATAATATACATTCACCAGCTTGGAATTTGCAAGGTCCACACATATCATTCACCTTCTTCTTCAGAAGTTATGTTTAATTTCTTTACATAATCAATGAAAGGTCTCCATATATTCTCAAACACATTTTCCTTTGATTTCAGTATGTGTTATTCTTTCTAGTGGAAGGTTGGTAACATCTGTCTTAACCAGTGAGTCACATCTGGTCTATGAGTTTTTCCACAGTAATGCAATACATTTTTTGGCATTAAGCAAACTGAGGTCTATGAATGTTCTTTCACTCTTATTAAAGTTATGTTTTTCTGGATACAGACCCAACAAAAACAGTTTAGGGTTCAATGTGATTTGTTTTGAAATTATTTTTTCAATTGTTACCCTCACCTCTTCCCAAAACATTATGATTTTTCTACATTCCCATAAACAGTGAAATAGGGTTCCTTTACTTAGATCAGAGCAATTTTTTGCACAGGAAATAAACCAGACATTCTTAAGCTCTACAACCACTGATCGTTTGTGAAGCTGTGCTGACATCAGTGACAGGCTGTATTGACATCAGTTGACAGGCTGTGTTGAATGCCAGACTGACCGTTTGAAGTGGTAATTTTCCCACAACAGAGCCATCTGAAACACACACAGCGTACATATTTTAGTACCTAACAGCAATAACTTGCAGAGATTACAGTGTAGTACGACGTACTTATAGCAAACTAGCATTAGCAACATTAGCTTACCGTCACATATGACCTAGTTTGCATCCTCACGTCTTCGGCTCTCTCCAGAAGCTGCAGAACTATTCCAGAGTGTTTCGTCTCACTGCCTGTACCCTTGTCTGACGGTCCTTTTTGGCATTTACGGTGAAAAAAGCCACAGACCGAGGAGTCGCCTTGTAAAGCCGCCATGTTGTGTTTGGCTTGGGTCGCATGTTTTACGTCACGGGAGTGTGGCGCCGCCTTGCTGTAAAAAAAATCCCGCCCACCACAGCTTAACCCCGCTTTACCCGGCTGCTATGGAGACACAACCGCGGCCGAAACGAGTAGTAACGAAACGAGGCAAACTGGGCTAGTGGAAAAACGGCATTAGTCTGCATACTCAGTCCATTGTTGTTTACACTTCTAACACATGACTGTGTATCCAGACACGAGGGGAACCAGATTATTAAGTTTGCAGACGACACCACGGTGGTGGGACTTATTCAGAGGGATGAGGAATCAATGTACAGGGAAGAAATGAGAGACCTGGAGGGCTGGTGCAGGGAGAACAATCTGGTGCACAACGTGGACAAAACGAAGGAGATGATTATCGACTTCCGGCAGTCACAGCCTGAGCACGTCCCCCTCAGCATCGGCGGCCGTTTAGTGGAGAGAGTGGAGAACATCAAGTTCCTCGGAGTGCAGATCTCGCAGGACCTGACTTGGAGCAAGAATTCCTTGGGGATCAGGAAGCGGGCTCAGCAGAGACTGCACTTCTTGAGGAAACTCAAACAGGCCTCTCTCCCCATCTGCATCCTCAGGACCTTCTACAGAGGTGTGGTGGAGAGTGTTCTGACGTACTGTATTGCTACATGGTACTCCAGCTGCAGTATGTCAGACAAAAAAGCCCTGCAGAGGATAGTCAAGGGGGCTGAGAGGGTAATTGGAGTCTCCCTCCACTCTGTCCAAGAACTTTTTCAGAACCGTTGCAGGAGCAGGGCACTGAACATCGTCAAGGACCGTTCTCATCCTCTGCATAAACACTTTGAACTTCTGCCATCTGGCAAACGATTCCGGAGCATCAGAGGCAGAACCACCAGACTGATCAACAGCTTCCTTCCACAAGCTGTTAGGATGCTGAACAGTTGACCCGGAATTTCTCATATCCACTACTGCACCTACGGACATTATGTGCATTATTTGTATATTATAGATAGTTAGTTTTTTTCAAGTATGTCTCAGGGACGTGTGAACGGATGGGGGGGTGGGGTGGGGGGGTGAAGATATGTGTGTGTCTTAAATCATGTTCTTCTACTTATATGGATGCCGAGAGAAACGCAATTTCATCTTGCCTGCACTATAGTTGTATGTACAGCAATATGACAAAGGTTGATTTGATTTGATCTGATTAGTCTCTCCAGCGAGTCCTGGGTCTGCCCTGGGGTCTCCTCCCAGTGGGACATGCCCAAAACACCTCAAGGGGGAGGCGTCCAGGAGGCATCCGGATCAGATGCCCAAACCACCTCAACAGGCTACTTTCGATGTGGAGGAGCAGCGGTTCTACTCTGAGCCTCTCCCAGTTGACTGAGCTCCTCACCCTCTCTCTAAGGGTGAGCCCAGCAATCCTACAAAGAAAGTTCATTTCAGCCACTTGTATCCGCGATCTCATTCTTTCGGTCATTACCCAAAGCTCATCACCATAGGTGAGGGTAGGAACGTAGATTGACCGGTAACTCAACAGCTTTGCCTTAGAACTTAGCTCCCTCTTCACCACAACAGACTGGTACAACGTCTGCATCAATGCAGATGCTGCTCCAATCAGTCTGTCAGTCCCTCGCTCCATTCGCCCCTCACTCGTGAATAAGACCCCAAGATACTTAAACTCCTCCACTTGGGGCAGGAGCTTAAGCCACCTTTTTCCGGCTGAGGACCATGGACTCGGACTTGGAGGTGCTGATTCTCATCCCAGCCGCTTCACACTCAGCAGCACACTGTCCCAGTAAGAGCTGTAGGTCATTGCTGGATGAAGCCAACAGGACAACATCGTCTGCAAACAACAGAGATGAGATCCCGTGGTCACCAAACATGACACCCTCCGTTCCCTGGCTGCGCCTAGAAATCCTGTCCATAAAAACTATGAACAGGATCGGTGACAAAGGGCAGCCCTGGTGGAGTCCAACTCTCACTGGGAATGAGTCTGACCGAGTGTTGGCAATAAGAACCAAACTCTCACTACGGTCATATAGAGACCAGATAGCTTTTAATAACAAGCCCAATATCCCACACTCCTGAAGCACCCCCCCCCCCCCCCCCACAAAAAAAAAAAAAAAAAAACAAGGGACGCGGTCGAATGCCTTCTCCAAGTCCACAAAACACATGTAAACTGGTTGGGCAAACTCCCACGAACCCTTGAGAATTCTCGAGAAGGTAAAGAGCTGAGCCGATGTGCCACGGCCTGGTCGAAAACCACATTGCTCCTCCTGAATCTGAGGTTCGACCAACAGCCAGACTCTCCTCTCCAGTACCTTGGCATAGACCTTTCCAGGGAGGCTGAGGAGTGTGATCCCTCTAAAGTTGGAGCACACCCTCCGGTCCCCCTTCTTGAAGAGAGGAACTACCACCCCGGTTTGCCATGCCAAAGGCACTGTCCCCAACCTCCACGGAATGTTGCAGAGGCGTGTCAACCATGACAGCCCTACAACATCCAGGGCCTTGAGGTACCTGGAGCGAATCTTGTCCACCCCCGGGGCCCGGCCACCAAAGAATTTCAAAACAATCGGACCAAAACTATAGGAGGAGTTGATTTCACAAATGTGGGACAGACTGACGGACAGACCCATAATATAATCCCCTTTGGGCTTCGACCAGTGGGGGATTAAAAACCAATTTCCACCCAAGCTTTAACTTCCCTGGCTGATGTCTTGAAATGTTTTGTCAATATTTCCACATAATGTTCTTTCCTCATGATGCCATCTATTTTGTGAAGTGCAGCAGAACACCCCCACAACATGATGCTGCCACCTCCATACTTCACATTTGGGATGGTGTTCTCAGGCTTGCAACCTTCCCCCCGCTTTTTCCTCCAAATGTAACAATGGTCATTATGGCCAATCCCAGCATCTTAGGGCGAGAAGCAGGGTACACCCTGGACAGATCGCCAGTCCATCACAGGGCCAACACAGAAAGACAGACAACTATTCACTCTCCCATTCACACCTAAGGACAATTTAGAATTATGGCCAAACAGTTAAATTTTTAATTTTATCTGACCACAGGACATGTCTCCAAAAATTAAGGTCTTTGTCCCTGTGTGCATTTACAAATTGTAATCTGGCTTTTTAATGTTGCTTCTGGAATAATGTCTTCTTACTTGCCGAGAGGTCTTTCAGCCCATGTTGATACAGGACTTGTTCCACTGTGGATAACGACACTCTTACCAGCTTCAGTCAGCATCTTCACAAGGTCTTTTTCTTTTGTTCTGGGGTTGTTATGCACATTTTGCAACAAAATATGTTCATCTCTGGGACACAGACCCCATCAACTTCCTGAGAGGTATGATGACTGGAGATTCCCATGGTGTGTATGCTTGTGTATAATTGTTTGAACAGATGAATGAGGCATCTTCAGGCATCTGGAAATTATACCCAAGGATGAACCAGATTTGTGAAGGTCCACAATTCTTTTCCTCATATCTTGGCTGACTTCTTTTTAATTTTCTCACTGTGTCACACAAGGAAGCAGTGTGTTTCAGGTGTGCCTTAAAGTTCATCCACAGGTGTGCCTCCAATTAACCCAAATATCGTCAATTAACCTATCAGAAGCTTCCAAAGCCATGACATCATCATCTTGGCTTTCTTAAATTGTTTAAAGGCATAGTAATCTTAGTATATGTACACCTCTGACTTTGAAGAAAGTAATAAAAAATTCTCTATAAAATTTAGCAAATATAAAAAATATTCAGTAAATAGAAATAATTTTGTTAATACTAATTGACCTAAAACAGGAAAAGTTTAGTCTGATTTAATGTCAGACAGTGTGTCTTTTTATACAGTGTATGTAAATTTCTGGTTTCAACTGTAGTCGTTTAACTCCCGCAAAGTTGTTTCGCTTCTTTATGGAGTATTTTGGGCTTTTGTACCTTTTTTGATGATTTTAAAGAGGATCTTTGTGTTTGTTAGTGTACAAGAGCCTCAACACATTGTACAGTATCAGATGGAAAACCACTACTTGAAATGTGGTGTACATCTTCAATACTTGAAAGAAAAAAAAGTGTGCTAAAATACCTGCTTTGGTTTAACTTTTCCCTTATGAATGTGTGCAGAAGACTTGTTCAGTATAATTTTTCCATGAACAGGCCATGGTAGTTCAAGGTAATATTTGATTGGTGTGCAGAACAAATGGGAAATGTTACACTGTGCAACATCAATAGCTTGTCACCCTACCCCGTTCAAATGTCAGGTTTTTGTGATGTAAAAAAAATGAGACCAAGATAAACCATTTCAAAACTTTTTCCACCATTAATGTGACCTATAACCTGTACAACCATTGAAAAACAAACAAATCTTTTAAGGGGAAAATAAAAAATAAAAAACTTACAATAACCTGTTTGCATAAAAATGCATACCCTTAAACTAATACTTTGTTGCAGCACCTCTGGCTTTTATTACAGCACTCAGTCTTTTTGGGTAGGAGTCTATCAGCATAGCACATCTTGATGTGGCAATATTTGCCCACTCTTCTTTGCAAAAACACTCCAAATCTGTCAGATTGCAAAGGCATCTCCTGTACACAGCCCTCTTCAGATCACCCCACAGATGTGCAATCGGATTCAGGTCTGGGCTCTGGCTGGGCCATTCCAAAACCTTAATCTTCTTCTGGTGAAGCCATTCTTTTGTCGATTTGGATGTGTGATTTGGGTAATTGTCGAGCTGAAAGATGAAGTTCCTCTTCATCTTCAACTTTCAAGGAGAAGCCTGAAGGTTTTGCGCCAACACTGACTGGCATTTGGAACTGATCATAATCCCCTCCATCTTGACTAAGGCCCCAGTTCCAGTTGAAGAAAAACAGCCCCAAAGCATGATGGTGCCACCACCATGCTTCACTGTAGGTATGGTGTTCTTTTGGTGATTAGCAGTGTTGTGTTTGTGCCAAATATACCTTTTGGAATTATGCTCAAAAAGTTAAACCTTGGTTTCATCGGACCATAACACATTTTCCAACATGCGTTTGGGAGATTTCAAATGTTTTTGCAAAATGTAGCCAGGCTTGGATGTTTTTCTTTGTAAGGTAAGGCTTCTGTCTTGCCACCCTAGACGGGAGATTGTTGTCACGTGTACTAAACAGCCAGTACTTGCCAGAAATCCCTGCAGCTCCTTCAGTGTTGCTGTCGGCCTCTTGGCAGTCTCCCTCACCAGATTTCTTCTCGTCTTTTCATCAATTTTGGAGGGACGTCCAGTTCTTGGTAATGTCACTGTTATGCCATATTTTCTCCACTTGATGATGACTGTCTTCATTGTGTTCCATGGTATATTTAATGCCTTGGAAGTTCTTTTGTACCCTTCTTCTGACTGATACCTTTGAACAGTGAGATCCCTCTGATGCTTCGGAAGCTCTCTGCAGACCATGGCTTGTGCTGTAAGATGTGACTTCAAAAATGTCAGGAAAAGCCGACTAGAACAGCTGAACTTTATTTGAGGTTAATCAGATTCACTTTAAATGGTGGCAGGTGTGTGCCGACTCCCATTTAACATGAATTTGAATGTGAATGGTTAATTCTGAACACAGCCACATCCCCAGTTATAAGAGGGTGTGCATATTCGTGCACACAGGTTATTGTAATTTTTTTTTTTTTTTTATTATTATTCCCCCTAAAAGATTTCAGTTTGTTTTTCAATTGGGTTGTACAGGTTATATGTCACATTAATGGTGGATAAAGTTTTGAAATGATTTATCTTGGTCTCATTTTTTACATCACAAAAACCTGGCATTTGAACAGGAATGCATAAACTTTTTTTATCCACTGTATATAAGGTAAAATAGGTAAAATGAACAGAACTTACACCACCCATAGTCCAGCAGCAGTGAATGCAGTGAAGAAGGCAGGCAGAATAAACCAGAAATTAGGCAGCATGTCTACTCTGAAACTACAGAAGAAGGAGGAACTTTTTTAGTGATGAAGACATTTAATTATTTGATGTGTTTCAGAAGTAACATGGGTTGGTTGTAAAAATTCAGGTTTGAAAGCAAGTCTACAAAAAATCACAGTTCCAGAGACAATGATGACAGTAATTATAAAACAGAGATTCACACACTTAACCCTATAGTGCAGCTTTCTTATGTAACAAAGCATTCCTACTTGGCTTGCCAAGTGGATCGACCCTCTCATTGACATAAGTAATAATAATAATAGATTAGATTTATATGGCGCTTTAAATGTCAAGTGGCATCTCAAAGCGCTAACAATGAGTCCATTATTCATTCACTCTAGGTAGTGGTAAGCTACCACTGTAGCCACAGCTGCCCTGAGGCAGACTGACAGAAATGTGGCTACCAATCCTCGCCAACAGCCTCTCCGACCACTACCGAACATTTATACACATTCATACCAAGTGTCATGAACACTGGAGGCAAGGTGGGTAAAGTGTCTTGCCCAGGGACACAACGGCAGGATGGCTGGAGAGAGCGGGATTCAAACCGCCAACCCTGTGGTTACTGGACGATCCGCTCTACCTCCTGAGCCACTGCCACCCACATTTCCCTCCTCCGTTCTATTTTTGTTGAGCACCAAGCTGGACGGCAGGAAGTTCCACTTTTATATGGTCTTTGGCATGACCCGGCCAGGACTTGAACCCCGACCTCCCAGTTGTTGGGTGGATGCTTTACCTCTAGGCCACCACTCCGGTTTAAGTAGGATGCCAGACTCTGGCGCAGATAGGTTGTGAGTTCAAACCCCTGCTTGGATGTTACCAGTTGGGCTTCATTATCGGTTCCCTTGGTTACACTTAGTTATTTATTCTCTGTAAATTCTAGTCACTTCATTAGACATCTGTGTTCTCTGCTTGTTCACTATTCCATAGGAGATAATAAACATGCCACTCTTGCCTATTTTGTTAGTTTTTGGCTGGCATGACTCAGTACAGGGACCATTAGCCTTCATTTGAAGGTTTACAAATGTTTCAATAATGCAGTTTTTTTGGACAAAAATTGCATAAACAGGCTGGTCCATTTTTCCTCATGTGAAACATCCCACTGGTCATTGTGATCAGTGTCAGGAAAGAGAAAAAAGGACAGCTGTGTCTCAGGGTCATTCTAGCATTGGAGGACAAATGAGGCTCCAAATATGGTTAAAAAAAAAAAAAAAAAAAAAAAGACCTTGTGGAGAGTGCAAATAAAGAAACCAGACCTGCACGACAGACAAACTTTATTTCTCACTCTCACTTCATTCATACACAGAAAAAGACTCTTTTCAATACACCAGGGTCTTTCCTTTTATACCACTCCATTCCTTCCCCCTGCTGCCTGAAATCTTGCATTACAATACGTTCACACATCCACCCCTTACGGTCGCCACGATCCCTTGGCCTTAGGGACCATGTGTAGTGGGGATGCCCATGGGCTGTTTGAGCGCCTGATGATGCGCAGCCTTTCCAAGTTGGCAAACTCCTCGCACACTATGGCCAGTTTAGCTGCGTCCAGACACCGAGGTCGTGCGAAAACGGGCAGCCCAGTGGTGGTGATAAAGTGTTCCACCCCGTGTTTAGTGATGGCCGCCGAAAACGTTGGGACCGTGAGTGCTGGGAACTGAGTGAGCAGTGTGT
This sequence comes from Pholidichthys leucotaenia, assembly GCA_020510985.1. Taxonomy (NCBI): domain Eukaryota; kingdom Metazoa; phylum Chordata; class Actinopteri; order Cichliformes; family Pholidichthyidae; genus Pholidichthys; species Pholidichthys leucotaenia. Next base: position 86,767,351 of record CM035850.1, on the reverse strand, counting down.
GGAACTTACCACCTGGAGCTGTGACGCTGGCTGGTGTTGTTGGCCCAGCCCCTCGAGCTGTACAGGGGAGAGAATCAAAAGACACTGCATTACCACCGGAGTGGTGGCTCAGTTGGTAGAGCATCCGCCCCACACCCGGGAGGCAGGGGTTCAAATTCCGGCTGGGTCATGCCGAAGACCATATAAAAGTGGAACTTCCTGCCGTCCAGCTTGGTGCTCAGCAATAATGGAATGGAGGAGGGAAATCTGTGGCGGCGCCTTGCATGGCAGCGGCCCTCTGATTCTGCACTGGGGTGTGTGTGATTAACACTGTAGATAGGTAAAGCACAATCTCGTTCTACTGTACATGATTGGTTGTACGGTTGAATGACAATAAGGGTGATTTAATTTAATTAACCAGGCGTCTGTTAGCAACATCAACTAGCAACCCGTGTGCACACAGAAAATCAGCTCCCAAGATTGGGAAACTGCATGTCGCTATGACGAAAGTCCACTCGTACATACGGCCGTGTAGGGATACAGTCAGTGTCCTCTCACCAAAAGTCCTAATGTCCGAGCCGTTTGCAGCTATCAGCTCATGCCGCTAGCACCCGCTAGCCGGTCGGCGAAGGACGGCAGGATGAGGCTCTTTTGGGAGCCGGTGTCTATGAGGAACCGTCTCCCTGAGCGCGAGTCCGTCACGTAGAGCAGCTTGTTTTCTTCACCGGCGGTCGCAGCTGCTACTGACTGCCGGCCTTGGCGTTTCCCGAATGCCTGAATTGGCATGGTGGCACACATCTGCGTGCGTTCTCTCCAAAATGGCGGTGGTAGGAGCAGAGTGCGTCTCTCCTTCTGGCCCCCGCTGTCGCTACCGTTGCCAGCTCCTTGCCTCCGCTGGTTGTCTCGCTGGGTTCCAACGCTGCCGCGTTCACTGTGAGGGCTCTGGTGGTGAGGATGATCCGATCTGCCTCCTGGGCTAGTGCACGGTAGTCGCATGCGGCCAGCAACGGTGAGTTGGCCAGGACCGCTCTTGCCTCTGTTGGGAGGTTCCGGAGGAAAAGGTGGGCAAACAGAAAATGCCCGTCGTCCGTGCCCACCAACATCTTCTCCGTCAGTTCGACCGCCGACTCATCTCCTAACTCTGAGTGCCTCAGGAGCCTCTCTGCTCTCTCACAGTCCGAGAGTGTGTAGCGCTGGGTCAGCGCAGCCTTGACAGTCCCGTATTTATCGTGGGCTGGAGGCTGTTGGAGCAGGCTCGCTACTTGCTGAGTCATGCGAGCGTCCAGTGCTGCGATCACATAGTAATATCTGGTGTCATCTGCCGTTATTCCCCGGAGGGCGAACTGAGCCTCTGTGTGGAGGAATCAAGACCGCGGGTCGTGCAGCCAAAAGTCCAACAGTTTGACCGAAACAGCGCACGCGTTGCTGGGGCTTTCCATCCGGGCCGACTCTGGGGTTCTTGCCTCGTGTTCCATAATTCGTCAAGGGTCACCAGTGTGGAGAGTACAAATAAAGGAACCAGACTTGCACGACAGACAAACTTTATTTCTCACTCTCACTTCATTCATACACAGAAAAAGACTTTTCAATACACCAGGGTCTTTCCTTTTATATCACTCCATTCCTTCCCCCTGCTGCCTGAAATCTTGCATTACAATATGTTCACACATCCACCCCTTACTGTCCCCACAGCTACTCCTTCCTGCTGCATTACCATAACTTCTCCCATTACAATACGTACTGTCCTTCTCTGTTAAATCCCCCACGCTCTGCCGGCAGAGGGAATATTCCCCTCTGCTTCCAGTCTGAGATGAATATCCCAGCGTGGGTTCCCTACCACCTTTTATTTTATACTTTCCTGTTATGTATTTAAGAGCAACAAATAATAAACCATCAAGAAATAGCTTGGTCCAGTTCAGGCATCAAAGGTACAATTTTTAAGATGCATGTTTGTCTTAGTGTGCTGAATTTAGTGCAACCCTGTTACCAATACTCTGGGACCTAAAAAAAGTGGATTTAAAAAATATTGTTAAAACAATCTTTGACTGCTTTGTTAAAAGTAGTCATATTCATAATAACTAATCATTCAATTTTATGATAAAATTTGATATATTTCAACAACTTTTGAAACTTCCCTCACCCAACTTTTCAACAGTCACATCAAGTGTTTTCAGAAATATTATTTATTTTAAAATCTTTGCTCAAATACATTTTATGCATATAATTAAACTATTACTAAGAAAATAGATTAAATTATTGTGAGCTGATGAAACCATATAAGATTTCATCTATCCATCCATCCATTTTCTACCACTTTTCCGAAGGTCCGGGTCACAGAGGCAGCAGCTTAAGCAAAGAAGCCCAGACTTCCCTCTCCAGCTCTTCAGAGAGGATACCAAGGCGTTCCAAGGACAGCTGGGAAATGTAGTCTCACCAGCGTGTCCTGGGTCTGCCCAGTGGGATGTGCCCAAAACTCCTCAAATGGGAGGTGTCCAGGAGGTATCCTGATCAGATGCCCAAACCACCTCAACTGGCTACTTTCGATGTGGAGGAGCAGCGGTTCTACTCTGAGCCTCTCCCAGTTGACTGAGATCCTCACCCTATCTCTAAGGTTGAGTCCAGCAATCCTACGGAGAAAGCTCATTTCAGCCACTTGCATCTGTGATCTCGTTCTTTCGGTCATTACCCAAAGCTCATGACCATAGATGAGGGTAGGAACGTAGACTGACCGGTAAATCAACACCTTTGCTTTAGAGCTCAGCTCCCTCTTCACCACAACAGACCGGTACAATGTCCACATCTCTGCAGAGGCTGCTCCAATCTGTGTTAATCTCTCGCGCCATTCTCTCCTCACTCATGAATGAGACCCCGAGATACTTAAACAACTCCACTTGGGGCAGGAGCCTGTCCCCAAACCGGAAAGGGAGATCCACCCTTTTCCGGCTGAGGTACATGGACTCGGACTTGGAGGTGCTGATTCTCATCCCAGCTGCTTCACACTCAGCAGCAAACCTACTTCTGCAAGACCTGTAGGTCATTGGTCGATGAAGCCAACAGGACAACATCATTTGCAAACGGCGGAGATGAAATCCTGTGGTCACCGAACATGACATGACCATATAAGATTATTTTGACAAAAACAATTTGGTTAACAGGGCTGAAATTAGGGTAACAGAGTTGAATAAATTCACTGCTTTTAACTGTAGATCATGACATACAGTAAATGTGAAAAACAAATAAAACAGACAAGGTGTTTAATAGTAGTTTACTATTTTTAAGAAAAATTGCTAGAATAAGTCAGGATGATAAAACAAACTTTTGAGGGATAAGGACCTGTACTTACTGTATATAGCATTTTTCTAGTCACAAAGACCACTCAAAGCACTTCACTAATAGCTACAGTAACACTCTATTCTCGGGGCCTATCAAAGACAGATACTTAGGGATAATTTAGAGTCACTAATCAACCTAACATCCATGTCTTGACTGTGGGAGGAAACCTGACATCTTTTCAAAGAGCACTGAACTTATTATTTATAATGAATGAATGAATAAATTGAAATTTAAAAAAAAATGTTTGCTGTTCACATGACCACATAGTAGATGGCAGCTATGCTCCACCAGACTGATTTGAACACCCAGAATTAAATAAAATGAGGAGGAAGAACATGAAGGCAGCTCATTTCAGTATAAACAATTGAATATGATAATGAAAATGAACCTGATCTTTTTTAAGAAACTGATATAATATCAGATATGCAATATCTACAGTATCTAATATAATACTATAATCCACCTTATTCCTAGGCCCCATGATGCCTTGCATGAATTATGATAGCAACTTCCATTACTAGTTTAGAACGTATTGTCACTGAAACAGGACACTTTTCTTTGTTAAAAAACAATGACTTTGGCATCAAAAATGCAGGAACACAGCCTTTTGCACCTAAAAAACAGTAATATAATCATATCACATCCCACGGCTATGGAGGGATGAGATGACCTTAAAAAGTGGCCAGTAGCTCCATGGACAGTAGCTCCGTTAGTTAGCTCCGCTGCTAACATGCTAACGCTGTAAACAAAAGCTCTGAGATAGATCAATGTTTCCACCGCAATAAAGTCGGCTGCATTTTGTTAAAATATCCATCCATCTTCTTCCGCTTAATCCTTTTCAGTTTGCGGGGGCGCTGGAGCCTATCCCAGCATCTTTGGGCAAGAGGCAGGGTACACCCTGGACAGATCGCCAGTCCATCGCAGGGCCAACACAGACAGACAGACAACCATTCACTCTCACATCCATATCTAAGGACAATTTAGAATCCCCAGTTGATGCCAATTAACCTAACTTGCATGTTTTTGGCATGTGGGAGGAAACTTAATAAAAATTTACCTCAGAGCAGATGTAGAGTCTAGTCAGAGCCACAAAGAACCACAACACTGTGCTTGAGCATTTTAAATTTGGGGTAAAACGTCAGATCTGTGACATTCATATAAGTGAAAACATACCTGGTGCTGCAGTGTCTGTACCACTAATCACGCGAACATTCCTTCAGGTTTCAGCGCATGATCTACTCATTGCTGTTGAAGCCACAGATTTAGCGGTGCTTATCTGTGGAGCCTCACACCACGAACAGCAGCAAGTACCAGAACTACGCAAAGACATTCAAAAATACAAAAACTACAAGTGCTGAAATTAGCTGCCACTTGAGTGCAAAACACATACAGTATGTGGACTATACATTAAAATGAATTTGAAAAACGCCATTTTAAATGCCCCTGCTACTCTACTCCTACTGATTTAACACTAGGTCAGCCAAACCAGAAGCTCCGCCCATAATCGTTCCTACAGCAGCACCCTCAGGAATAAGGTGGATATAATATATAACTGATAGTATATATCGCGGTAGGATTACATTTAACATAAAATAGTAAACTACAAACCTAGCAATTAAATGAATCAGCCCATTTAAAAAAAAAAAAAAACTCTATGAACTGTTTGCTTCTGGTGTTTCGGTGTTGTCATTAATTTGTCGTGGCTAACCAGGGTAGCCCACACTTCTCTTTCTCTAAATACTGCTGCCTCCTGTCTGGATCAGCATCACACCTGGCATGGGAGCACCTCTGCTTTTCAGCAGCACTTAATGGTACCTTAGAGTTCTGTATAAACTATAAATTTCAAAAATATTTATTAACCAACTAAAAATGATCTTTAACATGATTAAAACAAACGTGCCAGCATTTCAGTTTTTACAACCTTAATATTCTGAGGGCTCCTGGTGCCAACAAAATGAGAAAATGGTCATTTATATTCTTTAAAATAAACTCTTTGTAGATTATTATAAATAATAAGCACACATTTGAATTTACTAGAGACAGCAGATTATCCCTTTTGAGTAAAGCAAAGGAGATGCAACCCTGTTACTCTAATAAGCAACTTTCGCATCTCGGCTTGCGCAAAGCATCATGGGAACGTGGCTACCAAACGTGCTCTATCGATACATTTAATTTATGGAAAGTTCCTGATCTACGAGCACATTGTATGCGTAGGGGTCTTCCCAGTTGTACCCACAAACGCAAGGATGAACTAGTTGCGCTTGCATTCGCGGCCACGTTGCAGAAATTGGCCAAAATGGCCCCCCTGTATGTACGCTGACATAGCAGATTTTTAGTTGTCAAAGGACCAAGCACCCTTGCGAGAATCTGAAATGACTACAAAGAAGGTAAGTTTGGCAGCTCAACTTTGGTTTTGTCATTTTGAGTAAATTTCACTACAAGGCACAGCCTGCTTACTTAAATCTATAGGTCGATACTACTATAGTTTAAGTACCACACGTTTTCAATGATTTGCAGTTTTATTTTACACCAGCCTACTTATCAATGGCCTTAATTACATGTGTGTGTAGATCAAGCTTCATTACCAATATACAAAGAACTATATCCTAGATCCAGGCCTGCCTGTCCGTACCTACTACGTCAGGGTTTAGACACTTGAACAATACACAACACTATTTAATTGTGTTATAATATAGACTTACTGCTTTAATCCAACAATTACGTACGTCCGGATCCTTCAGCTCTGTGGGGAATGTATATAACGTGAATGGCAGCGGACATGTGCACACGCTGGTCCAAAGTTATATGCATGTATGCTACAAGTTTGCTTTTTCCACCGCTCTAGATGATACATGCCGTTCCCACACTTCACTATGGCACAATGTGCACCTGGCATAACGGAGATTTAAAGCTTAAAGCAGACTTTAAGCGGCAGTTGTTCAGGTGTGACAGTACTGTTTGTATCCAAAAGCAAGGCAGCTACCGGAATGTTTGGTAGTCGTGAACTTTGAACTCACATAGTCCGCACATGCGCACTCGTAATACGAAAGTCGCCTATTATGGTAACAGGGTTGAAAATCAGTGCTTGCAATAGCATGTTTTCGCAGAAAGAAATGCCATTTGTGGAATGTAATGGTTTCTGAAAGTAAAGGACAAATGTAGTTATATATATTAAAAAGAAACTTAGAAAATAATTTAGCTTCTTTTGGTAGTATAAGTAGCAGGGTGAACTGGGCAGAGTGGTGCTTAATAAATATTTTAGATCTTCAATATTATTTTGGGACTGCTTTCTCAGCAACTCTGTTTATAGTTTGTCTCCGTATAATTTACAGAAAAAATGTCCGATTTAGTATTTTTTTCATGAATTATTTTCAATTTAACGGATGGGACGAAAATGTCCGCAATTGTGGAATGGCCCATCTAATGCAGGAAGGACACGGAACGGTTTGGTTTCAGGAAGGAATGCGGAGTTACTACTTGGAGCAAAGGCTTGGTTTTAGAAATGCAAAACTAAACAAGCAGTACAGGAAATGAGCCCGTTAACACTGACAGTGACAAAATAACAGCACCACACCACAGCCACACTGAATGAAATGAAACAAAAAACCAAAAGAAAAACGGTGTAGGGACCATGTGCTGTGTACACCTACCAGTTTCTGTCCATGGCTGGTAGATGAGCATCCAAATCAGTCCCCGGTTCAGTGGAGACCGTCAGATAGCTCAACTCGTAGGTTTATCCTGCTAAGAGACAATTGTGACCCTAAAGCAAGACAGATACACGTTTATTTGAGTGAAAGATCCGCTAAAGACCATCAGCGTAAAACAAACAAAAAAAAAAAACCGGAACAAACGAACATAGAAGCCACCCTGCTTGCCTTTCAACATAAAAGCACGTAGTTTTTTATTTTTTTTATAGTCTTTTTTAACTTTACAGTGTGCAGAAATGTTGCACTCACAATAAAAATGCAGTCGTACGTCCACGGCCGGACCTACAGAGAGAAGGTCTAGATGCAATGAGAGCCCAACATTAGTGTTCAGTGAAAGCACTCCATAATGGAATGTAGTTAGACGAGTTAATGATGGATGTTGTTACGGTACCTAGGAAGTAATCACAGTACGAACAACTTCTGTGGGTTATCCCAGGTAGCCAAAATGTTCTGACCCAAATCCGGCAGACCAGAAGAAATGGATACATTCAACTTCATTTAGCTCCTCGCAGACCTGACTTAAAACGAAGCACTGTGGTAGTGAAGTAGTGCATGCTGGTAAGATATTTGCGTCTCACTTGAGCCGGGGGCGGGGCTGCAAAACGTCACTATGTCACATGACTTTAAAGCCTTGCAGGAGCAAGTTGGCTTAAAGCTACACTCCGGTGGCTCGACCACCTCAAAAACAAATGTGTATTGCCCAAAATAGTATATTATGGCTTTTTACACACAAAAAATTTTCATTGCCTTGCTCTGAGATTGCTTGCAAAGAGATTTTAAATCTTGCACCTACTTAAATGTTATATATAAAATACGGCACTTTATAGTGAAGTGCAGTGAATAGGAGAATAAAAACATACATGAATCATACATACTGTGGAGTGTGTAAATGAAGAGGCATATTCATTTCAGATTATTTATTACACACTCACATCTCACAAGCAAAGAACAGACTGACTGGTCACATCAAGCATTCCTCTCTATATCAAGTCACACTTCACAAGGTTCAAGGCACTTCCTCATACACAGCATGACATCTACACTACACTTCATTCAACCCCCTCTCACCCACTTGGGCATTGTTCTCCCATGTGTATTCATTGTCTCTGTCTAAGGTGTGAAATAACCTGAGGCCCACACCGCCCCCCCAGCATCTTAGATAGAACAATAGAACATCAGTCCACATGCTGTTTCAGCTTCAGTCTCCTCCCATATCTGCTGTAACTGGGGTTTACTGCCTCCATGGTGCTGCTGTGCCGGTGGGAGGCTGCTGGGAGTGTGTCCGACTGTGGGTGAGCCGTGGGGGGGGGGGGGGTCACTCTGTCCGTGGGGCTGTTCTGATGACTCGTTCCCCTGGGGAGGTCTCCGTGGGGGTCTTCCACGCTGAGGGGCCCTCGCCAACAGCACTTGCTCATCTGCCACTACAAAGGCTGGTTTGAGTCTGTCTATGCCAATTCTCTCCTGTCTACCCCCCAAGTCTAGCACAAAATGCTTATCCCCTGTTTCCAACACTCTGAACGGTCCATCATAGGGTGGGCGCAATGGAGGGTGGTGGGCGTCGTGTCTGACGAACACGAACTCCACGTTCTTCAAAGTTTTAGGCACGAAGGCACGTGGAAAACTGTGGTGGGCAGGGCCCGGCAGCGTGCCTGTGTTTGCGCTACGCTGCAAAAGCTGAGACGGGCAGCTGCCCGGCGCGGGATTGTCCGGTAGAAATTCCCTGGGCAGCCGTAGGGGCTGCACAAAAACGAGCTCTGCCGGGGAAGCTTCCAAATCCTCTTTTGGCGCGGAGCACAACCCCAATAAAACCCACAGCAGCCTGTCTACCCAATTTGCATCCGTCAGCGGAGCCCTGAGTGCTGCTTTCAGTGATCTATGAAAACGCTCGCGTAAACCATTGGCCTGTGGGTTGTAGGCGGTTGTGCGAAGAATTGCAGCATCCCGGCTGTGGGCCATCGCGGACCAGAGGTCGGAAACAAATTGCGGGCCCCTGTCAGACGTAATGTCCGACAGGACTCCAAAATGCGCCACCCATGTTGTTAAAAAAGCGCGTGCTACGTCCGCGGACGTGGTTGCTGCCAGCGGGACTGCTTCTGGCCAGCGCGTGGTGCGGTCCACCACTGTCAGGAGGTGCGTGCACCCCTGTGATGGCGGGAGGGGGCCCACGAGGTCCACGTGCACATGGTCGAAACTCTTAGCCGGTACCGGAAACGGCTCCAAGGGAGCCTTCGTGTGCCTGTGTACCTTGGCTCGTTGGCACACCACGCAGGCTGCAGCCCACTCTTTTACTTGTTTGCGTAGGCTCGGCCACACAAACTTCTCTCCCACCATTTTGACAGACGCGCGCACTCCTGGGTGCGCCAGAGTGTGAACCGACTCAAACACGCGGCGGCGCCACGTGACCGGGACTACCGGACGTGGGTGTCCCGTGGAGACGTCGCAGATTGGGAGGGGGCCGCCATCTTGCAGCACCCTGCTCTCCAGCCTTAACCCTGTTGGTCCAGACTGGAGCGCGCGCACGTCTGCATCGCTAATCTGCTCCGCGGCCATGGCTGCGTAATCTATCCCCACGTAGACTGGGGCCACCACGGCGCACGAGAGGCAGTCCGCCACCACATTCAGTTTACCAGACACATGCTGAATATTGGTAGTAAACTCTGAGATCGCGGCCAGCTGTCTCTGCTGCCGGCCCAACCACGGTTCTGAAACCTTGGCCATCGCGAACGTTAGTGGCTTGTGGTCTACGAACGCGGTGAAGCTGCGCCCTTCCAGCCAGAACTGGAAGTGGCGTATGGCCAGATGGAGAGCCAGCAACTCTGTGTCGAACGCGCTGTATTTATGTTCGCTGTCGCGCAAAGTTCTGCTGAAAGATGCGAGCGGCTGCCAAGCCCCGGCAACGCGCTGCTCCACAACTGCCCCTATGGCCACGTCTGAAGTATCGGTGGTGAGCGCTATCCGGGCCACCGGGTCCAGATGTGCCAGCAGTGCGGCGTTTGCCAGGGCTGCTTTAACCTCCGAGAACACCCGCTCTCGCGCCGGGGTCCATTCGACTTTGTCCGCAGGTTTCTGTCTCTTGAGCGTGGCGTACAATGGTTGCATGAGCCGCGCCGCGCGGGGAAGGAAACGGTTATAAAAATTCACCATCCCCAAAAATTCCTGCAGCACCCTGACCATCTGAGGCCGGGGAAAATCCGCCATGGCGCACACCTTGTCGGGCAGCGGGATCGCTCCTTCCGGAGAGACGCGGTGCCCCAAAAAATCAATCTCCGTCACGCCGAACTGGCATTTCGCCGGGTTGATTATCAAACCGTGCTCCTCCAACCTCCGGAAAACCGTCCTGAGGTGGGTTTCGTGTTCGTCTTCGGACGTACTGGCTACCAGGATATCATCCAGGTAGACGAACACGAACGGGAGGTCACGCAGCACTGCATCCATCATGCACTGGAACGTCTGTGCTGCGCCTTTTAACCCGAATGGCGTGCGCAGGAACTCGAATAAACCGAACAGAGTTATTACCGCTGTTTTGGGTACGTCCTTCGTGCGCACTGGGACCTGGTGGTAACCGCTGACCAGGTCTATTTTAGAAAAAATGCGTGCTCCGGCGAGGTGAACAGAAAAATCCTGTATGTGGGGAATTGGGTAGCGGTCGTGTGCTGTGGCGTTGTTCAACCTGCGGAAATCACTGCACGGTCGCCACGATCCCTCAACCTTAGGGACCATGTGTAGCGGGGATGCCCATGGGCTGTTTGATCGCCTGATGATGCCCAACCTTTCCAGGTTGGCAAACTCCTTGCGCGCTATGGCCAGTTTAGCTGCGTCCAAGCGCCGAGGTCTTGCAAAAACGGGCAGCCCGGTGGTGGTGATAAAGTGCTCCACCCCGTGTTTAGCGATGGCCGCCGAAAACATCGGGACCGTGAGTGCTGGGAACTGAGTGAGCAGTGCGTGGAACGTACCGCCTGGAGTTGTGATGCTGGCTTGTGCTGTTGGCCGGGTCCCTCGAGCTATACAGGGGAGAGATTCAAAGGACAGTGCATTAACCAGGCGCCTGTTAGCAACATCCAAAAGTAAACCATGTGCACACAGAAAATCAGCGCCCAGGAGCGGGCAACACAGTGCTGCTATGATAAAAGTCCACTCATACGAGCGGCCATGTAGAAATAAGGTCAGTGTTCTCTCACTGAACGTCTTAATCTCCGAGCCGTTTACTGCCACCATTGCGGGGCTGCTAGGTCCTGCCAGCCGGTCAGCGTAGGATGGCAGGATGACGCTCTTCTGGGCTCCGGTGTCGACGAGGAAGCGTCTCCCCGAGCGCGAGTCCATCACGTAGAGCAGCTTGTTCTCTTCACCGGCGGTCGCAGCTGCTACTGACTGCCGGCTTTGGTGTTTCCCGAGCGCTTGAAGTGGCATGGTGGCGTGCATCTGCGCGCGTTCCCTCCGAAGCGGCGGTGGTAGAAGCAGAGCGTGTCTTTCTGGCGCTCCTTGGCCCCCGTTGCCGCTACCATCGGTGGCTCCTCGCCTCCCCTGGTCATCTTGCTGGGCTCCGCTGCCACCCCGTTGACTGTGATCGCCCTGGTGGTGAGGATGATCCGGTCTGCCTCCTGGGCTAGCGCACGGTAGTCTCGCGCGGCCAGCAACAGCGAATTGGCCAGAACCGCTCTTGCTTCTGTTGGCAGGTTCCGGAGGAAAAGGTGGGCAAACAGAAAGTGCCCGTCGCCCGTGCCCATCAACGCCAGCATGTTCTCCATCAGGTCTACGGCCGACCCATCTTCCTAACTCGGTCCGCGCCAGGAGCCTCTCCGCTCTCTCACATTCCAAGAGCGTGTATCGCCGGATGAGCGCAGCTTTGAGCGCCTCATATTTGCTGCTGGCTGATCGAGCAGGCTCGCTACCTGCTGGGCTGTGCGGGAGTCCAGCGCTGCTACCACATGGTAGAACTTGGTGTCGTCTGCCGTTACTCCCCGGAGGGTGAACTGGGCCTCGGTGTGGTAGAACCAAGAGCGCGGGTTGTGCTGCCAGAAATCCGGTAGCTTGACTGAAACTGCACACGCGTTGCTGGGGGTTCCAGTCCTGGCTGTCTGCGGGTTGGCTTCAGCGTCTCTGGGGCTTCCCGACCAGGCCGGCTCCGGGGTTCTTGCCTCGTGTTCCATAATACGTCTTGGGTCACCAGTGTGGAGTGTGTAAATGAAGAGGCATATTCATTTCAGACGATTTATTACACACTCACATCTCACAAGCAAAGAACAGACTGACTGGTCACATCAAGCATTCTTCTCTCTATATCAAGTCACTGTAGAAGTCAAGAATTGAGGAGACTGGATGATTTTTCCAGTTTCTGCTTTAATTCTCATTCATCCTACGTCCTCTCTCAATCGAAGTGAAAAGAGACAGGACGCAGTCACACACATACATTTATACACTCATCTCGAACAATACATCACACAAAAGTCACAATACTCAGTTACATCCTCACATCTGTAATAGAACACCCAGAGTCCTTCTGTTCTCCTCTCTGACCCCCAAAAGGTCAACCCGGGTAATCTTCTCCTCTCTCCTGAGTCCTCCTGAGTCCCCAGGGGGTGCAGACACATCGTCCTCTTGAGGTGTGAAGTCAATACACATGGCTAGCTCAAAGTCTCTCTTGGCTGAATTCCGCCAGCCACATGTGAGTCACATAAGTTATAATTATGGGCTCCACATCACTCCCCCCTTCCACGCGAAAGACTGGGCACACATATACAGTCATACCATAGTCATACAGCATGTCACCCCCCAACAGAATCTCACAGCAACCCAAACAACCTGATCAAAAAAACACATCATTCTGCATGCAGCTTAGGTTTCAATCTTCTCCCGAATATGCTGTATGCAGGTCTCCTGCTCTGTGTTGGGCCGTCCTGCTGTGCATCTGTGGAGTGAGGGGGAGAAGGGTTATTTGCCCCTCGTGGGGGGTCCCGGGACCTCCCAAGGGACCCGTGGGAGGTCTGCAGGGTCGAGGCGCGCCCGCCGGTCGCACAGACTCGTTATGCAACACAAAAGCAGGTTTTAATCTATCGATACTGATCGTCTCCCTCCTGCCCCCCAAATCTAGCACAAAATATTTCTCCCCGGTTTCCAGCACTCGAAATGGACCGTCGTAAGGTGGGTGGAGGCTATGCCGCTGCGCATCGTGCCTGACAAAAACAAACTCTGCGTCTCGTAAAGCCTGGGGCACGAACACACGCGGGAAAGAGTGATGAGCGGGGCCCGGGAGCAGTTCTGCTCCCATGTTACTCAGAGACCCCCGGATCGGGGAGGGCCCTGGTGCCGTGTGGTTGGGTAAAAACTCGCCTGGCAGCCTGAGCGGTTGTGCAAAGACCAGTTCTGCTGGTGAGGCATCTAGATCCTCTTTGGGTGCCGAACGCAACCCCAATAAAACCCATGGTAGTTTGTTTACCCAATCTGTGTCCGTCAGTGATGCTCTGAGGGCTGCCTTCAAAGACCTGTGAAAACGCTCGCATAAACCGTTGGCCTGGGGATGATAAGCGGTAGTGCGATGTACTGCCACTCCTAAGCCGCTGGCCACTGCTGACCACAGTTCCGACGCAAACTGAGGTCCCCTATCAGACGTAATATCTGACGGGACCCCGAACCGCGCTACCCAGGCTGTTAAAAAAGCACGTGCCACCTCTGCCGCTGTGGTCGATGTTAACGGGACCACTTCCGGCCAACGAGTGGTTCGGTCCACCATCGTCAAGAGGTGCGTGAACCCTTGCCATGTGGGCAGGGGGCCCACGAGGTCCACGTGCACATGATCGAACCTTTTAGCCGGAATGTGGAACGGTTCTAAGGGCGCTTTAGTGTGCCTGTGAATTTTCGCCCACTGGCAAGCCACACAGGCTTTAGCCCACTCTTTCACGTGCTTGCGCAGGCTCGGCCAAACAAACTTCTCCGCCACCATTTTCACCGAAGCGCGCACCCCTGGGTGCGCTAGGGAGTGCACGGCGTCAAAAACACGACGGCGCCACGCGGCTGGCACCACCGGGCGCGGTTGCCCTGTGGATACATCGCAGATAAGCGGGGGGGGGGGGGGGACCGGTTTGTAGACTTTTGCGTTCCAGCCTTAACCCTGTTGGTCCAGACAGGAGCGCGCGCACGTCCGCGTCCTCGCTCTGCTCCGCCGCCATGGCTGCATAATCTATTCCCACGTGGACCGGAGCCGCGCGCGTGTCCGCGCTGTTACCGCGCTCTGGGTAAGCGGCCGCGCAATCCGTTTCCACACAGACGGGTGCTGTTACTGCGCGTGACAGACAGTCTGCCACCACATTGATTTTACCGGCTACGTGCTGAATATCGGTGGTAAATTCAGAAATTGCGGCCAGCTGTCTCTGTTGCCGCCCTGACCACGGTTCTGAAGTTTTGGACATCGCAAAAGTGAGCGGTTTGTGGTCGACAAACGCGGTGAAACGCCGCCCTTCCAGCCAGAACTGGAAATGGCGAATAGCCAAGTGGAGCGCCAGCAGCTCCCTGTCAAACGCGCTGTATTTTCGCTGAGCCTCGCGTAGGGATCTGCTGAAAAATGCGAGTGGCTGCCAAACCCCGGCAACCTGCTGTTCTACAACGGCCCCTATGGCCACATCTGACGCGTCTGTGGTTAGCGCTATGCGGGCTGCCGGGTCTGGGTGGGCCAACAGTGCCGCATTTGCCAGTGCTCGTTTCACCTCTGTGAATGCGCGCTCCCGCTCAGGGGACCATTCAATCACATGGGAGGGCTTCTGCTTTTTAAGCGCGGTGTACAAGGGCTGCATAAGCTGCGCTGCGTGGGGTATGAAACGGTTATAAAAATTTACCATCCCCAAAAATTCTTGCAATGCTTTTACCGTTCGAGGCTGGGGAAAATCTGCCACTGCGTGTACTTTGGCCGGCAGAGGAACTGCTCCCTCCGAGGAAACGCGGTGCCCTAAAAAATCGATTTGTGCCACGCCAAAATGGCACTTGGCCGGGTTGATTATCAACCCATGCTCGCCTAACCTCTGAAAAACTGTCGTGAGGTGTTTTGCGTGCTCCTCCTCGGAGGTGCTGGCTACCAAAATGTCGTCTAAATAGACAAAAACGAAAGAAAGGTCGTGCAACACTGCATCCATCATCCGTTGGAAGGTTTGTGCGGCGCCTTTAAGGCCAAAAGGCATTCGTAAAAACTCAAAAAGCCCGAACGGGGTTATTACAGCTGTTTTGGGGATGTCCTCTGGTTGGACCGGGACTTGGTGATAACCGCGGACCAGGTCTATTTCAGAAAAAATGCGCGCCTTCGCCAAATGCACTGAAAAGTCCTGGATATGCGGAATCGGGTACCGGTCCTGCGCTGTGGCATTGTTCAACCTGCGGTAATCGCCACAAGGTCTCCACGAGCCATCAGCTTTAGGTACCATATGGAGGGGGGAAGCCCAGGCGCTCTTCGAGCGGCGAATTATGCCCAACCTTTCCAGGTTGGCGAACTCCTCGCGCGCAATGGAGAGTTTAGCTGCATCCAAGCGCCGAGCCTTCGCAAAAACGGGTGGGCCACTCATGGTAATAAAGTGCTCCACCCTGTGCTTCGCCACCTTAGCTGAAAAAGTGGGAACTGTGAGTGCTGGGAACTGGTGTAGAAGGCTGTGAAACTTACCACCTGCTGTGGCGACGTTGGTCTGTACTGGCGGCGGGGACACCCGAGCTGCACAAGGGATAGAACAGAAAGAGAGTGCATTTACTAGGCATTTGTTGGCCAGGTCAACTAACAAACCATGTGAACACAGAAAATCAGCACCTAACATACTGAAGCTCACTGCCGCTACGATGAAGTTCCACTCATAGGCGCGGCCGTGGAAGGACAGAGACAAAGTTCTCTCTCTGTACGTCTTGATGCTGGAGCTGTTGGCCGCTGTCGCTCCGTCTCCGCGGGGTCCAGCGACCCGATCAGCATAGGTGGCAGTGATTAAGCTCCTCTGGGCTCCGGTGTCCACTAGGAATTGCCGCCCGGAGCCCGCGTCTGTCAGATAAAGCAGCTTGTTCCATTCGCCGAGAGTGGAAGCTGCTAACGGCTCCCGGCCCGGTCGTTTCCCTGCTTTTTGAACTTGCAGGGCGGGATGCATTTGTGCACCTTCCCAGCGAAACATCGATGGTAAAAACAGAGGCCGTCATCTCCCCTGCCACGGAATCTCACCGCTGCTGTCGCCGCTGAGGTGGTCACTGCTGTCTCTGGCTCCACACTGCCCCCCAGCCGCCGCGCCGAGGTCTGCCGCTGCCACGGAAGCTTCTTGTTCCTCGCAGGCGTTGAGGAGCCGCTCCGCCTCTTGGGCCAGGTCGCGGAAGTCCTGCTGGGTCACACATCGTCTGCTGGATAGGAAACCTCTCGTGTGCGCTGGGAGGGTTCTCAGGAAAATATGCTTGAAAAGGAACGCGTCGTTGTCCGTCCCGATCATCTGTAGCATGTCCTCCATGAGGACAGTCGGCCTGCGTCCACCTCTGTCGCGCAGGTCCAGTAGCTGCCTGGCTCTTGCCTCAGATGACAGCACGAAGCTCCTGATGAGGGTGGCTTTCAGCGCGTCGTATTTGCCGGCAGCGGGTGGTTGCTGCACCAGGCTCCGCACACACCGAGCCGTGCGGCTGTCGAGCGTCGCGATGACATTATGGAATTTAATGTCATCTGCTGAAACTCCCCCGAGCAGGAACCACGACTCCACATGCTGGAACCACGAGTGCGGGTCGTTTTGCCAGAACTCGGGGAGCTTCATCAGTCTTGTGCCCCTGCTGGCATTCCCCGGTGAATCCGGGTCTGAGCGGCTGTCTCCCAGCTCTTCCATATCGATCACGAGGCTGTCCTCCAGCCTCAGCGTGCTCAGATTCATGTGTAGGTCACCAATTGTAGGAGTCAAGAATTGAGGAGACTGGATGATTTTTCCAGTTTCTGCTTTAATTCTCATTCATCCTACGTCCTCTCTCGATCGGAGTGAAAAGAGACAGGACGCAGTCACACACATACATTTATACACTCATCTCGAACAATACATCACACAAAAGTCACAATACTCAGTTACATCCTCACATCTGTAATAGAACACCCAGAGTCCTTCTGTTCTCCTCTCTGACCCCCAAAAGGTCAACCCGGGTAATCTCCTCTCTCCTGAGTCCTCCTGAGTCCCCAGGGGGTGCAGACACATCGTCCTCTTGAGGTGTGAAGTCAATACACATGGCTAGCTCAAAGTCTCTCTTGGCTGAATTCCGCCAGCCACATGTGAGTCACATAAGTTATAATTATGGGCTCCACATCACACTTCACAAGGTTCAAGGCACTTCTTCCTACACAGCATGACATCTACACTACACTTCATTCAACCCCCTCTCACCCACTTGGGCATTGTTCTCCCATGTGTATTCATTGTCTCTGTCTAAGGTGTGAAATAACCTGAGGCCCACAATACATACTTTCTTTCACAGCAGCATCTTCGTGGAAAAGGAGTGAAAACCGGGAAGTCAAACAGCAGAAATGGACTGTATATTTGAAGAGAAACTTTGTGAAGAAGTCAGCCTTTTCTTCGTTGGTGAAAATCGTGGCACGTCAGTGCCTTGGCGCTACCTATCGGGCTGGAGTGAAACTACAAATGATTGTTGTGTGCATGCGTCAACCGCTTGGCCTGGGTAGATGAAAAAATTGAGCATGAGCAGCATCACATGCGTGCTGGGCTTGTCCAAAGCATACGCGGACCACAGCAGACTAGAGGGAAATGTAGCATGAAGCAGGCTTCACCCACTGCCCCATATAAGCAATGTGAGCCATCTCACATCCTCGTGGATGCCCACGCCAGGTTCCTGTAATGTAACTGCTTGTACATAGTTCAATAAAGCTGTGTTTGCCAACCGTCATCGTGCCTCATCCTTCAGCCAGGTATTTCCATACATAACATTTGGCGATTGAGGATTAACTCATGGAGGCATGTATCACACCGCTTTGTCCCTTTCTCGAGCTCCTGGGCGAACCATTGGTTTCATGGCTGCATTGGCTGGAGGCCTATCAAACGTATATTACGGCGCTGGACCTCGGGAAGCTCGATAAGGTGAGATCGCGGGCACTTTTTGTCCACAACCTGGGTATTGAAGGCCGGACAGTCCTATGGACTCATATGAGGAAGTTGTAGAGCTGCTAGCTAAACATTTCTCCACCCCGGACAACGTGACTGTTCAGAGAATTTGTTTTCGCCGAAGACACCAGCATGTAGGTGAGCCTATCCTCCAGTATGTCATTGACTTGAAGCAGCTAGCCAGCAAGTGTCATTTTGGATCACTTGAAGACGAGATGGTACACTGTAGAGGCTGGGTTAATCATCTCAGACTGGATGCAGAGGGTAAACAGAGAAGGACAATAGCTATGGAGATTATGGTGAGGTAGCAGGAAGAAGGAGTTGGGGAGAGAAGGAATGAATGTATTGTGATGTGAGATGTCATGCAGATGTGAGATGGGCAGTTGGTATAAAAGGAGAACCCCTGGTGTATTGAGAGATTCTTTTTCTGTGTATGACTGATGTGAGAGTGAATAAAGTCGTCTGCTGCATAAATCAGTCTCGTTTTTTACACTCTCCACACTGGTGACCCCTTGACGAATTATGGAGCACAAGGAAAGAACCCTGGAGTCGGCCCGGACGGGAAGCCCCAGCGACGCGGTAAGCATCCCAGAGACGGCCCGGACAGGAACCCCCAGCAACGTGTGCGCTGTTTCGGTCAAACTACCGGACTTTTGAATGCACAACCCGCGGTCTTGGTTCCACCACACCGAGGCTCAGTTCGCCCTACGGGGAATAACGGCGGATGACACCAAATATTACTATGTGGCCGCAGTGCTGGACACTCGCACATCTCAGCAAGAAGCGAGCCTGCTCCACCAGCCTCTAGCCCACGACAAATACGGGGCTCTCAAGACTGCGCTGACCCGGCGCTACACGCTCTCAGACTGTGAGAGAGCAGAGAGGCTCCTGAGGCGCTCCAAGTTAGGAAATGGGTTGGCGGTCGAACTGATGGAGAGGATGTTGGCGTTAATGGGCACGGACAATGGGCATTTTCTGTTTGCCCACCTTTTCCTCCGGAACCTCCCAACAGAGGCAAGAGCAGTTCTTGCCAATTCGCCGTTGCGGGCCGCGCGTGACTACCGTGCGCTAGCCCAGGAGGCAGATCGGATCATCCTCACCACCAGAGCCCTCACAGTGAACGCAGCAGCGTCAGAACCCAGCGAGACGACCAGCGGAGGCGAGGAGCCGCCGACGGTAGCGGCAGCGGAGGCCAGGAAGCACCAGAGAGACACGCTCTGCTTCTACCACTGCCGCTTTGGAGAGAATGCACGCAGATGTACGCCACCGTGCCAATTCAAGCGCTCGGGAAACGCCAAGGCTGGCAGTCGGTAGCAGCTGCGACCGCCGGTGAAGAGAACAAGCTGCTCTACGTGACGGCCTTGCGCTCGGGGAGACGGTTCCTCGTAGACACCGGAGCCCAGAAGAGCATCATCCTGCCGTCCTACGCCGACCGGCTGGTGGGAGCTAGCGGCCCCGGGCTGGTAGCAGTAAATGGCTCGGACATTAAGACTTTTGGTGAGAGGACACTGACTTTATCCCTACACGGCTGTATGTACGAGTGGACTTTTGTCATAGCAGCACTGAGTTTCCCAATCCTGGGAGCTGATTTTCTGTGTGCACATGGGTTACTAGTCGATGTTGCTAACAGGCGCCTGGTTAATGCACTGTCTTTTGATTCTCTCCCCTGTACAGCTCGAGGGGCCGGGCCAACAACACAAGCCAACGTCACAGCTCCAGGCAGTAAGTTCCACACACTGCTCACTCAGTTCCCAGCACTCACAGTCCTGACATTTTCGGCGGCCATCGCTAAACACGAGGTGGAACACTTTATCACCACCACCGGGCCACCCGTTTTCGCACGACCTCGGTGCTTGGACGTAGCTAAACTGGCCATTGCGCGCGAGGAGTTTGCCAACCTGGAAAGGTTGGGCATCATCAGGCGATCGAACAGCCCATGGGCATCCCCGCTACACATGGTCCCTAAGGCCGAGGGATCGTGGCAACCGTGCAGAGATTTCCGCAGATTGAATAAAGCCACAGCGCACGACCGCTACCCGATTCCCCATATTCAGGATTTTTCCGTTCACCTTGCCGGAGCACGCATTTTTTCTAAAATAGACCTGGTCCGCGGTTACCACCAGGTCCCAGAGCGTGCGGAGGACATACCCAAAACAGCAGTAATAACTCTGTTTGGCTTGTTTGAGTTTTTACGCATGTCCTTTGGATTAAAAGGAGCGGCACAGACATTCCAACGCATGATGGACGCGGTGTTGCGTGATCTCCCGTTTGTGTTCGTCTACCTGGATGATATCCTGGTGGCCAGTGCGTCCAAGGACGGACACGTAACCCACCTCAGGACAATTTTCCGGAGGTTGGAGGAGCACGGGTTAATAATCAACCCGGCGAAATGCCAGTTCGGCATGACGGGGATTGATTTTTTGGGGCACCGCGTCTCACCAGAGGGAGCGATACCCTTGCCCAACAAAGTGTGTGCTGTGGCAAATTTTCCGCGGCCTCAAACGGTCAGGGCACTGCAAGAATTTTTGGGGATGGTTAACTTTTATAACCGGTTCTTCCCCCGCGCAGCTCAACTCATGCAGTCATTGTACGCCACGCTCAAGAGACGGAAACCCGCGGACAGAGTCGAATGGACTCCGGAGCGAGAGCAGGCATTCTCTGAGGTTAAAACAGCCTTGGCAAACGCCGCACTGTTGGCGCACCCGGACCCGGCGGCCCGGATAGCGCTCACTACCGATGCCTCGGACGTGGCCATAGGGGCCGTCGTGGAGCAACGTGCCGCCGGTTCTTAGCAGCCGCTCACTTTTTTCAGCAGGGCTTTGCACAACAGTGAGCGTAAATACAACGCGTTTGACAGAGAGTTGCTGGCTCTCCACCTGACCATACGCCACTTCCAGTTCTGGCTGGAAAAAACTGTCAAAAAAACTTCCTGAGCTGGGGTCTTTTTTTTTGTAACTTAGATTTTTATTCATTTTTCATCATATATAATGCATTCAGATCACATTCTACATTTAAAAAACAAAGGGGTTAGGGTAGGGAAAAAAAAATAAAAATAAAAAATAAATAAATAAATAAATAAATAAATAAAAAAGGGGGGGCAAATGTTGGAGCATCAAGTTTTTAGTTTCCATCTCTTAATTCTTCTGGTTTTTTCAGTGTCTTTGGTTATTCTTTCAATTTCTGCCTCGTTGTTGCACTTTGTAGTGTGTCCATTTCCGCCATTTTTTCTCCCATATTCCTTCTTGCATTCTTCGTCGATATGTTAGTTTTTCCATCATACGTATGTCCTCAACAATGTCAGTCCATTGTTCTTGGTCAGGAAGAACTTCTGATCGCCATTTTTTTGTGATAGTTTTTTTACATGCAATCAACAAGATTTTAACTAGATATCTGTCCTCAGCCTGTATAACATTGTCTTTTTTAAGATCAGTGTCTTTGGTTATTCTTTCAATTTCTGCCTCGTTGTTGCACTTTGTAGTGTGTCCATTTCCGCCATTTTTTCTCCCATATTCCTTCTTGCATTCTTCGTCGATATGTTAGTTTTTCCATCATACGTATGTCCTCA
The DNA here is from genome assembly GCA_020510985.1 of Pholidichthys leucotaenia. Taxonomy (NCBI): domain Eukaryota; kingdom Metazoa; phylum Chordata; class Actinopteri; order Cichliformes; family Pholidichthyidae; genus Pholidichthys; species Pholidichthys leucotaenia. The sequence goes on along the minus strand of CM035850.1, from coordinate 86,745,677 downwards.
ACAATGTCAGTCCATTGTTCTTGGTCAGGAAGAACTTCTGATCGCCATTTTTTTGTGATTGTTTTTTTACATGCAATCAACAAGATTTTAACTAGATATCTGTCCTCAGCCTGTATAACACTGTCTTTTTTAAGATCACATAAGTACATCAGGTTACAGTTCATTGGTATATTATATCCTAATATCCTCTGTATTGTCACATGCATAGATTTCCAAAATGATGATATTTTGTAGCATTTCCAAAACATATGTGAGTGGTCTGCATTTTGAGCCCCACATCCCCTCCAGCATAAAGATTGGGTATTTGTATATTTTCCTTGAATCTGTGGTGTAATGAAAAAGCGAATCAGGTTTTTCCATCCAAATTCCCTCCATGCCCTTGAATTTGTTGATGTGTGTTGTGTTTTCCATATTTCCTGCCAGCTTTCTTCTGTTATGTTTAAATTGAGCTCTTTCTCCCATTTCTCCTTTATATAGTTACTTGTATGATTGTTTGTCATAAGTTTCTGATATAGTTTTGAAATAATTCTTATTTTATTTCCTGCATATGAGCTTAAAATAAGTTGTATAATCTCGTTCACATCTGTTTGGAGGTTATGCCTAATCTTCTTCATATAGTAATCTCTCATCTGCAGATATCTGAAAAATTCCGATCTTTCTAATTTAAATTTTCTCCTGATATTTACAAAGCTCCCGAGATCTTTTTTTCCGATATTGCCCCATGCTGTGATTCCCTTGTTCACCAGATTTTTGTATCCCTTATCTTGTTTTGCCGGTTCAAACTGACTGTCAAATGCTACCCATTTCAATAGTTTTATGTCTTCCCTTATATTATATTTTTGTACTATTTTATACCACAGTTCTAAAGTAAATTTAGTGATTGGGTCTATTTGTTTGATTTGCTTATATGCATCTTTATCCCCTATTATGCTTTGTACTGGGAGTCCCTCAATTTCCTTTTCCATTTCTTTCCATTTTGCCTCATATCCCTCGTCGCACCAACATATGATATATCTTATTTGTGCTGAGTAGTAATATTCCTTTAGACTCGGTAGGCCCATGCCTCCTTTCTCTTTTGGTAATTGGAGGGTTTTATATTTCACTCTTGGTTTTTTACCTCCCCAAACAAATCTCGATATCATCCTGTCCCACTTTGAGAATTGGGCATCTGGAATCTCTGTTGGTATAGCCTGGAAGAGGTAAAGTAATCTAGGTTGTATGCTGATTTTGACTGTCTCAATTTTTGAATTCAGATCCATATTTAAGATTGACCATCTATCAATATCTTTTTTTATTTCTTGTTCTAACCTATCATAGTTTGCTTTATATATTTTGCTTAGGTCTTTAGGTATGTTCACTCCAAGGTATTTTATTTCTTTTTGGTTCCAGTTTAGTTTGATCTTATCAGTTATCTGGTTTAGAGGGTTATAGTGGAATGTCAGTATTTGTGTTTTTGTTATGTTTATCTTGTATCCTGATAATTTTCCAAAATTTTCTATCAAGTTCATCATTTCCATTATTGATTTATCTGGTTGTTCAAGGTAAACTATAATATCGTCTGCAAATAGCCCAATCTTGTGTTCCGCCCCCTTTATTGTTACACCTTTTAATTTCTTATTTTGTCGTATCGCTTGAGCCAATGGTTCTATGAACAGAGCAAACAAGGTGGGCGATAAGCAGCATCCCTGCCTAGTTGATCTTTGTATATTTACTTTGTCTGTTAAGCTACCGTTTATCTTGATTCTTGCCACAGGTTCTTGATATAGCGTCCTTATGCATTGTACTGATTTTTCGTTAAATCCAAAGCGCTCCAGTACACTATATAGGAATTTCCAGTTAACCCTGTCAAATGCTTTTTCTGCGTCTAAACTCATTATTACTGCGCTTTTCTTTTCTTTATGTATTTGGTTAATTATATGTATTGTTCTCCTGATATTGTCATGTGTTTGGCGTCCCTCTATGAATCCAGTTTGATCATCTTCTATCAATTCCGTCAAGAATGTCTTTATTCGTTTACATATAATTGTTGTGTATATTTTATAATCTACATTTAATAAAGAGATTGGTCTATAGTTTCCAAATTGTTCTTTATCTTTCCCTGGTTTTAAAATAACTGAAATGATTGCTTCGTTCCATGATGGAGGTATTTTGTTGTTGTTCAGCGTCCAATTAAATGACTTTAGGAGTTGTGGCATGAGTTCTTCTATAAACAGTTTATAAAACTCAGAAGGGTATCCATCACTACCTGGTGATTTACCGTTTTTAAGTGACTTAATCACATCTCTGATCTCTTGTGTTGTTATTTCTGCTGTTAGTTTTTCATTTTGTTGATTTCCTATTGATGGCAAGTCCAATGTGTCTAGAAATTTTTTGATATCTTTAGTATTTGTTTCTTCAGGTTGCGAGTATAGTTCTTGGTAGAAATTATGGAAAATTTCTTCGATGTTTTCTGGGTTAACTGTGGTTTTATTTGTGGTGGGGTCTTTAATCTTGTATACATTATTCATTGTTTGTTGTTTTCTTAACCGTTTTGCCAGCAGTTTTGTGGCTTTTGGCCCCGTTTCATAATATTTTTGCTTTAGATATCTATTTTTCCTTTCAATTTCATCCATTTGTGTTTCTTTTATCTTTGTTTTTTCTTCTTTAATTTCTTGATATATTTTTGGGTCATTTGTGCTTTGATGTTTACGTTCTAGTTCCCTCAGTCTCTCACATCTTTGTTCATACGCTTCCAGTTTAGTCTTATTTGCTTTTCCTGTTTCAACAATTAATTTACCCCTTAACACGGCTTTTAGTGCATCCCATAGTATTGTTGGGTCCACTTCTTCATTGTCATTCTCTTGGATATATTCGTTTATGTTTATTTTTATTCTTTCTTTCATTTTCTCATCATTTAACAGTCCTACGTTAAGTTTCCATGTTGTTTGTCGTTTTCTATTGTTCAAATACTGTATATTTCCATGTATATAGGATTATGATCTGATATTTCTGCCCCTCCAATCCAACAATTTCTCACCCTGTGTCTGTCACCTTCATTCATAAGGAAGTAATCTATTCTAGAGTGTACTTTATGGACTGCTGAATAATGTGTATAGTCTTTTTCGAGTGGGTGCAGGTCCCTCCATATGTCTACCATACCCATTTCTGCCAGTGAGGTTCTTATGAACTTTGTTACATGTTTTTTTGTCTTCTTAACACTTGTTGTGTCAACTTCATGATCCATGACAGCATTTAAGTCTCCTCCACAAATTAGGACTCCTTCACTGTGTGTTGCTATGAGATCAAACAGATGTTGAAAAAAACCCTTGTCACTTTCTGGTGGGGCATAGATGTTCACTAATGTAATCTGCATACCATCTATTCTTCCCTTTATTATTACATACCTGCCTTCTTTATCCTGGATTTCCTGTTCACTTTCAAATTGTATTTTGTTTGAGATTAGTATCATAACCCCCCTTTTTGCTCCTCCCTTAAATGAACTGTAGTAGGAGTTCTTATAGCCAAATCTCTTTAGTTTCACATGTTCTGTCTTGCTCAAATGTGTCTCTTGCATAAATATAATTTCAGCTTTTTCCTTCTTGAATTTTCTTATTATTCTTTCCCTTTTAACAGGTGAGTTCAGACCATTCACGTTTAATGTCATTATCTTAAGATTTTTACCCATATTCATGTTTTTCCATTTTTTTAACTTGTGCTCCTAGCCCCTTTAACAACAAAAATAACACATATTTATATAAAAACACATTAAAAAATCTCGACCTCCGTACTTTGGGCCTTTCTTCTGCCCACTGGTCCCTGTTGGTGGGTGGGGGGTTTGTCTTCACAGAGTGAAGGGCCCTCCCTAGACTTCTAATTACTATCAAAGTAATAGTCATAAGTCTAGAAATGTCCAACAAATATCACTTAAACCTCTCCTAGCCGTCTGTTTCTCTTTTACCTTGTCTTCTTGGCCTTCATTTCTTCTGTGCCTTTCTTAATCTTTGTTATGATCTAGGCTTTCAGTTGAAAGCCTTGTAGCTTGTCCTGGGCCCGCTGCTCTACGTCTCTCCCCCTTCTTCCGCCGTTCACTCGTCTCCACTCCGTCTGTCGTGGTGCGTTCAGGGCCGCCGCTGCTCCAGCCGTCTCCTTCGGCACGCTCACCTCAAGGCCCCGCTCCATCATATCCCGCGCTGCCTCTTCGGCCGTGTTGTAGGTTCTTGTGCCTTCCTCCCAATGAATCCTCATTTTCGTTAGCGGCGTTTGGAATCTAATTTTTTTCTCTTTCAGCATTTTTTTAATATTGGCATATTTCTTCCGCTGCTGCACGATTTCTGTCGGGTAGTCATGGTCAAAAAATACCTGTTTGTCGCCGATTCGTATCTTTTTTTTCCATGCTTGCGTCAGGATTCTTTCCTTTATGTCATATTTCACAAAGTTTACTACAACTGACCTGGGTGGAGAGTTTGTTTTCGGGTTCTGTGCCGGTGCTCTGTGCGCCCGTTGAATCTGCAGATCCGTTTCTCCGGGTATTTCCAGTTCTTTTTTTAAGAACTGATCCATGAATTTTGTCATCGAGTTGCCTTCAATGCCCTCCGGAATTCCAAAGATGCGCATATTGCTTCGTCGGGATCTGCTCTCCAAGTCGTTTATTTTCTCCTGCATCCTCTGCGTTTGCGTCGTCAGGGTCTGTAGTTGTTCGTTTGCCTCGCTTTTCCAATCTTCTAGTTCCGAAATTCGGGTCTGCGCTTCTGTCATACACGCCCGCTGGGAGCGCAGCTCCTCCATGTTTTCCGTTAATTTACGCTCCATTTCTCTTCGGAGGTCCATGATTTCCTCCTTAATTTCTTTTTTCAGTTCCTCCTTAAGAGCCGCTAAATCCTGCTGTAGCTGCCGCTTGAATTCTCTTAACTCTTCACCCAAACTGGCGATGCCAGCGTTCATGTTGTCGAGTCTGGTGTCTTCCATTTTCTCTGCTGTAGACACCTCGTTTTTTTGGGCTTTGCGTACAGTGGTTTTTCCTGCGTTGTTGGAGAGGAATTCTTCAATTTTACCCTGTTTTTGTCCTTGTGCCCGGTTCCTTCGTGTTTTCATCCCTTAGTTTATTGATTCGTTTATGTCGAGTTGGCCATTTACCGATGATTTTTAATCCGGCTAGGGAGAGCTCTTTGTTTAAGTGTTATGTCTCTCCGCCATCTTCCCGTAAGTCCGAGCTGGGGTCTTTTTAAAGACCCTGGAAGAGCCTTGATGGAGTGTAGGCTCTGAGGGAAATTCCTCAAACTCTGTTACGTGTTGAGGGCCCTCTCTTACCCCTGTAAGTTGTCCCATGCTTTTAACGTGAGTTTCAGAACCCAATCCGAACTTGTAATGATTTTTTTTTTCCCTTTATGCCTATACCCTGTGAAATTGTGTGCACCCTCCCACCCCCATCACAGCAAACATTCACGCAAAAACAGTTTTTGTTAGTGTGAGGAGAACATGTGGATTATTGTCACATTTCTATTTTAACAAGTTTTTTTTTTTTTTTTTATTAAAAAGACTTTATTTGTTTCAAATATTATGACTGTTCCATGAAATGTTTTACCACATGCTGAATACGCATCTCCTTTAATGTTTGTTACCTTGTATGAGGTGGGTTGGATGTGCAGATTGACTCAAAAAAAAAAAAAAAAAGGTCGCTATTCCAACCTGAAAACGGACAGTTTATCCGCGACGCGCTGGCGCTGGGTTTCCCGCTGCTGGCCCGTGGATTTTGAAGGTCTCTGTGTTGTCCATGTTTGCATTTTGATCTTCTCACTCGGGTCTGCTGCGGGTTTAAATACCGTTACCAGGAGCCCTCTTCTCGCCATGTCAGCTGTTGCTTCTTCCGCCGAATTATAGAGACATGTTTCTTCGCTGTAGAAGACCCTTAACTTCGCAGGAAGGTAATTGGTGTTTTAAATTCTAATTGCTTAATCTGCCATGCCAATAATTTCTCTGATTTTTCACCTTGTTCATAAAAAGTTTGCTTCAATCTTAGAAGACTCGAGGCAGCTCTATTCGCTGATTTTTTGTCATATTCAGCTCTCAGAATCAGTAATTCGTTCTCTAACTTTGGGTTACTTCCTGCATACACTTTTTCTTGAAGAATTTTTATTTTACGTTCCAATTGGGCTCTCTCCTCTCGAGTCTTCTTAGATTTTGAATCAGAATCAGAATCAGAATCAGGTTTATTGCCATTGTTCATGTAGTACACAAACTAGGAATTTGTCTCGGTACAATGCTGCAACATTAAACATGATAAGATAAGAGAAATAAACTATACATGTAATAAAGTGTAGGATAAGATTAAGTGATACTGGTCAACAGTTAAAATATATATTAGCCAGCAGCAGATACTGTGGAGAACTATATAGTGCAGTCGGTAATGCAGGAAGAAAACAGTGATGATTGACATGAGTCTGGTTGAGCTGCTGTACATGGTGCACGAGAGTCAATAAGTCACTTAGTGTTCAGCAGTCTAATGGCAGAGGGGAAGAAGCTGTTCATGTGACGGGAGGTTTTAGTCTGGATGGACCGAAGTCTTCTACCAGAGGGGAGGGGGGCAAACAGTACATGACCAGGGTGTGAGGGATCGGCTATGATCCGGCCAGCACGCCTCCGGGTCCTGGAGATGTACAGATCCTGGAGAGATGGGAGCTTGCAGCCGATCACCTTCTCAGCAGTGCGCACGATGCGCTGCAGCCTTAGTCTGTCCCTGGCAGTGGCTCCTGCGTACCACACGGTTATGGAGGTGGTGAGGATGGACTCGATGATGGCTGTGTAGAACTGCACTAACATCTTGGTGGGTAGCTTGAGCTTCCTCAGCTGCCGCAGGAAGAACATCCTCTGCTGGGCTTTTTTGATGAGTGAGCTGATGGTCAGCTCCCATTTGAGGTCCCTGATGATGGTAGTGCCTAGGAAGCGGAAGGAATCAGCAGTGGTGATGGGAGAGCCTGAGAGGGTGAGGGGGGGCAGAGGAGTAGTGACTTTCCTGAAGTCTACAATCATCTCCACTGTCTTCAGAGCGTTCAGCTGCAGGTTGTTATTGCTGCACCAGGACGCCAGCTGGGCCACCTCTCTCCTGTAGGCGGACTCGTCGCCGTTGGAGATGAGCCCGATGAGGGTGGTGTCGTCCGCAAACTTGATCAACTTGACAGACTGGTGGCTGGAGGTGCAGGAGTTGGTGTAAAGGGAGAAGAGTAGGGGGGAAAGTACACAGCCCTGGGGTGATCCGGTGCTGATGCTAGTATAGTCTGAGACAGTCTTTCCCAGCCGCACATGCTGCCTCCGGTCCGTCAGGAAGTCGATGATCCACCTGCAGAGGGAGTCAGGCACGTTGAGCAGGGACAGCTTGTCCCGGAGCAGAGCGGGGCGGATGGTGTTGAATGCGGAGCTGAAGTCCACAAACAGGATCCTGGCGTAGGTTCCCGGGGAGTCCAGGTGCTGCAGGATGGAGTGGAGGGCCAGGTTGACTGCATCGTCTACAGACCTGTTGGCTCGGTAGGCAAACTGCAGCGGGTCCAGGAGAGGGGTGGTGATGGACTTGAGGTGGGACAGGACCAGGCGCTCAAAGGACTTCATGACTACAGAGGTGAGCGCTACAGGTCTGTAGTCATTAAGTCCAGTGATCCGTGGCTTCTTGGGGACAGGGATGATGGTGGAGGATTTGAGGCAGGACGGCACGTGGCATAACTTAAGGGAGGTGTTAAAAATGTCTGTGAATACAGGAGCCAGCTGTTTCGCACAGAGTCTCAGGGTGGAGGGAGACACGCCGTCTGGGCCGGGGGCCTTGCGCGGGTTCAGTCTGGAGAACTGTTTGAGCACATCCTGCTCACTGATGATAAGGGGAGGGGGGGAGGTGGGGGGGGGTGCCTTAAATGAAGTAGGGAATGTGGAGGCTGTGGAGCTGGAGGGAGGGGGGGAGTTGGACACAGATGACGAGGTGTCAAAACGGGCATAGTGTTGGGACAGTCTCTGACAAAGGGCTTTGTCATCCTGACCTTTAGGAGCCTGAGGCCGATAGTTGGTGATCTGCCTCAGTCCTCTCCACACGGAAGCCGAATCATTAGCAGTGAACTGCTGCTGGAGTCTCTCTGAGTACACAGATTTAGCCCTCTTCAGCTCTCTGTTAAACCGGTATTTAACCTCCCTGTAGCAGTCCCTGTCTCCACTTTTCAGCGCTGCTTCCTTCTCCTTCCTGATCTGTCTGAGCTTAGCTGTGAACCAGGGTTTGTCATTAGAGTAACTCACCCTGGTGCGTGATGGAAGAATGTTCTCTTCACAAAAGTGGATATATGAGTTCACAGTGTCCGTGTACTCATCCAGATCATGCGTGGCTCCTTTAAGCATGCCCCAGTCAGATATTTCCATGCACGTTTCCAGCTTCTCCTCAGCATCACTGGTCCGTATCTTCGTAGTGCTCACAACAGGTTTAGTGAGCTTCAATCTCTGTCTGTATGTGGGAATGAGGTGAACCATCACGTGATCAGATAATCCCAGCGCAGCTCGAGGGACAGCGCGATATGCGTCTTTCACTGTGGTGTAACAGTGATCCAGTGTGTTTAATCCTCTGGTGGGGCATTTAATAAACTGTTTGTAGCGGGGGAGATCGTGGCTCAGATTGCACTGATTAAAGTCGCCAGCCACAATAATCAGCGAGTCTGGAAAACTCCGCTCTGTGTGTTGAATGTGATCCGCGAGCACGCGCTGAGCTTCGCGCGTGTCCGCGTCGGGAGGGGCGTACACAGCGATCAGTATAAAAGAAGCAAACTCCCGTGGGGAATAAAAAGGCTTGCAGTTGATAACAAGAAATTCCAAGGCAGGAGAACAGTGTTTGGAAATTTCCGTTACATCAGAGCACCAGCTACAGTTGATGTAGAAGCAGACACCGCCTCCTGTGGTCTTGCCGGAAAGCTCTGTGTCACGATCAGCACGGAAGAGCTGGAAGCCGTCGAGGCGCAGCGCGCTGTCCGGTATATTTTCCCGGAGCCAGGTCTCAGTAAAGCAGAGGACAGCTGAGGAGGCGAGGTCCTTAAAACGCATCAGCAGTCTCAGTTCATCCACCTTGTTAGAGAGAGAGTTGGTATTGGACAGAAATATGCCAGGCAGCGCCGTTCGCGAGCCTCTCCTGCGAAGTCGTACGAGAGCGCCCGCTCGTCTTCCTCTCTTCCGCCGTCTCACTTTCCGAGCCAAACAATAAACCAGATCGGCGGCAGGGGCTAGAAAAACTGGGAGGAGGTCCGTGGGGGTCAAAGTCCTGATATTTAAAAGTTCTTCACGGGTATAAGTGCAAGCAGACACACAATTGACAAACAAAAACAAACAAAGAGCGCAGCGAAGCACCATGTCGACCGCTGTGGGCGCCATCTTGGATCTATCTGGGATTGAACCTGTATAACTAATAATATGCCCCCTAATAAAGGCTTTGAAAGCCTCCCACTTTATACATGCTGATGTTTGTGTAATATTGATATCAAAGAACTCATCTGTTTTTCTATGTACTTAACAAATTCCTCATCCTGAAGCCATTTATGCTGAAATTGCCACCTACCTGGATCCTTTGTCAATTTCTTATCTACATATATTAGACAGCAGGGTGCATGATCAGATATCATGATGTTATCATAGAAACAGTTTTGAATCTTGGACCTTAATTCTGTGGAGATCAAAAAATAGTCAATACGTGAGAATGTCTTGTAGGTATTAGAATAACAAGAATAGGCTTTGACTTGTGGTTTCATTTCTCTCCATATATCTAGCAATCTCAATTTTTTCATAAAATGATTAATGGTCATCCTGCATCCATTGTGCGTACAGTCCTGTCCTGTTGATCTATCTATACTGGGATTCAATGTACAATTAAAATCCCCTGCTATTATATGTTGCCCTGTAAGTGATGATAAAGTAAGAAATAAATTAGCGAAGAAGTTTTGATCATCTATATTGGGACCGTATAAGTTCACCAGATTTATATTTTCTAATAACAAAGATCCTTGGATGATTAGATATCTTCCTAATTTGTCTCCAATTACATTTTTCACTTGAAATGGGACTGTTTTATGTATGAGAGTCATAACTCCCCTGGCTCGGGATGAAAATGATGAAGTGAATACACTTCCCTGCCATCTTCTCCTAATTCTTTTTATATCCTCCTCTATTAGATGAGTTTCTTGTAAAAACACAATTTTTGAACCTATGTCTTTTATTTTATTCATAACTTGTTTAAGTTTTTTTTAGATTTTGTAGACCTCTGCAATTCCATGAAGTTAAATTAAGATTAACGCTTTGGTCTATGATCAATAAGGAGTTTGAGATTACCTTGCAATATAAACATGCTCATACAGAGAAGCAAAAACATGGATGGTTGAACATTCATCCCACAAACTACACAAAAACAAATCCCCCCTCCCCACATTCGTGGTAATCCCCCCAAAATCAAAAAAAAAAAAAATCCTTCTCCTGCTATAGCCGGTGACTGCTCCACACCCGCGAGGATCAGTCAAACCACTCTGTCTTTCTCCTCTCAATCACCCTGACTCTACTACTTTTTAATGACATGACATTAACTCTCTTCTGTAGTTTTTCCAACTTAACTCCAAAATTTTATAACAACTTTGTACATCATAGCTTTTTTTTTTTTTAATATAATACAATCTATATTTTGTAGACATGCTATATGTTTCAGATCAGTCAGATGCCTGTGCAAATGCTTAAATATTCTACCTTTATATCTTGTTCATGCTTCATGCTTAGCTCCCACCAGTCTCCTCTTGGATCTGCTTGATAAGCTCCTGCGCCTCCTGAGGGGTCTTGAAGATATGGGTTCTCCCTTTATATGTGACCAGCAGTCTTGCCGGATGAATCACTCCGTGACGAATCCCGAGGTTGCGCAGCTCTTTACGGGTAGAACCGCACCTGTTGATCCTGGTATTTAATTTCTCGCGACTTGCGCCGCGTTGGTGACCATCATCTTGTCTCTGTAGCTGAGGAACTTCATAATCAGCGTCCTCGGTGGTGTCTTATTATCTCTCGGTGGGCCGATTTGGTGAGCGCTCTCTAAGACAACCGATGACTGCAGATCCACGTTGTTCAGCGCTTCTGGAATCCACTTTTCCAAAAAGGAACATGTATCCTGTCCCTCCGCTCCCTCCGGGAGGCCCACCAGCCTCAAATTATTCCGTCGCGAGCGGGATTCTAAGTGCAGGACATTATCTTCCAGACGTTTATTTTTTAATTCCAGTGTTTGCACCTTTAATTGTAGGCTGGTGACGTCATCTTCAGCGCTGGAGATTCGGAGCTCCACCTGCGATACTCGATCCATACAGTCGCTTATTTCTTTTCTCATTCCTTCTATTGCTGCTATAATCCCATTGTGGCGGGTTGATTCAACCCCCCCACAACACACAGGACACTCAGCTCTCTTTTCTCGGTGTTTCCCGCTGCACTACTGAGATGTAATGTGCCACGCATGTATTGTGATGCAATGTGCCACGCATGTATTGTGATGCAATGTGCCATGCATGTATTGTGATGTAATGTGCCATTCATGTATAGTGTTCATGCGTCCTGTCCTTACTGTGACCTAGAGGCTGAGATCAATATGTAGATGTGCTTTGGTGTAACCCCCACAAACAGACTGGTCAAACACAGCGCTCGGCTAGAGCAAATAACAGAACAGTGAAATGTGTATTAATGTCTACAGGCAGACTCGTTTCGTCTGGCTCACTTCTGTGATGTTAATGTTGCCTTTCATGCATTGTGCTCATGCGTCCTGTCCTCACTGTGACCTAGGGACTGAGATCAATATGTCTCTCAAATGCAAATGTCTTATGCCTGTTCTGTTATCTCTTTGATCATACCAACTGCTGGGGTATGCCCTTTTGATGTATTGTTGTGGTCGAGTATATATGCTGCAACTCTGTAACGCAAACTCTCTCACTCTCTCATTCTGATCCTGCAACTGCTGCTGCTGGACACGGACATTGTGTCCTCCTTCTCTGAGAGCCGTTTTGGGCTCGCCCCCGGCGCGCATGCACGGCGCCGGGAGCGGAGCCCGTGACGGCGGTATGATAATGAACTCTACTTAAAATCTTCAACAACGCTGCTTATTATTTCATGCCGCCGCACCATCAAATTTAGACGAAAAGTCTGCTCTCATGGAGCTGATGGCAGCAAGTACCACAATCATGCCCTCCTCAGCAGTCACCGCTCCGCCGCTAGCTCTCTCCTCCGCCATTGTCTTTGGAGATTTTTCTGCTTCGTCACAAGCGTGGAAGTCTGTTAGCTTGGATTGTTTCGACGAATCACTTTTTCCGCCTAATTTCCCAGCCTTGGGCTTTACCATATCCACGCCTAAACGCTGGGATAGGTTTTTGTTCCAATTGAGAGAGTTTTAGCCTACTTTTTATTTTTAGGAGCAGAGCAGAGTGAAACACGTCTTCCTACGTGGCCGCCATAACCGGAAGTCTACACAAACACTTTACTTCTTTAATACAATGCTAGGCAAACTATATCAACTCTTTAAAAACACATTCACATACAAATACATTTCATAACATTTTACCTAAAATCACTAGCTTGTTCCAAACCTCGGGTGTAGCCTTCTGCTTGAGCTGTCTGAGCAGAACAACAGAACTTCCTGTTTCCTGTAAGGTATTTATAGTCTTCTCCCCCTTCAGCTGCTGCCTACTAAAACCAGGAGAGAGGCTCACAAAATGCTACCGCCCCCTAGTGGAGAGGAGAACCCCCCCCCCCCCCCCCAATTCTTCCACCTGGCTAGACTCTGCCCTGCTATAATGTCAATGCCCCCGGTGACTTAACTTAAATTCTTAACTTCACTGATGGCTTCCCTGAAGAAAACAGTACACATACTGGTTAACAACTGGGACAGTACATCAGGGCTAAGGGAAATTGAACTACAAACAGATCTAGGGAGATGATGAAGATTGGGATGAACCCCTATATTTGATCTTTGACTTCGACATGGTGCTGGAGTAGGTACTGTCACCTCAACATTCGGACTGTCACATGTGAGAGGAACTGCATCAGGTGTAGGCGAAACAGTTATTGTCTCAACCCCATCTTCAACCTCAGACATTGCAAATTCAACAGCCTACTCCTCTTCTCCAGTAATAATCTCTCCCTCTCCATCTCTGGAATCCAGAGTGGGATATGAAGTCTCTTCAACAACAACTGGGTCTGAGCCTAGATGTTCAGTAGAAATGGTGGAATGGGAATGGTGTGTTGGTGATGGGGAAACGCTATCCCTTAATCTCCTGGGTGCAGGAACAGGATGCACACAAGGCCTAAGATTAGTTCTATGGACCCTTTTAATGGGGCCACCCTCTACTGGCTCCACTGCATGTGTGCTATCCTTGACCTCAACTACTCTGTACACAGTCGGTCCCCAAGCATCTTGAATTTTATTTCTGCCCTGAGGCCAATGGCGAAGGTAGACCAACTGACCCACCTCTACTGGAGGACAATGTACTTTATCCCTGCATGCCTCAAGTCTCTCTGCAGCCTTCTGCTCTGCATATTGTTTTATTCTGACATGAACATCATTAAGACGTTGCTGGTGTATGGCTAACCAATCATGTTTCCTGTCAAATGTTTGTCCCTGCCCGAACAAAACATCCACAGGAAGATGTGGGTGCATGCCAAACATAAGGTAATAAGGCGAGTAGCCTGTAGTAGCATGAGGAGTTACATTATATGCATAGACTAACTCTGGCAAATACTCAGGCCAACGCCGTTTCTTTTCTGGAGGTAGTGTGTGCAGGAGATCGTGCAGAATCCTATTAAAGCGCTCACATTGTGCATTACCCTGCGGATGATGAGGTGTAGTGCGAGTCTTCTTGACACCATACAGTTTGCACAACTCCTGGACAACTTCGCTCTCAAAATTCCTACCCTGATCGGAATGTAGTCTCTCAGGCACTCCATATTTCATAAACCACTCCCTTAGAAGTATTTTAGCTGTGGTATCAGCTCCCTGGTCATGTGCAGGAAAGGCCTGTGTAAATTTAGTGAAAACATCAGTAACAATCAACACATTCTCCCAACCATCTGATGCAGGCTCCAACAAAGTAAAATCCACTGCAACAACCTCAAGTGGTCGAGTAGCTAGGAATGCATGCATAGGTGCTCGGTTCTTTGGCTGTGGCATCTTAGTAAGTACACACCTGTGACATCCCTTAATCCAGTTCTCCACATCCTCATACAGCCGTGGACAAAATTGTTGGTACCCCTCTGTTAATGAAAGAAAAACCCACAATGGTCACAGAAATAACTTGAATCTGACAAAAGTGGTAATAAATAAAAATTCTATGAAAATTAACCAATGAAAATCAGACAGTGCTTTTGAATTGTGGTTCAACAGAATTATTTAAAAAAAAACAAACTCATGAAACAGGCCTGGACAAAAATGATGGTACCCCTAGAAAAGATTGAAAATAATGTGACCATAGGGACATGTTGAACCAAGATGTGTCCTCTAATTAACATCACAGGTGTCTACAAACTTGTAATCAGTCAGTTGGCCTATTTAAAGGGTGACAAGTAGTCACTGTGCTGTTTGGTGACATGGTGTGTACCACATTAAACATGGACCAGAGGAAGCAAAGGAGAGAGTTGTCTCAGGAGAGTAGAAAGAAAATTATAGACAAGCATGTTAAAGGTAAAGGCTATAAGACCATCTCCAAGCAGCTTGATGTTCCTGTGACTACAGTTGCACATATTATTCAGAAATTTAAGATCCACGGGGCTGTAGCCAACCTCCCTGGACGTGGCCGCAGGAGGAGATGGATAATACGAATGGTAACAAAACAGCCCAGAACAACCTCTAAACACATTCATGGTGAACTCCAAGGTCAAGGTACATCAGTGTCAGATCGCACCATCCGTTGTTGTTTGAGCCAAAGTGGACTTCATGGGAGACGACCAAGGAGGACACCACTGTTGAAAACAAATCATAAAAAAGCCAGACTGGAATTTGCCAAACTGCATGTTGAGGCACCTTGTATGGCTGCCGCGTCATTAGGGAGCGCTTAACATGAGTGCACCTTAGTGATAAGTGGAATTCCTTGTATGTGTAAGCATACTTGGCAATAAAGTTGTTTCTGATTCTGACAAGCCACAAAGCTTCTGGGAGAATGTCCTATGGACAGACGAGACAAAACTGCAACTTTTTGCCAAGGCACATCAGTTCTATGTTCACAGATGCAAAAATGAAGCATAACAAGAAAAGAACACTGTCCCTACTGTGAAACATGGAGGAGGTTCTGTTATGTTCTGGGGCTGCTTTGCTGCATCTGGCACAGGGTGTCTTGAATCTGTGCAGGGTACAATGAAATCTCAAGACTATCAAGGTATTCTAGAGAGAAATGTGCTGCCCAGTGTCAGACAGCTTGGTCTCAGTCACAGGTCATGGGTCTTGCAACAGGATAATGATGCAAAACACACAGTTAAAAACACCCAAGAATGGCTAAGAGCAAAACATTGGACTATTCTAAAGTGGCCTTCTATGAGTCCTGATCTAAATCCTATTGAACATCTGTGGAAGGAGCTGAAACATGCCGTCTGGAGAAGGCACCCTTCAAACCTGAGACAACTGGAGCAGTTTGCTCATGAGGAGTGGGCCAAAATACCTGCTGAGAGGTGCAGAAGTCTCATTGACAGTTACAGAAATGGTTTGATTGCAGTGATTGCCTCAAAAGGTTGTGCAACAAAATATTAAGTTAAGGGTACCATCATTTTTGTCCAGGCCTGTTTCATGAGTTTGGTTTTTTTAAAAATAATTCTGTTGAACCACAATTCAAAAACATTGTCTGATTTTCATTGGTTAATTTTCATAGAATTTTTATTTATTACCACTTTTGTCAGATTCACGTTATTTCTGTGACCATTGTGGGTTTTTCTTTCATTAACAGAGGGGTACCAACAATTTTGTCCACGTGTGTACTTTTCAGTCGGCCAATATTTCTATCAAAAATCAATTTTTTAAAATTAATTTGATGTAATATTCTAATTTTTTGAGAAACTGAACTTTGGGGTTTGTATGAGCTGTAAGCCATAACCATCAAAATTAAAATAAACACTTGAAATATGTTTGTAATGAATCTATACAATATGGGAGTTTCATTTTTTAGAATTGAATTACTGAAATAAATCAACTTTTTGATGATATTTTAATTTATTGAGATGCACCTGTAGAAAATATATAGAAAACAGACAGAGTGGAAAAAAAAATGCACCTGGTGGACATGCAGTCTTACGCTTGCAAATTGGCAAACTGATTTTCATGATATTAATTTGATATTAACATTGTCCAAACCAAAAAAAAAAAAATTTGTCAAAAATCAATTTATTGGCCAGCCCTATACAGAGTAGATCATTCCAGCCTGATGAAACCACCGTCAGAGTGGTCAGATCTCCTGACCTTTGACCTCGATCACAACCTGGATGAAGAACCACCTGGGCCCAATATTTCATAACTTTTACTCCAGATCGGAATCATCCAGATTTTGTGATCCTTCAAGAATCCACAACCAGGATAAAAACTGCATTGTTCCTCCTGAATCTGAAGTTCAACCACTGGCCAGACTCTTCTTTCCAGGACCATGGTATAGACCTTCCCAGGGAAGCCGAGTGTGATCAGTCAAAAGTTGGAGCACACCCATACCACCACCCAAAGGTGGTCCTCAACCTCCACGCCATGTTGCAGATACATGTCAACCAGGACAACCCTATAACATCTCAACATCTTTCATGTCATGAATATAAAAGACAAAGACCAGACTGTAAATAAATAGTATTTATTGAAAATATTGCATGTAGTCAGTCTAGAACAAAGACGTGTTTTCTGTTTTAACAACATTAAGTGAGGTTGATCACTCAGACTTCAGTCCCCATCATAGTTGGAATGAAAATCAAAAACAAGTCTTCTTCCAGTTTCCTTCTGAAGTCTGATCAATTAGCTGATAATTACCTCCAATGTCAGGAAAGCTGCATCTGTTTAGGCATGCATAATTTGAACTCCACAAAAGCACGGTGTTTTAAAAAAGTCCACTAAACTCTGTTGAGCCTCATAATTACAGAAAAACAAATTGAAATAAGACAACATCAACAGCCTCAACACGTGGGTCCAGATCGCTTTGCATTGTAGGACCAATGTGTACGTAATTAGTGACACAAGTGGTGAAAGTAAGACAGTGAAAGCAGAAAGAACAATTTTAATTACAGACACAGTACTATATGCAATAAAAAAAAATCTGGCACTTCATATGCTAAATTTACTTTTAATGCACATGAGAGGTATTTTCCATTTGAAAACTAACTGCCAATAAAAATGCCCTAATTTTTGAATTCATATTTCTCTCTAGCTGTTAAAAAGAATGCAGTCATACTGTGTTTTTTTCATTTGCAGGTCAACTGCAATAAGCATGTGAGTAATGGTGCATTTATTTTATTTACAAATAAAGCATTTGCTTGCACTTTTAAAGGGATATTTCCACAGATTTATGTATCATTATTATAAGGTATCTCCGCATTAGTGTAGTGCACAGGAAATGAAGGATAAAGAAGAGCAAGCTAATATGTCTGAAATGTCTGAATGATTGGTGTAAGCTCGCAACAGGAGTCTGTCATCATGTGATTTGTTTTGATAGGCATTACCAAATGCATGTTTTCAGAAAATTCAGGAAGCCGCTGTTGCTTTTCCTATTTCAGTTTTTATCCCTGATTAATACATTTCTCTTACATTTATTTCCTTGTCCATTATGGTGAAGCTGTGAACTCCTCACAGGTGCATATTCATTCAAAAAAGAAATGTCAAGTGTTGCTTGTGAGCTAGCACGTAGGTTCCTGTGGTGTTTTTAATAGCCCTTATTGTGGCTCAGAATCTACTTTCACCACTGAGAGCGGCTGATGGCATGGCTTGTGTTAAGAGTTGTGTCAGACAAATATGAATGACACCAACAATAATTTCATTTCATATAGAATTCTTTGCCGACTGAAATGGTGCTCCCTGCAAAACGTTTTTTTTTTTTTTTTTCTACCCCTGAGTGGTCACTCGCCACCGCCCCTCCAGGTGAACCAATCAGAGGAGTGGGTGCTTTTCTTTAAATTTGTTTTAAAATTTTAAAAGGATCATCAGACCCCGAGTTTGTTGGCCTGTGTCAACACCACCTTGAGCACGGGCATAAACGCTGATGTCTCGCTAAAGTTGCTGTTGCTGACTATGTGGGTGTGGATGTTGAGGCCTTCCATGTAGGATCGGGACTCTACAGTCCTGGCTATGTTATGAAGTCCTTCTACAATGGCTGGGGAGAGCTGTATAGAAGAACACAAGAATTATGTCAGTGTAATGCTAATGTTACACTAGCTATTGAGGAGACTCAATGAGTCTATTGGAAACTCACCGTCTGCTCTCTTAGTTTATCATAGAGCGCTTCCAGACGTTTGTTGGCATCGTCAAGCTTTCTCTTGGTTTGCTATAAACAAATAAAACAGTGCAATTATGACCAGTGGTTCACTGACCTTCAAGTTAAAGGAGCTATTTGTAATTTTCCATTAATTCCAGCTATCAACACAGCTTGAGAGTACAGTGCCAAAACAGCCTAGGCATATCACTTTAAAGCAGGGGTTAGGAACCTGCAGCTCTTAAGCCCCTCTGCAGCACCTCACTGTAGCACCAAGGCTGGCTTTCATCCCCCGGGCACTTGGTGTGACAGAGGCCGGAGAAGAACCTCAAGAGAACAACGCGCTGGAAATGGGAGATAGCAGAGGAGCTCACAGTGGATCCCCCTGAGGTCCCAATGGGTAACTTCCAGAGGAAGGAAACTAACAGTTCTGCTAAAACCGATAACCTAGGGATGCTGTGCACATAAGTTAATGAAAAAAAAATGAAGACAGATAACAACCAGGAGTAAGGCATGTGTTTTGGTTTGTTCAACAGATTCATTAGAGCCCACACAGTGTTATTTGAAGTGGTTAAATGACAGAAAAAATGGTTAGGCTCAGCTAAGCTAACCATGCTAACAACATTAGCCACAGGATGCTGCTCACATAAGTTAATAACAACATAGGCCAGATAACAACTGGGAGTGAGATACATATTTCAGTTTTATTCACAGGGTCATTAAAGCTCACTAGATAAACAACACTAGCTACGCAATATGGTGCCTCCTTCCCATAAGCCTCTGCAACACAGCAGTTCATGATGTCATGTTGCTAAACAATAACAGAAATGTGGCAAAGGCTGGAAGACAGCTCTCAGCCACTGCTGGAGGCTGAATTGTTCATTTATTTAAAACATCCATCCATCCGTCCATCAATCTTATTTTGCTTATCCAGGGGTCTGGGTCGCATAAGCAGCACTTCAAACAGAGAAGCCCAGACTCCTGTCCATAAGCCCCATGATCCCTCCTGCAGGTGATGAGCCCATTTAAGGGCAGACCCACATGGCTCCTTTGGGTACACTGGGTCCTTCATGTAACTTTTTCATAGGGATTTACTGTACCGCTCTTGGGCTGGCCCTTCACCCAGGACCAGCTGATTTTGGGAGACCCTACCAGTGGCAAGCTGCCACCAACAACATAGCTCATAGGGCACGCAGACCCCTCCACCACGATAAGGTATCGATCCATTGAGGGGTTATTTAGAACAGTTGTGCAAAGTATTATATAGAGCACCTTTAATTTCTTTTTCTTTTCTCAGTGGAAAAAAATTCCATAGGGAATGCTTTGTGACGTTTGTGTCATCCACCTGGTTGAAGCAGGCAACGATGCGATGCCACTCCCTTCACCATTCACACACAGGGCCACTTTACACTCTCGAGTTAACCTAACTTGCATGTTTCTTTGGAATGTGGGAGGAAACTGGAGCACCCAGAGTAAACCAACATGGAGCCCTGCTGGCTGGTGGATTTGAACCTACAACCTTCTTACTGTGAGGCAATAGTGCTAACCACTGCACCAGCATGCTGCCCTATGGGAAGGACTCAGGCCTGCATAAGCTTGTGTTTACAATATTCAGTCCCTCCAGGATTTCGCGGGATGTTTTTATGATTGTTGCGGCCCAAAAAGCCTGAATTTGCGGGAGGTTTTTAAAAAAGTTGCGATGATTAGAGAGGTTTTTTTTGCACTAAAAGTTGTGGGAAGAATTACAAATTTTAAAGCAGATGTTTTTTTTCCATAGTTCACTGCAATGATATATAACACTACAAGAAAAGAACAGGATTGTCAAAAATTTCCAATTAAACAGTGATTTATAAATTAAACAGAAACTTATGCTAGACAGAAAAACTCTTTTGTGCAACAGCAAATACAGACTTTAACACAATATCCTTGACAACAGCTAAACTGCATGTTAAAGAATAGAGATTTGGAAATTATTGGCAGCACCTTCATTTGAAAACTCCCTAACCGAAGCGATCCCAGACCACTCAGGACCAAGCACAGAGGAAAAAAGAAACAATTTATTCTGTTGCTCTGTATTGTCTATCAAAGTTTGTGTTTTTCTGAAAATAATTACTGTATATTCGCTCTCTTTTCATGCCTAACTCCTACCTGTCTGTCTATCTGCTGCTCGTCTTTACACACTCCTGTCTCATTAGACACTCATCTTTCCTTTACCAGGAGTCGTACAGGGAGGAGGGGCTCTCCTTGGGAGTTTGCCGGGGAAGGGGCATGCGTTGGTCCGTGTCCAGACCGGAGAGTCACAGCTTTAAAGCTCATTGACAAGATGCAGTAATGATTTTACCTCTAAAGATGTATAAAATGCTCAAACACTGACTGTAGTGTTAGATTTGCTCGTTTGTTTGTGGTTTTACGGCATCTCTCCTCACATGCACTCCCGCGATGGGGTACTTTAAGGCAGGTGGACATTTTTCAACACAAGCCCAACACTTCATACACGCGGTCAGGACGGAGACGTGAAGAAGTGTCCACCGGTGAGCCGGGGGAGACAGAGGAAGTGACGGTGAGGGAAACCTCATGGGTGAGTGGGTTTTTTTTTTTTTTTTTTAATAACACACAGTTTTTTGCTGATGTGTTCCATTAACACTCACTGTAAACATGGAAGTGAGCGCGGTGTAGTGACGCATTTGACTGGCTACACTGAGCATTTGAGCGCTACTCAGGGACAAATTTGATGGGCGAAATTGGCAGAAGTTGACGAGGACTGGCCAAAATTGTAGGAAAGTTGCGGTGATTGGACAAAGTTGTAAGTTCGCGCAAAAGACACGGCCAAACAGTGATTTTGCATGAATTTGTGTGATTGCAACATCGCGAAACCCTGAAGGGACTGGTTATTTAAAAAACCTGCACATGAAAGTGTGTTTTTTTTTCCTCGTCATAATAGTTCATTTCTTTGTCATAACATGAAAAAACAAACAAAAAAGTCAATAATTTTCTTTATTGTAGTTCTGTAATTTTACAAATACAACATAAAGTATATACAGAACTTTAAAAGCTGTCATCTTAATTTTTAGAGTCAAAAACCTTTTTGACTCCAGACAATTTCTAATTTGTTGGAGAGGAGGCAAATAAGGCTCTTTTGATAGTAAATGTTATAGATCCCTGCTCTAAATGTTACTAAGGCCTGTGATGCAACTCACCCTGCAGGTGAAACATTACAGGATGACTGGAGTGGCTCCAACTACAAATTCAGTACAGGCCTCTGTAATGAAATACTTTGGCATCTTTGGTATAACATCATAATTGCTGTTTCACTGTAACACAATTATAATTATTTATCATTTTTAAATATTTAACATCTACAAATAAAAAACAACTACAAATAGCTCCTTTAAACAAAGATAAACTGTACTGTCATCATTTATATGCATAAACACTTACTGGGTCCGTAGCTACAGACAAGCATTTCTGGATCAGCCCCTCAAATACGGTCTTCAGGATCTGGTGCTCATCAGGGATGGGCTTTTTCATAATCTTCTCAGCAGGGATGGACTGCAGAGGCTAAAGAATGGTGTAATACACTGTTTTTAAACACCGAAGCATCACAGTCACAAAGCACAAGTGGTGTTCTTAGGAATGCCAAAAAATAAAGCAGCATGTCTATGAATAAATAAATGTAAAATAAGCAACAAAGCATGAATAAATGCTTGATTCATCAACTTAGATCTTTAAAACAAAACCTCTCTGTGATCCTACATTTTTCCTTCCAGCCTGTCTGTGTGAGTAACTTTAGAAAGATTTTCGTTTTAGCCTAAAGTCTTAACCTGAGGACTTGCGTACCTGAATCAGATCTCCCGTGGGTGCTCCCGGTGCTCCTTCCATACTGGTCTTGGGCATTGAAGGGTTCATGGATGGAGGGGAGAGCTGCTGTTGGTGCATGCCTGAGTAGGGGACCTGAGCACCATGTGGGCCTTGGATCATAGCCTGAGGGGCCCCAGAAGATACAGACTGGGCCTGAGGGTCAGCGCCCAGCGGGTTCATGATGGGAGCAGTGATGGGGGCAGGAGGCATATAGTTGTCTGGAATCTGCAAGACAATCACGCTCTGCTTAGAACATCCATATATACATCTCAGTACAGGTAAATCATATCATTTTTGAGTAAAACCATGGGGGGGGGGGGAAATCAGAATCAATCAATCAGTTAACAATTTAAATGACAGGTTTTTGTCATGATGCCACCATGATTTAGATGGAAAAAATTTTTTTCAATATACCATGTGCAAAGTAACTTTTGTGTTGAATTATTACAGTCAGGGATAAGTCAATCATTAGCAGCAACATTGATTTTTATGCTTTTTTTTTTTGCAGTGTCAAATACACTCATACAGCTCAGCATAAAAAATGTGCTTTTCATAAGGTAGCTATAAAAGAGGATTCTACTTTCACTGAGCTATTTTTTTCACCTACAGTACATCTAACCTAACCATTGATATCAAATATTCATTAAAATGAATGAGTATTTGATATCAATAATTAAGTCAGGTCATAGGTGGAGCAAGGCCATTTTTAGGGGTGCTGCAGCACCCCAAATTGAAACTGAGCATCCCTAAAAATTGGAAGTGAGAAAATTTGTGATTATAAAATTTTAGTTTGTCTTTGACAAGCTGAAATAATATCCAAAATATATCCAGTAGTTTGTGGTTTAAACTTTTTAAGAATACAAATTAACCCCCCCCCCCCCCAACACAAATGGTACGATCCCACCTCTCACGCACTCTCCCTCCCCTGTACCTGCTGCACTGCTCTGGAGCCCCAGGCCAGAAGTGGGCCATCGAGGACTGACCAACTTTGAATCACTCCAGCATTAACAGTGCGGAGAGTTTGCAATAACCGTGGTAGGCCAGCGCCGAACTCCCTAAAAGAGGCCCCACCCCCACCTCTCACTCTCGTACCAGTGCGTGTTTTACAAGAGCACTCTGAGGCGAGTACAATATCCCACACCTCCATTTTCTTTGAAGATACAATACTTACTGACAGAGAGCAGTTTTCAGCTTTTCAATATAATTACAGTGGCAGAACCAAATTATGATAAATCCATTATCCATGAGTATACAACCTATAGCTGTTGTGAACCTGTGTAGCAAGTTTGGTGACCCTAGCTTTCTTTGTTGTTGAGATATAGTTTAGAAGCCATTTTGATGTTGACCTTTGACCTTGAGATCCCAAAAACACAGTCACACTTCAGGGTCACAGGGTGAACCTGTATACCAAGTTTGGTGGCCCTAGCTTTACTCATTGTATAATAATAAGGCATAGGGAATGTTCATGGTAACTGTGACCTTTGACCTTTTGACCCCAAACCCACAGTCAGAAGTCAGGATCCCAAGATGAACCTGTGTATCAGGTTTGGTGGCCCTAGCTTTACTGCTTTTATAGTAGTAATAGTAAATTTAGCATTTAGCATTTACCATAGTGCAAATGGAATGTTACCTTTGACCTCTGACCCCAAACCCATAGTCAGGTCAAGGTGTAAGTCATCCAAGATGTGTATTAAATACAACTACTGTACTGATTTAGAAAGCCTACATCATTTCTTTCAGTAGTTTTTGCGTTTAGAAGATTTAGGGAAAATCTGACCTCTGACCTTAAGGTCATCCAATGAGAGTGAAATTGCAGTGCACATCACCAGTGTATATCAAACCATGGTACCAAGTTTCAAAACATTTGGAACAAAACTGTAGGAGGAGTTGATTTCACAATACAGTTACTGTCTATGAAGTAAGGTGATATCGGAGGTCGTAAGTCAGGGGCTACAACTCCTGCAAAAATCATCCGATCAAAACCAAATTATGATATGCACATCATCAGTGTATATCAAACCCTGGTACCAAGTTTCAAAACAATCGGAACAAAACTGTAGGAGGAGTTGATTTCACAATAGTTGGACAGACAGATGGACGAACTGACCCATAACATAATCCCCCTTTGGTCTTCACACACAGGGATCTTTGACTCCTTTGAGCTTCAACTGGCGGGGGATAATAAACACTAGGGGTGGGACAAAAGATCAATTCAGTGATGGATCACGATATTTGACATTAACGACAATCCACTGATCCCTAAACGCATGGATCGATCTTTTATTAATTATGTATATTCATGCCAACGTTGCATACTCTCTTGGGTATTCAACAATTGCATTTTCATTCCACTAGATGGTGCATATCAAGCACCCAGTCAAGTGAAGTCATAGGTTGTCTCGTGAGATCTGCAGCCAGCTTTGAAAGTTAGGAAGCAGCTAGCTTGAAGTTAGGTTAAATGTCGGGCCTTTTTTGATTTTATAACAAAGATGGACAGCCTTGACATGATACACAACCCGCAAGAAGCATTGCACAAAAGAGAAAAAAAAAACCAAAAAAACAAAAACAACAACCGCGGGCCAGCACACATCTCGGAACAGTGTTAGCAACGGCTAAGCTAAAAACACACCGGCATGGAGCCTGCGAGCAGCGCTCGGAGAAAAAGTAATGTTTATTTATGAAGTGCTTTTCAGAGACATATAGTCATAAAGTGCTGGACAATAAAATAGAATAAAAGGAATTTGATAAATAAAAATAAATTTAAAAAATGCAAAAAGTTAAAACACAAGATTAAAATAATTTAAAAATATCAGACTTACCATTAAAACGCAGTTGAACTGAAACTCAACGGAAAGCCTCCTTAAACAAAAAAGTCCACAGTGTCAGATAAATGTAGCTGGAGTGGGAATCTTCCAAACAATGCCGTACACCGCCCTCCGTGTGTGTAGAGACATGTCTCCGTGGAAAATGAAGCCCCGAGAATACCATTATATGAAAGAGATGTCAACAGTTTTACTTGGGTAATGATTTGAGGTTGAATAAGGTGAAAAAATTTGAAAGCTATGGTAACGAGATATTCGACATCATGATTATCATTGAATCGTGATGGGATCGTATCGTGACCCAAGTATCGCAAACCGAATTTAACTGCGAGGTCCCTTGCGATTCCCACCTCTTTTAAACACTTTTTTATTTACCTTTTGTTCTTATTAAAGACAAAAATAGAAAGGAGATGTCTTTACCTTCTTAACATGTTTCGACTGTGCACTGCAGCCTTCGTCAGAAAAGTCAGCTGATTGCTGCCAGGTGTCATTTTATCAGCTGACTTTCGTAGGCGGGGCCAGCCCTGCAGACCTGTCAGATCCACCGAGCCGACCCCGCTTTCTGCCGTCAGATGGTCTCTGGAGAATGTGGTCCCAGGTGTGGGAAAGCATAAAGGCCCCCTCATCTCGGTTCATGGTATCTTTTCCCCGTTTCCTGATTTCTATGGCCTCCTTGATCCAGCGTTTGTGTCTGTTACTCTCCGATCCAATAATTTTTGCGTTGTCCCAGTCCATGATGTGATTGTCATGCAATCACATCATTGTCATGCAATCACATCATGGACTGGGACAATGCAAAAAATATTGGATCAGAGAGCAACAGACACAAACACTGGATCAAGGAGGCCATAGAAATCAGGAAACGGGGAAAAGATACCATGAACCGAGATGAGGGGGCCTTTATGCTTTCCCACACCCGGGACCACATTCTCCAGAGACCATCTGACGGCGGAAAGCGGGGCCGGCTCAGTGGATCTGACAGGTCTGCAGGGCTGGCCCCGCCTACGAAAGTCAGCTGATAAAATGACACCTGGCAGCAATCAGCTGACTCTTCTGACGAAGGCTGCAGTGCACAGTCGAAACATGTTAAGAAGGTAAAGACATCTCCTTTCTATTTTTGTCTTTAATAAGAACAAAAGGTAAATAACTAAAAGAAGACAAAATGAACCTACTTGAGCCCTTTTAAACACAGTGCTGAGAGAAACTTCAGATTTGTGAAATTAAATAAATATGCCAGCTGACTAAAGAGAGAAGAGAGTCCAGCTTTGCTTATTCCACTGTTTGCCAGATGACCACTGTGACAAACTCTGCTTTAATAGCAGAACCAGCGCGAGTTGTATCAGGGGTGATTTCAGCTCTGACTTTCTCTGATGGTGTGGACTTAACTTTGCAGATACAAACAGCTCCAGCCACCGATCCTGTGTGTTGCCTCTCAAATATGATTGCTCTTGTGTGTGTTAGTGAGCACAGGATTGTACTTTTTATTTGGTGAGGACGGGTGTTTGCGTGTCGCATTTCATTTCCAGCGCCATGCAAAGCGGGATACGTTTTATTTCGGACAGGACTGTTAGGGGAAAAAAGAGAAGCAGAGAAAAAATTAAGGCGAGGTGAACTGGGATGCATGAACAAGCACAGAGTAGAGCTAAAGAGTGAGACTGTCCCTTGCTGAACCAGAACAAGCTTGTATCGGCCCCATAGCAGCCGGGGGATGGTCAGAGCTGCGAGAGGCTGCGTGGGAGTGAGTGAAATAAATACTCTTAAAAGAAATCTCTCACTCTCAGCCACTATATTTGTGTAACTGTGTGAAATTAATATAATCTGTCAGAATAATGACAGCCTTCTGATTCATTTCCACTCTGTGTCTGTGCGTTTATCCACATTTCCTACTCAAATGTCTGCCAAGCTGAGGTGAGATGAGGTGGTCAATGACCCACGCTGCTTGCAGGGTCATCTGCATGGGTAACACTATTCAGATAATAGTGGCCTAGATTGAAAGAGGTTTATGGTTTTTGAGTTTGTTTGTTTGTTTTTTTTTGGGGGGGGGGGTCAGTAACACAAGTTCCCTGCTATAATGTTGAGGGTATAATGTTCGGGGTTTTGTGTGTGTGTGTGTGTGTGTGTGTGTGTGTGTGTGTGTGTGTGTGTGTGTGTGTGTGTGTGTGTGTGTGTGTGTGTGTATGCTCTTATCCTAGAATCGCCCCTGGGTCAGTTTAAGGTGAAAATAATTAGCTCAATCAAAGTTGAGCATAATATTAATGGATAATTTTTTATCGTCACCTTATGAAAAGCACATTTTTTTTGTACTTAGTGGTATGAGTGTGACTAATTTGAAGGGTCCCTCAGGGTTAATAAAACACTGACCTCCATACACCGCATGTTTAACAACAACCACGATCACACCATCTGACTTGATTCTAAGTCCTTAGCCAATGCTTTAATGCCAGAATGCAATAACACACTGTTGAGCAAACTTACCTTCTTCTTTGGAACTCTTGTCAGAGTTGGAGGGTCATTCCAACCATTCTGAGGTCCTACAAGTGGAACAACAAAATCCTTAATAGAGTGGTTTAAATTTCAAATCTTTAGCAGCATGCTACTTTAAGTGTGTCTGTTTGGCATTTTGTTTGCAGATATTTAATGAATGTTTGCAACATGATAGATATACTGTACACAAATACAGTACAAATCTAATGCTTTATTTTCAGTTATACAAGAGTTGGTTCTGACCAAGCAATTTGATTGGACAACAAACATTCTAGGAGTTACTATATTCTATGATAACAGCACTTGGACATTTCATCGGATATATATATATATATATATATATACTGTATATATATATATATATATATATATATATATATAGTAACTCCAGTCCTAAGATCTTTACACTGGCTTCTTGTCAGTCAAAGAATAGATTTCAAAATACTGCTGTTGGTTTATAAAGCTCTGAATGGTTTAGGGCCAAAATACATTTCAGATCTTTTGGTCTATTATGAATCACCCAGAGCCCTCAGGTCATCAGGGTCAGGCCTACTATCTGTGCCCAGAGTTAGAACCAAACATGGTGAGGCAGTGTTCAGTTTTTATGCTCCTCACAGGTGGAACAAACTCACAGTAAGCATCAGGGTTGCTGAAACTCTCAGCTGCTTTAAATCCAGGATAAAAAAATTTCCTGTTTGCTGCTGCCTCTAAGTAGAACAATTGTTAATCTCCCATAATGCACTGTAACTTTTATTTCTTGCACTGTATCCGTCTTATTCTATTTCAGCTTGTTTTTGCTTCTCTTTAATTTAATTTTGAGTTTGCTTTTAAATTCTTATATATTTCATTTGCAACTTGCTGTAATACTTTAATGTCTTATAGAAAGCATTTTGAATTGTTTTGTACATGAAATGTGCTATACAAATAAACTTGCCTTGCCTTAAGTCTGGACTTTGACTAGGCCACTCCAAAACTTACTTAGGCGCTTAGCCTACTTCACTTTGTCAGACAGGTTCTATTTAAGTGATTTCTTGATTCAACAGGCCTGGCAGTAATCAGGCCCGGGTGTGACTAGTGAAATTGAACTCGGCTCCAAAAAATGTGGTTAATCAGTTAATTCATGATTTAACAATGGGGGTAATTACTTTTTCCACATGCAGTCATGTGAAAAATTAGGATACCCCATTAAATATTCAGTTCTTTATTAAGAAATGTTCACATATCTATGTCTAACCTTGATTTTGTTTTTATTTGCATTTTTTAACATTTATTTTAGCCATTTTAAGTGAGAATGAATATGGGGCGTCCTAAAAAAGATGGGGATAATCCTAATTTATTCCTCATTATTTGTTTAGAATTATATTTTACAGAAAATTTGAAAAGTCTTTAATTTATTTTTACTTGTTTAGTTGTATTACATGAATCTCACAGTATTTTAAACACTGATATTAAATACCCATATGTCCAAATGTGTTAAAAAAAACACAGGCTTATACAGGGTATCCTAATTTTTTCACATGACTGTAGGTATGGTTTGGATAGTTTTTTTCCCTTAATAAATGAAATAATTATTTAAAAACTGCATTTTGTATTTACTTGGGTTATCTTTGTCCAATTATTTCAATGTGCTTGATGATGTGAAACATTTAAGTGTGACAAACACAATATATATATATACTATATACACAGTATATATATATATATATATACTGTATATATATATATATATATATATATATATATATATATATATATATATATATATATATATATATATATATATATATATATACTGTATATATATATATATATATATATATATATATATAGTTGTGTTCAAAATAATAGCAGTCCCACATCACTAGCAAGATAAATCACTGTTTTTGTTAGAATTTCAACTTCTACACTGCAAGTAAGTTTCTAGAAGGTTTAGTAAAGGTATAGAAAACCAACAGACCCAACAGGCATGACGTGCATGCTGCTGATTCTGTGAAACTGAATCATTAACTGAAAGGGGTGTGTTCAAAAAAATAGCAGTGCTGAGTTCACTTAGTGAGGTCATTGATTCTGAGAAAAAAATAGGTGTTAAACAGGTGGCCCTTATTTAAGGATCAAAGCAACTGACGCTGCATATGCTGGCTGTGCATTTGTCCTTGAAAAACAGTAAAATGGGTCGTTCAAGACACTGTTCAGAAGAAGAGCGTTCTTTGATTAAGAAATTAATAAAAGAGGGGAAAACCTATAAAGAAATGCAGAAAATGATAGGCTGTTCAGCTAAAATAATATCAAACGCTTTAAAATGGCAGCCAAAACCAGAAAGGCGAGGAAGAAAAAAAAAAACAACTATTCGAATGGATTGGAGAATAACCAAACTGGCAAAGGCTCAGCCAATGATCAGCTCCAGAAGGATCAAAGAAGATCTAAGGTTGCCTGTGAGTACTGTAACAATCAGACGACGTCTATGTGAAGCCAAGCTACCAGCAAGAAGCCTCCGCAAAGTCCCATTGTTAATAAAAAGACGTGCTGAAGCGGTTACAATTTGCCAAAGAACACATTGACTGGCCTAAAAAGAAATGGCGTAATATTTTGTGGACTGATGAGAGTAAGATTGTTCTTTTTTGGGTCTAAGGGCCACAGACAGCTTGTCAGACGTCCTGCAAACACTGAATTCAAGCCACAGTACACAGTGAAGACGGTGAAGCATGGTGGTGCAAGCATCATGATATGGGGATGTTTCTCGTACTATGGTGTTGGTCCTATTTATCGCATATCAGGGATCATGGATCAGTTTGAGTACATCAGAATACTGGAAGAAGTCATGTTGCCGTATGCTGAAGAGGAAATGCCTTTGAAATGGGTGTTTCAACAAGACAATGACCCCAAACCCACTAAAGACAGATGTCAACACTGCTATTTTTTGAACATTATATTTCTTGA
This sequence comes from Pholidichthys leucotaenia, assembly GCA_020510985.1. Lineage (NCBI taxonomy): Eukaryota > Metazoa > Chordata > Actinopteri > Cichliformes > Pholidichthyidae > Pholidichthys > Pholidichthys leucotaenia. The sequence continues at coordinate 86,715,160 of CM035850.1, read as the reverse complement.
CTTTCTGTAAAATATTATCAAATTCAATTACTTTTTCCAATTTTCTTGCTTTGAAATAGAATGTGCAGTGACCCCAATGCATTTGTGTTCATTAAAATACAATTTGAAGAATTTTGACGTTTATTCACATTTCTCAACACACTGCTATTATTTTAAACTCAACTGTATGTATGTGTGTGTATGTATGTGTGCATATATATATATATATATATATATATACACACAGTGGGGCAAAAAAGTACTTAGTCAGCCACCAATTGTGCAAGTTCTCCCACTTAAAAGATGAGAGAGGTCTCCAATTTTCATCATAGGTATACCTCAACTATGAGAGACAAAATGAGAAAAAAAAAAATCCAGAAAATCACTTTGAAGGATTTTTAATGAATTAATTGGTAAATTCCTCTGTAAAATAAGTATTTGGTCAATAACAAAAGTTTATCTCAATACTTTGTTATATACCCTTCGCTGGCAATGACAGAGGTCAAACGTTTTCTGTAAGTCTTCACAAGGTTTTCACACACTGTTGCTGGTATTTTGGCCCATTCCTCCATGCAGATCTCCTCTAAAGCAGTGATGTTTTGGGGCTGTCGCTGAGCAACATGGACTTTCAACTCCCTCCAAAGATTTTCTATGGGGTTGACATCTGGAGACTGGCTAGGCCACTCCAGGACCTTGAAATGCTTCTTACGAAGCCACTCCTTCATTGCCCGGGTGGTGTGTTTGGGATCATTGTCATGCTGAAAGATCCAGCCACGTTTCATCTTCAATGCCCTTGCTGATGGAAGGAGGTTTTCACTCAAAATCTCACGATACATGGCCCCATTCATTCTTTCCTTTACACGGATCAGTCGTCCTGGTCCCTTTGCAGAAAAACAGCCCCAAAGCATGATGTTTCCACCCCCATGCTTCACAGTAGGTATGGTGTTCTTTCTCCTCCAAACACAACAAGTTGAGTTTTTACCAAAAAGTTCTATTTTGGTTTCATCTGACCATATGACATTCTCCCAATCCTCTTCTGGATCATCCAAATGCTCTCTAGCAAATTTCAGACGGGCCTGGACAAGTACTGGCTTAAGCAGGGGGACACATCTGGCACTGCAGGATTTCAGCCCCTGGTGGCGTAGTGTGTTACTGATGTAGCCTTTGTTACTTTGGTCCCAGCTCTCTGCAGGTCATTCACTAGGTCCCCCCGTGTGGTTCTGGGATTTTTGCTCACCGTTCTCGTGATCATTTTGACCCCACGGGGTGAGATCTTGCGTGGAGCCCCAGATCGAGGGAGATTATCAATGGTCTTGTATGTCTTCCATTTTCTAATAATTGCTCCCACAGTTGATTTCTTCACACCAAGCTGCTTACCTATTGCAGATTCAGTCTTCCCAGCCTGGTGCAGATCTACAATTTTGTTTCTGGTGTCCTTTGACAGCTCTTTGGTCTTGGCCATAGTGGAGTTTGGAGTCTGACTGTTTGAGGTTGTGGACAGGTGTCTTTTATACTGATAACGAGTTCAAACAGGTGCCATTAATACAGGTAACGAGTGGAGGACAGAGGAGCCTCTTAAAGAAGAAGTTACAGGTCTGTGAGAGCCAGAAATCTTGCTTGTTTGTAGGTGACCAAATACTTATTTTACCGAGGAATTTACCAATTAATTCATTAAAAATCCTTCAATGTGATTTTCTGGATTTTTTTTTTCTCATTTTGTCTCTCATAGTTGAGGTATACCTATGATGAAAATTGAGACCTCTCTCATCTTTTAAGTGGGAGAACTTGCACAATTGGTGGCTGACTAAATACTTTTTTGCCTCACTGTATATATATATACTGTATATATACAGTATATATATATATATAAAATCAGGAAGGCGGCAAATACTTTTTTACAGCACTGTATATTTTACATTATACTTGTTTGTGTTAGCAACATTTAAGTGTAGCAGCTGGGAACTACTTGCTATTGAGTAGTGACAGTAGTCCTGGCGAAACAATGTAACACACTGAAAAGTATATTACACTCAAGGTTGGTTGTGGAGATGGCATCTTTGACCCTCTGCATCTTGGGCTTACAGCCAAATCACTGCCGGGCTACATTCTACATACGGCACTCCCTCTAATGTAATATTGCTTAAAACTCCAAGAGGGTCACCATCATGCCCAAAGACATCCAGCTGGCCCGCTGCATCCGCGGAGAGAGAGCTTACACTTTCTGCTGCACATCCACCAACCACAATGCTCCACACTGTGTGTCTATATATATATATATATATATACAGTATACTGTATATACGTATATATATATATATATATATATATATATATATATACTAGCTGCTCTTGTTTTTTCTTGCCTTCTGATTGTTGCTCTGAGTGTTGCTATCCCTGTGCTGTTGCAATCCTGGAATTTCCCCACTGTGGGACTAATAAAGGCTTATCTTATCTTATCTTAACTCACATGACCTTAATATTAAAAGATATCAAAACAAACAAGCTTATAAGGATTTTCATGTTTATTAATGTACACTAAAAGTGTCTGAAATTCTATTTTATATTATATATTATACAGTACAACTTTCACTGGTGAATGTTATATTGAGTTTAACTGTAATCAGCTTAAATCAACATTATTTGGTGTTACAAACCA